>OX422209.1:525140994-526340994 GCA_949130495.1 Sambucus nigra
GGTTTGATAGTTTAGATGAAAAGCCAAGTCAGGAAAGGTTAGCCCAGTGATCAGTGTGTGTGGGATGATATCTTTTGAAGATCAGCTTCGGGAAATCAACAAAGTGGTTGAATAACCTGAAATAGATGAAAAAATGGGGTCTTTATTCTTCCCCTCCTCCATGAATAATATGACAAGATATGGAAGGCACTACCAGAGTTTGAATCCTCAATCAGTAGTAATAGATAAAGGAAAGGGAATTGTCGAGAAACTCCCCATGATAGAAATGACCATCGAGGAAAGAAAGATCCTAGACCATCTGAAGAAAGCTTAGGATAATATCACCTTGTGGGGAATCTTTATGTATTCCCAGCTACACTGAAACGCTTTGATAAAATTACTTATTGGGCCCGCAATCCCTCCTTCCACCACTCTAGAAGAAACCGTGAACCTCATCGGGCCTTAACCTTAACAATATCACTCTCCTTTTTTTGAAGAAGATACCCTAAAGTTTGGTCATAATCGCATTTATGTCCTTAACATCTCTATTGAGGTAATGGGGAATACAATCCCTCTCTCACTTATCGATAACGAATCAACACTCAATATTTATCCGTTAAGAAACTTCAACTACTTGGGTTTGAAAGTAAGTGACCTTGCTCTAACTTCTATCGCAATGCATTCTTATGACAATACTCGTGGAGAGGTGATGAGATCCACAATGCTTATAATAGGGGATAGCTGTATTAATCTCGTTATCGACATACCTGCTTGTTTCAAACTAATGCTTGGTTGACCGTGGCTTTACAGTATCATAGGGTTATCTTCCTATCTCTATCATAAACTAAAGTTCCTTGCCAAGGGGTAGGTCATCACCATCTTGGGCGATGATGACAATACCGATAATGCAAGCACCAGTAACTCGATACTAGAGATACAACATGGGATAAACGATATGATTATGTCTGTCTTCCAAGTTGAACCACTTCCACTACCAGTAGGGGATGATTTTAAAGATAAAGTCTATCCATGGCACAACCCTCACGATAATATCAACGTAACATAGATGTTTAAGAATATGAACTTCATGCCTAGATTGGGGCTGGGACGACGATAATAGGGGATACTGGATTAATTGTACTACAGAAGGCCTTTCCTCTATGTGGCATGGGTTATTAACCATCATCAGAGGAACTCAGAATGCTCTGATAACCCCTGTTGATGCGAATGTTGGAAAATGCAAATACTATTTGGGGGGATTCCTTGAGCTGCAAATTCATCAAAGAGGGTGAAAATTTTCCCTTTTCTGGATTTCCTTAACCATAGTATGATCATGTGGACAAGAAGATAAATCTAGGGATGGAGATATTCTTCCAAGATAGCTACTCATGGGATGAAAGTTCCCAGCATCATGTACAACCACTCATGGAGATGGCTTTTATCGAGTTTTTTGAGGGAAGTGACTCCAAGGACTCATTTAATCTGCAAGAACTAGGGCTAGAACTCTTCACGATCCACTTAAGTTCTACATCATCAGACCCCTCCACTCTAATCAAGGATACTGATGAACCCCTCCTCAACTAGAATGCTATACCAGTTCCACCTGTTGAAATGTAGCCCAACCCAGATGTTTATCATATTTCTTCCTCTTTTGATGTTTCTCCCTATTCTGATAATAATGTAATAGAGACACCTTCACCGAGGTTCTCAATATTATTTTTCCTAAGAATGAAATAAATAAATATTTTGAGTATCTGGTTGTAACTCACAGTAATTGTCTTGATTCTAATCAAACTCTTCATGATGATGATTTTTCAAATGAACAATTCTTAACTGAATAAGTTTAATAACAAACAACATAACCGCGTTCAAATTAATGAATACCAAACTGTTATTATCAATATCGATTCTAATAGCCAACTATGTGAGATTAGGATATGGTCCACCCTTGATGAACATGAGCATGCGCAATTTGAAGAACTACTGAAGGAATTTATAGACGTCTTCACATGGTCCTACGATCACATGCCCGTCATCGATCTTGAGATAGCTCATCACGAGATTCCAACTCTCTTGGAATGTAAACTGGTCATACAAAAATTACAAAATCTCTGCACCGAATGGTCTCTCAAGGTTAAAAAAGAGGTGGTCCAATAGTTCAACGTAGCCTTCATCCAGGTGATTGAACATCCCACATGGCTAGCCAATATTTTACCCCTACTAAAATCAAGAGGAAAAGTATGCATGTGCATTGACTACCGGGATTTGAACAAAGCCTCTCCGAAAGATTATTACCCATTGATCAATATCGTCTTGATCATAGAAAACACGGTTAGTCATTCTCCCAAGTCATTTGTTAACGCATTTGTCGAATACAATTAGATCAAGATGCATCCTGATCAATAAGAAAAAATTGCATTCATCACCCCTTGGGGAACCTCTAGTTACACAATTATGCTATTCGGTCTTACAAATACAAGGGCTACTTACCAAAGGTCTACCATTACCATCTTGCATGATATGATACATAAAGAGGTCGAGGTCTATGTGGATGATATGATCATTAAGTCTAAGACTTGATAAGGTCATGTTCCAACTCTCCAAAAATTCTTTGAATGACTACTGGAATATCAGATATGACTTAACCCACAGAAACGTATCTTCGGCATCACTAAAGGAAATTTTTTGGGATTCAAGGTTAGCGAGAAGGGGATTAAAGCAGATCCTACCAAAGTGAAATCCATACTCGAAATGCTACCACCCCGAACTCAGAAGGAAGTCGGACGATTCTTGGGAAGATTATAGTGTATCAATCGGTTCATCAGCCAACTGACTTCTATTTATGAACCCATATTCAAAAGGATTCAACTAATGTCTGGAATGAGGCTAGTCAGCAAGACTTTGATCGAATCAAGAAGTATCTAAACTGGACTCCAATACTTAAGCCACCATAACGTGGTCTCCCTCTACTCCCATACTTAACTGTAACAGACACCGCAGTTGGGTCTTTTCTAGCCCAATACCTTTAAGAAAACCAAAAAAGGAGGTCCATCTAATATGCCGAACTTAAGTTTATCGGGTACAAAGTCAACTACACTGCCTTAGAGAAAGCATGTGTTGCCCTTGTCTGGGTCACTAAAAAATTACGACATTACATGCTCTTTTTTTCCATTATACTTATGTCCCAAATGGATCCTATTAAATACCTGCTCCAGAAATCCGCATTGTTTAGCCGAATGGCTCCATGGTTAATGATGCTAGCTGAGTTCGATATTACATATGTCATGCAAAAATCCATGAAAGGAAGAGCCATCTCTAACAACCTTGTTGACTACCCCATTGAAGAGTCCGCCATTTGGACCTCCGAGTTCCCTAATGAAGATATCCTTTGCACCTGTCAGGAAGACCTCCAGTGGTAAATATTCTTTAATGATACTATCAATAAAAAAAGATACAGTATTGGGATAATCCTGGTTGCCCCTTATGACTCTCACACTCCTATTACCACTAATATAGATTTTCCCTGCTCCAACAACATGACCAAATATGGGGCATGCACTGTAGGCCTTAAAATCGCTCTCAAGAAAAGTATCCAATGCCTAGATTTCTAGGGGGCTCTGCCCTAATCATCAGCCAGGTCTTAGAAGATGGAGAGTCAAAGATAAAAGATTTTACCCTTCTACACCCACCTAGAAGAATTGGACTCCCAGTCCCAAGAAATCTCCCTCGAATATGGAACAGTTTGGCCGATGCCCTTGCTACTTTATCCTCCATCATCCATGGAATAATAATGGCCCATTTCCTAGTTTAAAAACAAGCTAAAATGACCCACTTCTACCACATTGAGTTCATCACAGAAGAGGACTCCGATATGATCAGATACTGGTACTAGAATAATTAGCGCCTCCTCAAGCACGCTAGGTACCCCCAAGATGCCAACAAGAAAGACAAAGCGGCCCTCTGAAAATTGGCTACCCGGTACATGATCTATGATAAAGAACTGTTCAAGAGAAACTTTGATGGAACCCACTTGCACTGCATTACAGGGGCTGACATTGAAGAAATGATACAGAAAATCCATAGTAGGGAATGAGGAACTCACATGAATGGCCATATGCTTGCCAAGTAAATTATTCGATAGGGGTATAATTGGACCACCACGGTCACCTATGTCCAAAGATGCCTTAAATGCCAACAGTTTTGTAATCTCCATCAATTTCCTTCATGAGAATTGTACAACATGACCTCTCCCTGGCCTTCACATGGGGTATCGATATAATAGGGAAAGCCACACCCAAAGCCTCCAATAGGTACGAGTTCATCCTAGTTGCCAGTGATTACTTCACCAAATGGGTCGAAGTCGAGCCATACGCAGTGATGAATGCCAAAAGGTAGTCAAATTCATCTAAAAGAACATCATCTCTCAATACGAGGTTTCGCATGAGATAGTATTATATAACATGTTACATTTCAAGGAAGAAATAACAGAGTTGGTCGACGAGTATGATATTCAAAGGCACAAATATTCACCCTACCGACCAAAAACCAACGGTGCAGTTGAAGACTCCAATAAGAATCTCAAATAAATCATCAGCAAGATGATCAAGAGTTATTGAGATTGGGTCGATTGGATCCCTTATGCCCTCTGGGGCACCCGTACTGCAGTTCGAGCATCTACTGGGGCTACCCTTTACTCTCTACTATACGAGATGGAAGAATTCCTACCCGTTGAACTATAATTACCTTCATGCTTAAGAGCAAAGTGAATAAGGAAGACTAGCATCAGAGCCCTCTAGACGAGTTTTCACTTTCAGACGAATGGAGGCTAAGGGCTCTATATCATGTATAGGGATACTATCACCGAATAACGCGATGATTCAACAATAGAGTCAAGGACCTTGGTGTCTGATAAGGAGACTTGAACTTCAAATAAATCATAGAACCCGTTTGGGATCCCAAAGGAAAATTCAAGTCAAAGTATAGGGGACCCTAAATCGTGAAGAAGATAATGTTCGGTGGCACCACTATGCTCACTGATCTTGATGGAGAAGAGATGGAGCGTCTAGTCAATCTGAAATGTCTCAAAAAATTCTACCCCTAATTCAAAATCTCGACGTGTTACGACTCCTCTCATCCCCCTTCTATTATAAAAAAATTCTTCATTTGCCTCTGCTCAGAACTATATGGGGCCTGATTCTATGAAAAACCTTTTGCATTAAAAAATGAAACTCAAATTTTTTTTAAAGCCTCCAGAGGTACGTAGGCAGCTCATACGCTTTACATTGGCATGGTCCCCTTCTTTTTCAAAAAATACTTTTCTTTTCATACCATCGAGAAAGATGGTTCATTTTATCATTTACATGAACAAAAGGATTATGTATGAATTAGTGATTGGTATAGATAATTCAAATGTAAAACTCATCAAGAGGCACAACATTATACTTAAAATCATTTTTTATTCACTAAAAGGGAAAATTCGGTACAATTACACGAAGTATTAGCGTAGGGAGTCAAATAACTACCCCCGCCAACTAATCTATCCTAAAACAAATCCAACCAAACTACCCCTAAAAATAAGCTAACCAAACTTGCCCAAATTTATTCCCCCCCTCCCCCCCCCCCAAAAATACATCTCCATCATAAAAGTTTCTCAAACAAACACCAGCTTCACAAAAACCCTATCCATAGCTGCTGGAAGACCCAACCCCATCATCATCTACTCCTTGAGGCCCCCTAATTTACCCTTCTTGGATGGTATGCCAAAGTCCCTCCATGGAACGATAAGCCTGGACCAACTTAAAGAAAATCACTACACCCCCTCCATAATGTCAAACATGATGAGCCATCTCTGCCCGAACTCCTCTGCCAAGATCTTAACCACTATCGTCTTCCACATCCATTTCATATAGTCTCCAAAAATATGCCAAACCCTGCCAACAGATTGAGAATGACGGGTTGACATCCAACGATTCTTCCATTGAGTGCCCAATCGCACGAACAAGACTTCAGTCAAATCCTCCACAGGAAATAAATCCAGGGTACGAGAAGGAACAATATGATCCCATCCAACTTGATGCAGGAGATGCTAGGGGGAATAGAATGAGATTTGTTAGAGACCAACTAATCGAACATACCGGTATTTCCTCAGTTCCTAAATGGGAGTCAACTCCCCCTACTAGGGCATCGACTAACGCAAACATCGAGCTTCGTGCTCCATAAACTAGTTTAACCAGTTCTCTATAGATGGTCGAATACTAATGAAATAAAAATTGAAGAAATATGGCACAATTGACAAGGGATTTTTTGGGGTGACCGCCAAACGGAACCTCCTGGCTTGACACATAAACAACATAACTGGGATTGCTTTTAGAAAATCTGAACGACCTTTTCACCAAATATCTAGACCATTTAGGGTCTCTTCCTGTATCAATGCCACGGAATTGCGTCGATATAACATCCACACTATAATAGTATCCAATTGAGGGTCCACCATCAAGTCCTAGATCACCAACTAGAGCCACTAAGTTAGGCCCAAAGCAACAACTCCAGCAAAATCAATATAAGTACAACCTTTTCAACACAATTGATTTAGTACATTCCGATGAAGGCGATAAGATCCTGATTACAACCAAGCATTTTATCTCCTCATCCATATACCAGCCAAGCCGCCAAGACCCTCCTCTATTGAAAAAAATTCCAAAATTCTCATTTTCCTACTTTTTCTTAAAATAAATCCCTTTGAAAGAGAAGATCTTTTTCAACCAAGCCTTTGAGGCCATCTTTTACCAAATTCATTTCCCAAAAATAAACTTTTCCTACTCTTCCTCAAAATAAAAAACTCAACAGTAAATTAAAGTGCATGTAGAGTAAGCCACTAAATCAAGATCATCAAACAAAGTATGCATCTCTTTTTGCCTTTTGAGTCTTTTTTTAGGTTCAATGCTACTACATCAAGAATCCAAATGCCAAGATCCCATAATCAGTAACGAATTTATAAAAAATCTTGATGGGAAAGAACCAGAATTGGATGTCACCTCATTTGCCCCACAACCCTCTCTCATAGGTACCAAATGTACCCAAACTCACGCACTATCAACCATCGCATCTGCCCATGCTGACCTGTCACCCCCGTATCCCGAGGAGGTATCAAGGGTAGAGGATCACCTACATCCCCCAAGAACGATTTAGCAATACTACCTAACATCGCGCACACTACCTGTGGTGTCACCCTCAACATATGATCCACCTTATATGAAAACTCTCGTAATCAATCTCCAGCAGCTACTGAATCCCTAGTCATACCGATCGGAACCTGCCTATTCCCCTTCCCAAGGTAGCCCAGAAGTTCATGCTACTGTTGTTTGGCAATTCCTACCACCCCCCGATCGGCACTGTCCCTTAAAAATCGTATAGAAAATCCCAACAAATTCCTGGAAAATTCCTAAAATTATCAAATAAATATTGGAATATTTCTTCACCAAGAAAATCATTTTTCAAATCCTCAATCAGATTAATAATACTTGTTAGCGCCAGCTTAAACACTAAAAATAAGCACACCAGCGTCTGAAAAGCCCACTACAACTCCATAGCGGGATCCCCAAATCCTTAACAGAAACCAAATGCTTCCTCAGTAGGGCTACGTAAAATCTTACCCATTTCCCCAATAGGAATTACCAAATTAAACCTTTCTCCAATTTTCCCAAGGAGAGCTAGAATTACTAAATATCTTATCAGCAACATCTTCAAAAAACACATTCCCCAGTAGAATCTCAAAACCTCATGTTATCAACTTTTTCCCAGCAAAACTTCCATACTAAGAATTTCAGATCCCCCAACAAAGCTATATCTTCTTAAAAAGACATAATCCCCAGGAAAATGACTCTTCCCCAGTAGAGTCTTAGGTCAGGTACATTAAATATCCCATAGAGAGCAAAGCCCCCTCATTTACAATAAAGGTCCTCAGAATTTTCCTTGACCCTCAGAATTAGTTTTCCCAACTTAAGGTCCTCAGAATGGCCTTGATCCTCAGAATTGGTGACCATTACTTAAGGCCCTTAAGATTATATTTAACCTTCAGCATTGGTTGCCTTTACTTAAGGTCATCAGAATTGACCTCCACCCTTAGAATTGGTCTCCTTCATTTAAGGTGCTCAGAATTATCCTCGACCCTAAGAATTGGTCTCCCTTACTTAAGGTCCTCAGAGTTAGTCTCGATCCTCAGAATTGGCCACCTCTACTTTAGGTCCTCGATATTAGCCTCGACTATCACAATTGGTTTCATCTACTTAAGGTCCACATAATTGGCCTCGACCCTCAGAATTGGTCACCTTCATTTAAGGTCCTCAGAATTGGCCTCGACCCTCAGAATTAGTTGCCCCTACTTAAGGACTCAGAATTGGCCTTGACCCTCAGAATTGGTTAATCCTACTTTAGATCCTCATAATTGGCCTTGACCCTCGGAATTGGTCGCCTTCATTTAAGGGCCTTTGAATTGGCCTCGATCCTCATAAATTGGTCCCCCCTACTTAAGGCCCGCAAAATTGACCTCGACCCTGAAAATTGACCGCCTTCATTTAAGGTCCTCAGAATTGGCCACGACTTTCAGATTTGGTCGCCGTTATTATTTATATTTCATACAATATATTTCTATAAAAAACCCAAAACAAAGAAAGAAAGGGTCACACCTATAAATTTGGAAGGGATTCTTCATCACATTTTCTTAAAACTAAAAGCATATTTTCTACACACACACATATATAATAAACTCCTATTAGAATCTATAGGATAAACCTCACCCTTGTTCCACATACGAACTACGTGGACTTTGATGCCTTTATAGGCTACGTAGGTGTTTTGATCTAAAACCCGACACTCGCATCTTATTTTCATATTTTTATTTTAATCCATATATATCATACTAGTGGTTCATACTTGCGTCTTATCCAACACATATTATCGTTTCATCATAACGATCAATATCTTGATAAGCGTACACATGATATTTTTATAATTTTTATTTTGGGAATATTCCTATGGATGACCTCATTCCATCTTTCCTATAATTCGATTCAAGCGATTCCAATCTCCACTTATATATACAGACATACACACTTCACAGAGAGATTAAGAAAAATAGTAACATAGCCCATGAGAGACCGAAAGGGCGGGATGGATGCTTAACACCTTCCCATTCCGTAACTTAGCCCCCGAACCTCTGATCTATTGGTTTTGCAAGCATCAGTTTGTCTTTGATGCTGCTCTCTCAAGGCGACAACATATTTTTATGTCTATTTTGTGCAAAATGGGCTGGTGACTCTATTCCTTTACAACACCTAAAAATCGACGATGGTCGAAGTGACCTCGTAGTAGCAAGGGGGGCGGGACCTTTATCCTCCCTTTTTTCCCTTGAAAGCTTCAGGGAGGGGAATATCTCGAGATGGCCGCATGTACGTTCCTTCAGCTTATCTTCCTACTTCAAGTTTTCATATTTCAATTTCAACGTCTCCTTATACAACTCATGGAGGGAAACTTGAAGATCACTCTCCTATTCTTTTTCTTATTCTTTATCACTATTAGATTGGGATTCACATGACTTGGCATCGGAATCGTCATGCATATGATTATCTTAATCATAAAAAATTTCATTAAGGCTCAAATGATTGGCGAAGAAGTGCATTTACACTCCACGGGGGAATCATATTCCTCTTTCAATTCACTATCACTAATGGTAGCATTATTTTCCTTCGGCTTCTTGCCTTCCTTCCTTAGTTTAGTGGGAAACTCAGTAGACCTATGACCATAGTCCTTACATCCAAAGCATCTTTTATATTCATCCCTTTTGAATTTATCATTTTGATTATTTTTAAAGTCACAATCGTTAGGGAATTTTTTTGCCTTATTACATTTGTTCTTTTTAAATTTATTTCCATAAACTATCGTGTTCTGTTTGTCAAACATTAGATTTGTTTTGAATTTCTTAGTTAACAAGGCCATATCACCGAAATCAATTTCGGACTCATCTTATGAAATGCGTGTTTCCTTCTTCCAGGCTTTCAAAGCAATGCCCTTATATCTATTATTCGTATTGAGAGAAAAAATGTCAAGCTCATTAGTTTGAAGATTAACCACATTATCTTCGAGTATTAATGAGTCAACAGTTCCCAACGAGGTTAAAAGAGTGACTTTGGGATTAAATATTTTAGGTGAGGACCTTAAGAATTTCATCACTACTTTTGTTTTGGGTATTTTCTCTCCACGTTAAAAGACGATTTTATAATATCATAAAGTTCAACATAGAACTCATCAAAGGTTTCACCTTCATCAGTCTTGATGGTCTCAAACTTAGTTGTGAATTTTTGGAGTTTGGAAGCTTTAACAACATTAGTTCCCTCATGAGTGAGTTAGAGTATGTCCCAAACCTCTTTAGATGTTTCAAATGTCATAATTCGACGAAACTCCTCCAGTGTAACTGCACATAATAAAGCTTTAGTAGCACGACAATTAATGTTACACAACTTACGTTCATCCTCAATCTAGATCTCAATGGGTTTAGGGACATGAAGTTTATCTAACATATTTGTGGGTGGTGTCCACCCCTTACTCTCGTTAACTATACCCTCTCGTCGAGGGTATAAGAACCTTGGCGATTCACCCTCCATGTCGTTGTGGGTGGGGTCCACCCCTTACACAATTTTGTACATACTTTATAGTACGTGTAATTCGACCCTTAAAATAAATGAAGCTTACAAAATGATTGACCCTCTATATAAGAACGTCCCAAATTTATCCTAAATAACTTATAGACACCCGCTCTGATACTAATTTTAAACTCCTATTACACGAAGAGTTATATAGATATCCACACACAATTTTTTTTTTTTAATTTTTCAAATTATTAAACTAATTTTAAACAATGCACCAATTAAACTAAACATATTGTGTAAACAATTAGCCTAATTTCATCTTGTTTTATAACATTAATATAGGTGATATAAGAAAGAGTAAAATAGAACAATCATAATACGCTGATGTACGAGAAAAACCCACAATGGGAAAAACCTCAGATGGCCCAGCAAGGTAAAATTCACTATGATATAAGAATTTATCGAAGGATAATAGATTGCATACTCAACTAAATCGACTCCTTTATGCCTGGATGCTACCTTTATTTTTTGAACCTTCTTTACAGCGACATGAAGGAATCCACCTACGAACTGCCGCAATAGGTGCTCCACACATGTCTCGATATCCATTGACCTTGTCTCAACAAACCATCATCGCAACACGGAGTCCACCACGTCAAAACACAACAAGCACGGAATCCATCATATGAAATGATACTCATAAAAGATTAAGAGTATATAAACTTTGGTTCTCACATAAGATATCTCAAACTAGCATATTAGGTTGAAACTTGGATCTTAAAACTATTGGTTGTAAACTAGGGTTTGGGAGGCTCAATATTTGTCTATATAAAAGTTATAAAAAAAAATCTAGTTAAACACTGATGTTATCACTGCTATTTATGTTGAGGCAAACTCATTCGGATGAAAATATTTAGGGTCATAAAATGAAGTATGTTCCCTTTTTTGAACGAGATTCGAATGACCTTTTAACGACATAGTTTTGCCAACATAACAATAACTCGTTTGATGCTCGTTTGAACGAGAATTTCTGAAACTCATTTAAACAAGATTACAAATCTTATTTAACCAACTTGTATGAATTTTTTTTATAAAAAACATTTTATAAAAATTGCTTCTTAAATATTTTGAAAATAAACATACAATACCTAAATACAGGGATCAAACTAAAATACACATTCATACCTCTTGAGATCCCATGGACGCTGATGACAAAACTCAGCATGAAAACACGACATGATGGTGAAGTCACTTTACTTGGTGCTACGGTGTTCAATCATGCATCATAGGCTTGAAGGATAAGGAAACTAAATTCCTAACGTATGACTCAAACATGTTTTGTCCAAACGGAGTAGATCCAAAATACATAAAATTGACTCTATTGGAAATTTATCTTTACATATGCACCCTTTGATGGATAAGGATAGTGCCGATGTTGATGTATAGACATGTATCCAATGGTTGTGTATGGATAACAATCTCGTCACTACGGGTGAGGTTTATCATAATTTAGTCATGGCCCATAAGTGTTGTATATACAGAATTCCATAGTCTTTGTAATGACCATCACTTAAAGAGGGATAGTCCCACATCCTTATCGTATAGAGGCCTACTTAATCTATTGGTGACATTATACATGTAAGTATTTGGGAGATATATTTTTATTGAAGCACAATGGGTTTCCAGTTGTTCCATAGACTCCGCCGAGTGACATGGCATGCCAACATGTGCAACCTGCGCAGATCATATACGATCGAGATCCCAACTGATCACCCAAACACATTGATTTTTTTTATATATGAACGTGGACTATGAGACGTAGTGGAGGATTATAGGTATGTATTATTGGTAAAAATGGTTTACAAAGGAGATAATATTGATGTCGGGTGTCTTGATGCCATAGAAACAAAGATACAAAACTCATACATTTGGTGTGCCTCACTATGAGGATGGTACCATGTATCCACACCACACTTACATCCTAATAAAGTGGGTGAATAAAATGAATGCGTGGTTAGATAGAATGGGATTTATGATTACATCTCGATGATGATGTATTCTAATAAGGTTAACCTAAGTATTATGCTCTATTTGCACTAACAACAAATGGCAAAAAAAACTTATATTTGGTTGATCATATTGTATTCCTATTATATTATTATATTCAAATTTATGAACTTATTTTGTTAATGTAGGATTAATATGAGGGATATTTGTGTCATTCTATCTGCATCATTCACAATCTGAGAGAGAGGTTGTACATGTGAATGTAGGATCGACACCAACATCTTCGGGCGATGCATGTCACATGAAGGAAGACTACGTACGATTTTACTGTGATGTGATTTAGATAGAGTGTTATGTTCTTTAGTAAATGTTTGAGGTGCAAAACAACAATAGTGACAATTTGGAATTATCATCTTACCCGAGGCGGCGTACGTCGCACCACAATAGCCAGGGTAGGCCACAATAACTTATTATTATTATTATTATTATTTTTCTTTTATATATGAACAATGAGGCTCGAATTTTTTTTATATATGAAAGTTGTAAATATTTCGACTTGAATTCATAAATGTATGTCTTCGTTTGATATTATGAGATAAATTAATTATTTTAAATATAACTAAATGAAACCAAAATTGCATCGAATGGGTTTTAGCAAAAAATGGATCCATACAGCATTTAAAAAATACTATTTTTTTCATGATTTTTCAAACTTTTATGCGTTTCCTTCTCATGGCAATTGATCATTCTCCTTAAACATAACCTTATTGTTCCTCAGGAAAAAAATTCTTCTTAATTTTGATCCCCTTAATTATTTTTCTACATGCACTGAAGAGTTCAAATACTTAATGGTGGATAAACAAATATACTAAACAAATA
This sequence comes from Sambucus nigra, assembly GCA_949130495.1. Classification (NCBI taxonomy): domain Eukaryota; kingdom Viridiplantae; phylum Streptophyta; class Magnoliopsida; order Dipsacales; family Adoxaceae; genus Sambucus; species Sambucus nigra. The sequence goes on from OX422209.1 coordinate 525,154,503, forward strand.
TACTGATCTTCATTGTATTTTTGGGTGTGTAGGAGAAATAACGTTCATCTCTAACCATAATTATGGGTTGAAAGAATCTATTCATAATGTTTTCCCTCTAAGTCACTACTCGTACTATGTACAACATCTCAAGGAAAATTTAAGGAATTTATTTAGTGGTGGTCATTAATGCTCTAAGATTCTATGTGAAATATTTATCAAGAAGTTCAAAGTAATAGCTTATGACATTACAGTAGAGGAATATGACAAGAGTATATACGAACTAAGAAAGTATGGGGGTGAGAAGATAAAAAAATTCCTTAAATACTGCGATCCAAAATGCTTGGCAAATGCAGAGTTCACTAGTAAATGGCACAACGAGATATATTCCAATGTGGATGAATTTTTCAATTTGTGAATCAGGGATGCTTATCATTTATCGATTACCAAATGATTAACAATATAAGAAAGAAAATAATGAGCATGATGTTTAAAAGGTGCACATAATCGAGAGAATGGACTGCTGTGTTTTGTCCTGACATGGAAAAGAGAATGGAGCTTAGCATAAAAGAGGGTTGTACTTGGTGTGTATCCCAGTTAACAGGTGGCATATATGCTTGGTTTTCCCCTCTTATTCCATGTCGTTCAACATCAATAATAGAAATTGCTCACGTAGGAAGTGGAATTTAAAGGATTTTAGTGTTATCGTACTGCTATAGGGATGCAAAAGAGTAGCGAAAACTTCTACAACTACGTGGAAAAATATTTACGCTCCCATACTTTTAGAAATGCTTAAAGAGATTACATTTCACCCATCCACACTATAAACAATCCCGAATTCAAGTTAAAAGATTCTCTCATTATACCACAAAATTCATAGATATAACTTGATAATCCAAGAAAGAAGAGGATTCCATCCAAAGCACAGGCTATAATGTTGACTAAATGTGGTAGATGTAAAAAACATTCACTTTGTAATAGCATGACATGTAAGGAGGAAATAACAGACAGTGAAATAATCAAAAATAAAAATTGTCATTAAGAAGTTTATTGATTTTGAGTAATTGTCCATATTTCAATTTCACATTGAGAATTCTATATTGCTATGTACAAAATATAGTTTTTCACGTTGAGAATTACTATATTTCTATGTGCAAAATATAGTATTTCACATTGCCAATCATTATATTTTCCACTGCGAAATATCGCAATTTCAATTTAAACAAATATATATCATAATTATAAGTTTATAGAAATCAATAATTTTGCATTTCCTCAAGCGAGGACAACTAATAGAACATATTAAAAAATTATTTTTGGTTTCCTCTAACGAGGACTACAAAAATAACTTATAAATGAATGTAAAGACATGGGTAACATATACGACATAAAATCTGATTAATTGAATATTATTTTAATAATTGACCATAAGCAAAATGTATCCACTCACTTCATTTAATACGCAGGAAGTCATCATCATTACTCTTAATGCACTTTAATAATACAACGATAAATGTGTAGAAAAAATTACATTATAATAGTTGGACATTTAAAGAGGAAATAGCAGATGGTGAAATTAATGAGAATTAAAAATTATCATTAACAAGATCAGTGATTTTAAGTAATTATCCATATTTTAATTTTGCATTGAGAATTACTATATTTCGCAATGCAAAATATAGTACTTCGCATTGCGAATTATTATATTTCACATTGTGAAATACAATAAATCTTAGTGATATATATATCATAATTATAAGTTGTTCGAAATTTAAGTACAATATCTTGATATTATTTTAAACACGATGAACAATTAGAAAACATTTAAAAAAGGTAACAGACTAAATTGGCCTTCACTATACTTTAATTTCTTGTGAACAAGGTCTAAAGATCCATTGAGAAACTTCGAAACTTCGGATGGAGACTACTATAGCAATTTCTGAACTTGTACAATAAATTAGTATTATTTAGAACAAGAAGAACAATTGGAAATACATTTCAAAAAGGTAACTAACTATATCGGCCTTTACTGTTCTTTAATTTGTTGTTAACAGGGTGTAAAGATCACTTGAGAAACCTCAGAACTTCAAAATTTTGGATAACGACAACTAAAGAAATCTTCAATTCTTATCTCCATACGATGTGCCGAAGTTTCTCAAGTAGTCATTATACCTTCTTCACAATAAAGTGAAATATGTCTAAAAGTGGAACAAACTATCTAAGAAGTCAACGTAAGCATCCCTAAAATATTTAAGGGATTATATGAAGTTGATAATGATGGTTACCCTTGTTGGAATACATTATTCACATAAATGTATTCTTAAATATGTTTTTGACACCAAATCCTCATATTGTGGTATGACTTGTTGGACATAGAAAGACTATAAATCATCAAAGTTGAAAAGCATGTTAACCCCCTCACCTAGTTACAACACTGTGCTGATGGATAACATCATTAATGTCTTAAAGTTCTTGCCTCGACTCCATTTACATATCCAAATAGTTTTGTAAATGTTTGATAAGTTGAACCATTTTTTACATCAGAAGGTAAAGAGTATTTATGGTTCGTATGTTGATATATATAGAGAGAATATATAAGTGAATACATAATGGAAATGAGATTAATGAATTTTTATAGATGAATATGTGTACAAAAGTGGATAATTCAAACGTCACATCATTTAATCATCTGACGTTTCAGATATCGAATCCATCTTTTCAGCCTATGCATAAGCCATTCATTTACTTTATTGAATATGTAACATATTATAAGTACTCTTTATATGTTGTGTTACTTATCCGCTCAATTTATTTAATGACATCCATCATTACGAAGAAGATTATTCCAACATAGACATAAATATATATTATTTCAGTAGTCCTCGCTAGAGGTAGCAAAAAACGTTTTAATCACTATTAATATAAAACAATATTTTTTTAATTAAAACATTATGAAGTATTTTGATATTAGGAAAAAAGGTTTTAATTACAAGGGAGATATAAAATAATAATATTTTATCTTCTCTAGCGAGGACTATTAAAATAACATATAAATGCATGTAGAGACATTGGAAACAAACACGCCACATAATCTGATTAACTCACTACTATTTCAACTTTTTTTTCATATGCAAAATCTGTCCATTCACTTCTTTAAATAGGTAGACAGTTATTATCATTACTCTTATAATAACCCGTAAATTAAATAAATTATATATGTGAATATTTCTGGTTATTTATCTGTTATGAGTGGTGACATCACTAAAATTATGTTATTATTTAAAATTGTAATGAATTTAAAATACCGTAATAAATAATAATTATTTAAGAAATAAAAATAATTATGTTGATGGGATAATTTGAGTGACTTCAGGGACATGTAAAATGTCTGATTACACCTTAAAAGGTAGGGTTTTAAGGCCCATAGGTTAGTTGATACAACTCAGGCAAGAATTGAGGCCATTTGGAATCAGTTTCGGGTTTAATGGGTTATGATCCATATGGGGTCTAACCATAATTTCCTAGTTATTATTACAAGGTGAAGATTAGGGTTAAGTTAAACCGTTTTTCAAACTTTGGAAGAGTCCCCTAGAGCTAAGAAAAAATAGCTAAAGTGAGAAGAAGAGGAATTAGGGCGTTTAGCGTGGGAACTCAACATACTTTAACTAGAGGCAAGTTTGTTTAGTATAATTTTATAATTAGGATTGTGCTGTAGTATGATAACTAATTGGATTATTAACGTAAAACTAATATAATTTGAATTTGACAATTTAATTAACAATTGTTAGAACTATGTTAATTGAGTAATTAGGTTGCAATACATGTTCTTAGAATATTATGAAATTGATTTTGTCTATCACAATTCGAGTAGAATTTGTTCAATTGATAATTTAGTTATGAAAATTTATGTTAGAGGATAGAAAACACTTTGTTAATTTTGGGATAAAATTTGTAACTGGGTGAAATTGGGATATAATTATATGTTAGGGTTTTTGGGATGAGAATTTGGATTTTTATCTAAAATTTGTTTAAGATGAATCTACAGCACTAGAAATTAGTTAGGATTGTTGTTGGAACAATTATACATATAGAAGTTGAAGTTTGGGGATGTTTATAAGCTTCGAATTGAGTTGTTAAGGTCAACCATGGAGGATTTTCACTGGGAGAATGATGATTCTTGGCTAATCTCGTCCGAACAAGATTATAGATTTGTTCAAACAAAGTGAGATCCTCGTTCGAATACAAAAGGGAATTTGTTGGAGTGAAAATTAGGTTATCCTTTGAACGATATTAGGAACTCATTAGAACGAGATGTGTATTCTCATTCGAATGAGGTGATCGAACAACATTCAATGTGAAATTGAATTTTTTTAATTAAAAGAGGTCAATTAAGGCATTGAAGTTGGAAGTAAAACTAATAACCCTTAACTATGTGGGAGTACTTCTTTTCTATATTATGTGCAACATATCGGGCGTGTGTACTCGTGAGATACGTACTAGAGGGGATATCCTTATGGGGCACGAGAGACGTAAATCGGTACCCTGATGCGATGATGACGGGTTTGATTTGATTATTATTTACCCCAGACACTTCATGCTGAAATTCTCATTATATATTATTTTGGGTGTGAGAGTATATGACTGGTGTGAAGTCATAATGATTATCCGTAGTAGATTTTTTATTGTATATCAGTATGTTACAAACTATGAATATGACTTGTGTACGTGAGCAATCCCCGAAGGCGGCAGGATGGACCTTCGTTTTGCACGAATCAATAACTGGGCCTTTTTACGAGGTACGTGAATGTGACCATACTTGTATTATGTGGATGTAAATGTAAAGACTAATTTCCCATGTGACATTATACAATTGTTACGTATAAACAAATAAAATGGAATTGGCACATAAAAGTCTATAGCGATGATGAAGACATAATCATGGGAAACATATGGATTTAGGTGTAGACGCATGTGATATTTAGGGTTATTTTAGGTTGGGTTAATATAGAAACAAATAAAAGACTGGAAGAAGGTGTGTAGTGATATTGTAATCCAAAATTAATTATACTAGTTGAAAACCCGTTCGATTCGCGGCTCATATGGTATTGTAAGCAACATTTAAAGAAGACAATGTAAATATGCCGAACAGATAGAATGAAATTTTTGTTCACTTTTCTATCCGTTTAAGAGAAGTCCTAAGTATATACTTGTCTATATACTCACCCCTCCTGGCTTTACTAACCTCTATGTTTCAGATTTTTTATTGGCATTTCTTAACCAATATTTTTTTTAAAATAACATAATATTTTCAAAATTGGCACATAATTATTATTTATTTCAAGATTGTCTAAAAAGAAATCGTGTCAAAGTTATCACGCATAGATATTTTGATAATATTTCAAATTAAAATAAATTTCAAAACAAAAGAATAAAATATATTTATTAATTACAAAAACAATTTAATCAATTACAAATACAATTATTAGTTACAAAAATAATATTAGTAAAAAACATATCTAGTGGGTGCCCGTGCCAACGACACAGTTAAAATAGAGGTATAATAGAAATTTATTCAAATATATTTTTTTTGAAATGACAAAAATTAAGTAAAAGTGAGTTTATCAAAAAAAATTCTAATTATCACATCCCTTAACATTTGTAGGTCTTTTTTCTTCCAATAACTAAAAAACAACTGAGTTAATTTGTAGATTAACCATATTATCAAGTTGAAAGAGAAATAAGATACTTTTTTAACTGATTTGTAGTAAATCTTATCAAATTTTTAATATTTTAAACTAAAACTAAAAGAAATGTCCACGTGATGGTTTGCTTTCAATACATTTCTCATCCCAATTAATTTATCATCATTTTTAAGGTTATTTACTCTCTTTCAGCCCTTTGATTGTCTTGAAAAATCTCTTCCCATCCTTCTCCATAGTTTTCCATCCCTCTTTATCATATTAAATATCCCCTATCTTCTCTATTTGTACCGCCCTTTCATCTATCTACCTCTTCCAATCTTTATCTTCTTCCATTTTATCTCATATTATGGCCTTAAAAAAATTATGAAGGTGTGAAGCCACATAAGTCGGTGTAGTAGCCTTAGTGGCAACTTGGGTTGTACGCTGATTTGGTCAGAGCTCAGATGTTGCCTAATTTTGGAGATCGGATGCGTGTTTTTGTTACGTTTATCAACCAATAACAGATATGCGATGAGCTACTTAGACCATCTATGAAGCATTAATGGTATTACAATTACAAACACTATTGAAACTGAATCATACGACCCCAGTTCTGAATTGTCAACTCAATATTCAGGTCGTTCGATTATAAGGTTGGAAAAAACTGAAAAGTAATTATTTTTTATAGCAAAATTTGAAAAAAGAGGGAAATATAAATGAATGACTTGATAAGAAGCTAGAATTTGATTCGACATAAAATGGGAAAAGTGATAATATATCTCACCAAAAAACTCCTCTTTTTCAACTCCATTTTTAACATTAAAAAAAAATTCTACACTCTTCCTCAAAAATTTTTGTTGCTGAAAAATCAAAGTAAAATACAGTCTTACTAAAAGGTCCCAAAAGGGGGGGTGAGGGAAGTGTTTCTAGTTAAAAATATAAAAAAAAAAACTTCTAATTTTGAGCATGCAATATAAAAGAGGAACAATAGAAAAGCAGAAGCAAACAATAAAGAAAATAGCTTGATTAAAAAGCAGAACACGAAGGTACAAGGCGATGAGACCATTTGAAACAGAGAACTAAAAAATGTAAATAGCAGACCGAGACCCCCATCACGTAGGTCAGCTGGTAAGGGGCTGTCCTAGCTTAACCAAGGTCTCGGGTTCGAGCATTGGGAATGCAGCTGTGTTCAAATTTGGGAGGGAGAGCTTTGCCGCCCTTGTGGTCCTACCCGGCTCGAACAGGATTAGTCCTACGCCAAAAAACGTGGGGAACCTGTGGTCTAGACCAAAAAAAATCAGACCGAGAACATATAAAGCTAAAAACATTGTATCCACCCCAACATCCAGCTTGGGCCCCAACTTGGATGCAACCTTTTGTTGCCATCGCCGAAGCAAAAAATCGATATTTGTCAGAAAATCAAACCACCAAAGCTAAAAATCAAACCAACACCATCGTCGAAGCAAATATAAAATTAAAAAAAAAACTCAAACAATTTTGGTATGTTAAATGAAAATAGAACCAAACCAAAAAAAAAAAAAATAGATTTCGGATCCCTTTTGGTTCTTAGTTTATGTGATTTCAAATCCATTTGTTGCGATTATATCTGTTGGGTTGTTGCAATTTTGTTTCACTTTTCTGTTGTAGTGAAACTCAAACTCACAGGCCGCTGATGTCAGAGGAACCGAAATTCAGACTCCACATAATAGGCCCATGTCTCTCTCTCGCTAGCTAACATGTGGGTGGATAAGAAAGAAAGTTAAGTGGGTCTTTGTTTTTTATTGTCCGGAAAGTTATGAAAGAGGCATGGAGCTGAACGATTTTCAGACCCGAGATTGTAAGAAATGATATAACCATTACCCAACGATCAAGCTTACAAGGTGGACGTAGAGAAAGAGAGAGAGGCGAAAATCTTAAATAGATAGAGAAAAGGGCAGAATGAAGCGTCGATGATTTCAAAGAGTCGGAAAGAAGGTGAAAAGCTGAGTAGGTGCTTTAAATGATGCAAAAGAATTGTGAATTGTAGTCATCTTACATGCACACCTTAAAAAAAGGAAACATTAAAGTCTTATAAAGCATTAGTATATAGAGATATAGAGTGCCACGTGGACAATCTCAATGAGGAGGAGTCTTAAATGCTCATAAATGCCTTGTTTTACATTTTATAGTATATAGAGATTATTATACTACTTAGACTTTCTATTAACCTCTCCTCTGAACATCTTTCTGGACATAGGCCACTAATGCAGCTTGACCCCTAATCTTGACTTGATCTCATATCTGCTATTAATTTTATAAGATGTAGGTTTCGAGTCTGCGTGCTCGTGCTTTATATTCTTTTCATTACTCATGCTAGATTGATATTAGAGATAGTGACACTTTATTTAGTATGGGGATATATTATGAGGGTGATAGTATATGAGGTTCTATTACTTTATTATTGATTTAGTATTAGAGTATTATGGTTATTGTGCTTTACTCATTTATTTTCGGTTATTTTTGTTATGCATTCACTTTTATTTTTAGCCGTTCTTAGAATGACGCCTAAATGTTTAGACTCCTATTTTATTTATTATTGACTGGGTCATTGTAGATTAAATTTTTTGGTATGTCACAATTGGTATTAGATCATTCCAATTTCCAGTGTCCTCGGGATATTAAGTGCATCCATCGCTTCCCACGTAGTGTTCTGTGATACATTAGAGATTATCATTTATATTTTTACTCTATCTTTATATGTGTACTTATATTTTTTAGTTGACTATCTTTGAGATGGTGAACACATGAGGCTAATGAGTTGATCGACTGCGACCAACTGATAGAGTTAAGTCAGAGGTAGTGGCACTCCAGTAGCATCCACAACCACCTTCACCACCGCAGTAGGGACAAGCTCCCGCTATTATCGAACATACAATATATATGATTATGGAAAACATGTAGCAATAGAAATAACCACCACCACCACCACTACTCATGGCAGTACCTAAGCTTCTCCAACTTCTTATCTAGGTTAGGGAAAGATCTAGGACTTCCTTAAAGAAAAGGCGCCCACCGAAGTTCTTGGGATCTATAGACCTTATATTTGCACTAAAGTGGAGGAATGACATCTAACGATATCTATGCCTATAATAGTGTACTGGTATCTATTGTTAGATGCTAGTTAGTTTCAGACTTATATGGGATGACCTATAGTTATGGGAGTATGTTACCACCGTGGAGGACCAGGCATAAATGAACATTTTGTAGTTGTGAAAGCGATATTAAGGGAAATATTTCCCTCCATCATAGTAGGAAGCCTTGAGGACCAAGTTTGATCTATTGAAGCAGGAGGACTGCAATAATTATGAAAGATGAGAAGGATTCACTCGGATGATACACTTTATTCCGAAAATAGGGGTTCAGAGGTAAATAAGATATACCTATTTGTCATAGGCATGTCGTTGGGTATTAAAGGAGTATTAAGGGGAAATTCAACGTACAATATGTACACTCGGATACTTAACACCGTATTATGACATTATTAGAGTCCGGTGAGTCATTTAGAGTGCAGGCAGGCTGATGGTCCTAGCGAGGACAAATTTAAGGGGAGAATCCACAAAAGTAATTCAGAGGAGGAAATGATTATTTCCAAGGATAGTATGACTAGAGGGGCTAGAGTCAGTAGTGCCAAGGTCTGAGTTGTCAAGATAGGTCCCAGGGGTAAAGAAAATATGGTTGTGGTTAGGATCGTCCTATTAGGGGAGAATGCTACACTTATGTGGAGTGGGGGATTATTTTCATTATTCCTATAAGGGAAACCATATTGGATCTCAGGGGAAGCATCAGACTTTTCTATCCCCACTATAATACTTGGCTTTTCCACTAGCACCAACATATCCAGCTAAGCCTCCAGCATAGGGATGTCCATAGCTTTATTATGGACGTGTCTACACCATCCATTAGGTAGGTCAAATGGTGTAGCGTCAGGAGATTGATGGTATGTTTTATTTATTTAAGTTAGTTATGAACGGGTTTTGTTTAACACGAGCGCATCACACTCATTTTTCTAATTATACATTTCCATCTACGCCGGGCTTGGTGGATATAACAGAGGATGTGTCTCGCATGTGGATACCCTATTAAGTAAGGGTGCCTCCTTATACCATATTTGTAGAGGCATGGAAGTAGAGATCGACAGGTTGTGTTTTCTTGCCGACTTGTTATCATTGGATATGTTGACATATATTATCATTTTGGCCACGGATTGACTAGACCAGTATCACTCACAAATAAATTATAGTGGTAAAGGGATTACGTTTGCTAGTCCCGAACAAGACATGTTCTTAGTCTCTATGCGTAGGATTGACAAAGGGTTTAAGACACACTTGTATTATATATACGTGACTTCATCTGAGGAGGTCACTATATCGTTAGATTCGATATCGATTATTCTGGATTTTACGAAAGTATTTGAGGAGGTGACAGGGTTACCACTAGCTAGATATGTATATTTTTGCATTTATTTAATATGGAGTACCAAACCCATCTCGAGGGTACCATTCCAGATGGCTCCATTAGATAAGATGAGTTGCGTGCATAGATCCAAGGAATACTAGGATATGGGTTTATACGGAGGAGTACATCTCCAGGGAGAGCTCTAATCTTATTTTTGAAAAAAAAAGCTGGATCGCTTTGATTTTATATAGATTATCGGGAGTTGAATAAAGTCACGATACGAAATAAGTATCCTTTATTGTGAATCGATGATTTATCAACAAGTTAAGGGGAGCCTCATTCTTTTCCAAGATTTATTTGTGCTCAGGATATCACCTGTTACGTATTCGGGAAGATGACATTCTGAAGACGTCTTTTCTAATGCAATACGGGTTATACAAGTTTTAGGTAATGCCATTTAGGTTGAATAATGCACTGACGGTGTTCGTGGATATTATGAATTGGGTATTTTGACTATTTTTGGATCAGTTTTTCATTGTGTTGATAGACGACATTTTGATATACTCATGATCAAAGGAGGATCATGCAGAGCATTTGCGATTATTTTTACAAACACTGTGGGAAATTATTGTATGAAAAGTTCTCTAAGTGTGGATTTTGGCTGTGAGAAGTACATTTCTTTGTCCATGTTATATCCGCAACTGGTATTTTTCTGGATCCTAGAAATTTTTTTGAAGTTGAAGACTGGGGACAACCTACGATGCCTATAATAGTTAGGAATTTATTAGTATTCACTAGATACTGCAAGAGGTTCACTTGGGGGTTATAAAATATTATTGGACTACAGAATCACCTCACTCATAAAGGGTGTTGTAGACACCACATTCTAGGACCCCCTAAGTCTCTCCTTAGGTCCCTAGTGCCTCCCCATTTCACTACACACCATAGGTCACACTTCAAGTACCGATCTAGAGGCTATCGGGCGCTCCCGGTCCCCATTTGACTCCCTTGAACTCTATCGTCAAACGAAAAGATCTTTGAATTTTCGATGGGCTCTGAATCCCCTTTACAATGGTCCACCTCCGTGTGCGAATCGGCATAATGATTCAGATGAACGAACCATTTTACCACCGAAAATCGATCTGGAGGCCACCGGGTATTCCCGGGCCTCGATTTAACCCCATTCAACTTCATCACTAGAGAAAAATCTCTTTAAATATTTTAAAGGAACTAAAACACCTTTCCAATGGTCCACCCCATGCATGAAATCACAAAACTATTTTGATGAATGATCCATTTTCCCCAAATAATGATCCGGAGGCCATTAGGTACTCCCGGGCTCAAATTAACCAAGGTGAACTCATCACCTCGAATGAGATTGAATGAATCTTTTAAGGGAACTAAATACTCTTACCAACAGTCCACCCGTGCATGAATCAATCTTACAGTACGGACAAATGACCCATTTTACTCCGAAAGGTCACTGGGTGCTATTGCGCCATGGTTGACCAAATCCAACTTTGAAATGTCAAATTACCTCGCATAACATTTCCAATGGTCTACCCCGTGCATGATTCTAACTTATCATTAAGATGAATGATCCATTTTAGTTCGATGATCTCCCGTCCAAAAGGTCGACGAGCACTTTCTAGCCACATTTGATCCAAAGTCACCTCCCAGACCCGGGAGAGCCCCAAATGACACTTCAAGGTCTCTGAATTACCTTTCTAACTGTATTCCTTGTGCATAGTTTGGATCAACGAATTATTTTCTATGTCCATTTTTTTAAATATCTTTATGAGACAGTTGATTGGCATGTCCATTTCCTTACATATCGACTGTGTGCCTAGAGTTACCTGCCGATTGTAAGGGCTAGGGCTATGAAGATCAACACCTCCTTACCCTATAAATAGAGGTCATGACCTCACTCTCAAGGCAAACCTCATATCCATCAATATCAGTGATCTCAATAATATTTTCTTGCAATCATCGAAGTTTTCTTGTGTGAAATTTCATTCAATCTTTCATTCCCATTGTTTTCATACCCAATTTAGAAAAATCTCATTCTCTTTCATCCAACATTCATCTTAACACTCTAAGGAGTTCATCAAGGATCAATATTAAGATTCAATTTTACGAAGAAGGTCCAAAATCTTTCCCTCTCTCTTTACTTTCTTTATTTTTGCGTTAGTTACATAATTCCTTAATCTAGCTTTTTGTTTAGTCCATACACATTAATATCTCTCCTTTTTATTAGTTATATTTCACATACTTTTTTTCTATCAAAAAACTAAAATAAACAAAAAGAGGGTTACACGTATAAATTCCAACGGGATTATCCATCACAATTTCTCAAAACTAAAATAAATTTTCTACACACACACATATATAATAAATTCCCGTTCGAATCTATGGGATAACCCCCACCCTTATACCGCATATGAACTACGTGGACTTTAATACCTTTATAGGACACATAGGAGTTTCGGGCTAAAACTCGTGACTCGAGTCCAATTTTCTCATTTTCACATTTGTCACCTTTTCATATATAAATTATATTTGTGATACTTATTGTCATTTATCCCCCAACATATATTATCATTTCATTATAATGATCAATATCTCGATAAACGCATAAATCGTATTTTCTAAATATTACATTGGGAATATTCCTATGGATGACCTCACTCTATCTTTTTGATGGTATGAGTTGGGCAATTTCGATCTCCATTTATATATATACAAGCACACACACTTCGTGGAGAATCAAAGGAGAACAGTAACAAAAGCCCATAAGAGACTGAAAGGGTGGGATGGATGCCTAACACCTTTCCATTCCGTAACTTAGCTCCCAAAACTTCGAACTATTGGTTTCATAAGAATCATTTTGTCTTGGATGCCGCTCTCTCGAGGTTGTGACATGTTCTTTTACCTGTTTTGTGCAAAATAGGCTAGTGACTCCATCTCTTTACATTCCACCCACATTGACGACGACCTAAGCACTCTTAGAGAAATCAGGCGCAAGACCTTTTTCTCCCCCTCTTTTCCCCCCACAAGGAGAGATATCGGGGATGGCCGCAACGGCGACTCCGCTAGGCACAATTTTCATAAGAGGGCTAGACTCTTTTTGCATGGGGGTTATTATTTTCTTCTTGTGTGCATATGCACCTACCTTCATGTTCTCTTTTCCCCCTCTATTATTTCTTATATATATATTTAACTGAGGCTTATATAAGTACTCACTCACATACTTGTAAATACTCTCCATGTACACTTCACACTACTTACACGTAGGATCACTTATATCCACATGTTGCACATGCCACTTAAAAGTATCCATGCTTAGGTGTCGCTAACATACACCTCAATTTATCACACTTGTATGTATCCACGCTCACTCACAGTTGTCACACACCACTTATAGTTGATCCATGCTTAGGTTCACTACCATACACTCACTCATAGATAGTCACACATCCCTCACTCTCACATATCCATGCTTAGTGTAATATTTATGCTTTATGCTAAATTTATACTTGTACATTCCCCATTAGTATAGTGCTCATCATGATAGATAAAATACTCTCTCCATAATATGCTAATTAGGAATCATGCATTTTTCACAATTCATCACCAAAGAGCATGGATATTGACTAAATCTTATCCCGTAACTGAGGGGTCACTTCCTGATGGGTGTTGGTCCGGTAGGCTGCAGTTAGCCTAATCGATATGACTCTCACCTTCCATTGGACAAGACGTATATCGAATGGTTCCCCCCGCATCGTACCACTTGGCTGAAGTCATGACGGGAGGTATATCGTAGGGAACGCATTGACGTACATCGAGTATATTGAGTTCTCTCTCACACGTACTGTCCCCACGAGGTATATAATGATGCAATTAACCTACACTCAATATATCAAATGGCTTTTCCCCACATACCTATTATCCTCAAAAGCAAGAAGTATATCGTGGAAGTCATGCCAAAGAGAGGAACCTTTCTAATCAACCAAACAACTGCATACCCTCATATAGGTGTCAAATCTAAGGCACTCTTATTTAGTTTTCCGTTTTCTACTTGAAACTCTGTTGAAATGATGGGTCAGCATGCCGCCCAAATTTTCGTACGATTTCATTTTTTTCAAAATGGGACCCTGTCCATGAGCCTAGTAACATGTCCAACTATGTTTTTACATATTTTTCAAACCCAACTTTCCCAGGCTCGGGTTCCATCCGACATTTCTTTTCGCATTTAGGTAAACCTAATATAAGTGAGAACATAATCATAATAATAATAATAATAATAATAATAATAATAATAATAATAATAATAATAATAATAATAATAATAATAATAATAATAATCACGCTGAGACCCTTTTTTCCCGTTTTTCCTCTTTCTTTACCAAAAGTGTCAAAAAACATTTTCCCCTCTTTTATTAGAATAACAAAAGCATTTTTCCTTTCTCATACCAAAAATAATTTTCCTCCTTTTCACCCAAAAACATTTTGTCCTCCTCTCTTCCAAAAATATAAAAAATATTTTATGCACTTTTTAACAAAGTTTCCCCTTTCTTTTTAAAAAATAAATTAGAATTTTTCTCCTTCTCAAGTCAATCGCATACCTGACCCTTGGCCTGGCTCCCTATTGGCTTCGGTCTTCTGTTGAATAATCCCAAGGATCCGTTAATTCCCTCTATTCTTCCTCTGATTTCCAAATTCACCTTCATCCACTTCCCATGGAGAACGCTGACCAAGTATCGAACATGCAACCAGATTTGAGGGCAGTCCTAGCCCAACTCAGTACAAAGATTGACAATCTTCAAATCGAGGTTCATGAGATGCAATAAAATTGGGTCCTTGTTCTTGAAGAGCCTGAGCTTATCTTTTCTCTTGCTATGGGTCCGCCTACACCTAAGCCTATTTAGGTCCCCACAGAATATCAGCACACTCCACGTTCCTTTCCTGCTAATGGGCCATCGCCATCTCAGCTCCCTATGCCGAATCTTACCAAGCAAGGGGCTAACCTACCCGTGATCATTGATCTGAAGGAAGAAGAATTTAACAAGGTTAAAGAGAACATTAATAAGTTGACCAAAAAGTTTGAACAAGTTCAAATCTCCAGGAACTACATGAATTACACACATATGTCTCCCTTTCCTAAGGCAAGGCTGCCAGAAAAGTTGAAAATACCTAACATTGAGAAGTTCGGGGGTAGTGGACCCCCAATTGTTCATCTTCGAAGATACCATCGAGACATGACTCTCATAGGAGCCTTCGAGGAAATAATTGCCCAAATATTCTAACAGATATTGAAGGACATCACTCTTCGTGGGTTCTTATCTCTCGAGGGGTCCAAGATTCGCAGTTGAGAAGATGATGTCCGTGAATTCATGTCACGTCAGAAGTATAACGAAGAGTTGGAAGTTAACCACAGTGATTTAGAATTTCTCAAACAAACTCTTGGGGAATCAGTCAGTAATTTCATAGCAAGGTGGAGAGGGAAAGCGGCAACCATGACCAACCGAAATTCCGAAGAGGAGCAACTCAGTATTGTGAAGAAGAACTTCTTACCCCATGTCCGAGATACTTTAGGATTTGACTCTAAAAGGGCGTCTGGTCCCTTCTCTTATAAATCTCCCCATTGAGTGGGAGGATCTATACAAAGAGGACGTAAAGGTTTTGGAGTGAATTAACTTTTCATGGAAAGACTATGTCGTCACTGGATAGGGGGACGAATTCTATAGCTCAGATGAAGAGCAAAGCCCAGGCAAGACTAGCCCAATAGTCAACATAT
The DNA here is from genome assembly GCA_949130495.1 of Sambucus nigra. Lineage (NCBI taxonomy): Eukaryota > Viridiplantae > Streptophyta > Magnoliopsida > Dipsacales > Adoxaceae > Sambucus > Sambucus nigra. The sequence continues at coordinate 525,170,394 of OX422209.1, forward strand.
GTTTAACAATATCATTTGAGGAGCTTCTTAGATAAATCAATAACGTGTATAAATAACCCGAGATAGATAAGGAAATATGGTTTCTGTTTTCCCCTCTTCTGTGAACCATATGACTAGATTAGGGAGGCATTACCATGTTCCAAACCCCCAATCATTAACAATCGACAAGGGAAAAGGTGTTAAGAATCTTCCTATGCCAGAAATAATCCTTTATGAGAGTAAGATCCTCGATCAGTTGATGAAAAACCAAGCTAACATCACTCTATGGGGACTCTTTATGTCTTTCCAACTGTAATAGAATGCCTTGATCAAACTGCTCATCGAGCTCATCATCCCTCCTTCCACCATGCTACAAGAAGTATTGAATCTGGTTGGATATCAAATGTCTTTCCTTCTATGAAGAAGAAATCCCTAAGATTGGTCCAAATCACAACTATTCTCTTAATATCTCTGTCGAAGTCAGGGGAAAGACCGTTCCACTTTCACTTGTCGATAATGGATCAACTCTTAATGTTTGCCCATTGAGAAGCCTCAATTGCTTGGGACTGAAAGTGAACAACCTTGCTTTGACCTATGCCGCAGTGCACGCTTGTGATAATACTCGCCGAGAAGTAATGGATTATATAAAACTTACAATAGGGGTTGGCAGTATAAATCTCTTTATTAAATTCTATGTTATTGACATCCCAACTTATTTTAATTTGTTGTTTGGACAACCATGACTCTATAGTATCAAGGGTGTGTCTTCTTCCCTACATCAAAAACTGAAGTTCTTCACCAATGGACAGGTCATGACCATCTTGGGCGATGATGGTAACACTAAGAATGCAAGCACTAGTAATTCGGTACTAGAGATACAATATGGGGAGAATGATATACTTCTGTTAGGTTTTCAAGTCGAACCCCCTCCAATCCCTGTAGGGAACGATTTGAAAGATAGAATTTTTGCACAACAAATCCCTCATAAGAATGTCAATGTGATACAAATGTTCAAGAACATGAACTTCATGCCCGGAGTGGGGCTGCCAAGATGATAATAGGGAATACTTGAACCCATAATACTGATGAAAGCCTTTCCTCCTTGTGGCACGGGTTATCAACCATCATTAGAGGAACTCGAAATTCTCCTCCAATCTCGGTGGAAGAGAACGCTGGAAATTGCCAAGACTGTCTCAAGAGATTACTTGAATGAAAGATTCATTAGAGAGGGTGAAGATTTTTCCTTTTGCCAATAAGAAGATGAAACCAGGAATGAAGATCTTTTTCCAAGACAACTACTCATGAGCCAAAAGTTCCCAACATCATGTGCAATCACTAATTGTGAACACCATAGTTTCAACCGGAGATTCCAAGGGAAGTGACTCCGAGGATTCATTCAACTTGTAGACATTGGGGCTAACACTCTGAATGGTCCACTCGAGCGCTACATCATTAGATCCATCTCGCCCGATCAAAGCTGTTGATGCACCTCTCCTCAAATGGAATGTTATACCTGTTCCAACCGCTGAGATACAACCCAACTCTGATGTTCATCACATTTCCTCTTCTTTTGTTTTTCCTCCCTATTCTGATGAGGTTTTCAATGTTGTTCTTCCTAGAATGAAATAAATTAAGATTTTGAGTATCATTAATTGTCTTAATTCTAATCAAACTCTTGATGATGCTGATTTTGCAAATGAACAATTCTTAACTGATCTTAATGAGGTTAATAACAAATAACATAACCATATTTAAGTTACTGAATATGAAATTATTGTTATTAATCTCATTTCTAATAGCCAATTGTGCTAGATTAGAATATGGTATACCCTTGACGAGTATGAGCCCGCGCAACTTGAAGAGTTACTAAAGGAATTTATGGATGTCTTCGTATGGTCCTATAACGACATACCAGACATTGATCCCGAAATCTCTCAATATGAGATTCCAATGCTCTCAGAATGAAAATCGATCAAATAGAAACTATGAAAGCTCCGCACCGAATGGTCACTCAAGGTTAAGGAAGAAGTGGTCAAACAATTAAACGTGGGTTTCATTCGTGTGATTGAATATCCCACATGGATAGCCAATATTATACACATGCTGAAATTTGGAAGAAATATTTTCATGTGCATTGACTATCGAGATTTGAACAAGGCCTCTCCAAAGGATGATAACCCGCTACAAAATATCAACATGATTATGAATAACATAGCTAATCACACACTTAAGTCATTTGTTACTGGTTTTAACGGATACAATCAAATCAGGATGCACCCCGATCATCAAGTGAACTGCATTCATCACCCCTTGGGGAACATTTTATTACGTCATTATGCCATTTGGTCTAAAAAATGTAGGGGCTACCTACCAGAGGGATGCCACAACCATCTTGCATGGAAGTCCATGTCTACATAGATGATAGGATTATTAAGTCTATGACTAAGGAAGGTCATGCTCTCACTCTTCGAAATTTCTTCGATGGACTACGGTAATAACAAATGCGACTCAACCCATAAAAATATGTCTTCAGAGTTACCAAAGGAAAACTCTTGGGATTCATGATTAGCGAAAAGGGGATTGAAGAAAATCCTGCCAAATTAAAAGCCATACTTGAAATTCCACCACCCCAAATGGAGAAGGAAGTTTGGGGAGTGTTTGGAAAATTATAGTATATCAGTTGGTTCATTAGCCAGTTGACTTCTATCTGTGGACCCATCTTCAAACTCCTCCGAAAGGATTCAACCAAAGTTTGGAATAAATCGTGACAAAAGTCCTTTGACCGAATCAATAAATATCTAATTCGGCCTTTGGTACTCAAGCCACTATAGCCTGGTCTTCCCCTATTCCTATACCTAATCGTAATAGACACCGTAGTTGGGGCTTTATTAGCCTAATATCTTGAAAAGTCTCGCAAAGGGAGAGACATCTACTACCCCAGTCGTAAGTTGGCCAGGTAGGAAGTTAATTACATTGCCTTAGAGAAAGCATGTGTTTCCCTTGTTTGGTCACCCAAAAATTACAGCACTATATGCTTGCCTTTCCTATCAAACATGTGTCTAGAATGGATCCTATCAAATACCTACTCAAGAAATCTTCTCTATCTTGTCGAATAAATTGATGGTTAATTCAATTAGTCGAATTTGATATTGTGTATGTCATACAGAAGGCCATGAAAGTAAGAGCCATTTATTAATACCTCATTGACTTCCCTATAGAAGAAATTGATGTTTGGATTTTTAAGTTCCCGGATGAAAATATTCTTTGTACCTCCCAAGAACACCTTCGATGGAAAATGTTATTGATGGCGCCGCCAACAAAAAATGGTATGAAATTGGGATACTCCTAATTTCACCTAATGACTCTCACACCCCCATTTCCATTAAGTTGTATTTTTCGTGCACCACTAACATGACTGAATATGAGGCATGTACAGTAGGTGTCAAAGTCACTCTCAATAAAGTAATTCAATGCCTATATGTCTATGGGGATTCAATCCTCATCATTGGTCAAGTACTCAAATGATGGAAATTCAAGGACGGGAAACTCTTACCCTTCCATGGCCACCTAGAAGAAATGGCCTTCCAATTGCAAGATATCACATTCCATTACCTATCTCGAGTAAAAAACAAATTAGTCGATGACCTTCCTACCTTTGTCTCCATCATTGACATGGCCGAAGGAATAACAATGGCCACCTTCCTAGTCCAAAAGCAAGATAAACCAGCCTGTTAACCCCACATTGAGCTTATCATAAAAGAAGATCCTGATATAATTGATTGCTGGTACTACAACATCTGGCGCCTCCTCAAGAACGGTAGATATCCCCAAGATTCTAGCAAAAAATACCAATCAATCCTCTGTAAAATGGCTACCCAGTACATTGCCTATGATAAAGCACTCTTTAAGAGAAATTTTGGTGGAACCTATTTACACTGCATCGCAAGGGCTGACATTGAAAAGATAATGCTGAAAATCCATAGCGGGGAGTGCGAACCCCACATGAATGGTCATATGATCGCCAAGAAAATAATCCAAAAGGGTTACGATTGGACTACCATGGTTAGGATTACAAAACCTATGTTCAAAGATATCTTAAAAGACATCAGTTCTCCAACCTCCAATACTTGCCTCCATGAGAATTGTACAACATAATTTATCACTGACTGTTATCTATAAGGGACATCGATATCATAAGGAAAGTTACACCTAAGGCCTCCAGTGGGCATGAATTCATCTTAATTTCCATTGATTGCTTTACCAAATGTTTCGAATCTGAGTCATATATAGTTCTGAATAACAAAAAGGTGTCCAAGTTAATCCAAAAAATATCATCGATAAATATAGGGTACCGCACTAGCTAGTGAAAGACAACTGGTTATATTTTGATGTAGATGTCATAGAAGTAGTCGACGAGTATGGGATCCAGAGACACAAATATTCTCCCTACCAACTTCAAACCAATAGTGCAATCAAAGCTGCTAATAATAACCTCAAAGCTATCATCAGCAAAATGAATGAGAGTTGTCAAGATTGGGATGGTCGAATCCCTTACGCCATTTGGGACTACCGCACTTCAATTCGAGCATCTAATGGGGCTACCTCTTACTCTATGGTATACGTCATTGAGGCAGTCCTACCCATTGAGAAAGAAATTACTTCACTATGCGTCATTCTTGAAAGCAAGGTCAACAAGGAAGACTGGCATCAGAGTCGTCTTAACGAGCTATCACTCTTGATCAAAAGGAGACTAAAGGCTCTATATTTTATACAATGGTACCATCGCCGCATAGCATGATCATTCAACAAGAAATTCGATGACCGTGGTGTCCGAGTAGGGGATTTATCCCTTAAAGAAATAGTAAAACCCATCTAGGACCCTAGAGGGAAATTCAAGCCCAATTGGAATGCCCCTACAGTTTGAAAAGAATCTTATCCGGCAGCGCAACTATGCTCACCGACCACATTGGGGAAGAGTTATCCTGTCCATTCAACCTAGATTGTCTTAAGAAATTCTACCCTTAGTTCGAAATCTCGACGCACTATGAATTTTCTCATCTTCCTTCTATTATTAATAAAATCTTCATTTCCCTTTACTCAGAATTACATGTGGCCTGATAAAAAAAAACTTTTTATTTTCAAAAATGAAACTTAGAAAATTTTCAAAACCCCAGAGATATGTATGCAGCTCATACGCTTCATACGAGCACGACCTTCTTTTTCATAAAATGCTATTATTTTCTTACCTTCGAGAATGATGGTTTATTTTTATCATTTATATAAACAAAGGGATCATGTATCCCTTAGCAATTGGTATAGATGATTCAAACGCAAAACTCATCAAGAGACACAATAATATAATTAAAAAAATTATTTATTCCATTTATGAAAAATTATGTTACAATTACATCGGCATAGGGAGTCAAGCAACTTCCCCCGCCAATCTAACCTTATTGTCCTAAAAATATAAACAAGCCTAGATACTCCTAAAACAACCTTCCCAAGAGGAAATAACCATGTACATAACTATACACCATACAAAAAGTTTCAGAAATAAAACTCCCAATGAATCCTACCCGCATATGCCAGAAGAACCAGCCCCATCATCATTTATATATGGGGGTCCCCAAACTTCTCCTACTTGGATGGAATACTGAAGGTGCTCCATGAAACGGTAAGTCCGGACCAACCTAGGGAAAGTAACAACACCTCCGTCCATGGTGTCAAACATGGAAAACCACCTTTACCTGGTATCCTCAGCCAGCATCTTAGCTACTACCCTCCTTCATAGCCATTTTATGTAATCCCCATAAACATTCCAGAATCGACCAATAGATTGGGAAGGAAGGGTCAATGATCCACGATTCTCCCATAGAGAGCCCAGCCACATGCGCAAACGTTCTGTCGAATCCTCCATAGGAAACAAGTCTAGTGTCCGACGTGGCACAATCTTCTCCCATCCAAATTGATGCAGGAGCCTCCAGGGAAATTAGAAAGAGGTCTGTCGGAGGCCAACGAACCGAAAATACTCGTATTCCCCCAATTATAGAATAGGCTCCAACATTAAGTCAAAAATGACAAAGTCATGATAAGAGTAGTCATAAATAGGAGCCAATATACGTGTAAGGAAAACATCAAATACTAGCTCTGTTAGAGGAGTAATAGAAGGAACAGTAATATAACTACCCAATGAATAAAGGGGAGGAGTCCTGACAGGTGGACTAGAAGCTATGGTCAGCTAATAGGTGGTCAAATGCATAAATAAACTAATAATAAAAGTCACGAGATACTAAAAGAAGAAAATTAAGAAGACAAGTATGTGAATAGATAGTGAGTAGTTTCACAATGCGAGAGGTAATAGAAAACCCCCTCGCATAAGTGGGAAACATAGTGCACGTCTATAAAGAAAATAAAAATGGGAATGTTAGAAACAATTGGACAGGTAAAAGATAAATGCGGGCTCTAGTTTTGATGAAGCAAACCTATCGAGCAAGACTTATCGAGGAAACCACCATGGAGTTCCTCTCAGGATAAAATGGGGATCTGCGAATGGGGACGGGAGAAGATGAGAGGGTGGTCCTCACCCCTGAGGGAGCATTCACCTCTAGAAAAGTAGCCTGCTCCAAATAACAAAAGAAAAATTAAGATGAAAAAATATAGAAAACCGGAGTCAAGTAAAGAAAATGGATGAATAGTAAAAGTACTTACAGCAGAAGGACAAAGGGCTTGCCTATATGGAAGTTGCCCAGTATTGGGGCTGAAGATAGAGGAATAATCGATCATAGTATCATCCTGGACCCCTCGAAACTGGCAATAAAGAACACGTGTCAGACCAAGGACCATGATGAGGATCAATGACACCAATGTTATTTGAAGAAGAACCATTGTCATCATAGGAAGAGGTGCGTCCATAATCAACCAATTTCTCTTTAAGTGATTAAGAAGGGGAACCAATAGGTGAAACCTCATGGCTAGCAATTTCACTAAGTAAAAAGGAGTTAGCTAAAGTAACTTTAGTAACATTGATGTATGAAGTGGATGGTTCTTGTGTCGAAATGCCTAAGGATTTATAGCTTTGCTCGTAAATAGTTCAGTAAGTATCTTTAACCCGAATGGTATTGGTGTCTGACCCTCAGTCTCGAACAGAAGAGGGAGAAGTATAATCAACACTAACCATCTTCTTTTTCTTCTTGCTAGCTCTAGTCGTCATAGAAGAAGGAGGTTAAACATGAGTACTCATAGGGGCAGGGATGAAATTTGACACATTAGTGTTTGGATGTTTTCTTTTTTAGTAAGCCTTAGACTTTGCCATCCCTTTTCCTTTAGTTTTGAGTGGATGAGGCTCAGGATACTTCATATAGATATATTCATCAAATAGGGGCTTCATCAAGATAGGAGTAACCTGCTCGAGATGTGTCTTCATAAATGTGTTGCGATGCCATATATCCTTTTGGGTCCTTTCACCCAAATACTTTTCATTATTTAGAATCTTAGTTCAGATTATGAGTCGAGGAACATCAATTACACCATTTTGGATCAAAGATACCTGCTTCTGCCACAAACTGAACTATGAGCGGCTGAATTAAGGAATGTAGTCTCGAGCATGTACAAAAAGGCCACCATGGCCATCAGTTTACTGCAACATCCCCTCGAAAGTAAAATTGGCATAAGCCTCCAGGTATAGTTTCGAGGGGAAAGTGCTTGAGGGATAGGTGGGAGTATGGAGCCCCTGATCATAACCAAATTCTCCTCACTCGCTTAGAATGGTAGAATTCCACACCTTGACCTAAATCAGCCAAAGAATGAAGAGTGCAAGGGAGAAGCATGGTCAGTACAGATATGTGGGGATAGGTAGAAACAGACTCCACATTAGAGGAACAATAAAAAGTGCCCCTAAAAGTTAAGAAGGAGCCCCATGAAAAAACCCAACCACTCGCTTGCATTTGGGGCGAAAGAAAAATTCATCAACATTGACAATAAAGGGGGCTTAAGGGCTCTTGGGATTCTTTTTGTGCCACATGGTAATCCGAGCGCATTACTGTTACTTGCATGAGCCTCTGGGGAAAATTTAGGAAATCTCTCAAAGAGAAAGGTTATGAAAATAAATAAATTGGAAAAATTAGTAACATCTTGATGATCACAAGATTGTTCGCATCCACGCGAGAACGATCTAACCAAGTGTATAAGGAGCTTATAATAATGGATGCAAGGGGAACGTCCTTCCTTCGAGCAAGTCTAACAGTTAGTCTTAAGAGAAACTCGTGAGGGGAGTTATTTGGCCTCCCCGGGAATAGAAATCTACTCAATAAAGTAATAACAAATTTAGCTAAGTCTGAAGGGGAGTTCATTTTAGGTCCATCCTACTGCGTGGGCACCCTGCTCTCACCTTCACCCTTGGGAAGGGACTTGAAGTCTCAGAATTAAAATCTTTTCCACTTCATAAATGAGTTCCTAGTGGCACCAGTTTTGTTGATTGTAGTGTAATGATACCTCTCAGAAAAGGCTTGATAAAGTTCTTGATACATCTACTCCTCCACAGCATCCTCGAAGCCATCAATGAAAATGTAGCTCCTCAAGTAGGGGAGGCCAGTAAACTCGCATATGTATTCCAAAATAATGGTAAACTCCCCCAACCAGTAATGAATGTATGGGAATACATACTTTAACGAGAAGCTAATAGATTGAAAGTGTTAAAACTTTTAGCAATTGTGCAAGATTTCAAACTGTTTTGGTGATGAAAGTTATGGTGCTTGGGGAAGAGGCAACTCAGAAATAAAGGATTAAATGCCTGAGGTAGATGGACGTTTTTTTAAATCACTCTTTATACCAAAGAAAGTAGGCAAGATATCATTACCCAAATGATGGGACGCCAGTTGCTAGGATGACACATGTCTCCTCGAGGCCACAAATATGGGCACAAGTGATATGGTCATTTAATGTTCCCAGAGAAATGATGAAATAGAGAATGAATATTTCAAATTCCAAGGGAAGACAATGATTTCGTAAAAAGACCTTTTGTCTGCCCAACGTAAAGACTTTGCACGAGGGGACTAATATAGAGGGCTACTTGTCCGTTAGTAGACTCATAAAGACGAGGGGAAAAAGGTCCGCCACGAGTGCCCGACCTCATTCCCACAAATTCTACCAGTAAGTATGTGAAGGGAGAGGGGGTCCACCACGAGTGGTCCCAAGATCAGTACCAAAATGTGCAAAGTGCGAAGGGGTTCACCTTGAGTGGCCCCACTGCCCAAGAGCAATACTATATAATATGCATAGGGCAAGGGGGTTCACCACGAGTGGCCCCACTCCCCAAGATTAATACTCCAGAATTGTCTTGTGTAGAGGGCATCTACCACAAGTGGCCCCATTCCCAAATTATTACCAAGAAATGTCTTAGGGCGATGGGGTCCATCACGAGTGGCCCCATCCCCAAATTATTGTCCAGAAATGTATTTGGGTGAGGCGGTCCACCACAACTGTCCCCATACTTAAATTATTCCCGAAAACAAATAAGTACTAATGTTTTTTTCTCACATAGGTAGACTTAGTTGAGCAAAGTGGGCTAAAGAAGGCTAGTTGGGATATCCTAAGAGTTTTGGTTTGGTGGTTGAGAGACAAGGTTTGTTCAACAAAGTCAAAGTCCAACCAATGGACACTTTAAGATAGAGATAGTACTAGTAGAGAGACCCTAGGAGTGACTCAAGTACTAACACAACCCACACTTAGAATTAAGAAGTGAGTAACTAGGGGTTGCTCATAGAAGTACATTCTAAATGACCTTTAGGGAGTAGCCCTCAAGGCCACTCGCAAGTTTTTTATAAAAAATTGTGCAACAAGTTACCGTTTGAAAAGATATTTACCAAATAGCATATTTAGGCACTATTATTCGACATATTTTCTTTTAGACTTTGGTAGGTAACATATGTCATCTGTCAGAGGGGACATACAACTAACAAACAGATATGGACAAAATGTACATTACAGACCTTGTCCCTAAGTTCCCTCTCATTTTTGGCACGTAAAATGGCAAGACATCCCAATATATACTTATAAATAGGACCCTTTGGTAAGGTAAAGATCGGATAGAAAAAGTCAAGTTTGCACCATTACTCTGCCAAAATTTCACCATAAATAATATTCTCTCACCGTTCTCTCTCTATGTCTCCACTACACCAAAACTGGCGATTGGTCACGGCCAAAATCCCTGACCAAACCTGTGGGTCGCGGACTTGGGCCGTGACCATTTCGGGCGTGACCATTTTCGTGGGTCGCGGCCCAAGTCCGTGACCAAAAAATGGTCACGGCCGAGAGGGGTCACGGCAGATGGTCGCGGACTTAGGCCGTGACCCATGCCGTGATGGGTCGCGGCTCTAATCCGTGACCCATAACCGTGACAAATTGGTCGCGGCCAAAGTCCGCGACCCATGTGCGTGACAAAAAAAAATTAAAAAAATTGGTCGCGGCCCTTGTCCATGACCCACAACCGTGACAAATTGGTCGCGGCCAAAGTCCGCGACCCATGTGCGTGACAAAAAAAAATTAAAAAAATTGGTCACGGTCCTTGTCCATGACCCACGACCGTGACAAATTGGTCGCGGACTTTGGCCGCGACCCATGTGTGTGACAAAAAAAAATTAAAAAAAATTGGTCGCGGCCCTAGTCCGCGACCCATTACCGTGACAAAAAATAAAAAAAATGGTCGCGGACTTTGGCCGCGACCATTTTTAAGCGCGACAAAAAAAAGTAAAAATGGTCATGGACAAAGTCCATGACCATATTTATCTGTAATTTAAAAAAAATGTATTTTTTTTTGCCCAATCCTAAAATTGGGATTCCTGTGAGTGCATCATCGGTTGCTACGAGGTGTTACAAATATTTATTATAGGCAAAACAATAAAAAAAAAATCACAAATTGCGAATTGAGAATGTTGTTAATAAACAAATATATATACAAACATAAAAATATTACACGTCTTAATAATTCACAGACCAAAAAAAAATTGGGCAGAGTTTCCTCTATTTTCTTGACATTCCAAAACCTGTAAATGAAAAACCTGCTTATTATAAAGCCCGCACGGCTATAAAATTCAACAATCAAATTATAAAAGCCCGCACGGCCATAAAACTAAACAATAAAAGCCTGCACGGCTATAACACATAAAAAACATTATCCTGAATGTCCACAACATATAAATAATCATCATGTTGTAAAACATTGCCTCCTTCATTTGATCCACGCGCAAAAATCCTACAAATGATAGGATACAAAAAATAAAAGTATCAGTAACCAAGTAATTTTACAAAAAAATTAATTAAGCTGAAAAATTGCATATATGAGTTAAAATTATCAGTAACCAAGTAGAAATATAAAAATTAAGTGTGGAAATAAGCAAATTATCATCGTACTCTCAAACCGGGACACCCGCGGCTGCGGGGTCAGTTCCTACGAGTTACGTTGGTCCCGTGGGAGGTGTTAGTGCCACCCACGGGGCCGTTCGGGGGCTGTTTCGAGTTCTCACCCTCTAACGCCATGTTTTTAAGCCTAAGTGTGGAAATAAGCAAATTACCGTCGTACTCTCAAACCGGGACACCCGCGGCTGCGGCGTCCGTTCCCACGAGTTACGTTGGTCCCGTGGGAGGTGTTAGTGCCACCCACGGGGCCGTTCGGGGGCTGTTTCGAGTTTTCACCCTCTAACGCCATGTTAAGCCTAAGTGTAGAAATAAGCAAATTACCGTCGTACTCTCAAACCGGGACACCCGCGGCTGCGGGGTCAGTTCCTACGAGTTACGTTGGTCCCGTGGGAGGTGTTGGTGCCACCCACGGGGCCGTTCGGGGGCTGTTTCGAGTTCTCACCCTCTAACGCCATGTTTTTAAGCCTAAGTGTGGAAATAAGCAAATTACCGTCGTACTCTCAAACCGGGACACCCGCGGCTGCGGGGTCCGTTCCCACGAGTTACGTTGGTCCCGTGGGAGGTGTTGGTGCCACCCACGGGGCCGTTCGGGGGCTGTTTCGAGTTCTCACCCTCTAACGCCATGTTTTTAAGCCTAAGTGTGGAAATAAGCAAATTACCGTCGTACTCTCAAACCGGGACACCCGCGGCTGCGGGGTCCGTTCCCACGAGTTACGTTGGTCTCGTGGGAGGTGTTGGTGCCACCCACGGGGCCGTTCGGGGGCTGTTTCGCGTTCTCACCCTCTAACGCCATGTTTTTAAGCCTAAGTGTGGAAATAAGCAAATTATCATCGTACTCTCAAACCGGGACACCCGCGGCTGCGGGGTCAGTTCCTACGAGTTACGTTGGTCCCGTGGGAGGTGTTGGTGCCACCCACGGGGCCGTTCGGGGGCTGTTTCGAGTTCTCACCCTCTAACGCCATGTTTTTAAGCCTAAGTGTGGAAATAAGCAAATTACCGTCGTACTCTCAAACCGGGACACCCGCGGCTTTGGCGTCCGTTCCCACGAGTTACGTTGGTCCCGTGGGAGGTGTTAGTGCCACCCACGGGGCCGTTCGGGGGCTGTTTCGAGTTTTCACCCTCTAACGCCATGTTAAGCCTAAGTGTAGAAATAAGCAAATTACCGTCGTACTCTCAAACCGGGACACCCGCGGCTGCGGGGTCAGTTCCTACGAGTTACGTTGGTCCCGTGGGAGGTGTTGGTGCCACCCACGGGGCCGTTCGGGGGCTGTTTCGAGTTCTCACCCTCTAACGCCATGTTTTTAAGCCTAAGTGTGGAAATAAGCAAATTACCGTCGTACTCTCAAACCGGGACACCCGCGGCTGCGGGGTCCGTTCCCACGAGTTACGTTGTTCCGTGGGAGGTGTTGGTGCCACCCACGGGGCCGTTCGGGGGCTGTTTCGAGTTTTCACCCTCTAACGCCATGTTTTTAAGCCTAAGTGTGGAAATAAGCAAATTACCGTCGTACTCTCAAACCGGGACACCCGCGGCTGCGGGGTCAGTTCCTACGAGTTACGTTGGTCCCGTGGGAGGTGTTGGTGCCACCCACGGGGCCGTTCGGGGGCTGTTTCGAGTTCTCACCCTCTAACGCCATGTTAAGCCTAAGTGTAGAAATAAGCAAATTACCGTCGTACTCTCAAACCGGGACACCCGCGGCTGCGGGGTTAGTTCCTACGAGTTACGTTGGTCCCGTGGGAGGTGTTGGTGCCACCCACGGGGCCGTTCGGGGGCTGTTTCGAGTTCTCACCCTCTAACGCCATGTTTTTAAGCCTAAGTGTGGAAATAAGCAAATTACCGTCGTACTCTCAAACCGGGACACCCGCGGCTGCGGGGTCCGTTCCCACGAGTTACGTTGGTCCCGTGGGAGGTGTTGGTGCCACCCACGGGGCCGTTCGGGGGCTGTTTCGCGTTCTCACCCTCTAACGCCATGTTTTTAAGCCTAAGTGTGGAAATAAGCAAATTATCATCGTACTCTCAAACCGGGACACCCGCGGCTGCGGGGTCAGTTCCTACGAGTTACGTTGGTCCCGTGGGAGGTGTTGGTGCCACCCACGGGGCCGTTCGGGGGCTGTTTCGAGTTCTCACCCTCTAACGCCATGTTTTTAAGCCTAAGTGTGGAAATAAGCAAATTACCGTCGTACTCTCAAACCGGGACACCCGCGGCTGCGGCGTCCGTTCCCACGAGTTACGTTGGTCCCGTGGGAGGTGTTAGTGCCACCCACTAGGCCGTTCGGGGGCTGTTTCGAGTTTTCACCCTCTAACGCCATGTTAAGCCTAAGTGTAGAAATAAGCAAATTACCGTCGTACTCTCAAACCGGGACACCCGCGGCTGCGGGGTCAGTTCCTACGAGTTACGTTGGTCCCGTGGGAGGTGTTGGTGCCACCCACGGGGCCGTTCGGGGGCTGTTTCGAGTTCTCACCCTCTAACGCCATGTTTTTAAGCCTAAGTGTGGAAATAAGCAAATTACCGTCGTACTCTCAAACCGGGACACCCGCGGCTGCGGGGTCCGTTCCCACGAGTTACGTTGTTCCGTGGGAGGTGTTGGTGCCACCCACGGGGCCGTTCGGGGGCTGTTTCGAGTTTTCACCCTCTAACGCCATGTTTTTAAGCCTAAGTGTGGAAATAAGCAAATTACCGTCGTACTCTCAAACCGGGACACCCGCGGCTGCGGGGTCAGTTCCTACGAGTTACGTTGGTCCCGTGGGAGGTGTTGGTGCCACCCACGGGGCCGTTCGGGGGCTGTTTCGAGTTCTCACCCTCTAACGCCATGTTAAGCCTAAGTGTAGAAATAAGCAAATTACCGTCGTACTCTCAAACCGGGACACCCGCGGCTGCGGGGTCAGTTCCTACGAGTTACGTTGGTCCCGTGGGAGGTGTTGGTGCCACCCACGGGGCCGTTCGGGGGCTGTTTCGAGTTCTCACCCTCTAACGCCATGTTTTTAAGCCTAAGTGTGGAAATAAGCAAATTACCGTCGTACTCTCAAACCGGGACACCCGCGGCTGCGGGGTCCGTTCCCACGAGTTACGTTGGTCCCGTGGGAGGTGTTGGTGCCACCCACGGGGCCGTTCGGGGGCTGTTTCGAGTTTTCACCCTCTAACGCCATGTTTTTAAGCCTAAGTGTGGAAATAAGCAAATTACCGTCGTACTCTCAAACCGGGACACCCGGGGCTGCGGGGTCAGTTCCTACGAGTTACGTTGGTCCCGTGGGAGGTGTTGGTGCCACCCACGGGGCCGTTCGGGGGCTGTTTCGAGTTCTCACCCTCTAACGCCATGTTAAGCCTAAGTGTAGAAATAAGCAAATTACCGTCGTACTCTCAAACCGGGACACCCGCGGCTGCGGGGTCAGTTCCTACGAGTTACGTTGGTCCCGTGGGAGGTGTTGGTGCCACCCACGGGGCCGTTCGGGGGCTGTTTCGAGTTCTCACCCTCTAACGCCATGTTTTTAAGCCTAAGTGTGGAAATAAGCAAATTACCGTCGTACTCTCAAACCGGGACACCCGCGGCTGCGGGGTCCGTTCCCACGAGTTACGTTGGTCCCGTGGGAGGTGTTAGTGCCACCCACGGGGCCGTTCGGGGGCTGTTTCGAGTTCTCACCCTCTAACGCCATGTTTTTAAGCCTAAGTGTGGAAATAAGCAAATTACCGTCGTACTCTCAAACCGGGACACCCGCGGCTGCGGGTTCAATTCCTACGAGTTACGTTGGTCCCGTGGGAGGTGTTGGTGCCACCCACGGGGCCGTTCGGGGGCTGTTTCGAGTTCTCACCCTCTAACGCCATGTTTTTAAGCCTAAGTGTGGAAATAAGCAAATTACCGTCGTACTCTCAAACCGGGACACCCGCGGCTGCGGGGTCAGCTCCTACGAGTTACGTTGGTCCCGTGGGAGGTGTTGGTGCCACCCACGGGGCCGTTCGGGGGCTGTTTCGAGTTCTCACCCTCTAACGCCATGTTTTTAAGCCTAAGTGTGGAAATAAGCAAATTACCGTCGTACTCTCAAACCGGGACACCCGCGGCTGCGGGGTCCGTTCCCACGAGTTACGTTGGTCCCGTGGGAGGTGTTGGTGCCACCCACGGGGCCGTTCGGGGGCTGTTTCGAGTTCTCACCCTCTAACGCCATGTTTTTAAGCCTAAGTGTGGAAATAAGCAAATTACCGTCGTACTCTCAAACCAGGACACCCGCGGCTGCGGGGTCAGTTCCTACGAGTTACGTTGGTCCCGTGGGAGGTGTTGGTGCCACCCACGGGGCCGTTCGGGGGCTGTTTCGAGTTCTCACCCTCTAACGCCATGTTTTTAAGCCTAAGTGTGGAAATAAGCAAATTACCGTCGTACTCTCAAACCGGGACACCCGCGGCTGCGGGGTCCGTTCCCACGAGTTACGTTGGTCCCGTGGGAGGTGTTGGTGCCACCCACGGGGCCGTTCGGGGGCTGTTTCGAGTTTTCACCCTCTAACGCCATGTTTTTAAGCCTAAGTGTGGAAATAAGCAAATTACCGTCGTACTCTCAAACCGGGACACCCGCGGCTGCGGGGTCAGTTCCTACGAGTTACGTTGGTCCCGTGGGAGGTGTTGGTGCCACCCACGGGGCCGTTCGGGGGCTGTTTCGAGTTCTCACCCTCTAACGCCATGTTAAGCCTAAGTGTAGAAATAAGCAAATTACCGTCGTACTCTCAAACCGGGACACCCGCGGCTGCGGGGTCAGTTCCTACGAGTTACGTTGGTCCCGTGGGAGGTGTTGGTGCCACCCACGGGGCCGTTCGGGGGCTGTTTCGAGTTCTCACCCTCTAACGCCATGTTTTTAAGCCTAAGTGTGGAAATAAGCAAATTACCGTCGTACTCTCAAACCGGGACACCCGCGGCTGCGGGGTCAGTTCCTACGAGTTACGTTGGTCCCGTGGGAGGTGTTGGTGCCACCCACGGGGCCGTTCGGGGGCTGTTTCGAGTTCTCACCCTCTAACGCCATGTTTTTAAGCCTAAGTGTGGAAATAAGCAAATTACCGTCGTACTCTCAAACCGGGACACCCGCGGCTGCGGGGTCAGTTCCTACGAGTTACGTTGGTCCCGTGGGAGGTGTTGGTGCCACCCACGGGGCCGTTCGGGGGCTGTTTCGAGTTCTCACCCTCTAACGCCATGTTTTTAAGCCTAAGTGTGGAAATAAGCAAATTACCGTCGTACTCTCAAACCGGGACACCCGCGGCTGCGGGGTCAGCTCCTACGAGTTACGTTGGTCCCGTGGGAGGTGTTGGTGCCACCCACGGGGCCGTTCGGGGGCTGTTTCGAGTTCTCACCCTCTAACGCCATGTTTTTAAGCCTAAGTGTGGAAATAAGCAAATTACCGTCGTACTCTCAAACCGGGACACCCGTGGCTGCGGGGTCCGTTCCCACGAGTTACGTTGGTCCCGTGGGAGGTGTTGGTGCCACCCACGGGGCCGTTCGGGGGCTGTTTCGAGTTCTCACCCTCTAACGCCATGTTTTTAAGCCTAAGTGTAGAAATAAGCAAATTACCGTCGTACTCTCAAACCGGGACACCCGCGGCTGCGGGGTCAGTTCCTACGAGTTACGTTGGTCCCATGGGAGGTGTTGGTGCCACCCACGGGGCCGTTCGGGGGCTGTTTCGAGTTCTCACCCTCTAACGCCATGTTTTTAAGCCTAAGTGTGGAAATAAGCAAATTACCGTCGTACTCTCAAACCGGGACACCCGCGGCTGCGGGGTCCGTTCCCACGAGTTACGTTGGTCCCGTGGGAGGTGTTGGTGCCACCCACGGGGCCGTTCGGGGGCTGTTTCGAGTTTTCACCCTCTAACGCCATGTTTTTAAGACTAAGTGTGGAAATAAGCAAATTACCGTCGTACTCTCAAACCGAGACACCCGCGGCTGCGGGGTCAGTTCCTACGAGTTACGTTGGTCCCGTGGGAGGTGTTGGTGCCACCCACGGGGCCGTTCGGGGGCTGTTTCGAGTTCTCACCCTCTAACGCCATGTTAAGCCTAAGTGTAGAAATAAGCAAATTACTGTCGTACTCTCAAACCGGGACACCCGCGGCTGCGGGGTCAGTTCCTACGAGTTACGTTGGTCCCGTGGGAGGTGTTGGTGCCACCCACGGGGCCGTTCGGGGGCTGTTTCGAGTTCTCACCCTCTAACGCCATGTTTTTAAGCCTAAGTGTGGAAATAAGCAAATTACCGTCGTACTCTCAAACCGGGACACCCGCGGCTGCGGGGTCCATTCCCACGAGTTACGTTGGTCCCGTGGGAGGTGTTGGTGCCACCCACGGGGCCGTTCGGGGGCTGTTTCGAGTTTTCACCCTCTAACGCCTTGTTTTTAAGCCTAAGTGTGGAAATAAGCAAATTACCGTCGTACTCTCAAACCGGGACACCCGCGGCTGCGGGGTCAGTTCCTACGAGTTACGTTGGTCCCGTGGGAGGTGTTGGTGCCACCCACGGGGCCGTTCGGGGGCTGTTTCGAGTTCTCACCCTCTAACGCCATGTTAAGCCTAAGTGTAGAAATAAGCAAATTACCGTCGTACTCTCAAACCGGGACACCCGCGGCTGCGGGGTCAGTTCCTACGAGTTACGTTGGTCCCGTGGGAGGTGTTGGTGCCACCCACGGGGCCGTTCGGGGGCTGTTTCGAGTTCTCACCCTCTAACGCCATGTTTTTAAGCCTAAGTGTGGAAATAAGCAAATTACCGTCGTACTCTCAAACCGGGACACCCGCGGCTGCGGGGTCCGTTCCCACGAGTTACGTTGGTCCCGTGGGAGGTGTTAGTGCCACCCACGGGGCCGTTCGGGGGCTGTTTCGAGTTCTCACCCTCTAACGCCATGTTTTTAAGCCTAAGTGTGGAAATAAGCAAATTACCGTCGTACTCTCAAACCGGGACACCCGCGGCTGCGGGGTCAGTTCCTACGAGTTACGTTGGTCCCGTGGGAGGTGTTGGTGCCACCCACGGGGCCGTTCGGGGGCTGTTTCGAGTTCTCACCCTCTAACGCCATGTTTTTAAGCCTAAGTGTGGAAATAAGCAAATTACCGTCGTACTCTCAAACCGGGACACCCGCGGCTACGGGGTCAGCTCCTACGAGTTACGTTGGTCCCGTGGGAGGTGTTGGTGCCACCCACGGGGCCGTTCGGGGGCTGTTTCGAGTTCTCACCCTCTAACGCCATGTTTTTAAGCCTAAGTGTGGAAATAAGCAAATTACCGTCGTACTCTCAAACCGGGACACCCGCGGCTGCGGGGTCCGTTCCCACGAGTTACGTTGGTCCCGTGGGAGGTGTTGGTGCCACCCACGGGGCCGTTCGGGGGCTGTTTCGAGTTCTCACCCTCTAACGCCATGTTTTTAAGCCTAAGTGTGGAAATAAGCAAATTACCGTCGTACGCTCAAACCGGGACACCCGCGGCTGCGGGGTCAGCTCCTACGAGTTACGTTGGTCCCGTGGGAGGTGGTGGTGCCACCCACGGGGCCGTTCGGTGGCTGTTTCGAGTTCTCACCCTCTAACGCCATGTTTTTAAGCCTAAGTGTGGAAATAAGCAAATTACCGTCGTACTCTCAAACCGGGACACCCGCGGCTGCGGGGTCCGTTCCCACGAGTTACGTTGGTCCCGTGGGAGGTGTTGGTGCCACCCACGGGGCCGTTCGGGGGCTGTTTCGAGTTCTCACCCTCTAACGCCATGTTTTTAAGCCTAAGTGTGGAAATAAGCAAATTACCGTCGTACTCTCAAACCGGGACACCCGCGGCTGCGGGGTCAGTTCCTACGAGTTACGTTGGTCCCGTGGGAGGTGTTGGTGCCACCCACGGGGCCGTTCGGGGGCTGTTTCGAGTTCTCACCCTCTAACGCCATGTTTTTAAGCCTAAGTGTGGAAATAAGCAAATTACCGTCATACTCTCAAACCGGGACACCCGCGGCTGCGGGGTCCGTTCCCACGAGTTACGTTGGTCCCGTGGGAGGTGTTAGTGCCACCCACGGGGCCGTTCGGAGGCTGTTTCGAGTTTTCACCCTCTAACGCCATGTTAAGCCTAAGTGTAGAAATAAGCAAATTACCGTCGTACTCTCAAACCGGGACTCCCGCGGCTGCGGGGTCAGTTCCTACGAGTTACGTTGGTCCCGTGGGAGGTGTTGGTACCACCCACGGGGCCGTTCGGGGGCTGTTTCGAGTTCTCACCCTCTAACGTCATGTTTTTAAGCCTAAGTGTGGAAATAAGCAAATTACCGTCGTACTCTCAAACCGGGACACCCGCGGCTGCGGGGTCCGTTCCCACGAGTTACGTTGGTCCCGTGGGAGGTGTTGGTGCCACCCACGGGGCCGTTCGGGGGCTGTTTCGCGTTCTCACCCTCTAACGCCATGTTTTTAAGCCTAAGTGTGGAAATAAGCAAATTACCGTCGTACTCTCAAACCGGGACACCCGCGGCTGCGGGGTCAGTTCCTACGAGTTACGTTGGTCCCGTGGGAGGTGTTGGTGCCACCCACGGGGCCGTTCGGGGGCTGTTTCGAGTTCTCACCCTCTAACGCCATGTTTTTAAGCCTAAGTGTGGAAATAAGCAAATTACCGTCGTACTCTCAAACCGGGACACCCGCGGCTGCGGGGTCCGTTCCCACGAGTTACGTTGGTCCCGTGGGAGGTGTTGGTGCCACCCACGGGGCCGTTCGGGGGCTGTTTCGCGTTCTCACCCTCTAACGCCATGTTTTTAAGCCTAAGTGTGGAAATAAGCAAATTATCATCGTACTCTCAAACCGGGACACCCGCGGCTGCGGGGTCAGTTCCTACGAGTTACGTTGGTCCCGTGGGAGGTGTTGGTGCCACCCACGGGGCCGTTCGGGGGCTGTTTCGAGTTCTCACCCTCTAACGCCATGTTTTTAAGCCTAAGTGTGGAAATAAGCAAATTACCGTCGTACTCTCAAACCGGGACACCCGCGGCTGCGGCGTCCGTTCCCACGAGTTACGTTGGTCCCGTGGGAGGTGTTAGTGCCACCCACGGGGCCGTTCGGGGGCTGTTTCGAGTTTTCACCCTCTAACGCCATGTTAAGCCTAAGTGTAGAAATAAACAAATTACCGTCGTACTCTCAAACCGGGACACCCGCGGCTGCGGGGTCAGTTCCTACGAGTTACGTTGGTCCCGTGGGAGGTGTTGGTGCCACCCACGGGGCCGTTCGGGGGTTGTTTCGAGTTCTCACCCTCTAACGCCATGTTTTTAAGCCTAAGTGTGGAAATACGCAAATTACCGTCGTACTCTCAAACCGGGACACCCGCGGCTGCGGGGTCGGTTCCCACGAGTTACGTTGGTCCCGTGGGAGGTGTTGGAGCCACCCACGGGGCCGTTCGGGGGCTATTTTGAGGTGGTTTAGGGTTGCGAGGTTAATGGCTGTAACGAGGGGTTGGGGATGTACATCGGTTCGAGGATTTGGGGTAAAAGTGGTGCGGGTAAATGATAAGGGTGGGTGAAATGGGGTGGAAGGATGGAAATAGGAGGTCGGGTGGGGGTTTGAAGTAGGTATGAAACCCGTAAAAGGATGTGGATCATTTTGGGGGTCGGGTGGGTGAAATGAGGTGGACCCCTAAAAAGAATTAGCGGGATTGGGGGCTGTGTAGTGTAGGGGCTGAATTGGGCTAGGTTGAGGGACGGGAGTTTGTGGATGAGAGGTGTGAACGAGCTGGTTAGGGTCTGGGGCAGATCTGCCGGAATATGGGTATTTTCCGGGGACATGAAGGTAGGGGCTGCCATTGGAAGAAGGCCGGGGAGCTGCGAAGGGGTCGGAAGTGGTTGGGGGGATTTCGGGAGGCTGTCCTGGGTCAGATGCAGGCTGGGGGTTTATTTTTTTGGGCTCGGGAGGTGCGTCGGCAGGGGTAAGGTGGGCGCAAGTTTCAGGCGATGGAGGGAGGGTGGGTGCGAAGGCGGTCAGGTCAGGGTGTTTGCATAGGGGGGCGGTTACGGCAGCAGGTGGGCTGGGGTGGGCAGCATATATATGCAGCAGTTGGCATATATATGCAGCACTGCATATATATGCATATATATGCACTGCATATATATGCATATATATGCAGCAGTTATATGGCTGCATATATATGCACTTCCTCCTTTTTCAACAGTCCACACAAGCACACGCACGCACACACTCACACGCGCACACAAACACACGCACGCACGCACGCACGCAATCCCCACCTTTGCCATGCCCTGCATTTTACTCCCGAAAAAAATTATGTAATAGCCTCACATCCCATGTCAGAAAATTTTGGTAGAGGGGCTGCCAGGATAAAAATGGTATATACTGGATTAGTTGGGATACGGTAGTTTTTCCCAAGGTGGAGGGGGGGATGGGATTTAGAGATTTCAAAAGTTTTAACCGAGGTTTGCTTGCAAACATGTGCTGGAGAATTATGAAAAACCTTAATTCCTTGTGTTCTAAAATCCTCAAAAATATTTACTTCCCTAATTGTTTGTTCTTAGAAACAAAAACGGGCCACAGACCATCTAAGGTGTGGAGCAGTCTTATGGAAGGCAATGATCTTCTTTAATCAGGTCTAAGATGGCGTATTGGCAATGGTGAGTGCGTGAACATCTGGGTGGACGTGTGAGTCCCCACAATTCCCAGCGGAAAAATCTCCTCCCGTAGGGCCAGGAGATGGAATCTATCAAACACATCTCGTTTCGATGCAAAGTGGCTTAAAAAATCTGGAGCTTGTGTGGACTGTTGAAAAAGGAGGAAGTGCTTCAAATTATTTTGGATTTTATCACCAATATGCACACACTCACACGCGCACACAAACACACGCACGCACGCACGCACACTCTCACTACATATATGCATATGCATATATGCATACATGCCGCGTCCCCTCCCCCCTTCCCCACTCACACACACACACACACACACACACAAACACACACACACACACACACACACGCACACGCACACACACACGCGCGCGCCCCCTGCCCGTCCCCTCCCCCCTTCCCACTCACACGCGCGCACACACACAAACATGCACACACGCACACACGCGCCCCCTGCCCATCCCCTCCCCCCTTTCCCACTCACACGCGCACACACACAAACATGCACACACGCACACACACAATCCGGGAGCGCCATGACTACACGGTCGGTTCCTACGACTTACATTGGTCCCGTGCGAGATGTTCGTGACTCTTGCGGGACCGTTTTGTGGGTGTTTTATGTTTTCACCGTTCGATGGCTATTTTAAGGCTGTTTTACGTGTTCAAAAGTTATCCAAACCCAAAATAATTAAAAAATTGAATCAATGCATATTTAACCTTAAAATAAAGTTCATCATAGGTCTATCCATTACCTGGATATTTTGTTACACCCAACGCCAATCAGAACCTTCTCTATGCCAGCAGCGATGCAATTTCAGATTATGTTTGATAGTAGTTCGACCCCAACATCAATGTATCCTATGACAGTGAAAAAATAATGAATTTTTTGCAAACAGTTATGTTCAATTAAAAAAATGGTAGAACCAAAAAATAGCGGGACATTACACTTAAAAGTAGATGAAATTCATAAATTAATGTAAAGTGCTAATACAATGTCAATATCATAATAGGATACAAATAAGATTGATGAGGATAAAATAATATTTTGATACTCAATCTTCCTCTAAATCAACTAAAAGATCCTTCAAATTAGGGTTGTCATCAAGAGCTGACTGGAACTCTTTTGGAGCCTTTAATGCGTCTACTTCAGTAGTCATACCCTTTGGTGCATGCACAACAATAGACCAATTGCCATCGTTTATGCACTTCGAGTAGAATACCTTCTTTACATTCTGAAAGGCACAAATAAAAGGCTCGTCGACTATGCGGTCTTTAGTCTTCAGCTTTGATAAATCTACCATAATAAGTTTGGAGTTGGGATCAACTTTGCAAGCATTCGTTGTATCCTCCACCTTTACCCAATCACAATAGAATACGGTTTCTGTGAAATCCAAGTAATCAAGTTCTAGGATTTGTTGAATTATCCCATAATAGGTTAGCACCGTATTCTTTGGATTTTTATCACTTTTGCTAGCGATACAGGTGGTCAAGGCAGAAATTGATATTCCACTGTTTTGCGTCAAAAGCTTTTCCTCATATGGATATGAAATGAAATCAAAACCGTTGGTGCGGAATTTCTTAAACTCTTTTGCACGAAAACTAGGACCTTTTGCTAGGCGTGCAAGTCTGGAAGAGACATCACCTCTTTTTAGAAGCTGCATTTATTAATGAATTTGTATTAGGTCATGTTTTTACCACACATGAATAAATAACCGCACACATAAGATGTGAAAAGTACCTCTTTTGACACCCATGCCCTAAAGTCAGTTGTCGTCCAATTTCTCCTTTGATTTTGGATAATTTCGTTCTCGTACTTCCTACCGAAAAATTATAGAGTTTAGATCATAAAATAAAAAATACATATAATCAAAGAAGAAGAATTCAGTAGATACTCACTCTCTCCAGTCTTGGACTTCATCTTGCGATTCGAAGACATGACGAGTTGCTTGCTCGTATTGTAGGTTTGTGAGTTTCACCTCTTTAGGGTTCCCAAACGATAATTCGTCCTCAAACTCGTCAGGTTCCTCTATCACTCGTTCTCCACGAGGATTAAACCTCCTCACCTCTTGTTCTGGCATATGTTCCCTAGCGTATAGCGATGATTCCACCGTTACGTATTCTTCAGCAATTGACCCTCCAATATACCGTGTATTCTTTACATAATCTTTGAAGGTTTTCATCAAGCGCTCAAAAGGATACATCCAACGATACCTCACGGGACCACATAATAAAGCTTCATCGCATAAATGCACAAGCAGGTGGATACTGATATCGAAGAATGACGGAGGAAAATATTTCTCTAACACACAAACTGCCTCGGCTAAAGTTGATTTCGCAGCTTTAATGTGTCTTCTGTTTACCACTTTTGCACAAAGTAGGGTAAAACACAAACTGATTTGCATAATTGCCCGACGGAGATCTTTGTGTTCAGAGAAGCAATGCCGAAATAACAACGGGATTAATTGGATGATTACGTGCCAGTCGTGAGACTTGCACTGTTTCAAGTCATTTGCTTGGTAGTTTACTACCCTACGTAAATTACCAGAATAACCGGTTGGAGTCTTCAAGTTGAACAACGTGTCTAAGAGGATCTTCTTCTCACTAGTAGTCAAAGTGAAAGCAGTGGGGGGGATAGAAATTCTTCCTGTCGTTGGATCATTTTTTAACCACAGTCTCTTCTTTATTTTCATATCCTGTAGATCTCGGCGGGCACGCTCTCCATCTTTGGAATGAGATCCACCCAGACATGTTCCTATCAAATGTTCTGCAACATTCTTCTCTGTGTGCATCACATCAATTATATGCCTTACACGATGATCTTTCCAATACGGCAAATCAAAAAATATTGATCGCCTGGACCATGGCTTCGCTTTACTAGGGTCGTTCGGATCCTCCCTAGCTTTACGCTTCAGGTTTACAAACTGGGGGTGTTTGCCTACATACCTATTCCCCGCAGTCGCAGCCACCGCCTTCTCCTCAATTTGCTGACCAGAAAGTCGACTAGGTGCCGTTCTTCGCTCGTGACCGACAGGCAAAAAGTTTGACTTGTCGTTCCTAAAAGGGTGACTGGTCGGCAGAAATCTACGATGACCCGTGTAACTCAACTTACCACTATGTTTTAACCAACAGGCTTCAGTTTCCTCCCCACATATGGGACATCCATAATAACCATGAACATTACAACCGGACAAGGTCCCATAAGCAGGAAGATCGTGGATCGCCCACATCACCATTGCTTTAAGTGTGAACTCTTCACCCTTATGAGAATCGAACGCCGTCACACCTTTATCCCACAACTCTTTAAGTTCTTCGATTAATGGTGCTAAGAATATATCAATATCATCACTGGGAGCCTTAGGCCCGGGTATCAACAGAGATAACAATGTGAACTCCTTTCTCATGCATAACGTCGGAGGAAGACTTAAAGGCGCCATAAGAACTGGCCAATAACTCTGACTAGTACTTAAATTACCGAAAGGGTTAAACCCATCGGTTGAGATTGCAAGACGAACGTTGCGCGGTTCCTTTGCAAATTCATGGTGTTGTGCATTTGAAATTTGCCAGATGAGTGAATCAACCGGATGACGCATCAAATTCCCACCCACCTCGCATCGAGCATGCCATGTCATGGCCTCCGCTATCCACGGTACAGTAAAAAAACGTTTTAACCGTGGCCCAAGTGGAAAATACTTCAAAACCTTTTGTGGGACTTGCGAGCACTTGCGATTTTTTGCATGTTTGTCATTTCCATTCTCACAAACCATATATCTAGGCTCACTGCATACAGGACATTCATCCTTCTCTTCGTGCTCATTCCGGTACAATATGCAATCATACTTGCAAGCATGAATAGATTTGTATTTCAAACCTAAACCCTTCAAACTCTTCTTCATGGTAGGATAATTGTCTGGTAACATGTTCTCTTTTGGGAGAATTTCTTTAACCCACTTAAGAATTCCGGTTACGCTGTTTCCAGACAAACCAAATTGACTCTTCAAATTATGCAAACCAATCATTGCATATAATACCGAGTGATCTTCATCGCAATCTTTATACAACGGTCTAGCCGCATCTGCTTTCAACCGTATGTATTCCCGATCTCCTAGTAGTTCAACATCAATTTGTTCATTTACTTGGTCATAATGCACATTATTTGTATCCATAGGTTGGTGGTTTTGTTGGTTGTGGAGTCCGTAAGCATCATCAATTAAGTCGGTCAATGGACGATGTGTTGGTGAATCATGTACCACTTCTACTCCTTGAGGTTCCGTTACACAGTCGGCTCCCGGTAATTCTTCTGGAACATAAGGTACAACTTTTTCACCATGGTATGTCCATATTATATAGTCTTGACAGATTCCCCACTTTAGTAAATGCAACTCAACAACTTCCAATGACTTATATTTTCCGTTAATACAATGAGTGCACGGACACGGAATCTTCTCACTTTTAAGATTTTTGGAAGCATATTTAACAAATTCATAAACGCCCTTTACATGATTAATTGATATCCGGTTAGTCTCTCCCATCCACTCTTTGTATTGTGGGAAATCCATGTAATAATCTTCAAATTTCAGTCCTGTGGTAATAGGTTAAAAAATATTATTACAACTGAAACAGAAAGAATATTCTTACGACTGAAACAAAAAAAATATCATTCCATACGAAACAAAACCAATATTCTTACAACTGAAACAAAACCAATATTCTTACAACTGAAGCAAAACCAATATTCTTACAACTAAAACAAAAAAAAATTATTACAACTGAAACGAAAGAAAATATTATTAAACCTTGGCCAACAGATAAAGTGGCCAAGTAATAAAAGATTTTGCATAATTCCTCAATTCCATCCCATCCCCGCTGTTAACGTACACAGGTACATCTCCGCAGCCGTTGTATATTTCATCGACCATTATTTTAGCCTCACCCTTCTCCAAAGGTCGGCGATGTACTAGAGTCCCCCTTTCCCTGGAGATGAGTATGCACACGCCAACAAACCTCGAATTGCTCATGTCCTTGATATAGTACTCTTCGCCATAGTCACCGTGAGCTGTTGACGATGATCCGAGCCCCGTGATTGGAGGATGAGGCATTTGAGAGGGGAATGTTGGAGGGGAAGGATGTGTGAAATCTTGAGGAGGCATTGGGGGCCTATAACTTTCAATAAGATTCACAAGTTTCCCAATTTGATTGTTCAATAATCCCAGGGAATTTTTAAGGTCATGGACATCCCCATCGGTCTTCTGTTGGTGCTCCTTTTGGGATGAGATATAATTCTTGACCGAAGATAGCTCGTCCACAAGAGGTGCAATGTGTTGAAGTTTTGTTTTTGGCATATGTGAGCCAACGCCTCTCGTCCTCCCCCTTTTGTCCTTTCCAAAGGTCTTAGTCAGGGCATCATTTTCAAGGTCAAAGTCATCAGTAGGGCACGAATCTGATTGACTGCTGATGGCCTCTATTGATTCCAGTGTCTTAGCCAACTGCAGGGGGAATTTATTATCTTTGTCCCGTCGAGCATGAAGGAATAAGTTGGATCGATTTGGGTTTTTACCGGCATCTGGACCATCTTTTGTCCTACTCTCCCATTCATTCTTCAAATCCTCATATGATTTGGATCCCAGCCTATGGATATCAGTTTTTTGTGCCCTATTTTTTTTGTTTTGCTCCCTCTGGACCAACTTGTTTTCCTTCGCCTCATTCTCCAAAAACTTATTCCACTGATCCACCGGCATTTCAACATTGGGAGGCACTTTCTCTTTCAAAGCCAAAATATCGGAGCTCGCTACCTCTTTTGGGAAATGTTTCTTCCGAAGGTTTCTCCTGTATGTCCTCAATCCTTCAGCAACCCGAGATAGAACCTTATTCTTGGAACGGTCAGGAAATGAGAAATGCTTGCAAAGTTGGTTATATATGTCATCTTTGACAGATTGATCAACAAGGTTCCAATTATCTGGTCCACCGACTCCCACGTTCATTTTTCCCAGCGACAAACACCGGGCTTTAAAGTTCAGCACGTCACTCCTATCACCCATCGGGTTATTCCCGAGAAGGGAGAATCCAATAGGCTTCTTTTCATTTGAGCGGGAGGCATCATGAGTGTTGGATTGGGGCGTTAAAGCAACGGGAGTGCCGGATTGGGGTGTAGGAGCACTTGGGGTTGGACTTGGTGAGGAGTGAACCATTGGTGGAGTTGTGAATTGCTCAGCCATTGGTGTTGAGAATTCGGGTTCTGCAGAAGATGGTGAACCTCATTGTGGTGTCACATCGGCACTTGGTACCCTAGGGTTGTTTCCTCTCGACATTATCTACAAAAATTAAAAAATATGAGTGACTAAATAATTATAGTAATATGAAATTATAACTAATTAATCAAGCTTAATTAGTTTTAGATATATAAATAGATAGATAGATACCTTTTCAAAGTAAGACTTTAGAATAAGTTCAATGTGTCTGATCTCCATCCATTCGGTATTAGTTTTTAAGAACCTATAAATTTTTGCACGTGGCCAACTAGAAGGAAGGGTATCTATGATTGATGTGTAGATGTCAGTGACATGAACTCGGAATCCCCTATTTCTCAACTTGTTGGCAAGATTCAATTTTACGTGCATGTGGCGCGAGACATCACAGTCTATGTCAATGCTCTCTGTACGCAGTTGTATCCATAACGGGTGGATTTTTTTTTCCGCCTTCTCCAACAACGTAACCAAGGTCAGGGCTATGTCGGGATTATGTGTGTGAAATATATTTTGTATAACGTCATCCCAGTTTTCTGGTAGAGAAAATAGAATACGATCGAACAAGTAATCTTGCTGGATATCAAATCCATGATTTATAAGGTAGTTAAATTGTTCGATCTTTTTATTTCCGTACCTATAAATAGGAGTACCCTCTATATGACGCACGCTAATAAAAGAGTTATGTGTGCGGTCTAATTGCAACCTGTCCCACTCTTGTTGACAGTATTTATCACCGTGCCTCATTTTTCCTGAGAAAAGTAGTATCCAACAAATTTTATAACATATACATTTATCGACACTAGTATCAATTCAATAAATTCAACATAGTATCCAACACGACATGCATATAACCCCCAATATAGTATGATGGCACGCATATAACCCCCTATAAAATCCCACGAGGTAGATGTAATTTTTTTTTTTACTTATTAAGAATACATTTAATAATATTTTGTCAAAAAAAATATAATGTCTAGGGTTATATTTTGAATAATATTTTGTCAAAAAAAAAAATCCCAATACAATGTCTAGGGTTTATTGAAATAAAATGTCTAGGGTTTATTGAAATAAAATACAATTTGTTTGTAGTTACACACATAAACACACATACACACATACATATAAACATAAATCTATACATACACACACATATATACAAATCTATACATACACACACACATATAAACATAAATCTATACATACACACACATATATACAAATCTATACATACACACACA
The DNA here is from genome assembly GCA_949130495.1 of Sambucus nigra. Lineage (NCBI taxonomy): Eukaryota > Viridiplantae > Streptophyta > Magnoliopsida > Dipsacales > Adoxaceae > Sambucus > Sambucus nigra. The sequence goes on from OX422209.1 coordinate 525,199,848, forward strand.
TAAATCTATACATACACACACATATACACACATATACTAACACAATGAGAATCGAAATGCACGAGAATCGAAATGAGGGATGGAAATCGCACAAATAAACACACAATACCTTTCTGAGCCGAAGTCTCAAGGATGGAAATCGCACAAATCGCCTAGGGCTTTAGACACTGACCTCGATCGACAGAAATGAAATGAGGGAGGCGCGATTCTTTTTTTTAAGGACTGAACCTGGTCACGGCCAACCACCGTGACCCACCATGCGCGACCGTTAAATGAAACTCGACTGCTGCTCGATCGAACCTCGTCACGGCCCAGAGCCGTGACCCCCAGTGCGCAACCTGCAAACCATCACCACCACTGCTCGAATGAGGGATGGTCACGGTCTAAAGCCGTGACCCATACAAGGAAATGGTCACGGCCCTCAGCCGTGACCCGTGACCCCCATTGCGCAACCTGTAAACCATCACCACCACTGCTCGAATGAAGGATGGTCACGGCCTAAAGCCGTGACCCATACCCAGAAATGGTCAGGGTCTTCGGCCGTGACCCTAAATGTGTGTGTTATTTACTTCGTCGTGCCTTTGGTCACGGACTTGGGCCGTGAACCCATCCGCGACCAGTTTGGAGGGAATTTTGGCGCGAATTTGGCGCCAAGATGGTCACGGCCTGGTCACGGCTCAAGTCCGTGACCCACAGTGGTCAGGGACTTGGGCCGTGACCACTTTCAAAGCATCCATGGTCTAGTGTGATAATAAATATGGTCACGCCCAAAACAGCCTTGGTCATGGCCCAAGTCCGCGACCAACGGGTCGCGGACTTGGGCCGTGACCAACTCGGCGTGACCATTCGCAGGATTTGGTGTAGTGCTCAAAGTGATTGTCTCTTCACTCCCTTTTACATCCATTATTTTCAGGAGATCTCTCTCTCAGACATCATTATCATTTGTGAAATTTACTATTCTCCATTATCTTTTCAGGAATAAGGTCACAGTCATTACTTGATTATTATAAAAGGTGGACGATTTTCTCCTATATGTTCTCTTCTCTTAAGACTTTAAAGGCCTTGAAGATATCATCTGTGGAAGTGGGTCATGCCCCACTCGTTCCACATAGATCCTATTACAACCACTGTCCTACATTGTGATTAAGGAGAAGTAAAGAATAAAATGTAATTGTCATGAACTGAAATTAAAGTAAAACTTGAAAGTAACGAAGGATAAATGCTATAAAAAGAAAACTACGCTAACGAATGTAAAACAAAATTACACTAATGAAAGTAAAACAAATCAAATGTAAAGGCAAATAAACTTTTGATAAAATGTAAGACAGTTATAATCTACCTTAGCGAATGAAACAAAAACGGCAAATGAATGAAAATAAAAGAAAATAAAAAGAACACGAGATAAAACGAGTACATGTGTTTTTTTGTTGAGGGAGTGTTTCTTTTCATTTTTCCTTTAGTTCCATATTTATAGAGTTTCCCTGGCATGCAACTTCCTTGTAACTATTGGATGGTTAACCAATTAGATTTTCTCGCATACGAGCTTTAATAACACAATAACCGCCACTTAGTGATACAATCCACGTCCAAAACTTTGACAAGTGTCAAACTTTTGAGATGCCTTTTACATTAAGCTAGCCGTGATTTTCGATTTGTAATTCCAGGTGGAAGATCCTCATGGGATGGTGAGAATATAGTATAAATAACAATAAAAAAGTTCCATACAATGCCATCAACATGTTATCAATTCATAAAGTTCTCTCTTAATTACGACGTAGTTGAAGTTATAGGGGTCTAATAGACATCATGGTCTTATAATTCACACCAATCGATGACATGGAGGATTGTAAGAATCCCACCTACAACTATCATATCAACGCTTTGGATCAGGGGATGAGGAGAAATTCAAAAGGGTGAAATAGTAGAAGAATTGTAACCTGTCATACTCGATGAAGAAGATTAAGGAAAAACCACAGATGTAGTTAAGAGATCCACTTATATCCCACTAAACTAAATTAAATAGACATTGAATACCAATAATTATAAGGCGGTAAAAGTCCATAACTATTTTATCCTTTTAGGTAGTTGAATATGGGTTATTAAGCAATTACAAATAAAGAGCGAAACATGAATAATTTTAGGCTCTCACTATTTTCTACCGAGTTTGATTAATAAAGTGATGTCATATATAAACAAGGATGAAACTATTGGCACTCCAACCAAATCTTCCAACACTCCAAAAATTTCCTCAATGACTCTGTTACCCTTAAAACCGAGAAAATCCTTTTCTTTAAATGTAAAAAAAAACATTTCATCTATGTTTGTTAAAAAAACATTTCAACTGTTTTTTTTTAAATCAACAGCTATTTTTAAAACGTGTTAATAAAAACTAAAACAATGTGATATATAGTATAAAAACTGTTTTTACAAAAATAAATTGTTTTAACTGTTAAAAGTTTGTATTTTATATAAAATGTTTGTACATTTTATTTAAAACTGTTTTATAATACCATCTATACATATCACTGGTGCAGACAAACATATTCGAAAATATAATCCGCACCAGTGGTATGTATAGGTGTTCGGATTGCCTATACATACCGCTGAGGTGGAGCAGTTTTTTGAAATAGTAAAAAGATTATTTTTATAATAGTAAAAAATGGTCCGCACCAACAGTATGAAAAAAATACGATTCCATGCCACGTCATATTTTATTTGGGTCGTGATCGTGTTACTTAAAAAATAAAAGATTCAGAGTCGCATTGTGTACTTTTTTAAACCCCCTGGTAATATTTTTAAACATTTTTCGATAGTTAAAATGGTTTATATTGTAAAAGCAATTTTTATTTTATAAAAAATAATTTTTTATGTTTTATAAAGAGTTTTTTAATAAAAAAATAAAAAACAATTTTTTTAAACAATTGAAATGCTTTTGGAAAAAAATTATGAAAAGTATATATATATATATATATATATATATATATATATATATATATATATATATATATATATATATATATATATATATATATATATGCGCAGTGTCCCCCCTGTTTAGCTTGCACGTGGGAGTCCAAATGACTCGTTCGTGTGGAGGTTCAGGGTTATATGCTTGCACGAGGGAGTCCAAAGGACTCGTTCGTGTGGAGGTTCATGGTTATAAATATATATATATATATATATATATATATATATATATATATATATATATATATATATATATATATATATATAATAAGGAGTAAAAAAAATTGCACTATTCCATAAGATGATAACTTAATCAGGGGCTAGGATTGAGCCACCAATGCAAGAATCCAAAGGTTGAGATTATTTTGTTGCATTTTCCTCTTTTAACCTTTTATTTTTTAGTTTCCCCCTCTTTTACCTCACTAATATTTGACCTTTAATTCAAAAGAAAGGATAAAGTAGGAAGTTTACCAACATATTTCTTCTCATCTTATCTTCCTCCACTTTAGACCCCCGATTTTCTCTCCCATCTTTCTATCAGCACATCTTTCGTTCTCGGTTCTTCATCTCCATCTCCATCATCAGGTAGTGTTTTCATCTTTGAATCATCGGTTTTTGATTTAATCATTTATCCCTACATCTCAATCGTATTAGACATAAGTTTTTTTCTTTACATCTCAATCGTGTTAGACATAAGTTTTTTTTTATTTACATCTCAATCGTTTTAGCCCAAATTTTTTCATTTAGAGTTGTTCGTATTGTGTTGAAAATGTTTAGGTGTTGAATCCCCTATTCAGATTAATTAACTTATTCCCCTTTTTAGTGTGGCAATTAGTTTAGAGTTCTTCATTTTGTGGTGGTCATTTGTGTTGTCTTAGGCCTAATTTTCTTTATAGAGATCTAACATTTTTTTTCCTTTCGATTTCCAGGTAAACTCTTTCTTTCAGAGCTATTGATTTGTGGAGTAGGTTTTCTCTTTGTTTCAGAGATATTGATTTGTGGAGTAGGTTTTTTAGATCCAGTAAACTCAATGACGTCTACTTTTTAGTCCTGATGGTAATTTTGTTCCAGTTCTTATTTTTTTCCTCAGGTTTTTTTGCAGATCCATTTTTTTACAGATTCAAAATAAATTTTTTATATTAGTTGGAGGCAAGTTAGTGAAGCCAACAAACAGGTTTCTTATTTGTTAGTTTAGATCTGAAAATATGGTATGATTCCTAGGGATTTTCAATATTTTTGACGAATTTTTTGTTCACATATTTTTATAGATCTAAACACTTTTTTTTTGCATATCTAAATAGGTATTTTACGTGAGAATTTATTTGCAGGTCTAATCAGGTATACATTCTCTATCTCTCACTTGAACTTTATGTTTGCTTTAATTCAAAATAACTTTTTGCATATCTATTTTTTTGTTTGTGCTTTGGTGTTTTGGGTTTTTTCTATATTGATTGTTGGGGACTAACTGTTAATTTACAAAACATGGTCTAATTGTTTTGCTATGTTTTATGTTTAGGTGCGTTATTAAGTTTAATACTGAGTACCTTTAATGATTATTATTTGTCTTATTGCAAATTAAAAGTACTAATGCTACTATAATTAAAAGTACTAATGCTGTTATAATTAATCCTTTTAGAATGATTATTGGTTATGTATTAGAGCAACGTGAACTGAAGGCGATATTTTATATCAAGTGCATTTTCTTTTTTCTGGGTGAAGGTATTTGGATAGGGAAACCACAAGCGCTGGAAAGCTTCAATGAATCCAGTTAGAACATCGGGGTTACAATAGATGCAAACAACAGTTGAGTAGGTAATGTTTAGTTTAATAGATCAGTTACTTTTTTGGTTCAACGGTTGAGTAGATAGTTTACTACGTGTTATATCTCACAGATTATAGCTGAATGTTTATAGTATTTTAGAATGCTTTGTATGTCGAAGTTGTCTTATATGCATATAGAGCATACATCATCATATTAGTACCTTATTTTGACGTGATACTTAGCCTTTTTTCTCTTTATTTTTTATTTTGTTAAACTTAGAGGATTACCTAAAGTAATTAAAAGGAATGAAAACTCATATGAAATTTTTTGACTGTTTCGTATCCAGTTAATGATAAGTGTTGGTTATTACATGTCTAAATTGTGCTAATATGTACCTTAACTTCTATATATAGGGAGCATGAACTATAGTGGAAGTATAAATTCTTTATTTTAGTTTATTTAGTGTTTTTATTTGGTGTTGTTTCCACTATCAATCTTTCGAGGGAGTTCCAATTTTAGTTTATTTATTAAAAGTCTATGTTTAGAGTTTTTAATGTCATACTTCTACATTTGTAGATAAAGTTCCATTGTTTATTTGTCATCTTCGTCTTGGGAATTATTGTTTATTTCAAATTTATTGCTGAGACACGCTATCTAGCTTTACATATCTTAATGCCATTTTTTTTTATCGAATGAAGATTATTAATGGGAATTAATGTCAAAAATTGAGTCATGATGCATTCTGAATGAAGATTATTAATGGTTTATATTGTTACAAGAAAATATTTTCTCTATAACGGAAGTTGTATATTTTTCTCATATTTTGGATACATGCCTTTCATTCTATTGTCCTATGCACAATTCCCACATTTTAAGTCATGATGCATTCCGATTGAAGATAATTAATTCTTTATATTGTGACAATTTAACAGAAGTATTGCAATTTAACAGGTGTTGAACGTTTTGTTATTCCGAGATTCATTTACTCCTACATCAATACTTCATTCATACACCTTTTGACAGTTATGCTTGGCTCTATTTTTTTTGTCTTGGTTGATATGTATTGTATGGTTTCATTAATTGGATTTTTGTCCCAATAATGGTGAAGGTGAGCAAGGTATTTGACGAATTGCCCAAGTGTCGGTTCTAATTTTTTGGCGACTTTTTTGGCTTATACCGTTCCAATCGTATTTATTCATCAATTTCTTCTATTTTTAGTTTCATTAGGTGTACGGATTGGATTTTTAGATACCTCACTCATTTAATATTTTCAATCTAAAAAATTAGTATTTTGATTCCTATTAGTTCACAATAGCTATATTGTTTGAGATTAAATTTGTGGTTTTGGTAGTGTTTTTATCAGCGTTTACACACATCAGCAGATGCTACGGAGAAAGCTTCTCGCTATGGTATTTATCCGTCCCTATTCCTTTTTCCTGATCCATGTTAATAGTGTATGTCGTAGCTAACGGTAATGAAAAGGGTACGTCTCTTAAATGTTTTCTTCCCGTTTTGGTAGTTATGTCTAAACTGTCAAGTGGTGATAATTTAATAGTTCCATCCTAATATTAGAAGAGAATATATTAACCCTATCAAATTGTTGTAGTGTATGAATGTGATGATTTTATTTTTCAATAAAAAAAAGTCCATTTTGTCGAATTACTTCATTTTTTGACCTTTAACTAGAGAAAAACAAATGAGTTCTTTGGCCACTTTATGTGAAATACTGTTTAGCTCTCAATTTCTCTTGGTATTTTTTCTTTTTTCGAATTGGTATCTTAGCAAATGGCGATGTACATTGATGATTGGTATCTCAACAAATAATGATTGGTATAACTCTAATATCGATTTAGGGCTACACTCTCCAGACAGATTTAGGGTTTTTTAATATACGACTTTGTACTTTAATATTTGTTTATGTTTATGTTTTAGGATTTAATCACTTATGTTTTTATTCAAATTTAGGGCTTTTTAATATACGACTTTGTACTTTAATATTTGTGTATGTTTATGTTTATGTTTTAGGATTTAATCACTTATGTTTTTATTTTTTACAGATCAAGATTGCTACACTCTCAAATTTTGGGATCTATATAGGTATACTCTTCTATATACATAATAATCTGATTTGGAGGTAATAATTTTCCTGTACTACTATTGCTTAGTTCAGTTACTCATTTTTTATTTTTACTGAATGAAGTTGCTGTGTTATTTTCTATTTTTTAACTTTTGGATTTAATATGTTTTTGGCTTCCGATTGATGTTTTGGGTTGTCAAAAAATTGGAATGGAATAGGGAAGAGCTAATTAAACAATGGAATGTAATTACCTTATTTTGGTGAATGAAATGATGTGGAAGTGTTATGGTTAAAAAAATAACTGAGAATAATTAGGTTAAGAGTTTGAATTCATAGGTACAGATCTACGGTACTAAGAGTTTGAATTAGTAGGTTTAATATTTCAAGAGTTTGAATTAGTAGGTACAGATCTAGCTGTTATTCAATTTTTGTTTTAGTTTTTTGAAATATGGGATCTTTGATAGGTTTTACCCTTGTATGAATGAAATTGTGATCTCAAGTTTCCTTTAAATCTAGGCAAGAGTTGATCTCAAGTTGGGTATTATTGATGATTATATTTGTATAATTCTTTCTCATTTTCTCCTCTTTCACGGTCATTTTTCTACGCACACAAACTATGATACAAGGGCTTTAGTCCAAGACATGCGACCTGACTTGGATACTAAAAGTGGAGACCATTCTTGAATATAGGTTACCTTTAGAATTGATGCATATAATGCAGGTAATCCGCTGTTTAGTGTATTATGTCTTTTATTTTTTAAGGTGTATACTTCTGTTTGAGAATGGGAACTACAGTACTAAACATATATGTATACTTCCTTTTGAAACTTTTTTTATTTATTTTTACCATTATCACTATATTGTAAGCATATTTATAATTCATATATTGTTACGTTGTTCATCCCGTGTTTTGAAAAGTGGGATTAAATGCCTTTTGAAAAACTAGCGCTTGATCAAAACGGGTAATTTCGAATTGGAGATCCACATACCTAAAGACTTTGAACCATTTATTGCAAATCTAAGTAAAGTTTGTTATTCCCTGTGTGTTTTTAACCATTTGTTAATTTCTACCATCGTCCAGAATGAGGTACGCTAGAAGTCACCGCTCACACAACCCATCAATATGTTAAGCAATGGGAGAAGAATGAAGCAGTGGGAATGTTAAGTGAAAGTAATCTATACACAACATATGAAACACAAGAATGTGTTGTGAGTTTGAATATTAGGGTTTATGCTGGCAAAATGTTTCCTAAAAACAAAGGTACGATTCAAGTTTTTGTCTCTTTCCTCTATTTATGTTTGATTTCGTTTTGGTTTTGTTTGTGTATTATTTAATAGGATATTTGTGGGGATTTGATAATTAGCCTGCTATAGGTTAGGTTGCAGGGTGTTTTTGTTGGCACGTACACTTGCACGTGAATTGTATGGAAAGTGTTCATTGTCTAATTACTTCTCTGATAGTAATTTAATTATTTTTCCTTTGTTTGTTTTTGTTTAATACGTCATGTTTTTTTATTTATTTGTAGAACTAAACTTGAGAGTGAGTTGATAATTAGCCTGCTATAGGTAAGGTTGCAGGCCTACTATGTTTTTTTGTAGGATAGTAGATTCTGTAATTCAGACCTCAATACTCATGGTACTTGAGAGTGAGTTGATACTCATGGTATGCTTAATGAGAATGTTTAATGATCATACTTTGTTGTAGTTCTCAATAATCATGGTACTTAGTTAGTGTCGTTACTTTGTAACGGGCCCAAAGCCTTAATAGCTGCAGCCCTCAATACGCTGCTACTGCTTATTCAGAACCAAAGATCTCAATATGATATAACCCTCAATATGCTGCTGCTACATCCCTTAATATGCTGCTGCAGCTCTCAAATATCTTATTAAACGTAGGACAAGTAAGAGTTTTGACATCTTTTTTGAAGCATTCACCCTTAATTTTTTACGAGATCTAATTTTCATATTTGTTTTAAGGTTTGTTTTCATGTAAAAATAGGACCTATTGGGAAAAAATGTTGTGATAGGACTTTTTAAGAAATGTTTTATGTAAATAGGACTTATTTGTAAAGCTCCCTTAATTTTATTGTTTGATTTTTAGGCCTCTGACCCTTGACCCGTGGCGAATTGAATGCATTTTCTTCCTTGGTTCATTGGGTTCTAAATTAGGGGGTTCGCTGGGTTCTAAATTAGGGGCTTAGCTATTTAATTTCTATTTTCAACTATTTGTGAAAATGCCCAAATGTGTGTTTATGTTCTTTAATTGGCCATCACTAATATACCTTTGCGGATCTCTTTTCAACTACCCACTACCAAGAATGCGAAGACCATCAAACTGCTCGAGTTATGGGTACAATCCATCTCCTTCAAATTTATATTCATAATGTATTACGCTCTTTTGTATCAACTGGGGCAGACTATATATTTAATAAGCGACGCCATTCATATTTGCTATGTTCAAACTGTAGTGAATCATTTTTCACATTACTCAATAATAATAGCTGGTCGTATTCATTAACTATGCTACTTACACTTTTAATTTGAAAAATTAACCCTCATTATGTCTTTGATTACGTCCTTATCCATTGGATCCAAATGAAGGAGGATCACATGTAAAAGATTAGTAAGTTATTACAATGGCCAAATTATGTTCATGGTTTGGATCATATATTACGTCTACACCTATAACATTAGTTTGGACTTATGTTTTGGAGCTAACTTTACCGTGGAGTTCCCAGCGCATTCTATGTTCATTGTACCAAATTTGAATTTTCAGCAGTTCTTTCGAATGCTGTTGCGATTTTTATTTTTGATCTATAACATACGTATGTTAAGTAACAACGTGTGCATTGTTAGCGCAAGACATGGAGCATACAGGAACATATTTGCAGCATACAACATAAAACACTTCTTGGTATATGCAACATACAGTAACATATTTGCTGTATATATGCTCTGCATATATGAGTTATTTTACCTTTGTGTTCTCTCGCTTCATTTCTATAAACACTAAAAATCATTCTCACGAAGTTTTCATTTTTTCACTTAAAATCATTCTCGAGGCCCATTCATTCTTTTCAATTGCACTAAACCTCTTTCACCCAACCATGCTCAATCCCTCTCACTATGTGTAGTAAAGGTGTTTGGAAAATGCTGGAGATGTGGAGAACTCCAACATCTGAACGTTAGGCCTGCAATCTCGATTAGTATTCGCGTATATATTTATTCAACATGCCATTAGTATTCAGAATACCATTTATGTCTCCTATGAAAATTTCCATGAGCTTATTTAGTTTAACGATGAATGAAAATTTTGGCCAGTTTACTCATACGGTGGCTTTTTCACGAAACATTTTATTGTTTTTGCATCTCTAATGTTTTGGTGTGTAATAATCTGATGGAATATTCTGATTTCACTTATTGATCTCAATGCTTCAGGTTTGTGCTACATTGACCATGTGTACAGACAAATCTTGGAGGTAAATAAATACATTGTTTTATCTTCATAATATTAAATGTGTTTATTATTAATTTATGTATGCTTAAGGTTCTTCGTTTAAGAAGGCCTAAGCAGGTTTGATGGATCGAGCAGGTTCAGGCTTTCTACAGGTCTGATGGATCGAGCAGGTTCATACTTTCAGCATATTTAAATTGCAAATATTAAACTAATTGGTAGCTGTTCATACTTGGTAGCTGTGATGATCTTTAATTTTCTGAATGAAAAGACAAATATTGTGCTGATGCTTGAGTTGGTAGCCGCGGATTACGTTTAATAGTTTATATCCTTGGAACAGTGTGATTCCTATATCATTTTTGTTGTGTTGTAATCTCTTGGGATATCAACATTATTCCTAAGAAATATTTGATAGAATTTTTTGTGCATAATAGCAAAAAAAAAATTCGTATTCTTTTAGTTTCATAATGCATATATGCCTTAAATATATTGTCGCCTCATGGACGCTTCAAATCGTAGAGGGATCGAATCAATCATCGCGTCTTAGGTCTTCTTACGAGGGCAAGAAATTTAGCAGGTATGTATATATTCATGGAGGTGAATTGCGTAATGATCACACGTATATGTATGTGCATGACTGCATATGTGCGTTTCTTACTATTTTTTTAATGTTTATTTTTAGCTACATTCATTAGTAATTTATGTGTGTCAATGGTGGACAATTTTTAACTTCAACTAATCAATACCATGTTCACCTGTTAGTTGAATCCGGTTTTACATTACAAAAGTGTTTTTGGATAAAGTGTTACAAACAAATTATAGTAAATGAACATCAGATCTCTTCTTCAAATTACCCCAAAGTCCGTTCTTTATGTGAATGGTTGCTCCAGTAACAAGTTTAACAGACTCTAGAGATCCTTTGAGCTCAACATCAAACTTTTTTAATAACATGATCAGTGCTACAGTGGACTCCATTAGTGCAACTTAGTCTCCAACACATTTTCTTGGTCCTCCCTCTGAAAGGAGGCTAGGGATACAAGCGTAAATTCTCCACAATAATAAGTCTCAAGTATTATAATTTTTAAATTGACTTAAAGGTTGTTCGTCCCTGACCAAGCACGAAATCAATCTCAGCGTGGGCTTTTTTCGTTCTGGAGGGATGCTGTGCTAGCAGGAAAGTCGCCCAAGTAAGAACTGCAGTTGTTGTTTCATGGCCAGCGATGAGCATATTCATCAGGTCATCTCTTAGTTGTCAATCATAAACATCAACTCCCCTCATATCAACTAGAAACTGTAAAATACTTGCATCCTTAAGATTTACATATCAACTTCCCCCTGCAAAAGACTCGCATCATTAACATCAACTCCCATCTGTTCTTCAATGAGGCAAAGGTCAAGACAGCCTATCAAACGCTACAAAATCTTCTAACTGATATATTCCCTCCCTCCCAGGTCATTAAACGCTTTTCTCAATCACAAGACTTTACAATTTTGTTCATTCTCAACGCTTACCAATCATTTTGGTCTTTTGTTTTGAAGCTTGATGCTTGGCTATTTTGATCAATCCACTGTGAAAACATTTGTCAAGTGGAATATTGTCCTCAAAACACACTTCTCTTTTTATTTGGTAAACCTGTTTTTAAAGGCATTCCAAAGGCTTCTAATTTGTGCAATGTCATATTGCAGAACGCTGAACCAAATGATCGGAAGATCGAGAAACTTTTTGAGTATGCTTTGAAAAATCCTTTACAAATACCTAAGGTTTGGATTATCTTCATGTTCATTTGTTTTGTAAATTGGTTTAATATTTTTTCATAGATTAATTGGATTTAGTTTTCAAGTCTTTTTTTTGTATAATGTAAGTTTATTACCAAAGGGGTCACTTTGATCAGCCTTAATTCTCACCTTATCGTTGGCTATTGCATGGTGTCTGTGCTTCATGTTATTGGACTGTATTGGTGGTATCGAAATGATAATATTTTCTACCCATTTTTCATGGTGCCGCCAAGAGTGAAACCACTGTTTTGGCATGAAATTTTTACCATCATTTTCAATGACACGGCAGACAACAATGGATTTTAAGCTGGTGCTGCTAATGTATATAAAAATGGCAGTGCCCATAATTTTCGCAGACATTGTCAAATACTGGCTCTGGTTGAGTACACTCTATTGTTGTGTCGTGTTTTGTTACCAGCACCTATTATGTATAGGTTCTTCTTGAATAAAGATTATGGAAGCCTCTTTTCATCCTTGACTTTATATTTAACTTTCAAACTTACATCAATTGTTGGGAAGGTCCAATCTTTCTTTGCTTCCTTGAAGGCATTATCACGAAAGGAAGTGCATTATGGGTCCGTCTCTTACGAGCCTCCCCTATCTCAGGTACTCAATATGTCTCTTGGTCGTTTTAGATATTAGTTTTCAAATTTTTTATTTTTGGTTATTTTGCTATTACATTTGAACATGATTGTTATTCTTGCAGCTCATTTCCATTTCTTAGCCTTTCTTAAATTTTTCATATTTTAGTTACCAGCTATTCAAAATTGAGGTTACTTTGAATCCTATTCACTTATTTAGGACTTATGCGTATATATGCACTTTTACTGTATATATGCACAGTATATATGCTGATGTCTGAACAAACATATGAACTTCTTCTACTAACGAAACGGTCCCTTAAATATGACAATAGCTCAAGTTTGGTGTTATATATCAGTAGAAATTTAAGAAAATATAAAAAAATGGTTCTTCGCATTATATCTGGCTTGAACTTTGGTAAGTATTAGTTTGCACAAAAAGATAAAAAAAAATGAGGGATTTACTAACCATATGAAGGTATTATTTGCAAACTCCTAACCTCATTCTCAATCTCATGGTGTTGTTTGATAAAAAAATATTGGTTATCTAAAAATAATGAAAATAGGACCGATGTTGCTGCCAGAGATTACTTAAAACTTTTATGGGATAACCTCCAAAAACATCACACCATTTCTTATTTCCATTTTTATTTTGACTATTTTTTTTACAGTTTGTTTGTTTTCCTTATGTTTTTCGTTGATAGTTGTAAAGTTAATAGGCACTGAATTAATTATTGACAAAATTGTATCACTTGCAGGTTCATTTTATTGAATCATGTTGTTTTATCAGTTTTACCTAAACCTTTTTATCTCATATTTATTTGCTCAGACTTTGAGGGGCTGCGATTTCTTAGGTTAGCGATTTTATCTTACCAAGTGGAAAGATGATTTCTCAAGAGCGGTACTATATTTAAGGTTCTACATTATCTCTTATAGCCTAGGAATATATATTTTGAATCTGTTAATTGGGTCTTTATCACCCAAGGTTGATCCGGAGCTGGAATCCTTGGATGGGGCTTCATTGCCTACAAAAGACTCTGATGAGTTTAGGCCTTTCATTTGCCATCTTTCTGAGTTCAAGTTCCGGTATGCCATCATAAAGGATTTTTGTGTAGATTTTGTTATGACCTTCTTTTCCATATTTGATGTCCCAGTTTTTTGTAACAGGTAGTGATATTGACGGTTGAATGATTCAATGACTGAACATGGTATTAGTTTTGTCGATCCAGATTTAAAAATTTGTTTATGTAATATAGTTAGTTGTTGGTATAACATTTTGTCAATGTTTGATTTTACCTTTTAGAGAATGAAATAATATTTTATTTTGATTGATAAATCAGGTATATTTGAATATTGTTGCACTATTTTTTTATTTCTTAAAGAGTGGTGGATAGTCCTGTAAATAATAGGAATTATGTCCAAATTTGATGAATTTAGATTATTTGAAAGAATGTTGTTGGACTATTTTTTATTTGTTAAGCAGGGTGGATAGTTCTATAAACAAAGAACATTATGGCCAATTTTTTTTAAAACAATTACATTTCGTTTTTTTGGGGAACATATTTTTACCGTTTTGCAATTATGTACTTTGAAAATTTTCGTCGTTTTACAATTACGCACTTTGAAAATTTTAGCCGTGCCTTCAGGCACGGGGATTCCGCTAGTGTATATATATAGGACAATGATGTTATGAATAGTAACTCATGTATGATAAGACATGCATGATAAACATGCATGACATTTTATGTGTTGCATGCTGCATGCATACACATGCATGTATGCATGCATACATAAATACATACATACATGCATTATTATTTTATTATTTTTCTTATTAAAATAATTTTAAAAAATATTTTTTAAAATATTTTTAAAAAAATTATTTATTTTTTTTTTTTAAAAGTTTTTTTTTTCTAAAAATTTGCGGGTTATTATGGGCTGGATTTTATCACGGGGACAAATTTATCGCTGTGCCCTCGGACACGAGCATCCGCTAGTATATATATAACCCTGAACCTCCACACGAACGAGTCCTTTGGACTCCCTCGTGTAAGCTAAACAGGGGGCACACTACGCATGACCCACCTCACACACGAGCCCCGTTTAAATACTGGTATACCATGCGGGGAATCAAACCCACGACCGTGCATCTCACCACACAATCCTAAGTAAGCCCTTATCGCTGGGACGAACCATGATGGGTACAAAAAAAAAAGAGTATTATTAGTAAAATAGTAGTCATTGGTGTAATTTTTAGAGTATTAAAAGATTTGATTGGAGTGTTAATAAATGCACCCTATAAACATTGATATAAACATTGGTCAGCGCATGTCGTGCCTAATGTAAGTAATAAATTTGATTGCCCAATAGATTTAAGACATATTGCCTTACTGGTCAAATATTGTGAAACAAGAATTGTTCGATGCACATATGTAAATTGTTGGTAATTGACAAGTTCACATATCTACAACAATTTGACTGATTGATACGATTTAATTACATTATCATGTCACTCAAACTGTTTTTTTAAATAGGATCAACTTTAAACTATCATTATTAATATTATTATTATTATTATTTATAAATTTATGTCAACGCCATTCTGTAACACAATTTATCACATATGGAAACATGGCTTAGATAAATTGGTGACTGTGAGCATGCATAACCATTACAATTTAATTAACCTATATATTTTAACCACCTCACTTGTGTAAGTTGTGTTCCAAAATGTTGTCACCATACAATTATTTAGTTTTGAAGCCTAAACAGACCTTAATCAGATGCACTAGAGACCTGCAACTTAAGAAACTCTAACTCCATCTCCAATTCAAAGTTCCTCTTCTTCTCACTCTCCAACTCCAGTCTTAGCTTGTCAATCACCTGCTCCTCTCTCCCCATTTCCTCTTCCCCGCTTAACAAACCAATCATATCCACCACCTTTTCCCTCTGATCCTCCAAACTCTTCTTCAGGACCAACAAACTCCCCATCACTACTTCCCTATCCACACCCCCTTCATTACCAATGACCGTTTCCCCTCCAAAACGAACTTGTTTAACAATATCATCATCTACTCTCTCACTTGGAAAAACAGGGTCCAATTGAAAACCCTCTACATTAAAATTCCACCCACTAATCCTTCTCTCTTTTACAAAAGAAAACCCTTCATCGTCTTCATCTTCTTCATCCGTTTTGCTCATTGACCCAACCCGTTTAAGCTTTGACTGTTTAAACCTCATCTCCACCGAAGGCAACCCATGCAATAAACTCTTGACGAGAAAGTCTGAACATTTACAGTTCTTAAAAAACGAATGCTTCAATAGCTTCTCAGCTGATGGCCGCTTGGATGGATCTTGATCAAGGCAAAACCCAACCATTTCCTTGAAGGACTTGGAAAACTTTTTGCCCTTCTTGTTGTCCTTATTTTTCTCATAATCTGAGAATCTAAAACGCTTAGTAAACTTCATGATGAGAGACTTAGAAGGTGGGAGATGAGAGAGGGGAGGCCTACCATGGGCTAACTCCAAAGCAGTAATACCCAAAGACCATATATCAGCTTTAAGACTATACCCATTGTGAGAGTGTATAACCTCAGGCGCCATCCAATACGGTGTCCCAACGACTTCGTTTAACATCAACGACGGATTTGACTCGTAAATCGAAGCGGAAACCCCAAAATCCGCGAGCTTCACTGTCCCATTTAAGTTCATGAGAATGTTACCAGCTTTAACATCTCTATGAAGATGGCCTTGGTCATGAAGATAGGCCAACGCGGTTAGAGTTTCTTTTAGGACAATGGCAATGCATTGTTCAGTTAGGCCATTTGGGAAAGAGGAGGCAACAATGGACTGTAGTGAACCGGCTGACATGAAGGGCATTACTACCCAAAGGTGACGGTCCACTGTGAATGAGCAGTGGGCTTTGAGGATGTTGGGATGGGAAAGGAGGGACATGGTTTTGGCCTCGCGGCGGATGTTTTCGAAATCCGATTTCGATCTATCGAGGTCTATGGCTTTGATGGCTACCACTGAGGAGTTTAGGGGTAAGCATATGGCTTTGTAAACAATTGCACTCACTCCTCTACCTATCTCGTTGAGAATTGTGTAACTGTTTGGGTCGAGAGGGTACTGAGGCTTGGGGGAGACTTGTTCTTCTTCGAGGGCCATGGTTTTGCGAGGATGGATTTGATAAGAAATGAGTTGTGGGAGTTTTATAATAGTAATGGAAGTAGAAAGGTGGGAAATGGAGGGGATAGAGGGTTTTAACGGTTTTCTTGTGAATGAAGTTGGAAAGATAAAAGATGTGACGCAGCGGTGGTGTATCTTTTCTGGTTTGGAAATGAGTTGATGCACGTGAACGTGGCCTTCTTTATTGAAGGACTGAGTCTGAGAGAGTGCATTGAATTATAGGGAGATAAAGTATAGGTTAGGAAATGTCTGAAGCCTCCCATCCTTAGATGGGATCGGATCCAGTAGAGTTGTGGTATATCTAAGGATCCACTAGAGTTGTGGTATAATTATTAGACAGGTTGAGTGGTCGTGAAGCCTTAAGGAAACAATCAAAGAAGCTCTTATACATATTAAAAACAAAATAATTTTGAGTTAAAGATAATAAGTGATTTCTTAAATTGTTTGGATGCAAAATTAGTAATTAAATCATTAAACTTTAATTGTTAAACAAATCTTTTCAATTAATAACACAAATAATCCAATCTTTTTTGTGACATGGTAGAACAAATGTAAAATTTTATTATTTGTAGCTTTAAAAAATTTATCTTGATCGAGGCAACCGTAACGAGTATAGTCAAAGTTATTCTATACACAATCCAAGAATTTGATTTACAACAATTCATTTTTTTTTATTTAGTCTAACAGCTCAATTTTTTTTAATTCCTTTTGATAATGCCCTTGTCAAATTTTATAATTTTAAAAATAATTCATTTGCATCAATATCACAACTCTTTCATCTGTTAAAAATCTTGTAGCTTAATAAAACAACTCTTGTAACTATTATCATCTAAAGATTTTAAATTGTTCAAATCAAACAAAAATCTAAACGTACCATCATATTTTTGAAATTATTCAAATCTGGTGGGAAGTGACATAACAACTTGATCTATTATAAGAAGTAATTAACTCTAAACGATTCTTCTGGTAATTGTTTAATCCCATCACTAGTATTCTCATCAAAATATATTTTCTATAACTATAACATCTTCACGAAATACGGGTTCAATTTTCATATATTTAACAATATCTTTTGCTTCAATCTTAATGAAATCAAATCCGGTTTCTATTTCATTTTCAAAATAATAAATAAGTCATTTTAAAATATTCAAATCAACATCAATATCCATGTTGACATCAATATCCATATGGGGGCTGAATTTTCGTATAACCAGTTCAGGTAGAAATGAAGTCTTGTTATTATGAGGGTATGAAGTTTCAGAGTACTACTGGCGAGTCTAGGTCGGAGGAAGGTGTTCAAACAACGAGGTACACGAACATAAGCAGAATGGAGAGGCTAAAAAAAGCTGTGGAGGGGGGGGGGGGGGTCTGAGAAACGAAGTAAGAAGCTGGGTTGAAGGTAGGGAAACAGAAACAGAGGGGTAGAAGGACGACATCCTGTTGGTGGAAAAGTTCCTATGGGAGGAGAAAATAAAAAGGCCGAAGCCGCTCTATTTAGCCACGTGGTTACCAAACGGGCAGTAGGAGAAGAGGAATAATGGTGCATAATGAACGACAAAGGAGCTTTCGACATGGGGAAGTTCGACGCCCTGGTAAGGTCAGAAGACATCACTACACCATATTAGGAGAATGGTCACGACCAAAGACCCTAACCAGGACTGTGGGTCGCGGCCAAGGGCCGTGACCATTTCGGGCGTGACCATTTTCAGGGGTCACGGTCCAAATCCCTGACCAAACGACGGGTCATGGACTTTGGGTGTCATGATAGATGGTCGCGGACTAGGGTTGTGACCCATACATACATATGGCCAAGCCCATTGTCCGTGACCCATCAACTAATATA
Source organism: Sambucus nigra (assembly GCA_949130495.1). Classification (NCBI taxonomy): domain Eukaryota; kingdom Viridiplantae; phylum Streptophyta; class Magnoliopsida; order Dipsacales; family Adoxaceae; genus Sambucus; species Sambucus nigra. The sequence continues at coordinate 525,218,496 of OX422209.1, forward strand.
TGAGAATGGTCACGGATATGGTCACAACTAATGTCTGTGACCCGTCCTTACTTATATGAAAATGGTCACCACAATCGTCACGGCTCAAGGCCGTGAGCCTTACTTTGTCATTAACATGTTAGTCAAGACCCTAAGCCGTGACCATATTTTATGTGTGATAACAAATAAATATGGCCACGTATCAGATCCGTGACCAATTTTAAATTGATTAAAAACAAATTGGGCAGAATTTCCTTTGTTTTCTAGGCATTTTAAAACCCGCGTAATGTAAACCCCAGATGACCATAATGCTAAACAATAAATTATAACTCACACAAAAAGTCCTAGTAAAAATATGCTCCGGCTCCACAAAACAACTCACATAAAAAGTCTGGGATTTGTGAATTTTAAAACACAACTTTGAACCCTAAAAAATGTGTTGGAAAATAAACAAAAACAATCAAAACATATTACGATAAAACTAGTTTTTTCTCCACATGAAAACACGTAGCCTGACAACCATATTTATATTAAAAATTAGGGCGGTGACGTGTTGGCTAAAAACACCTGTCGTTCGAACGACATGCTATGTCGTTTGAGCAACACCCCATCTCGTTCGAATGAGATGTGACATCGTTTGAACGACAATCACTGATTCCCTTTAAAAAGACTTTTAACGTTTTAAATAACTTGGGATCCTCAAATCTTAAAACTGTTCACGGGATCAAGTGATATTTATCCAAAACTTTTATGATAAAATAATTTAAAAACATTTCAAAAATCATTTTTCAAAAATAGAAAAATACTTTATCTTTTACAAAAATATCCAAATACTTTTAATGTAAAATGTAAATAAAACCAAAACACATTTGACCAAATTCATCCTTGTTAGGCTTGAATGTTGAAGTCTTCTTGAAATTCGGATTCGTCTTTGTAGATGTAAGTTTATCAATCCTTCGATGACTTGTAGCAACTTGTAGCGGTATATGACATAATAATTGTGACAGAAAATGTCCTTACACTTCTAACATACTATCGAACTACAAGACAACATCCAATAATTATCCAATAGCCAAACAAAAAAATAAACAATAATTTTCTCGTACTACTTCTATCATTTGAAACATTTAAAAGATAATCCATATCGATAATATAACTACTTCAGTTAAAGTAAATAGTACATGATTCTTGCGATCCAAGAAGGCCATTAAATAGAGTCTTCAGAATGTGTTATTAGACCTAATTAATCCCGAAGCTCCCACCGTATTATTTTATATGTACATTTGTAGTTAGTTTCTTTAATAAAATCTTCATAAAATGAAGCTAATTTAACTTGATTTTATGAACAATGCATTAATGAAAGTAATCACCAAATGTATATGTACAGGCACACGTGGAAATTGAGCTGGGTCAATTTGATCCAATCATAAACTCAAATGACTTTATCTTCAAACCGAGCGTCTTGTGAAAGTAACTAAACATTCGATGAATTTACCTTAGAACCTTCATTTAATAATGAATTTGTATTAGGACATGTTTTTATCACACACGAATAAATAATCTCACACATAAGATGTGAAATTTACCTCTTTTGATACCCGTGCCCTAAAATCAGTTGTCGTGGTAAGCGACCTAGTTTGCTAGGTGTACTCTCTCATATCTATAGTTATATCTGTGATCCCATTTCTTTAAATTTAGTTTTTCTTATCCTATTGTGTCAATTCTCTTTTATAATATTATCCTGCCATATATTAGTAAATTTATTTATTACTTTTTCTTGTCCTAAGGATGGTCTTGCTCACTTAGCTACATTTAGGACCATATATTATGTTGGGTGAGATGCTTCTAAAAATGATCTAGCAGTGGGGGTAAGGACACAACATAAAGGAATGGAGTTTCGCAATAGAGCGCAATAGAACATTGTTCTCTATTGCGCAATAGAGACAAATGTTTTATTTCGATCTATTGTGCAACTTCATTGCACTCTATGTTGTGACCCTACCCCCACTGCTAGATTCATTTTCCGAAGCATCTCACTCAAAATAGAATTGGGCCCGAAATGTAGCTAAATGAGTAGATCATCCAGAGGAAAAGCCAAATTAATTAATAAATTTATTAATATCTGAAAAATTAGTATTACAAAGGGAATTTTAGATAACTATTAATTAGAACGCTAGTGTAAAAAAATTAAATTTAAACAAATGGGATTACATATGAACGTTTAGATATTGAGTGAGTATACCTAGAAAACCACATTACTTATCACAGGTATAGTCATAAATGCAGTCACATGTGGTCTACTAGCTCTCCCCATTTAATGAATCCGCAATAAAATATGGGAATAAGATTTTAAAATGAGAATAATCGTCTAAATTTATCAAATTAAACTGGGAAGGAAAACACAACCACCCCAACCCATGAGTTGTTGCAATCAACGACCTAGTTAGGTCGTAAGTTTTTGAAATATTCGACCAATCCAAGCCGTGACTTGTTGAATAATCATGGATAACTTATGCCATTGGCATGAAAACTTTGTTGGTCTATTGTAACGGGGAATATGAGTGCCATAAATGAACTTGGCCATGAAAACCCATCAGCTAGGGTTACGAGATACGACGAGGAATTCAGTTTCAACAAACATGTATATAATGGTTAAGGTATACCGTTATATTAGGGTATATTAGTTTATATAATGGAGTTATAAATTTTGGTCCTGAGAAAAATATACGAGGGTATGAATACAAGTCCTACGGTTAAGGTATAAGGGTATATTATTTTGATTACATCTTTGAGAATAGAAAGAATTTTGAGTCAGTGGGTGCAGAACCTAAAATACACAATTAATTTCAAACTCCAAATAAATACCAAGCCCTAAATGACAATAAACTTAAATAATAAAATTTATTTTAGTCCCTAACTAACCACATTCAGTCAGTACTAATAATACTCAAATAATTTCAAATTCTAAATAAATACCAAGCCCTAAATAACAATAACCTTAAATAATGCAACTTATTTTAATCCGTAAGCAACCACATTTAGTCAATACTAATACTACTCAATTAATTTTACACTCTAAAAAAATTTCAAGCCCTAAATGACGATACCCTTAAATAATGCAATTTATTTTAATCCCTAAATAACCACATTCAGTCAATACTAATAATGACAATACCCTTAATAATGCAATTAATTTCAAACTCTAAATAACAATTCCCAATTAATGTTTATAATACCCAATAAATTTCTATCCCTAAATACAACATACCCAATCAAAATATGAAATTATAAAACATCCCATTTTCTTGAAAAAAACGTATACACACATACACACACATACACACACACACACACACACACACACACACACACACACGTACACACATATACAAACACATAAATACACATATATAGAAATACACATACACATACACACACATATACACACGTAGATACACATACACACACATATACACACGAACACAAAAATACACACACATTCACTCACTCATACACACATATATACACACACATACACACACATGCACAAAAATACATAAACATTCACGCACATATAAATTAGGGTTTAAATAAAAAATATAAAAAAATAGGGTTTACCTTTGAGATATAGAGAGAGATTAGGGTTTGAGAGATAGAATCCAAATCCTCGATAGCGCACAGAGAAAGAGGGAGAGAGATTAACGTGGGAATGAATGTAATGGAGGCAGAATTTATTTAGTATAAATCAGTGTGTAGGCAACCATGTGGTGTCATCCCTAAGTCGTGACCAATGCGTATGAACAAATTTAGATGGTCACGGCCTAAAGCCATGACCCAGTAGGTGTGTATTGTGGCCTTGGTCACGACCCTTGTCCGTGACGCTACCATGAACAAACTAGGATGGAACTTTGGCACGAGTTTGGCTCCATAATGGTCATGACCTCAGTCCGTGATCCATACTGGTCAGGGATTTGGTCCGTGACCACCTCCAAGAGCATCAATGGCCACAGTTGGTCTTGTATATGGTCATGCCAAAGGTGAAGTGGTCACGAATTTTGGTCATGACCAACTGGAAAGAGCTTTGGGTCGTGACCCCTTGGGCGTGAGCATTCACATGATTTAGTGTAGTGCGTAAGGAAACAACAAGAGGGTATGGGAGGTAATCCAAAAATATATTCTCACAACATGGGAGGAAAGAAAAAAATCACCTAGGAAGAAGGTATGGGGAGCCTAGGCGTGGAATTTAAAAAAAAGGAAAGTGGACAACTTAAACCAAATGGGGAACATGTGATTACTTATGTGAAAAAAAAATTTGTACTGAGTTTAAGGAATGTGAGGGCCCTCATAAATTCAGGCAAAGCAAATCAGAGAAAAGAACGACTAAAGGGGGGAGAAAAAATAACAAAGTGGAGGACATTGAGGAGAATGTGACAGTGGGTGTGCTGGAAAAGGAGTTACTATGAAGGAAACTTAACTATGGTGGTAGATAGTAAAAATACAAAAATATTTACCAAGAGACTCATTCAACGTTTGACACCGGTGAAGAAAGTAGAGTGGGGAGGTTGAAAAGATTCCAAACACTACCAATTTAATGGAATTGCATAATTTTAAACATTGGGTGGAGATTAAAGTCACGAGAGGGGACTAGGAAATATAGATGGGGAGGGATAATAGTGTTTGTGGTACTTTATTACCAAATAATGCAAGGAATTGACCGCGAGATGATAGAGAGGAGATAAAGGAGAAGATGGGAGGGGGGGGGGGGGGTGAAACATCGATTCAGAGGGATGGGTGGAGGATTTAAAAAGGTGATTTAGTAAGGTTGTGGTGGTTGCTTATGAAGGGAGTAAGAATAATAGTAATGAAGTTATATTATTTGAGAAATTAGGAAGTCAATAGCGGTAGACAATATGAAGACGGGGGAGAGGGAGTATTTTGTCCATTAGGGGTGAATTGGAAGGACAAATAACTCAAGAGACTACAACCCACTATTGATTATGATTGATAGGAAGATGGTGGGGGAATAAAATGATACCTTTCGAAGCTACGAATGATTTTGTGGAATGTGATGGGGCTGAACGATCATGAGAAGCATGAAATCATTAATGGTGCCATATAGAGATGGAGTCTCCATATTTATGCCTCCATGAATATTAGTTGATTCAGGTGGATTGAGAGATAGACATGTCTATTTGAGGAGGCCGTAGGGTGATATTGTGCAGTATGGATGCATCGGGTGCATCGGGTGAAGTGATAATTATGTGGGATTACAGAGGCATGGAAAAAAAGGAAGAGTTTGGTAGGTATTTAGTTATTTACATGTTTATTTAGGAATATAGATGATGGTTTTACTTGGAGCTATTCAGGGGCATACATAATTATGGAACATGTTAATAGGTGGGAATTTTGGGAAGAGTTAACATACATCATTGAGGTTTGGGGTGTTCCTTAGTGCAGAGGGGGAGACTTTAATGTGGTGAAATTTTCTTCGAAAAAGAGTAGGAGATGGTGTAATAGTAGATACATGAGGGAGTTTTCAGAGTCTATTGATGATCTGAAACTACTTAATCTTCCTCTAGCAGGTGGCATCTACACGCGTTCTAGAAATAGAGATAACTCTTCCCTTCTTGGCCAGACCATTTTCTGGTTTCACATGGGTGGGAGGATCACTATCCAGCGATTATTTAGTCTTCCTTGCCTAGGGAAACATTGGATTATAACCCAATTGTTTTAGAGTGTGGAGAATGGAGATAAGGGAGGACTCTATATAAACTTGAAAATACATGGCTTAAACATGAGGATTTTATTAACAGATTGAAAGAGTGGTGTCAAGGTGGTGGAAGGACATGCTAACTTCATTTGGGCAAGAAAACTCGAGCTCTTGAAATAAGATATCAAATGGTGGAATAAAGAGGGATTTGAAAATGTAAGTGACAACACCATGAGGTAGGTGAATGAGGTCAGACTCCTGGATGGTAAATAAGGTAGGTACGGGCTATCCAGGGAGGATAAGTTATTGAGGGAGGAGAGAAAAGGTGAAATAAGAAGGCGTATGATTCATGAAGAAATTAATTAGTGGCAGAAGTCTTGAGATTTTTAGTTGGGGGAGGGAGATAAAAATACAGAATTCTTCCACAAGGTGTCTAACTCGCATCATTGATTTAATAATATTCGAAAGATCTCTGTGGATGAGGTGGAATTCAAATAAGTAAGAGAGGTCATGGGCTATTACTCAATTTTACGACGGTCTTTATAAAGAGGAAGAATCATAGTGTCCTAATCTAGATGAGAATTCAGTCGGAAGCATTTCGGGGGAAGACATATAGGTTTTATAGGAATGGAGGAGGAATTCGTGAGCATGTTGAGATCTATGAGTGAAGATGAGGCTACAGGATCAGATGGTTTCACAATGGCCTTCTTTTAGCATTGTTGGTTAGTATTAAGAGTGTAGGTGATGTCAATTTTTATCGAGTTTCATGCAGGAGGCTCATTCATGAGGAGTGTTGATACGACATTCATCACCTTTACCCGTAAGATTGAGGGCTCAATTGATGTTCTGAATCTTAAACTAACCAGTTTAATTGAGTGTGTCTGTATAAGCTCGTGGAAAAATTCTTTTTAGTCAGGTTTAGGAGAGTTATTTATGGTCTCATTTTAGAATATAAAAATTCCTTTGTGGGTGGAAGAAAAATCCTCGATATGGTCCTAGTGTCTAATGAGTGTGGAGAGGTGAGGGTTAGGAGTGGGGAGTCTAGGATTATATGCAAGTTAGATATTAAGCAGTCGTATAATCATGTCAACTGGGGCATTCTGTTATACCTACTCAAGAGGATGTGATTCAGAGAGAGGTGGTGTCATTGGATATAATGATGTATTTCATCTGTCAAGATCTCCGTCCTAATTATTGGGGTCCCAAAGGGGTTCTTTACCAACTCTCACGAGCTTCGACAGTGAGATCCTCTATCTACTTTTGTTTTCATCTTTGTAATGGAGGCATTTAATCGAATGATGGGGCGTGTAGTAGAGGCGAGGTTTATTAGGCGATTTGTGATTGGTAACATAAATGGCACTCCAATTAGGGTATCCTACCTATTATATCTAGACGACACAATTATATTTTACAAACCGAAAGTGAGATAAATGAGATATCTAAGATTTCTAATGATGTTTCAGGGCTATACATGATTGTAAGGAAGTGTGAAATGATTCAGGTAGGGGAGTTGAGAACATGGGCAATCCGGTAGAGATGCTTAGTTGCAGCGTAGGACCTATCTTTTCCACATATCTCGATTTTCCTTTAGGAGATAAGTTCAAGACTAAATCTCTACGGGACCCAATTTTCAAGAGAGTAAAAGAGAGATTGGCAGGGTGGAAAAATTGTTATTTGTCAAAGGGATGGAGATTAACATTGCTAATAATCACTTTGTCGATCCCTCCAACTTACTTCTTATCCATTTTACCACTTTCGTGCTATCACACCCCATAAAAATTCGACAGACGGGGTGGCCAACCACCACCGCCGAACTATACCAGGCGTGAACTAAATAAATACCATTCTTAGCATGAGATAGATGTGAGACATAAATAATCAGTCCATAAGATAAATAATTGAATCAATCTCAAAATGATCATAAACAACTAAGCGATAAAAGATCCATCACATGCTAACTCCAAAAATCCATTCTCCAACTAAGCATACGTAATACATTCTTATATACCTAAATATCTAGGATTTATATATTGTATTTTCGTTAAGGATTACGTTTGGGTGGTTTAGGTGTATGGGCGCCTAATTGTGGTATCCTACGGGTAGGTATATGTGAGCCTTATTTTTTCCCCCCAAGATTTACGCTTTGATGTGTATGCTTCGTCTAATTTCGAGGACGAAATTCTTTACTAGTGGGGAAGTATGTAACCCTTGTGTTTTTATTTATTATTTTAATTAATTAATTGGAATTTTTGGGAAAACTAAAATTTTGAATTTAATAATTTTTATTATATAAATATGTTGGTTATGATTTTAGAAGAATAAAACTTCAAGCAAAATTAAAATCAGAGTTAAAATGGATTTTATATGATTTTTAGAAATAATTGTCCCTTATAAATTTTTAGGCAAACTGTCAATTTTCAGAGGCGATCGATCGATCGATGACTGGGGGTCGATCGATCGACCCTCCCAGAAAACGTGAGTAACAATGCCTATTTCGGGTATTTATGTAGGATTAGGACTCCTAATCACTTTATAACCTTGTTAATCCGTAGGGGGACTTCTCATAATCACTTTTTCTTCAGTTTTTCACTAGAGAACACTTCCAAATATTTTTTCTCTCACTCATAATCATCAACGTTCTTCATAATCAAGTTTTTGTCACAAGTTTTGGGAGGCTTATTTGGGGATTAATCAAGATTGTTCAAGAACACTTACTTGCTAAGTTTTTGAGAGGAATCCAGATTTCTAATCAGATTTTCAACACGATCTTTGCAGGCATGAATACTCTATTCTTTTCCTTTAGTATTATGCATTTTAAGTGTCACCTAAACACTTGATTACATGTTTTCTTTAAAATAATTAGTAACTTAATTAGAAAAAGTGGACACTAATTATGGGGCTATTTTTACAAATTCTTTTAATCTGAATAATATTCATAACCCTTTGGGTACGTAGGACTCGTGAGTGATTTTGAGTTTATTTGGTGTAGGTTGCATGTAGAAAAATCCTAGCTTTAAAATAAATGGATTTGGGGGCGTATATCTCATGCAATTTGTGTTGAAACAATGAAATTAGAAGTTTGATGTTTTGAATAATGAAATAGCGATATATTTAATTTAAATAATTAAATGGGACTTATTGGAGGTTTATGGCGAGGTGATAATTAAATTAAGATTTAATTGAATTGGACTATCATGCGTAGTTTTATATGTTGATTTATTTATGCTTGTTTGTGTGACTTGTTGATATTATTATATTGCCTTTGTGACGACGGGTTGTTGGGTAATTTGCTCTCCATATACTTTAGGATGCCTTCTAGGTATGGGACTAGTGGGTAGGCCTTTTAATGATTTACGCCTTCTAAGTATGAGACTAGTGAGGGTAGATTATCGTGTTTTTATCATCTTGGGGTGTACTGATTTTTGGTACTTTTTCATTGTTACGTTAGCCTAGGCATGGGACTAGGTTGAAGTTTAGGATATAAATTCTTCCTATACATAGGGTAGGACGTAATAACAACTTGGGGGCCCTTAGTTATGGGACTAAGGGATATTTTGAGGATATCACATCGATTAAAAGGGTGGGGTGAATATAAATTGAGAAATTGAGAATTAATGCCTAAGATAAAAATGGGTATTAAATTTGTGGCCACATAATGTGTCGGGGCCGACAGTTTAAACGGGTCAGAGGGCGATTTATGTCGTGTCGTGTGTGGAACCTTGTCATGTGTCGGGGCCGACAGTTTAAACGGGTCAGAGGGCGATTGATGTCGTGTCGTGTGTGGAACCTAATCATGTGTCAGGGCCGACAGTTTAAATGGGTTAGAGGGTGATTGACAAGAGGAAGTGTGACACTTTAATAAAAAGTGAAAATAATAATAAAAAAAATTGGTTAATTTAATAAATTAACATTGTGGGACTTGGGAATTTTTAAAATCATATTGGTGTGACTTTTAAATGGGGATTCCTATGGGTAGTTAGTAATTTATATTTATCGCGTTTAATTTAAAATATTATATTGTGATATTTCTTGCGTATAATGCTACTGTCTGGATTCAAGGATCCTATTTGAGGGGAGTAGTGTGTATTCTTGCTCGGGGCTTTGGCTCTGAACCATGCATTGACAAATCTTTTTCAGGATTAGAATTAAAGAAGTTTCATAAGTTTATCAGAGTTATCATTTGGAGGTGCAGCTGGAGTTATTTATTTTATGGCATAGTTTTGTTAGACTTTATTTTCCAATCGTATTTAATTATGAGACTTCATTGGAGTTTTATTGGGCCATTCAGTTCCAGAGTTATTTAAATGATTTATGTTGGATTATTCAGATATTTATTATTCAGGTTTTATTTAATCGTTTTTGGAGATTGGATTTATTCGGAGTTAGCATGTGATGGATCTTTTATCGCTTAGTGGTTTATGATCATTTGAGATTGATTCAATTATTTATCTTATGGACTGATTATTTATGTCTCATATCTGTCTCATGCTAAGAATGGTATTTATTTAGTTCACGCCCGGCATAGTTCGACGGCGGTGGATGGCCACCCCATCTGTCGGGTTTTGCGGTGTGTGACACGTGCTCTGTGCATAAGTTGTTGGGAAATATGATGAGAGATTTTATGTGGAGAGGGAATGTGGAGAGATTTAAGTACTTCGTAATGGGATGGGTGGAAGTGTGTAAAGAGTTTCAAAGGGGGGCAGGTGTCATGAACTCAAAGTACTTTAATAAAGTATTATCAGGTAAATGGATATAGGGAGTCTCATACGAGGAGAATAGGTTATGGATGAGAGGGGTGGTAGGAAGGAGGAAGTAAGAAGTTGGGGTGGGGGTCGGGAGTGAGAAGCTTTGCCTATGGGGTGGGATTGTGAAAGCATATTTTGAAGGGAATGGTTGAGTTCTTTAGATATACAAAGTTTCATCTGGGTAATGAGGGTAGTATTAGATTTTGTAAGTATAGGTGGGGAGAGAATGGCTCCCTGTAGGATCTATTCCCGATATTTTTAGAAATAACGAGGATAAGTACGGTATGAATCTTCATGATATATCGACGGTTGTGGGACTGGGAATTAGAATAGGCAGAGTCTTTTTTTAATTGGTTGGGTATTACGCCTATCCTATCTGGATGGGAGATGATCCGAGATGGGGGTCAAGAAGGAGGTGGAATTTTATGGTGACATAATTTTACTATGATTTGAAGGGAAACGAGAACAAGTATGAAAAATTTCCTTGAAAAGAGATTCTGAGGGCAAATGAATCCCTGGAACTCATGTCTCTTGTCTGGATCGTGGCTAGTAGTGGCAAAATGTGCCCCAAATAATAAAACAACCCACATTAGGGGACCTATATTTAAAAACTATGAGTCAAATATGGGGATCATATTAAAAAGTTATAAGTCAAATATGGGGCCCATATATAAAATCTATAACTCAAATATAGAGCCCATTTTCAAAAGCTATGAGTCAAATATAAAGCCCATTTTTAAATATTATGAGTAAAATATAGTGGGTTTTAACATATATTTGGATTGTAATACTAATTTTGGTAAAAAAATGGATTGGCCCAGCCAGCATTTGTCCCAACCCATATTTTACCCAACCCACATTTAGTCCAACCCATCTTAGGCCCGCCCAAATTAAGCACAACATAGTTTTACAATTACTAATCGCAACTAGATAGATAATTTTGATGACCTAAGGGTTACGGAAGAGGAGACGACATATGGATAGTCGGTTTAGGTTGTGTAAGGAGGATGAAGAGATTACATATCATCTTCTCTTGCATTGTTGGGTGAAAAGGGGTCTATGGGAGGTCTTCTTCTCCTTTTGTCGGATTGAGTGGGTGATGCCTAAATCTTTGAAGGCATTGCTAGAGTCAAGCCACCCCCCAAAGGGCTGAAAGGGAGTTATATAACTTTTGAGAAAGGATCCCTCATTGTATCTTTTGGACGATTTGGAGCAAGAAAAAATCGAGGTGTTTCGAAGGTGACAGGGTAGATCCACCTAGAGTTCGATGCCTAGTTTTGAGCTCATTGATGATTTGGTATAGGGAAAACCATAACACATCTAAACCTATTTTTTTAGAGTTTCTGGAGGAGATAAATATAGTGATGTAATCAAGAAAGGTATCTTAGTGGGACTTTGTCTAGCCCCCTACCTTTTTCTTTTCTTTCATCTTCTCTGGTCGAGCATACTTCTTTTATACATGTTCCTCCTCCTTAGAGGTCTCTTTAGGAAATATTTTATTTATAAAAAAAAATATTCTCACCAAATTGCATTTTCTATAAAAATAACACTTTCACAAAATACATATTCAATTTTAATATCTTTAAAAATATATTTTTCTTCAATCTTGACGAATTCAAAATCCCTTTCTATTTTGTTTTTGAAAATAATAAATAAGTCATTTTAAAAGATTCACAACAATATCAATATCCATGTAATATATTTATATGAAAGAATAGTTATCTTTACTAGGGTGATTACAGAGAAACAAAGGCATAACCATTATTAATGGTGATAATAGAACAATAAAAATGCTTTTCATGATAATAAAGAAATCAAGTATAATGAACAAATTCGCGTGTATAACTCAATGATTGATAATAAATGCAAGTGTTTGTCAATAAATGAACCCTAGAGAAAGCTAGCAAGAGGGAGAGAGAAGAAAACACTCTCGATACACCTTAGGTAGGTAGATATACACCAAGGTATAAATAACTAATGGTCAAATAATAATAAATGCTTATGTTATTAGTACAAGCTTGGACAAAATCATTAATGGTGAAGGATACTATCTTTAGTTTATAATACCTCTCTCAAAGTTGTATTTTTGCTTAAAGATAACTTAGTCTCTCCAATGGATTAAAAGGAGAATATATAGTCCCAACTCACATCATTCAATGTTAGATATGACTACATTATCCCAACATGTCAAATGAATTAAATACTGAGTGAAATCTTGAGTGACTAACCACTGCGTCAGGTGGCGCCACAGTGTGACAATGCCGAAGCAGCCAACTGCTCACCAAACCATCACTAATTTAGGTAAGTTTGATTTAACATGTGTTAGGTATGGTATGACATCACACAGATCTTTTATGAAAAGATACACCTTTTAGTGTAAAAACTCAATGGCAGATAGCTGAGTAAGATCAAGGTTATTCTCTCATGGTTGCTTGAGTAGTGCTCAATCGGGATAAGGATGGTGTTTCACCAGGTGTATATAAAATGGTTAAATCAGGATTCAATTGAGTTTTTCTCTCTGTCCTCCAAATTAGTTCCCTTATACATCCCAAATGAGGTTACTCGATAGAGCATGAAAGCTTTCCCACATCCTACCAGATATAGTCCATCGATGGCACTAAGTAACCTTATTTAAATATTACAACATGACTAATGAATACATAAAAAATAAACAAATTACATTATTTCACAACTGTATTCTTCTGTAAGTCTTCCTTAATCTTTAATTATGCTCCATTCTGCCTTGATCACGAATCATTTTGGTTGACTTCGCACACTTTCTTGTGATGTCACTATTTTTTTATGAATCCTTCTCTAGTTTCTCATAATATATATTGAATCATTTCCCTATCATAGGGAAATTTGTTATGAAAACATCTTTCTTCAAAAACTATATCTCGAAACAACTTGAATTGACGGACTGTATTTGGAAATAACTTGAACTGTCAAACCAAAGTTCGAAATAACTTTGACTGAAGAAACTTGATATGATGGAAGTTGGCTTTGTGAGTGTGAGCCAGATATTAACATATCTCTATCATTTAATGCTCGAGTCTAATTATCTTTCAAGTTTGTTGCATTTAGACACGTGGCAACCTGTGTTAACTCTGAACTTTCTTGTTTCACATAATTATTATTTGCCCCTAATTTTCAAAATAATCGTGGGATAATGAACCGTCAACAATCTAAATGGTTATTTCACCAACCATTCAAATACATATTCTATTTGTAATCTCTAAATTATTACTCTTTCTTGCATTAAAACTCATAGCTCTCAAAACTTATAGATAGAGAAATTTATTGATGTGCCCAAAAATTTCCTGAAAAACATCTTTTAAATGTATTTTTACCAATGGTTTTCGCTTGGAACGACCTTCGTACAATTTCATCTCATTTCCACCGCCAAACACCTCTGAAAACGTTTAATGCCTCCTTGAAGTAAGTTTGATAAATTTCCTTACAAGGACGCCGCTAAGGCTAAGGCATCAAAAGTAGTTGAATGAGAGGCTTTATATGATCGCTACCGTCATGCTCTATTTTTTGGACATGTTGATGTGTTTTGGTATGAAGCTAAAGTATTTTATATAAACATTAAGGGTATGAACCATCCTTTATTAACAACAGATGAGCCATAGGACAAAACTTATGGAGGTTATCTTTCATCTTATGGTGTTTTAAGATTTAATCTAGAGCGCAAGGACTTCCCCTACTCTTATGTTAATTCTGAAGGATCATCAGGTTCCTCAGATGGTTTTTATGCATGTTCCAACTACATTTATAGGAAATACGATGATAATCTATGTGAGTGCAAAAAATATCAAAATAAAAGGTTCTACAAAAATAATCACAAAGGGTAGAAATTAAATGGAATCACACACATAACAACGATGTATGTGGTTCGGCAACTTACCTACATCCACAAATAGGGTATTTGTTCTTATTAAGTGTCTCTCAATGTATCAAGTTTAAATCCCTTTGCCTCGGGTCAGGATGTACACTTTCTAGATATGTTGTTACAAACTTTAAGTTGTTTAAGGAACTCAAAGTAGTGTGCAGATTTGTCATAAGATACCTGATTATCTCGTTCGAGATTCTTAGTACCTGATTTGACCATATCTATGAGTGTTATCGTATTCCTAAAAGTCTCGTGTGGAAATTGAGTAACGATTTGGGTGGGGCCAAGTGTTTAATTTATTGGGATTTGTTCAGCTACTCTCACAGGCTTATAAAAAATCGGCTCTCACAATTTCCCCTAAAATCTTTGGGCGAATAGATTTTAATTGAGCTAATATACCCAAAACCTGAAATAGCAAAATGGCATTTTTGTTATTTATGAGAGCTGGTGAGGACGCACTTATCTTTGAGGAGAAATTTGAAGAGTTGGGATCTTCTTAAGGAAGCACGACTCATGATTTGAGATACTTTAAAAAACGTTCATGTGCAACTTAACCGTCAATTAAGTGTCTTCATTAATTTTTTCTAGTACTTCATCTCTAAGATTCTTCTCTTCGTCTTCTACTTCAAAATACGAGATTCTTTTCTTCAGTGATTTCTCAAGGCTTCACCCACGCTAGAAAGTTTAAGCTCTAACTCTTCTATGGTTCTTCTATTCTGCAACATTTTAATAGCTGTAGCTAGGGTTTTGTTTGAAAATGGCGAGGCTTGATAATAAATCTCTTTCTAAATTTATAAAATTCTATAATATTCCTGACTAGGTAGACATAGAGTGTGTTCCCATTCCTTGGAAATTTTATACCATAGACAACGACCATTGGATTCATACTTTATTGGTCTCTCAAGGGGGTTTGACATTTCCCCCTAATCACTTGTTTTTACATTTCTTACAATACTTCGACATTGTTCCTACCCAGTGTACTTCAAATGTTTAGAAAATTGTAAATGGAGTACATAGGATAAATGAGTTTATGGGACCAACTTAGGACTTGCAAAAATTTGTTTTTATTATATCTTTTTACATACAAAAGGGGGACTCCTATATTTGAAGGCTAGGAGTGCTGACCGAGTTCTAGTTGTAAACTTGCCTGATTCTCATAAGGATTACTGGAATAAAGGCTTAATTGCTTGAAATTGGAAGTATCACCCACAATTAAAGGGCATAAGGTATAGGGACCTAGGATCCCAACCTCTGGGAGGAATATATAGGTTTCTAGCAATATCTCCCTTTTCTATTCTTTGCTGGCTGTTTCTTCTTTGCACTTTTTCTGATATGTTTATGTTTTTCTATTCTGGTTGTTTTTGCAGCTAAGGAAAAGAATTAAGAACACGAATTTCGTGAGTTTAGTGCCACTAAACTTCTAAAAGCTTGGTAGATTAGGGATACTCTTGCAGAGGGAGAACATCCCCGATTGGCTGCTTATCTCCATGAGTATAAGAATACTACCTCTAGTTTCACTACCAAGCCAGTAGACTTCAGTCCTGAATTGGAGGTTTCAGGGAGGAGGTTGGTGGACCTTCTGAAACCATTCTCTTAGAATAATAAAGGGAGGAAGAGAGTGAATAAGAGGATGAGGGAAATGGTAAAAGAGAAGATAGTGAAAAAGAAACTAGTGAAAAAGAGGAAGAATAAGAAGAGAAAATGTCACCACCAAGAACGAGGTGTTTAATTGATTATATGTAATTCCCCGATCCAGATTAGAGTTACAGTTGGAATAACCCGTATCTGAACCAGTGTGTTAAGGGGGATCGGGATAAAACATTTTATTAAATTGGAAAATAGTTGCCACATTATACTTCAAGAAAACCTTCGATTTCTTTTATTATGAAAAGGCGAGTCCCATATTATGAAAGTTAATATTCAATTAACAATTTAACAAGTAAACCTTTGATAAGATTTAATCCATAAATAAAGTATAAATCCTTGTATTATTACAATTTCCAAATAGTTAAAGTTCAAACCAAATTGTCTTAACAAAACATGACGGATTGCAGTTCAACATAAGTCCATGGATTAAAATCGGTTACAGAGCCTCTAACGACGACTAGCACTTTCCGTGGCCTTTCCAATGTCCTTACTCGACATACCACCTCTTGTACCTAGGGTTTTGGAAAATAGGGTACGAGAAAAATCTTATTAGGGTGGGAGGTAATAGCAATAGTTTTCATAACAAAAGACTATACATATACAATGCATTTTAATAATTCCGAAAACCATCATTGTCCCATATTCATTAATTATCATGAATGATTATGTTAATTAACAATTAACTATCCTAACAATTTTCAAGATGTCTTCATTATATTTAACTAGGTTATCATTTATCTATGCTAACAAGAATTTTTTAACTTAGTCGTAAATGCACCTACATGCAATGCCCTGGGCTACATGCCCACTCACACTTAGCATTCTCAATGTCCCATGCGAGGGACGTAATTAATTCCAATTATGTCATCCACATAATTATTAATGAATTCTTATTCATTCATTAGTTTAAGTTTCATGAATTTTTTTCATTCATTACTTAGCATTATTTTTGGGATTTTTCTAACAAATACTTACGGACTTCATGACCTCACACCACCGGTCTCCACCGCCATATACTACTACAATCGGTTTGGGGTCTTTCACCACTAGGGACGTCATGCCCTCCTTAATTATTTTCTCTCGACGTCATCCGAATATAAAATCTTTCATGTGTTTAACATTATTCTCAATGTTCACATTCAACTTATTCGATTTTAGTATTAAAACCCGCTATTAGTCTTTGCATCCTATGAGATGAGGAGGCATTCTAGTATAATCGCCGAACACTAAAATATACTAAGTCGCCATTACTACAATTTGATTTACTAAAATGCCATCTTACACTTTTATTTTCTAAAAACCATTTCCTTAGCATTTTTCAAGTATTTTTCATGCAAAAATACCATTTAAGTGCCTTTTCCTCATATTTACCAAATCTGCCACTAAGAATTTTTTTAACCAAAAATCACCTTTTTAAGTGGGTTTTAAGTAAAAAAATTATTCTTTAATGTACTACATGTTCCCACCAACAATTAACCCATTAATAATGATGAATAATCCATTTTAACATAACTTTTCATAATAGTCCAACTATACTAATAATTAGTCATATATAACATGTTTAAGAAGCTTAAACTAGCATTATGACTTAAATGATTTTGTGTTTTTTTTTATCAAATTCTTAGTCACATGTTGAAACTAACATTTTTCATCATCAATCATTTTAAATCTCAAGATAAAAGTATATTACACATTCTACACATACAAATCGGTATTCTACCTAGGAATAACGTTTATATGAAACTAATATATATATTTTCCTGTAGTAATTCATTATCATTGTTTATTTCATGAGATTTACATATGTAGAGCATGATTTAAGCAATAACAATTGTAAGAGGATAGTTTAAGTAAGATGGAGGCGTAACCCCTTTTTGAGTATAACAATGACATGATTAATCAACAAACACTCTTGGTAGCCCCAAGACATACAAACACAGTTTGGAGAATATGAAACCCAGTTTAAACTCACGAACCTCTCATGTATGACTCGAAATATAATGATGAACTTACAAATAACTTAGCTAGAGGGAGAGAGAAATAACCATCCTAGATACACCTTGGTAGGCAGAAAGAAACACACCAAAACACCCTCGAGAATTTCTGTAAAGTATTAAAAGCTTCGTGATTAATAACAATGGTGAGAGGGTGAGACCCTCTAATTTGTAATAACTCTCTATAGTAATAACTCCTTGATTATTAAAATAACATGCTTTCCTTGGAGGTGGTTGGGGTCCTTAAATAGCCCCCGCGCCACCCCCTAGGAAACTCTGTCATTAATGCCTGTGAAAGACATCCCTCATACTTTATGTCACCAATATTAAATACCTAATGTCCTAGTTGTCTCCACGTCATAGACATTAAATGCCAAGATATGCCTTTTGCCTAAACACTGTGTGTCAGGGGGATGTTGCCGCAGAGGTTGCTTACGAACTGTCTGACAGCCCCAAATACCACGGTGGTTTACTCAAGTGCAGATTTGACATTGTCTAGCTGGCCTAGTGACATCACCTACAGTAGATGGGACATTAAGTAGAGGGCTATTTGGTTCACAGCTAAACACCCAATGGAACTCGAGGCTGCTTCGCTCGAGGTTCCACGGTGAGGGTCCTTCGGTATTTTACCAGGTGAATCTAAGACGGTCGGGACAAGCCCCAACGATGCCCCACTTCTCAATCCTCCAAACCATGTCCCTCTAAAGTTCCCACGGTGAGGTCGTTTGATAGAGCATGAAAGCTCTCCCAGGTCCTGCCAAGCTTGGTCTCTCGTGAGTACCGTTCGACCTCACACAAATTCATTATTCTCATTACATCTTTACAATCATTATAGCTCATAGACAATATAGACAAAGATACAATATGACTAAGTAATCAACAGGATAAAGTATGAGTTTCCACTTGAGCTGCCTTGCTATCTTAATCCCAAACACTGTTGCTAATGGGTGGATTATCCCTAATCTCAGGATTACCTCCAAGCACCCTCTACATTTTCCCCTTCGTGGAGGGATTTGTTGTGGGAACAAGAAATATCTGCACGAAAAACTTCTCGATCCCATGAACCTTCTCTTCGTGAAAATATTCTGGCCTCTTCTCTTTCATTTAGGACTAGAGCGTTAGAGTCCCAAGGAAAAAATAAAATTCTCCCCGATGTGCCTGAGCCGAAGCGCTGGAGTTTATTGACCTTGGGCTGAAGGAAATTGCCACTTTTTCCTTATACTGAGCTTCAATCGTTGTAGCTTGAATATTTAAAATTATGTCGAAAGACCTGATAACCTTCTCAAATACTCATTTTGGCTCTGTGACGAGGGGACATCGTGGCTTTTTTGAATTGTTGGGACATCTTCTTCGTTAGGAGTTTATTGGATATGTCTGACAAAAATTCTGGCGCCAACACTCAAACTTGCTTAAGAAGGAAACATTTTCTCTCCTCCAT
Organism: Sambucus nigra; assembly: GCA_949130495.1. Lineage (NCBI taxonomy): Eukaryota > Viridiplantae > Streptophyta > Magnoliopsida > Dipsacales > Adoxaceae > Sambucus > Sambucus nigra. The sequence goes on from OX422209.1 coordinate 525,237,904, forward strand.
ACGTCCCTTCATTAAAGACATGGCGCTGTCTTTTCAACTGCTAAAACACTTTTCGAAGTTCCACGTGTTCATTTAAAATGATTATAGGCGGCATTGCACGTGCAATGGTGGGAAACTTAAAAGGAAAATTCAGAAATTTCAAACGGCTATATTCAAACACTTAACCCATTATTATTTTACTTTGCCTTTATCGTCTTCAAGCTTCCATTCGCTTTAGAGAGAGAAAATCTGTGAGAACTCCATTGTTATTATGCTCTTACCTAACTTATTTCCTCTGTAATCTTCTATACCACCACCTGTGGTTGTGTTCCTCCATTTTCATTCTCAAACCTTTCTTTCTCGAAGATTTTCTTTTACTTCATCATTATCTATCATGGCGTCCTCAAGAAACCTCACCATATCTTCCACTAGTGCTCCGCCTTCTATCTCTACTGCTGCCTCCACCCTAGATGTTGCCCGCCAGGAACAACTGAGATTTTATCATCGATCCCCTATTTTTGGACAAGGTGATGATTTTACTGTTGCATGTAGGACTGCCCATTTTTCTTCTAAGTTTGATGCCTTATTGTTGGGTGATGACGATAAAGATTCTTCCGAGTGGGGCTTTCTTCCTCTAGAGGGGACTCTTCGCTTTCGCTTAGAGTGATGGGACTTCACGTGGTCCTATATTGATTTCAAAGCGCCCGGGTGTTCTCCTGCTCACTTTGCCACTGGAACTCCCATATGCAGAGTTCCCATGATGACACGCTCACCAAAATAGGGCTTCAACGGGCCAAGTGGTTTGGTGAGTTCACTCTCTCTAAGAATAATGCTGCTCTTCCTATTCTGGTATCTCGCTGGAACATTACTACTCATACGTTCATCGCTGTGTGGGGTGCGTTCACCGTAACATTAGAAGACGTGTGCGAGATCCTAGACCTTGAAGAAATAGGCCATGAGCCATATACTGATGAGGCTCTAGATGCTCAAGAGACTGCCGATCATTTAGAGCTGGGCCGTATATTCCGAAGCTGCATTAGTTCGTCTAACAAGGCCACTTTCTCCCCACTTATCAATTATTTCTTCAAGGATTCTGCTGAAGGTAGTTCTTCTAGAGGTGCCCCTCGTTAAGGTACATCGCTGGAACTTCCTGCCTATATCCTTGTCATTCTTTCCCATTTCCTTCTAACGAGGAAACCCAATGATCAACCCCGAAGGGACCTTATTAATATATCCCTTCATTTGGCCTGGGGTATCAAGCTTCCTCTGGCTGTAATCATCTTGGGATCTCTCTATACATGGATCGATAGGACTATCTTCGATATGGAACGATCTCTTGGTCGTTATAACTTGGCAAATTTTGCCAACTATGTTCTTCTGACGAGCTTCCTCAATGTTCGTTTCCCTACTATAGCGGCCAAGATCAACCTCCCTCCTTCCGGGGAAACAATTCCTCCCCCACGCTCTTATCATTATCACAAGAGACAGAGCCGAAAGGAGTTGATCTCTGTGATTGGCCATTTTGAGAACTTCGTGATGAGGCCTTACGAAGAGGACATCTTCGTTCATAATTGTGACTTTTTTCAGCATGAAGCCAGGGTAATGGAGATAGGCGTAGATATTGAAGATCCCTCGCTGGTCATGGTCCTTCTATTTTCACCTGGGTATCTGACTTCTTACACCGAATGGGAATATACTAGTGATCACTATAATGTCAACCGATGTAGCCGCCAATTTGGTTTTGATCAGGGGGCTCCTCAGCCAGTTTTTCAATCATCGAACCCCAAGGTTTCCTTTAACGAGGCATGTTCCCTGTTTTCTTCTACTGTTGTGTGGGGGATAAGTTTTGCAATGGCTGGGCGAGTCACCATACCCAGTAACAAAAGGTAATGGGATGTAACCCCTTTGTTTGCCACACGGTACTGGTCGAAACAACTGGCTGATATTGCTGAGTTCATCAAGGGAGATCTAGTGTATCCTCCAGTTCTTTCCTTTTCTGTATTGGAGCTAGGGTTAAAGGGCAACTCTGTTCTTGGGATTGAGTTCCCTCTAAGTAAAACTCCCAAGGTACTTCCCACCTAGCTTCCTCCCCTTTATTCTACGATCCCTACCGCCACTACCAAACCCAAAACCGTTGCAGCCCCTAAAAACCTGCCCCTTCAACCGAAGCTACTACTGGTGAAGGTCCTTCTTAATTGCCTGCCAAGAAAGAAAAGAAGGCCAAAATCGGGGTGTCCTCAACATCAAGACCAAAGTCTAAGTCCCTGACTCCCGTGGCAGCCTTCCCTATAGCCTCTGTTCCTCCTCCCATGTCTGTCAAAGTGGCCGAGAGGTTCAGGAGGGAAGCTCAGGGTGAGTTTGATCAGATAAATACTGAGTTTTAACGGTGCATTATCGTCGTTCCTCCTTTGGTTTCTTTTCCCACGGTCGTGGTTGATCCCACGGAGCCAACGTCAAGGAGGAGAAAAAGTTTAAGGGTTCTTTGAGATATTGGTACTAGTGCAATCGGGACAAGGAAGAAGACTCTGGGTTCCAAGTCTCAGAGGAAACAAACTACTGAGGTGCATCTCTATCCTGCCCCCTCTATTGTTTCCTCTCCTCGTTCTTTGCCTATGGTTATATCTTCTCGTTCTCCTTCTGAATCTGAGGTATGTATACTTGTTTTATTCTCATTTCCTCTTTACTTTAGGCAAGCTGCATTTATTTATTATTTTTTTTCTTGATAACTGTGGTGCAGGGGGTTCTTCTCCTAATACCCCTATTCCTCCCATGAGCCCTTTCGTGGGGGGACGTTTTGGTATTTCTCAAATCGATGTAACTCCTCCCCGTTCCCCCATGACGGGGCTTACTTATTCTCGCCATTTGGCCTCACAATGTGCGAGGGATATTGCTATGGGGGGTTATGCTGTAGAATCTATGGGCATCTCTTCGCAACCAGAGACAACTCTCCCAGTCCCTTCTGATTTATCTACCCCACCCGAGGTTCTTTTATCCCTTATCTGGCTGCGAAAAGTGGCCCCGAGGTAAGATTTCTTCTATAACTTGTTTGGTCTAACGTCCTTTCTCTTTCTCCACATTTTTCGTTTACCGTGCTTAATATTGAGATGTTGGGTGCCCTAGGTTGAAGTGTCCTCATTGTTAGCTAAGATTCTTCTTCCAACGATGCTGACGAGACCTCTGACCGCAATTCCCTTTTTCAGTTACAGAATCGAGGTAAGTAACACCTAGAGGTATTTCTTCCTTTTTCTGTACTTATTCCTCCTTTTTAACACTTCACTTCGTGTTGCAGCTTTCTCCCGATCTTATTTCACCGTCTTCTTTTGGTGGTCTGCACGCATATAAGGCCAAGGTTGATGCTTCTACCTGGCATGGTGGTTCTTCTTCACCCCTCTATATCGGGACCTTATTTGGGGGTCCATCATCTTCTCCTAGTGATTTACCTATGTTGTCCTTGCTACCATATGTTGGTGAGGGAGTTTTGCCACCCATTGAGGCTTCTGCAACCAGGGGTCCCGTTGTGGCTTCTGAGGTAATGATCCCGCCCCCAGCAGTTCCTGGCCCTATGGCCGCTACGGTGACTCCCGTTCTTTCCCCTGCTGTGACTGAGGTATTTTCTTAGTTCTCTGCATTTTTGTCAAAGAATTTTTGCAAACTCCCCCTATATGGTGACTTAATCAACGAAGACACTTATTAAGATTTTTCATAAACTCCACCTATAACAGTGAGTTGACAACGAAAACACTTGTTAAGGTTTTTAATAAACTCCACCTATAACGGTGACTTAACAACGAAAATGCTTGTTAAGGTTTTTCGTAAACTCCACCTATAACGGTGACTTAACAACGAAAACGCTTATTAAGGTTTGTCATAAACTCCACCTATAACGGTGACTTAACAATGAAAATACTTGTTTAATATTTTTCATAAGCTTATTACTTTTTCTCAGGTTGCACGGGAGACTTCTCCACCCGTTCTTTCGCCTATTAGCTCACCCCATCAGGAACCTGCCGTCTTGGAAGATTCTGGCCATGATGTCCAGGGTTCCACAACCGGTGCTGCAACAGAGAGTGAATCTGGGTGCGAGCTTCCTCTGCCGACTAGACTCCTCATGCTTTCTGCCTGATGGTGCTTCATCATTCTTCCCAAATGCCTGCCAACCATCGTTTAGTGATTGAGAAACTTGTGAACCATCATCCTGGATTGCCTACGTTCCAACATCTCTGTTATGAGTTATAGGCTAAAGGCATGGCTACCATTGTTGCAAAAAATGTTAGTACTCCCACCGCAAATGTTACCAGACCCCTCCTTAACCAATTTTGGGCTATCTGAGAGAGTTGGGTCATGACGGTTTCCGTTTTAAATGGATTATAACGTATTTAAAGACTTTGAAGAGAAAATAACTGATCAGATAGAGGTAATTATTACGAAAACATCAGCAAGACCAACGGTCTAAGGAAGCTAGATTGGTCGAACTAACACCTCTTCTAGAAGCAGTTGATAAGGATGTAGAGGATGTCAAAAAAACTTTCCGTCTGGTCAAGATAAAATAAGAAAAACTCCTTATCGAACGTACCCAGGTGCAAACGAGGTTGGACGTTTCTATCAACGCCCAAAAGTCTTTCACAACAGCTTCTTCGGGCCTTCCTAGAGATTTTTTCTCTTCTTTGGATCTATGGTTCCTCTTAGGCTAATAAACTTTTGTATATATCTTCTTTCTACTTCTTTCTATGTAATTATTGGGCAGTAGCTCCCCATTTTGTAATGCTCCATCGTTTATGAATGAATGAAAAATGTATGTTTTCCAATTCATCTCCGTGTTATGATTTCTTTTGTATGTTATGAATTTCTACATTTTTACAATTCTTTCATTCTGTTCAAGTCATTACTAAAACTTCTATATTCATAATAATAGCTAGTTACAACAATGGTTCAAACTTGATTGTTTACACATGATAAACCTTCAGCCATTTATTGTTAATCTTAAATGGCTTATCTTCCTCCAACTTAGAAATTAAACAATAACCTGAATCATGAGCTTCCTTTACAATGAAAGGTCCCTCCCAGTTGGCTACAAACTTTGGTAGAGGAAGCCCTCTAATGTGTTTTACCGCTGCTTTCAAAACGAGGTCTCCCTCTACGCACTTACTTAGTCTCACCAGGTTATCATATGCCCCGGAGAGCTGTTTTGTATATATTTTAATGTATTGCATTGCATTATTTCGGTGTTCATCTAACGCTTTCAACTGCACATGTCTATTCTGAGGGAGCATGCTACTTCGCAAGGCATATCGAATAGAGGGAACTTCTAACTCTATTGGAAGAATTTCCTCAGCCCCATAAATAAGGGAGAATGGAGTGTACCCTGTGGGCTTCCTCTTCGTCGTTCATTAGGCCATAATACAGCTGGTATCTTATCATCCCACGATCCTGAAGAGTCCTCCATCATCTTATCCAAAATATTAACCAATGTTTTGTTAGTTGCTTCGACTTGACCGTTTCCCTTTGGGTATGCCACCGTTGAGTGTGATGAACAATGGAGTACTTGTCTGTGAGCATTGTTACTTCTGTATTGACGAAAGGACTCCCGTTATCTGAGAGAATAACCTTTGGGATCCCAAAATGACAAATGATATATTCTCTGATGAAGTTCCCCACCACCCCATCTGTTGCTCTTCTGAGTGGTATCGCTTTGGCCCATTTTGCAAAGCACTCTGTTGCTACTAGTATCCATATCTTGCCCCTCGAAGAAAAATGTATCGCCCCTACTAGGTCGAACGCCCACGTATAAAAAGGATTAGGCGTTGCCAGAGAGTGTAAGTCTATCGATGGGGCATGTATCATATTTCCATAAAGTTGGAAAGCTTTGCATTTTTGAACAAACTCAGCAGAATCTTTCTCCATTATTGGCCAATAATATCCCAACATCATCAACTGATCATACAACTTGGCCCCTCCTATGTGAGCTGGATCATGCGCTTGTTTGAGGACCTCAGCTACTTCTTCCTTCGTGATGCAACGCAATGGCCTGTTGAAGTATCCCATTCGATAAAGCTGCCCCTTCTGAACATAGAACCTTGGGGCCATTCGCTTTAGTCCCATCGAATCCATTTTCTCTGTTGGGACAACTCCATATTGAATGAAGTCGATATAGGGCTGCCTCCAGTCTGCCTGAGCTTCAATGAAATGACATTTAGCCTCTTCAAAGAGAAGCTGACACTTATCGCGCTTCCATTATAGCTCTGCTGCGCCCTGCTTCATTCTAGGCCAAAAATATCCCTCTCTTTGAATTCTTCTATAAAAATGTATCTTAGTTATTTCGCAGTTCTCCTCGTGCATTTTCATCAACCTTCGCTCTGCTTCCTCTAGACATATACATCTTAACAACCATCCTCCTGCAATTCTGAAGTAAATATTTCCATGGTTTGTAAAGTATTGGGCTAATTCTCTTAGCCCCATAGCTCCCTCGCGAGACTCCAGTTGCTTCCTAATCTCTCTCCTCTAGTCCACGTCCTCCTCCATCGACATAATTAACTGTACCACCGAAAGAGATGTTCTTCATTAGATTATGCCGATGGTTGTATCGTTCCTCATGACCATTTTCTGGGCGATAGTGGCATAGGCGTCTGGATGGCAATTCATCGTTCAGGGATGTCTCTTGATCTTGGTCCGATGGAACTGGACGACGAGCCTTTCAATGATCGTTTTGTATAGTGCCAGGTTCATGTGCTTCAACGTATATTCTCCATTTACTTGCTGAATCACTAAGTTCAAATCACCCTTAATGCAGAGTGAACGAATTCCTTTTCGAAGAGCCTCCAGTAACCCCAGTACCAATGCCTCTTACTCTGCTTCGTTATTGGAACAAGGGAAATCTAAATATAGGAAGGGCAAATCTCCTCCGTTCCTTTTGAAAGAATAACTCCTGATCCTCCCTTCTTTTCCGCCAAAGATCCATCGAACTGCATCGTCCATTCCTTATCAGTTACGTCCAGATAGTTGGCCTATAAGTCATCTCTTGGAATGTCTTCCTTAGGCTGCTCAAACATTCCTGATGGAAAGATTTCCAATAGGTCGGCATACGCCTGGCTCTTAATCTCGCGAGGGACCACACACTTCAAGTCATATTCGGAGAGGATGGGGAACCACCTAGCTGCCCTGCCAATCAATATAGTTCTTACTAACAAATACTTAATAGGATCACATCTAATTACAATATGGATCGTAAAAGACAACATATAATGTATAAGTTTTTGTGCTACAAAGACTAAGGCTAAACAATGCCTTTCAAGTCTACTATATCTAATCTCTAGCCCGTGTATGATTCTGCTGAGGTAATAAACTGGCCGTTCTTGCCCGTCAATTTCTTGTGCTAGCAAAGATCCTACGTAACTCGGGGTAGATGTGAGATATAGTTGCAACGGTATTCCCGCCCGTGGGGAACTATGATCTGTGGTGAAATGAGTAGCTTCTTTAGCCCAGCGAGAGACTCGCGGTGAACCTCTTCCCACCTAAATTTCGTGTTCTTTTGCAATAACTGCATTAACGGGTGTGTTATTTTGGCCAATCCAAGCACAAATCTCCTAAGGTAGGAGATTTTACCGAGGACACGAAATTTATCGTTCTCGGACATGGCATCTCTAAAACCGTCCGCTGCTTATCTTGGTCCCTCTGCACCCCTTGTCGATCAACCAAAAGGCCTAGGAATTTCCCACTTGTTACTTCAAAGACACACTTCAGTGGATTCATCCTCAATTTATACTTCCGACATCGAGAGAACACTTTTCTCAAATCGCTCAGATGAGACTCCTCTTTCCTCGATTTGATGACTAAATCATCCACATAGAATTCTATAAATTTGTGGAGGAAGTCATGAAAAATGGCCATCATAGTTCTCTGATAGGTAGCCCCATCGTTCTTGAGTCCGAAGGACATTACTTTGTACATGAAGTTGCCCAACAGAGTTCTAAATGTCATTTTCTCTGGATCCGTGGGGTCAATCTTAATCTAGTTGTACCCTACATACCCGTCCATGAAGCTATACATCTCATGACCAGCCGTGGCATCTATCAAGCTATCCATGGAGGGTAGAGGGAACTCATCCTTGGGGTAAGCCCTATTCAAATCTCTGAAGTCCACACAGATCCTTATTTGGTTCTTGTCTTTCTTTCCCACCGGTATAATGCTAGATAACTAAAGTGGGTGTTGTATCGGTTGGATGAACCCTACTGCTAATAATCGTTGGACCTCTTCCTTGATCTTCAAATCTAGCTCTGGCTTGTATGTCCTCATCGCTTTCTTTATCGAAATGGCCTTAGGTATCACATTCAACTTGTGGCAGCTAACTCCCTCGTCCAGTCCCTCTATCTCTATGTACTTCCATGCAAAAACGTTAATGAATTCCCGAATTAACTCGACCAAAGACTCTCATTACTCCTTACTGAGATCTTTCACGATGAAAATAGGCCTTGGATCCTCGCCTTCTTTTGCCAGGTTCAACTGCACTAACTCTTGTGCCTGTGGCTTCGGTTGATTTTTCATGTAATCTGGTTCTTCGGCAACCTCTTCCACGAACTCTTATGTGTTGGAGTTGTCTATCACCATATATTTCCCTCGTTGATCTATTAGGAAGCATTCATATACCGGGTCAGCCTCGTCATCAGTTCCTTCGGTCGCTCGTTCACACCATTACAACCGATAGACCACCTTTCCTTCTTTAGTGATGACTTTTTTTCACTGCCTATTGGTAGTCATGACTTCCTTCTTTTTCTTTTCCTTAGAAGCCTCAGTGGTCCTTCCTCCTAAAAATTGACTCAACACGCTCTGGCGTTGGGCCTCATGCTGCATCGTGTCCATCTAGGTCTCATCCGGTCTTTGAGCTGCTTCAAAATATTTTGGGGTCAAGGGAGCTCCCGAGGGGCTTCCTCAACCATCTCACTTTTGCCACCGGCACCTTTTTTATTTTTCCCGTTTAAAGGCCCCATTCTTTCTCTAATTGAGGGAACCCATGCTCCCTCTATTCTTTTCATCAGGACTCGGACATCCTCCTCCAGCTCTGTGTAAAACGGTCCATCTACCAAGTGAGCTTCTTTAACAGCGAAGGGCCTCCTCATAGCCCTAATGGTCACCTCCGTTACCTTGATATTTGCCTTGGCGTATTGGTGATATGTTGAAGGGACGAACCCTTGGTTGTGCATCCACACTCTTCCTATTAGTAAATGATAGGAAATTGCACTTTCTATTACATAAAACTTGATGTGGGAACTCAGATTTCCCATCAGAATCCCAACATTCACATACCCGATGGATTTGGAAGATTGGTTGTCGTACCTCGAGATTGCCAAAGGCATGGGGACTAACCTTTCTTATGGAATATTAGCTGCGTGGAAGGATTTAATCGGCATAATGTTGATGGAAGCAACCCCATTCATAAGAGTCCTTTCAAAACTAATCCCGTTGACACTAGAAGTCACATACAAGGGCTTGTTATGAGGGAACCTTATAGCGCTATCGGCATCGCTGAAAGTTACTTCTCACAAAAACCTTTTTACCAACCTAGCCATGGGTCCCCTCCATCTCAATGAGGGGACTGCATTCCTCCTCGCAATGTTTAAGATCGCCTCAGTTATTTCCATCCTGCTCTCCTCGGTATCCCCACTTGATCAAAGAGCCAAGTGAACTTTGGAGATTTCGAAACTACACTGTATTCTATAATCGGGCCTGTTTCCTAGCTTTCAACATTGTATACATCTTCCACATCTTTAGCACTTGCTTCATCGTTGGCTAAAACTACATTAGCCATTCCCGTAGTGCAACTTCACAAGGCTTCTTTGAACTCACTCTGCTTCGTCGTTAATCCTCCTTCTTCTCTTTCTGCCTCCTCATCATAGGCCATCACTAGATTGGCCCCATGTGCTGGAAGTGGGTTGTTGTTAACATTCTGCGGAGGGATTTTCAACGTTCCCGTCTTCATGTACTCGTCGATGATCCTTCTTAGTGTGAAGGAGCTCTCTATTGGATGCTAGATCTTTCGATGAATCTGGCAATATTTGGGGTCCGCCCTCGTTGCAGCATCGAGTTTTTCCACCAAAACGCCCTTTGGTTCATAGAAGTTCCTCCTTGGACCATTACATTGTAACAACTTACATCCTCTTCTATTGTGCAAGGCAACGATGGTGGGTCTTCTTTATCTCTTCTGAACTTCCTCTTATTGTCCTTCTTTGGTGATTTTCCCACATATGTTCCTTCGGTGTATCCCACCCGTGGGGACTAATACCTTCCCCCCCAGGTTGTATCGGCTGCTTGAACATCAAGGGCTCCACCACCGGGTTTGGTCGTACAACCAATGAGATATTCCTTGCCGCTTTTAGGAATGCTGAAAACGTTCCCTCGCGCGTCTCGTTGATAAGGTGGCATATGTACTCAGGAAGCATCCCTTCCGCACAGACCTGTAATAGTTTAGATTCTTTGGCCTCCTCTCTTACATCGAGGGATCTTTCCCTGAACCTTTGAATGTATGCCACGACATCCTCCCCGGGCTGTTACTTCTCTCTACCTAATTAGGTTAGAGTAAACTCATTTTCTGCCAGAAAGAACTTCTGGACGAACAACACTTGCATCTCTTCCCACGTGGAAACACTCTTGGGAGCCAAATGGGAGTACCAGGTATATTCTTTATCGTTTAGGGACTTGGAGAACTCCCTCAACCTGAGCTTCTTATTGTTACAATGCGCCCCCAAGTGCTCGATAAAACGTTTACTATGCTCCTTCGGATTTCAACCCTTTCCTGTGTATTTTTCAAAGATAGGAGGAATATAATCCTTCAGATAAGGCTCGTCATTGTAATCCTAAGGGTAAGTTGTCGAGAAGTCGTCATAGACCGAAGCTACCCTGCCCACCGATTGCGAGGAAGCCTGCATGAACTTCAACATCTCCTTTTGCATCTCCAATCTCATTTCCTCCATGGGTGACGAGGCAACGACCAATGGGGTCACAGGCTGAATGCTTGTTACAGCTGGAGCCATCGTTGCAGCTGGCGCCATTGATACTCCTGAGGTTCCCACCGCTGGATTCACAATGGAGGGTATGCTTGCTGGGACTATTCCTGTTGTGACTTCTCCTGGTGGGGCCATTGCGGCTACTCCCGGCGTTACGAAGGAATTGGCTTTGAATCCTCCCAGCACCGTTAAAGCTACGGGGGTCTGTAAAAACTCATAAAACTTACTCATGAGGAGGGCCACCTGGGCAGGTCCAAGCCCAATGCTCGAAGAAGCTTGTGTTACCCCTGGGGCACCTATTGTTGTCTGAACTGGAGGTACTTCTATTCTAGGATCCCCGTCCCTTAAGGCCTCCAGTTCTCTCGTCGCCTGCTCTTAATTGTGCTGGATGTCATTAAAGTTGAGCATTCAATTAACATTATCCTGTGCTATACTCCTTGCTTAGAAGAATTCCTCCCCAGCAGAGTCGCTAAATGTAGGAGGGCAGTTTAAGTAAGATGGAGGTGTAACCCCTTTTTGAGTATGGCAATGACAGGATTAATCAGCAAACACTATTGATTAGCCCCAAGACATACAAACAAAGTTTGGAGAATATGAAACCAAGTTAAACTCACGAACCTCTCGTGTATGACTCGAAATATAATGATGAACATAGAAATAATTTAGCTAGAGGGAGATAGAAGTAAGCACCCTAGATACACCTTGGTAGGCAGGTAGAAACACACCAAAACACCCTCGAGTCTCTCTGTCAAGTATTAAAAGCTTTGTGATTAATAACAATGGTGAGTGGGTGAGACCCTCTGATTTTTAATAACTCTCTCTAGTAATAACTCCTTGATTCTTAACAGAACATGCATTCCTTGGAGGTGGTTGGGGTCCTTAAATAGCCCCTGCTCCACCCCCGAGGCAACTCAGTCATTAATGCATGTGAAAGACATCCCTCATACTTTATGTCACCAATATTAAATACCTAATGTCCTAGTTGTCTCCACGTCATAGACATTAAATGCCAAGATATGCCTTTTGCCTAACCACTGTGTGTCAGGGGGCTGTTGCCGTAGAGGTTGCTTACCAACTGCCTGACAGCCCCAAATACCATGGTGGTTTACTCAAGTGCAGATTTGACATTGTCTACCTGGCCTAGTGACATCAACTACAGTAGATGGGACATTAAGTAGAGGGCTATTTGGTTCATAGCTAAACACCCGATGAAACTTGAGGCTGCTCTGCTCGAGGTTCCACTGTGAGGGTCCTTCGATGTTTTACCAGGTGTATCTAAGACGGTCGGGACAAGCCCCAACGATGCCCCACTTCTCAATCCTCCAAACCAAGTCTCTCTAAAGTTCCCACGGTGAGGTCGTTCGATAGAGCATGAAAGCTCTCCGAGGCCCTGCTAAGCCTCGTCTCTCGTGAGTAATGTTCGACCTCGCACAGATTCATTATTCTCATTACATCATTACAATTATTATAGCTCATAGCCAATATAGACAAAGATACAATATGACTAAGTAATAAATAAACTAAAGCATGAGTTGCCACGTCAAGCTGCCTCGCTTGAGCTGCCTTGCTGTCTTAATCCCAAACACTGTTGCTAATGGGTGGATTATCCCTAATCTCAGTATTACCTCCAAGCCCCCTCTACAGCAATATTCATAAATTTTGTCAAAAGATCTTCTTCTTCATTTCCCAGCTACACATGGGTTTTCACATATATGAGAAAATAAGGAGAAACACTTATCTAGCATGGATTTAACAATAACTACACATGGTTTGCTTTTAAAAAGGAGTTTAGAGTGGAGGAAAACCCTACTTGTTAATGGAGAGTGAGTTGTATACATGAAGAAGATGGAGAGAGACCCTCCAAAGTTCCACCCAAAATCTCCCAAATAAGCCTTCTCTGAGCTCCAAAGTTCCACCCACTTGCTCTCCCAGCTTTTGTAGGAGCTTTAATGGAGTTTTGAGGTCCTTCTAGTGGTGTTTGGGTGGTGGGTAAATGAAGGGGAGTGGAGCTACGAATTTGGGACTATATTCTGGTTGCAAGAACACAAGAGGAGGAAGGATGTAAATATGAGAAATGGCCAAGATTTTTTTCTTCATGTCCATGGCTTCCTACTCTCTCCCCCGCTCTCTCTTTCTCTCTCTCTCTCCCTTATAAGCTATAAGAGGTATTCTTGAAGCCTTACCCAAAAATCAGAAGCTAGAGTGTCCCAAAATGTGTAAAAACCCTTTCTAAAGTCTCAAAGGCTGGATAAAAAAAAACCCTACACAACTACCATCATAACATCTCAAATTTGAAAGTGGCGCCCAACTAAGGGCTGCCACCATGCGTCTACTGTTCTATTTCTTTATTATTATTTTTTTACAACTATAAACCTTAGGGTCTTATTTCTTTTTTTTTTTGAAAATTTGAACTTAAGAATCACATTCTTTGCATTTATTTGAGTGAAAAACCATATTCACACTAATCGTTTGGACTCCCGAGATGTCCTATACATGGCGCGCAAAATAGGGGCCTCCGCGTAAAACTATTTTTTTTTTCAATTTTTATCTTCATAATAATTTTTCTTATATTTTTGTGAGTCCAAAAATATATTCACAATATTTTTTTGACCTTTCGAGACCTTTTAAATAATACGCGCAAGAAACAGAACCTCCACGCAAATCATATTTTTTTTATTTTTCTTCGCATGGTTATATTCCTTATATTTTTGTGAGTCTAAATATATAGTTGGAATATTTTTTTGACCTTCTGAGATGTCCTAAACAATACGTGCAAGAAACGTGATGTCCGCGCAAAACATATTTTTATTTTATTTTTCTTGATATGGTCATTTTCCTTATTTTTTGTGAGTGTAGATATATAGCCGGAATATATTTTTGACCTTCCGAGATGGTCTTAATAATACACGCAAGAAACGGGACATCCGTGTAAAACATATTTTTTTTCAATTTTTCTTCGTATTGTAATAATCCTTATATATTTATGAGTTTAAATATATAGTCATAATATGTTTTTTGACTTGCCAATTGTCCTAAACAACTCATGCAAAACTAGACTTTTGCTGTGTCGCCCGTCGTAAGACAATTACTACACAAGCTCGCGTAGCGTTCATTGCTTGTCCGAATCGCGTGAAACTTAACCAAAATACTTAAAATAATCATACAAACATAAATCATAACTCATAAGGGAACATGAGGCATAAAATTTTTATTAACGGTGCATCACTAAATAAAAGGATAATTGTGTGAGTGCAATTTAAAGGTGCGGGTATTACATTCTCCCGTCCTTAGGAGATTTTGTCCCCGAAATTCATCCTAAGTCACTCGAAAAGCTGTGGGTGTTTCTCTCGCATCTTAACTTCTCGCTCCCTAGTGGCACCTTCGACTCCCTACGACTCCCATAGGACCTTCACCAATGGAATGACCTTGATGTGTAGAACTCGATTCTCTTGGTCCAAGATGGATATGGGCCGAGTCAAGAATGTTGTATCCTCTTCTAACTCGATGTTCTACTAGATGATCACATGGTGAGGATCATGCTGATACTTCCTCACCATAGAAAAGTGGAAGACATTTTGAACATGTACTCACTGTGGAGGTAGCGCTAATCGGTATGAGAAATCCCCGACCCTTTCCCAAATCTCAAAGGGTCTAATGTACCGAGGATAAAGCTCTCCCTGCTCACAAAATCTCTGATTACCAATCCTAACCCTGACCTTTAACAACACTTTATCACCCACTCTGAATTCTAACGGTGTACGACGATTATCAACATAATTCTTCTGTCGGACTTGAGTCGTCACTAACCTCTCTTATATCAACTGAAACTTTTTAGTCATCTCCCTGATTATATCCGAGTTTGTAAGATGCTTCTCGCCCACATCTTCCCAACACAATGGAGAACCACACGATCTCCCATAAAGGGCCTTGAAAGGTCCATATCGATACTGGCTTGGTAATTGTTGTTGTATGAAAACTCCTCTAGAGGAAAGTTTTCATCCCAACTACCCTGAAAAGTCAAGCGCACATGCCAGCAATAAGTCCTCCAGAATCTGGATCGTACGATCTGATTGTCCATTTGTTTATGGATGGTATGTCATACTCCAATTAAGATCAATACCTATCTCCTGCTGAACCTTCCTACAGAACTGTGAAAAAAACCGAGAATGTCTATCATAAACAATGGTCAGGGGTACGCTATGGAGTCTGGCAATCTCCTTTATGTACATCCTGGCCAACTTTGATATATTATCCGTGATCCTAATCGGTAAGAAGTGTACAGACTTTGTGAGGTGATCCACCATGACCCAAACTGCGTCACGACCCTGTTCAGATCCAGGTAACGTTGTGATGAAGTCCATGATGATGTGCTCCCACTTCCACTCGGCTATCGGGAGTAGCTGCAACAACCCCACTAGCATTTTGTGCTCGGCCTTCACCTCCTGGAACGTATAGCACCTAGCCACAAACATTGCTACATCCCACTTCATCTCAAACCACTAGAAATCTCTACATAGTCCCTTATACATATTTGTTCAACCCAAATATATTTCAAATCAAGAGTGATGGAACTCTGCAAGAATCTCTGACTACAGCTCCTTAATAACTGACGTTATTGACCCACCCTCATGTTAACTCGATCATGGTAGACTATAAAGTCTTATTTCTATCAACCAAACATGGCTAACATGTTCGTTCAATAATAACTCAATTATTTTTTCAACAAATATTTTACTAACACCCAAAGAACTCATCATCATGAGTTTATTCCGAACGTCGTGATTTACAAGCCTATTTTTTGTCAAACGATTTGAATCTTGCCTAGATTAGGCACACACATCCGTAACATCAATAACTATTCTCTTCAATGATTTCAAAATAGTCATTTAATCATAATTGTCCATCTGATCGATACTTCCTACGAGACTACCCATTAATATAGAGTCATCTTATGTATCACAACCCAAATACACATGAGACACTACATTATCAGTTTGCAAATTTCATACAGAGTGAAACACATGTATTTAATGTCCCATCCAGTTCTAATTTTCATAATGTCTTAGAGTTCTAACCTAAAATCCATAATTTACATTGTATTTAGCTATACATGTTAACTAACGAGTTTGTCAACCTAACGTTATCAAGTACACATGCAGACTACATGCAATAAATAGCGAGATCCCGCATAAACACCCATCATTGTAAAATAAAGGTGCTTCCAAATAAGAGCGTACTCATGTGTCATGACACATTAGCCTCAATTTGACATATCCGACAGCACTACTGAGCTTTACATAACGCTACACCTGAATACATACACAGAATTGAAACAACAACTTCCCAGAATGAAATAATTGAATTTAGGCAACGAACCATGCCACGGGAAGTGCGAACGATAATGTACACTTGAAGTTTAAAATTCTCACTTATCTACATGTATGTTAAAGTATTAGTCTAGTCACTGACCTACATACTTAAGTCTCCATAATATCTACATGCGATTGCTAACTTTTGAACCTCAAGGTCCTCCTTATTCTAGCAAGACACAAAACTCACATGAATTTACCCTACTAACCATCACTACAATCCTTAAAAACGTCATATGTGGTCTCAAATCATAACTATCGGACGAGTTATAATGACGCCTTAATGTTTTTCAAGCATTATCCATTTCTATGACCTAAGGAGTCTCCTCACTACTGTCATACTAAATCATAAAGGTAGCATGCACATGTGCTATAATCAAGATTAATACTTAATCTTAAGTCCTATATCTAAATCCATGATGAGCATCATTGTGTTCTAAGTCTCCCAAATGCGTAACCCACTCTTATCGACCTGGCATTTTTCATAAAAGTCATACCATAAACAAAGCCATGACACTAACTCCAAGGTATTTCCACAATAACAATATGACTCAATCTTGCTATAACCATCACTAGTCGATTATGGAAATCTCAGCATAGTAATTTCCTAAGGGTACCAAATCAATCATCTCTAATCAAACACACACATCCAATTGCGAGAATCGTCATGACATAATCCTATAATGTGTAACAACTGATCATGGCCACTAATTTAATCCCTTAAAGGGCCAAAGACTAATCCCAATTACTATGTGTTACACCAACTATAACTTTATATTCTTGACATCATATGGAATCCCGAAGGTTCAAAGAGGGACATCTTTGTCACTATAATACATGGGGCACAATCTAAAGCTCACCGTTACTAGGCAATATCTACTACATGTACTAATACATCATTAGATATTTCTTAGTACGTAACTCCAAAGGACAATTTGATACGGATTCATATGCCTATCTAAAATGCTACCTAAAATTTTTTTCATCAAAATACATAATTTAATCTTTAATGACTATCCCACCACGAAAACTAACTTATCTTACTATGTAACCATCGCATTACATTCTAAGCCTCAAGATATTTCATAAATTTCTAAAACTATAAATTAATAGCATAATTTCTAATGCTAAGTCCTGAGGACTGTATAGATTCATTTGTATGTTATCTTGAATTAGTGTGAATATTTAAACCCAAATCAAACTCAAGTTACATAGGCATTCTAATCTCCATATAATCAATACTTATTAGTGTACTACCTAATAACCTAATCTCATAGATGAACTTACAAACTCTTTAGCTAATATGCAACAAATATTACTAGAAATTGCTATTACCACTTAGTCTTCTGTAAGTATAAAATTGGCATATGGTGTACCTCACACAAGACTACAGTGTTACCCCTCTAATGATGAGAGATAGTCTCTGCTAATTGACACACTGCCTCCTACATCCTCTGTAACTCGATGTTGCCGCTCGTAGTGTTACGAATAGGGACCATCATATATGATATGAGAGTTTAGTACGATAATTAGGCATGCACAAATGAATGAAACGAAAACGATAATCACTCCGACGCTTACGAGGATCCTAATGCTCTGATACCAAGTTGTAATGCCCCGATCCGGACTAGAGTTACCATTGGAATAACTCGTATCCGAACAAATGTGTTAAGGGGGAGGGGGATAAATTTTTTTATTAAATCTGAAAATAGTTTCCACATTATACATCAAGAAAACCTTTAATTTCTTTTATTATGAAGCAGTGAGGCCCATATTATGCAAGTTAATATTCAATTAACAATTTAACAAGTAAACCTTTGATAAGATTTAATCCATAAATAAAGCATAAATCCCTATATTATTACAATTTCCGAATAGTTCATGTTCAAACCAAAATGTCTTAACAAAACACGAGGGATTACGGTTCAACATAACTCCATGGATTAAAATCGGTTACAGAGCCTCTAACCACGACTAGCACTCTCCGCGGCTTTTCCAACGTCCTTACTCGTCATACCACCTACTATACCTGGGGTTTTGGAAAATAGGGTATGAGAAAAATTCCCAATAGGGTGGGAGATTATAGAGATAATTTTCATAGAAAAATACTATACATATACAATGCATTTTAATAATTTTGAAGCCCATCATTGTCCCATAATCATTAATTATCATTAATGATTATCTTCCTTAACATTTAACTATGCTAACAATATTTCAAGATGTCTTCATTATATTCAACTAGGTTATCATTTATCTATGCTAACAAGATTCTTTAACTTAGTCGTAAATGAACCTACATACAATGCCCTAGGCTACGTGCCCACTCACACTTAGCATTCTCGACGTCCCATGCCAGGGATGTAATTAATTCCAATTATGCTATCCACATAATTATTAATGAATTCTTATTCATTCATTAGTTTAAGTTTCATGAAATTTTCTCATTCATTACATAACATTATTTTTGGGATTTTAACAACAAACACTGAAGGACTTTGTGGCTTCAAAACACCGATATCCGCTGCCATATACTATTGCAGTTGGTTTGACATCTTTCACCACTAGGGACATCATGCCCTTATTAATTATTTTTTCTCGGTGTCATCCGCATATCATATCTTTCATGTGTTAGACATTATTTCAATGTTCACATTCAACTTATCCGGATCCTACGATCCGAGGAGGCATTCTAGTGTCAACGTCAAACACTAAAATATACTAAGTCACCATTACTACACTTTAATTTACCAAAATGCCATCATTCACTTTTATTTTCTAAATAACATTTCCTTAGCATTTTTCAAGTATTTTTAATGCAAAAATACCATTTAAGTGCCTCTTCCTCTACCAAATTTTCCACTAAGACAATTTTTTAGCCAAAAATTACCTTCTAAGTGGATTTTAAGTACAAAAATTATTCCTTAATATACTACATGTTTCCACCAACATTTAACCCATTAATAGTGATGAATAACCCATTTTAACATAACTTTGCATAATAGTCGAACTATAATAATATTAAGCCATATATAAAATATTTAAGAAGCTTAAACTAACATTATGACTTAAATGATTTTGGGGTTATTTTTATCAAATTCTTAGTCACATGTTTCAACTAACATTTTTCATCACCAATCATCTTAAATCTCAAGATTAAACCATATTACATATTCTACACTTACAAATGGGCATTCTACCTAAGAATAGCCCTTATATGCAACTAATATATGTATTTTCATGTAGTTATTCATTTTCATTGTTTTTTTCATGAGATTTACACATGTAAAACATGATTTAAGCAATAAAAATATTCTAAAATTTTGTTAAAAGATCATCTTTTCCATTTTCTAACACTAACAAAAGGGATTTTCACATATATAAGAAAATAAGGAGAATCACTAATCTAGCATGGATTTAACAACAACTACACATGGGTTTGCATTTAAAAAGGAGTTTATAGTGGAGTAAAACCCTACATGTTAATGGAGAGTGAGTTGTACACATGAAGAAGATGGATACACACCCTCCAAAGTTCCACCCAAAAGGTTCCAAACTAGCCTTCTTTGAGCTCTAAATTTCTACCCACTTGTTGTCCTAGCTTTTGTAGGACCTTTAATGGAGTTTTGAGGCCCTTCTAGTGGTGTTTGGGTGGTGGAAAATTGAAGGGGAGTGGAGATGTGAATTTGGGACTATATTCAGGTTGCAAGAACACAAGAGGATGACGGATGCAAATATGAGAAACGGCCAAGGTTTTCTTTCACGTCCATGGCTTCCTGCTCTCTCTCTCTCTCTTATAAGCTATAAGTGGCATTCTTGAAGCCTTCCCAAAAATCAGAAGCTAGAGTGTCCCAAAATGTGTAAAAACCCTTCCCAAAGTCTTAAAGGATGGATAGAAAAAGACCCTACCCGACTACCATCTTAACATCTCAAATTTGAAAGTGGCACCTAGCCAAGGGCTGCCACCATGCGGCTACTTCTCTACTTATTTATTATTATTTTTGCAACTATAAACCTTAGGGACTTATTTCTTGTATCGTTTTTAAACTTTTAACTTAAGAATCACTTTCCTTGCATTTATTTGAGTGAAAAACCATATTCACACTAATCGTTTGGACTCTCAGAATTTCCTATACATGACACACAGAATAGGGACCTCTGCGTAAAAGAATTTTTTTTTCAATTTTTCTCTTCATAATAAAATTCCTTATATTTTTGTGAGTCAAAAAATATATTTACAAATTATTTTACCCTCTGAGACGTCTTAAATAATACGCGCAAGAAACGGACCTCCGCACAAAACATATTTTTTTTCAATTTTTCTTCGCATGGCTATATTCCTTATATTTTTTTGAGTCTAAATATATATTCGAAATATTTTTTTGACCTTCCGAGATGCCCTAAACAATACGCGTAAGAAATGGGGCCTCCGTACAAAATATTTTTTTTTTCGATCTTTCTTCGCACGGTAATATTCGTTATATTTTTGTGAGTCTAAATATTATGTTGGAATATATTTTTGACCTTACGAGATGTGCTAAACAATAAGCGCAAGAAACAGGAGCTCCGCGCAAAACATATTTTTCTTTGCACGATAATATTCCTTGTATTTTTATGAGTCTAAATATATAGTCAGAATATTTTTTTTTTCACTTGCCAATTGTCCTAAACAATTCACGCAAAACTAAACTTTCGTTGTATCGCACGTTGTAAGACAATTAGTACATAAGATCGCGTAGCGTTCGTTGCTTGACCAAGGCGCGTGAAACTTCACCTAAATAATTAAATTAACTATACGAACATAAATCATAACTCATGAGGGAGCATGTGACGTAATTTTTTTTACTAACAGAGCGTCGCTAAATAAAAGGATAATAGTGCAAGTACAATTTAAGGGCGTGGGTATTACATTATGACAATGATGACGACCTATTGTCTGATCGCATGAAGTCTTTAAGGAAGAAGGATCGGGAATCCCCTAATAATGGTGGCTCCAAATCAGAAGCTACGGATAACGAGGAAGAGAAGAAGAAGAGAATAAAAAAAATAGAGAGAAAAAGAGAAAGGAAGAGAGAAAAATGGGTAGAGGAGAAGAGGGCTCAGGCATTTAGGTCCACTGTTGTGCCTTTTTCTGTTACTGCTAAGGGGAGGAATGTGGGTGACTCCCCCCTTCTTGCCCCTGCACTTCTTGAGGGGCTTGTTCTCGCTGCTGATCGTGAGAAATCTCTTAAGAGGGGTGCCGACCAGTTAGCCCTGAAATCGGCCCAAGGGCTTGTGTTGGTACGTCACCTATCTCTTTAATTCTTTTCCTCAACCCTTTAGTAAATTGACTTGTGTTTATTTCATTTCTTCAGTTTATTTTTTATTTTACCACACTACTTTGGGGTAAGGCTGACTAGTCGAGAAAGTTGCTGAGCTGGAAGAGTCCTTGAAGAACTCCGAAGAGGCCCTGGACAATACTAAGGCTAAAGTTTAATAAGAAAAATATAAGGCCTTGGATTCTCTGAAGGGGGAGTTTCAAAAAGATCTCCCCGAGCTTTAGGAGGCCTACACCCAAGTGATTGTAGATAAGTTGAAGGTGATAGAGTCTAACAAGGAGCTATATGCTAAGGTGGACAAGTTGGAAGGGGAGGGTGATGCTACTCAAGATGGTGAATATAAAGAAGTCTGGGAGGTGTCGTATGATGATGTTGAGCACCAAAGAACCTATGTTCATGGCTTGGGATTCCAGAAGGGCTTGGACCCAGATTTGGTCTTAGCAAAAGTCCCAACTGACTCCCCCTATTTTTTTAGAATGATCCAGGTCCAAACGTGATAAGGATTAGGGACCCTTGATCTACCAACCTCCGATTGAAGATAGGATAGAACCAGATGGTCCTACTACTGAAAAGATTTCTACTGTCCAAGTTGCACGTGGTCCTGGTGCGATCGTGTTTGCTAGCGATCAGGATGCTCCAGTTGTTGACAAGGGGAAATGGCTAGTTTCTTCTTAGCATGTGTAATCTTTTGTCGTTGGTCTAGGGCTTCTTCTACTTTTTTTTCTTTTCTATTTTACGATTTTCGAACTTATACTTTGGCATTTTCCCCCACTTATAATTTGAATGAATAAAACTTCTTGTTACTGAACTTGTGTTGATCCTAATATTTATCGAATTTATTGCTTGCATTATTGTTTGTATCGCATTGATATAAATGAATATATTCCTATGAACTCTCCAGTGGGAAAAATCCTTGGGTCAAATGTTGATCCGAAGCTTCGCAAGGCCTTTGTAAATATCTATAAATCTTTGAGAGCAAGAAATCATCAGTATAAGGACAAATCTGAGTTAATCTCTAAGATGAAAGATAATCTCTAAGAGATGGAAGAAGTTAGGGATTCAGTCCAAGAGGAGGTAAATGACCAGAAGGCCAAACTCCTGAATGCTAGCAAGGTAAACCAAGCAAGCGAGTTGATCTAGAAGTAGAATGATGATTAAAAGAGGGAGATTTCTCTTATAAAGAGTAGCACCCCATTGGGGTACTCCTTGGTGTTGCAAAGAACTTCATCATCATCTAGAGAGGTTACTCAAGCTGAGACCCAGGCTCTGCAAAGGGAGGTCGTTGAGCTGAAAGGGGATATCCGATGGGCATACGCAATAGCTACTGGGCTTCAAAGGGATGTGACCAAGTTGAGGTATTTGTTCAGAAGGGGTCCTAGATAGGTCAGGGCAGATGGTTATGACCAAGGTTGGACTGATGCGCCAACAAAGATAAAAGAGTCAAAATACCATGCCTTTCCTCGGGGGTGGCTTAGTGCCCTTAGAAATCTAAGAATACCTAAGGACTACCCCTTGTGGTACAAATATTGGATTGATTTCCCCACCTATCGACATAACCCTTTATCCACGGATGATCGATGGATCCCTATTGATTCTATTCATACTCATCTTCTAGAACATCACATAAAATATGTTGGATAAGAACTTGTACCTCACTCAGATGATGGTTGAAGAGCATGTGTAGCAGATTACGTTGCTCTCCATTCTGGGTCATAATAAATTCCTTTTATATCTAAGTTTTGATTGTAGATTTAACTTTTCATTCTAATGAAAAATTGTTGCATGCTTTCTTTCAATCATTTATGTTTGGAGCTCATGCTGATTAAACATTTACCTCGTTATATAATTAGCCGGCCAAGCACCTCTTTACCTATAACATCATCATTTTAAGATTCACATCTGACTAATGATATTGAGTGATAATGATGGTTATATGTGTGACACCCCACCTAATTAAATACCAGATGATCAGTCCTTTATTAAATTAAATAAGAATATCCAGTTGGCTCAGATTACGCATCACTATCGAAAACTTTATTATTAAATTCTAACCACCTAATATTTAAAAAGTTTGATGTCAAAATTTTATCTTTTAATTTATATAAAACTAGGTTGTGGAATAATTAAACATTCACCATTTACATCAATCTCATATGATAGGAAATAACTGTAATGATAAATAAAACTGGAGAAAACATTTCCAGTCTAAGTCACAATTACAATAATCCAACAGAATAAACCCAACAACTGAATAAAGTAAATAATGAAATCCGAAGTCTTTGAATATATGAATAGAAAAGGGGAAATATGCCATAACTAATGGGATAACTCCCAAAGGAAGAAGTGATAGACATAGGAGCATCGACTACCAAGGTCCTGTAACTTCCACAGCATCTACATCTCGTCGAGTGAATGGATCTCTTAAGCTTGGTGTCCCTGTGGCTAGGCACCTAAAAATAATTTGACAAGAAAAGAGATTTGCAGAAAACGTGTCAGAGCACGAGTTGAAAATAGTTTAAAAACCAACAAGTGCTTAAAATGAGTTTACAGCACATATATTAATCATGTTAGGTTACTCACTTGAGATGGTCACCTCTCATCTAATGTGCACGCCTAACATTCCATCAATCCCTACTAGTTTCTTATCCCATGCTAACTAGCTATTTCCCGTCTAATATCTAATCATGCTCCAGTATTGTTCCCATGTATTTCCCTCGCAATCTACATAATACCTATAATTAACTTCTCTTTAATATGGATAAGCTCCCTTTCAATTTAATATAGGTAAAGTGTTCACCAACTTAGTTCATTTCATATTTCATTATTAGACATGCCTACTTAATTCACACAATAAATAGTATCACAAGTATATATATATATTTACGCTCGATTTTATATATATTCAACACTACACCCCGAGACATAGTTGCGGTGCATGCATACTCTGCTATCATGTCCTCATGCATCGCTCACTGCATAAAGGACTAAAGGTTAATTATCCCGTGAACCATTAAAACAAACACACATATTGGAGGAGAACATAGTTCTAAGACGATGGGCTACGCACATACCTACGCACCCATATAACCGTCATCACTATCATTCTCACAGATAGCCCGTACTTAGGTTCTATGCTCTAGTGTTACAAATAAAAATCCCACTTGAAGGTTCCTCAAGCATGATTGTCCACAACGTGCAACCTCCGCCCAATAACAAGCAACGTAGGTATGTCATACAATAGTTCAATCAATAAGTATACACACAACTTATTATATTCATTAGGTATTCATGCAACCTAAGTTCCTGAATTTATTTGTAGTATATTCGTCTTAAGCGATGCGTTGTGCCTACCACCTTGTGTCTCGAAAAATAGGCAAGGGGCGTTGCGCCTGCCATCGGGTGTCTCAAAAAATAGGCAAAGGGCGTCTCATTGGCGCTCAGATGCGATGATAAATACGTAAGGGTTCCTACAACAAGCTGGAAGTGTTCGGGTAAAGAAGCTAGTCCCGGATACTAGAATTATGTTAGAGACTTGGAACATAGGGACTATGACATGAAAATAGATGGAGTTCGTAGATACCATGATAAGAAGAACAGTTAACATAACTTGTTTACAAGAAACTAAATGGGTCGGTGAGAAAGCTAGAGAAATTGAAAATACAAGATTTAAATTTTATTATACAGGAAAATATAGAAATAAGAATGAAGTTGGAATAATAGTAGATAAGAACTTTAAGGGAGATATCGTAACCGTTATTAGGAAAGGTGATAGACTTATACTTGTAAAATTGGTATTAGGTGAAAACATAATTAATATTGTTAGTGCCTATGCACCTTAAGTAGGATTAGATGAGCACACTAAAGTACAATTTTGGGAACAAATGGATGAACTAATTCAAGAAATACTCGTAGATGAGAAAATCTATATAGGGAGAGATTTTAATTGACATGTAGGAGAAGATCATGTAGGATATGAGATAATGTATGGAGGATATGGTTTTAGAGATAAGAACAACGGGGGAGAGTCTATCTTAGATTTTACGATGGCTTATAATTTTGTACTAGTAAATACATGTTTTAAAAAGAGGATTGAACACTTAATAACTTATAAAAGTGGAACACATAAGAGCCAAATAGATTTTGTCATTACTAGAAAAAGAGATTGATTAACATGTAAATATTGTAAGGCCATCCCGGGAGAGAGCTTAACCTCATAACATAGGATAATGGTGTTATATATAAATATTAAAAGTCAATCACGGGTACGAAAAGTGAAGATTAACCCACAAACTAGGTGGTGGAACTTAAAAGGAAAGAAATTAGAACTATTTAAAGATAAATTATTAAATGAAGCAACACTGAATACATAAGAAGAGACTAACATAATATGGAATAAGATGTCCATATGCATTAGGAGAATATCAAAAGAACTTCTTGGAGAATCAAAAGGCAAGGGGACATAGTCTAAAGAAACTTGGTGGTGAAATGAAGAAGTACAAAATATAGTAAAAATTAAAAGGGAGTTATTTCAAACATGGAAGCAGATAGAAATTAAGAAAATTTTGAGAAATATAAATGGGATAAAGAGGAAGTTAAGAAAGTGGTAAGAGATGCTGAGTTAAAAGCGTATGATGACATTTATATAAAGTTTGGTACACAAGAAGGGAAAAAAGTATTTATAAGCTTGCTAAACTTAGGGACAGGAAAACAAAAGAGTTTAATAACTTTAAGTGTGTCAAAAGTGATGATTCGAGAGTCCTAGTCAAAGATGATGAAATTATGGAAAGATGGAAAAACTACTTTGAGAGGTTATTAAATAGAGATAATGGGAGTAGATTAGATATAGAATTATTTAAGGAGACTCAAGAAAATATGTTCTTCCGCAGAATTAGGACAATAAAGGTTAGGATTGCTCTAAAAAAGATGAAAACATGGAAGGCTTTTGGACTAGATGGTATCCCTATTGAGGTTTGAAAGTTCTTATGGGAGGATGGAGTATCATGGATTACAAAATTATTTAATATAATTTTAATGACTAATAGGATGCTCGATGAGTGGAGAAAAAGTGTTTTAGTACCTATTTATAAAAATAAAGGGGACACACAAAGTTGTTCAAATTATCGTGGTATTAAGTTAATGAGTCATACAATGAAACTTTGGGAGTGAGTGATTTAATATAGATTGGGATTAAAGACAACAGTATCTAAGAATTAATTTGGATTTATGCCTGGGAGGTCAACAATGGAAGCAATCTATTTAGTGAGGAGACTAATGGAGAGGTATAGGGAGAAAAATAAGGATCTTCATATAATTTTTATAGATTTGGAGAAGGCGTATGATAGGATACCTAGAGATATAATATGGCGGGTTCTACATAAAATAAGAGTGACTCGCAGATATATTGATGTGATCTAGGATATGTATGATGGTGCGATGACTACATTAAGAACATCAACCATAGAAAGTAGTGAATATTTAATTACGGTAGGTCTACACCAAGGTTCAGTATTAAGTCCTTATCTCTTTGCTCTTGTGATGGATGAGTTGACTGGACAAATACAAGATGAGGTTCCATGGTGTATGATATTGTTTAAGTGGGTGAGACTAAGACGGGGATTAATGCTAGGCTGGAATTGTGGAGAGAAACTTTAGAAACAAGAGGATTTAAAATAAGCACAACTAAAACAGAATATGTGCAGTGTAATTTTAGTAGTAATATGAGGACCAATGGAGATGTGATGAAATTGGAGGGTCAAGAGATACCTAGAAATGATCATTTTCGTTATTTAGGATCGATTATCCAAAAACATGGAGATATTAGTGATGATGTTACTCATAGGATTAGAGGACGCTGGGTAAGTGGAGAAGTGCTACCGGCATTTTATGTGATAGGTGTATACCTTTGAAGTTAAAAGGTAAATTTTATAGGAAGACCATTAGACCCGCCATGTTATATGGGACAGAGTGTTGGGAAACTAAGAAACAAAATGTGTAGAAAATGAGTTTGGCGGAGTTGCGAATGCTAAGATGGATTTGTGGTAAAACTCAAAAGGATAGAAATTAAAAATGAAAAAAATTGTGAAATGGTAAAAGTAGCTCCTATAGAAGATAAATTGAGAGAAAATCGACTTAGATGGTTTGGACACATCAAGCGTAGACCAATGGACGATCCTATTAGGAAGAGTGATTTAGTTAGTATTGATGGTAATACAAGGGGTAGAGGTAGGCCTAAATTGACTTGGTGGGATATTTTAAAAAAGGACATGATGTCATGTGGTTTAACCAAAGATATTTCACTGGAAATAGTGGAATGAAAAAATAGGATTCATGTAGCCGACCCTAAATAATTGGGAAAAATCTTTATTGAGTTGAGTTGAGTATATTGGTCCCTACTACCCACGATATTTTAACTATACGATTTACCTCTCTATCGTATATAATCTTTAAAGTTCTCTCATTGAAACCCATTCCCTTAGTAGTTACACAATTTATCTTAGTAATAAAATTATGAAAAGAGGCTACTCTAGAATAGTGAAGGTCCTATTCTCTCACTTAAAGGAACCTAGAAGGGTTTTTAACTCATTTGGGACGAAAATGCAGTTTCTAAAATCTTGTTAGAACTTGGGGATTCTCGTTCAAACGAGGTCGTTAGAATGAGTTTCTCACTTCGAACGAACTCTAAAATTTTGTTGGTAATCTCATTGGAATTCTCGTTCGGATGTGTTCATTCGAACGACCTAGACAGGTTTTCGAACGAGAATTCAGGGTTCGTCCCTATCATCTCAAAAGTTACGTTTTTCCAACTTATCCAACACAAAATCACTTCAAAATCATTCCAATCCAAAGTTAACAACTCTAAATCACATACCCTAGTATTATAACACTTTCCCATCCGTTTTTAACAACGAATCCCTAAAATTATAGCATGAATTTTAATTAATTTCTCAAATCTTCAACAAGCCCTAATTTCACATAAACTCCATTAACAACAATTTAATCTCAGATTGAATTTCATGAAATTAGCATATAAACCCCAAATTTATCGTACCTAGAATATGGTTGTTCAACTACATGCAAACCTATACTCCCAATTGAGGATTAATACCCAATTCCAATCCCAAATTCATAATATCATGGTTATTTCATCAAATACACTAACATGAATCATATATGCTCTAAAAATTCAGCAAGATAAACACTTTCCTTTTCGTGAACTTCTGATTCGCTGGATGAAATTCGTATAGGGGTGATCCTCTCTTCACGATCTACGCATTGGTGTAATTTTTGGTGTGAGAGCTTGAGTCTATATCCTCGGGCTCCTCTAGAGTTCTTCTTCTTCCTCTTTGGTTCTCTCCCTCTATCACATAAGTTTGCAAACTCACCGATAGTATTTAACCCAAGTACTCTTCATTTTTAATTTTCTATTGTCGTCCATATTAATTCCGAAAAATCTCAAAAGGCTAAAATACCCCTTCGGGGTGTCGGTTTTGCCTAAATTGCCTCGAAACCCAAATAGAACGCCCGAGTAGAGTTTTCTGACTATCTCGACCCTCCCGAACTCATTGGTACACTTGAAATTGTCATACGGGTTACTTAATAATAGTTTATCTTTTAACCCAATAAAGTAACACCGACATGACTTACATGCACGTCCCAACTAAGTATATTGCAATTGCCATATTTTTCACTCCCGAACATAATAATATTTTCTTTATCATATATTACTTTACTAGTTAAGTAATATTCTACATAATTATCATCAATAAATACTAACTCTAGTCAAGCTAGTAATTATCATATTTGAATTCAGATTAATTATAAATAAATTTTTTCCATTTAAATTAATTAATCCTGATTCCATAATTAAAATAAAATCCCTCAAAAATACGGGGCACTACAATATGTTGTTTGTGTTTATTCACTCCCCCAGTCCAACAAGCCTTAGCTATGTCATTCCATCCACTTTACCTTTTAGGTCGTGTAGAATGCACCTGGTTAGTGGGCCATCGACACGAGCAGGTTTTTAAGACCAAACAGGTTAAAGACCAACATAAGTTGGCTTTTATTTCCTAAGGATCTCCTGTAGGGATAGTTTTGGTTTTTGGGGTAACCCATGAGGTTCCTTGTGTTCATAATAATAACCTCGAAGGATGTAGTAATTAAGATAAATATACCGATTTGTTATAATTACTAACAACCCTAATCAACCAGTTAAGTTTCCTGTCTTTAGAAACAAGTTGAACAATTTTTCATAATATTAATGAGTTTGGTCATATATGATGGAGACATCTCTTGGAAAGGGTGCGTATTAACGAGATGCTACCGACAAGGGTTAAGAAACCAATGTAAATATATAAAAGTAAAGGGGTCAATCTGGCCTTTATTCATTGAATACTATCTGAGTAGACTAGTGTTTGACAAAAGACAAAAAGGATAAATTTTTTCTTAAACTAGCTAGAAGATAAATGAGAAGATCTAAAAGTAAAACTTCTTGAGACTGGCTATGTTCCACCCTCGTGGTATCTCCCTACCCTTCGGTGTTTCCAAGTGATATGTTCCTTGAAGATCATCCCTGATTACTTTAAAGGGACCTTCCCAGTTTGCTCCTCGTTTTTCATCTGATGGTTTTACAACACTGCCGAGGACTTTTCGCAGTACATAGTCTCCTATTATAAACTTCCTTGGGTTGACTCTCTTATTGTACTTCTTGGCTAGTTACTGCTAGTAGGAAGACAACCTAATTAAGGCTAGTTCCCGTTGCTTATTTGCTAGGTCAAGTCAAGTGTGTAGTGCTCCATCATTGAGGCCTTGGTCGATGATAGTGGTTCTCATAGTGAGGAGACCTGCTTCTAGAGGGATGACAACCTCCATTCCATAAGTGAGGGCAAATGGTGTTCCCCAGTTTGTATCCTGGGCATTTTGTGATAATCCCATAGAATATGAGGGAGTTTATCCACTTAAGATCCTTTAGAGCTTTCCAATATCTTTTTCAATCCATCAATCATGGTTTTGTAGGAAGCTTCCACTTGTCCATTTATTTAAGGATCCGCCACAGAACTGAAGTGGTGCTTGATGTTGTGTTCATTGTAAAAAGATTGAAAGTCACCACTTTCAAATTGTGTACCGTTATTGGTGATGATGGTCCTTGGTATCCTAAAGTGTGCTATGATGTTTCTCCATATGAACCTTGTCATGCCAGAATCTTGAATGTTTGCTAATGGTTCTGCCTCTCCCCATTTGGTGAAGTAGTTTATGGCGACCAACAGATACTTATTATTTCCAGGTGCAGTACGTAGTGGTCTCACGATATCTAATTCTTATTGAGCGAAAGTACATAAACTAGTGAGTGATTTTAGGTCATTGGCGGGATGGTGAACCATAGGTGAGTGCTTTTGGCACTTTTCACATTTACGAACGTAGGCACCAGTGTATTTTTGCATGCCAATATCCTTTCTTGATCGCGCAAAAGTCTAATGATCTTACACCTATTTGACTCCTACAGATACCCTCATGGAGTTCACTAAAAAAACTTACTCAGCATCTTATGGGTGAACGCACTGGAGTTAAGGGCCTATAAATAATTTCTTTTAAATCTTCCCCTCAGGGTTGAGGTAGAACCGAACAGCCTTGACCCTAATTTAATGGGCCTACCTCCTGTCATATGGAAGTATATCACTCGGTAGATAATTAATGATGGGTCCATCCAACTTGGGGCCTTATCTATAAGGAGGACTTGATCGGCTAAGACTTTCTGGTCGATACTGGGTTGTGCAAGGAATTCTGTCTGAATTATTCTCCTTAGGTCATAGTCAATTTTCGAGCTTAGTGGTGCTAAAGCATCAACATGATTGTTCTGCCCTCGTGAGAATTTTTGAATTTTTACCTTTTCAAAGTATCCCATGAGTCCTTTTACTACGGTGAGGTATGCTACCATTCGATCATCTTTGGAGTTGAATTCCCCACTTACCTTCTTGGAGACTAGTTTGGAATAACCGAATACTTGTAGGACTTTTCCCCCTAATAGTTTGGCTTTTCATAAACTGTCGATCAATGCTTCCTACTTAGCTTTGTTATTGGATGCTTAAAATCCTATTCTAATTCCTTGCTCAATTACCGTGTCTTTGGGGGAGATGAGAACAATCCATACTCCCCCTTAGAATTTGAGGATCCATCAACATATAGTGTCCAATGTTTGGACGACGCTTCACATGTCATCGATTGCTCATCATTTAATTAATCTGCTGGGTGATCCCCTGTAAACTCAGTAATAAAATCTACTATGGTCTATCCCTTAATTACCATTCTGGGCTGGAAGTGGATATCATATCTCTCGAGTTCGATTGACTACTTTGAAAGTTATCCAGAGAGGTCAGCCCTTTGTAGAACGACCTTGAGTGGATAAGAGGTGATTAGTTTTATGGAGTGGGCTTTGAAGTAATGCTTCAACTTCCTTGAAGTAACCATCAGTGCATAGGTGATATTTTTCAGAGGCAAATACCGTTGTTCATCTTCTAGGAGTGTCTTTCTTATCGACGTAGTAAATTGGGTGGTGTCCACCTCCTTTTCACATACTAATACAGATCTCATAACATGGTCTGATACTTCCAACTAAACATATAGTTGCTATCCATCATTTGGGATTACCTATAATGAAGGCTTGCAAAGGTAGGACTTGATCTCTCACAGATCTTGCAAACAGTCATCTTACCATATGAGGACATTGCCTTTATTTAAAAGTTGGTAGAATCGTCAGCATCATTTCAAAGACTTGGAGATGAAGCAATTGAGTGCCATGAGAATTCCAGTAAGCTTCTGAACATCTATCAATGTCTTAGGAGGCTGGATCTTAGTGATAGCATCAATTTGTTCTGGGTTAGCCTCGATTCCCCTTTTACTTACTAGGTAACCTAAGAATTTTCCTAATTAGACACCAAATGAACACTTGCATTAAGCTTCATTCGATACTTCCTGATGATCTCAAAGATTGTTTGCTAGATATGATAGGTGATCGGCCTTGTGTTTGCTTTTAATAAGCATGTCGTCGATGTATACTTACATTATTTCTCCCATTTGTTTTCTAAAAATTTTGATTACCAATCTTTGGTAAGTTTCCCCTGCATTCTTGAGGACAAATTGCATGACCTTATAACAGTACAACCCAATTGAGGTTATAAAAGAGGTCTTATCCTAGTCGGACCCATATAGGGGGATCTGATGGTAGCCTAATTAAGCATTTAGGAAGCTCATCCTCTCAAGTGTCATTGTGGCATCAACCAACTGATCTATCTTCAAGAGAGGGAATCTCTCCCTAGGACATGCCCAATTAATATCGATGAAATCGATGTATACCCTTTAGTTGCCATTGCTTTTAGGCACCACCATTGGGTTGGATAACCATACGGGTAACTAAAATTCCCTTATGGATGTTGCAAACATTAGATTCCCTACTTCTTTATCCATTTCCATAGCCTTCTCGGGGGATGTTTGGCATGCCGTTTGAGTGATGGGCTTAAAAGTGGGATCGACGTGCAGGCGATGGCATGCCACGCTAGGGTCAATCCCTAGTAACTCGCAAGGTTCCTTGAAGAAAATTCCTATGTTGATTTTTGAGAAGTAAAACCAACTCCCTTTTCTCTTAAATGGTGAGAGCAAATCCACTCAAAAATTTCCTTTACATCAAGTTATTATTGGCTATAACTTATTTTAGGCTTTCTACGACCCTGTCAGTATGGTGGATCGTGTTTTCTTCCACCCTTGGTCGACCATATAGTAGTTGTTGTTTGGATAGAAGAACCCATGCTTGGGCTTTCTCTTGGGCATTCTCAGGCTCCTTCTTCTTCTCTTTCTTTGGGCAGATGGCTGCAATAAATCACCATCTAATTATAGCCTGGTCACCACGGATATCGACCAATCCCTGATTTGTAATGTACTTAAGCTTTTAATGATAAGTGAATGGAAAAGCCTTCATGGCATGGAGTTAACATTTGCCCAAAATAGAATGGTATGGGCACACAATATCCACCACTAGAAACTCGATTAACTTCTAGATGTTTCTTGCCTTGATCGGTAAGATTATCTTTCGTAACAATATGGTGATCCTTCCTACAAATCCAACCATTGGAATAATGGCTTCTTTGAGGTCGGAGACATTCAACCTTAGCTTATGGAACATTTCTAGGTATATCACTTTGGACGAACTCCCTTGATCCACAAGTAACTTTTCAACGTCCCAGTTCTAGGTACATCACTTCGGACGAACTCCCCTAGGTCTTGGAAGGATCAATCTTAAAGTCTTCCATCATGACAGACACCTTTTTGAGTTCCGTTCAAATGACATTTCCCTGAATCTTCTTGAGGTTTAACGCCCTATGGATTTCTAAGAAATCATGTCCTGTATCATCATCGAGGACATTATCTGACTTTTGGTCACCTTTAGATGTGACATTATTTGTTTTATTTTCAAAATACTCACTCAGGTGTCCTACTTGAACTAACTCTTCTAAATGTGACTTCAAAGCTTTACAATTTTTGGTTCGGTGAATGCTCTACTTATGGAATGTGCAACTCAGCGTGTTATTTCTTTTAGTTTGGTCACCGACCATATTCTTGGGCCATTTGATAAAAGTTTTATCCTTAATTTTACTGAGAATTTTATAACTAAGTTCTTGGAAGACTTTATTAAGAGGATGGAACGCTTTGGAGGGGTCATTATTATCTCCAATCTTGGATCCATTCTTGCTTGCCTTCTTATAGGTATCATTCTTCTTCGTCCACTTATTTTCTTTCGCTTGACCATTGTCTCCCTCACTAGGAGGAACCACATCTTCGACCTTGGCATACTTCTCGATACGAGTTATTAGATCATTGATACTTATGGCTTCATTCTTCGTGAGGGATTGATGCATCAGAGAGGTGGTCGGCAAGCCAATTTTCAAGGGTTCTATGGTAACCTGCTTCGAGAAATCTTAAATCCAATAAAAAACATTCCAATATCTTTTTCTATAATCTCGGAGGTTTTCCTATAGCTTCTTCATAGTGAGCAATGCATCCATCCACTTAGGATGGAAGATGCTCATTATGAATCTTGTCGTGAAGCCTTCTGCCAGTGATGCACAATTCTTGATTGACCTATGGGGAAGCCTCTCAAACCACTTATGTGATACATCATGTAGGTTTGAAGGGAAGATCCTACACATAAGTGCATCATTGGGGCTCTATAAGGTCTTTGCTTGTCGTTATTGCTTGGCATGGTCTATAGGGTCTATTTTTCGTCATAAATCTTGAACCCGGGGATAAATAATTTCGTCGTGAGATCCTCCTATTCAATCTCCCTTGAAAATGGGGACTTCATTTGAGAGTTGAAAGATCTTCTATCTATCTCTTTGGTTGATCTAGCTCCTTGGTGAGTTAGGTATTGGTCAATCTCCCTATGGACTAGAATTCTTAAATCTTCATTTGGTCGATCATTATTCCTAAGGCACCTCTCCTTTTATCCCCACTCTGATCGTGATCCCTCTAATATGCCATGACTAGTGCTCCTTCCTCGACTGGGGGATTCACCCCCTAAGTTCTAAGAGTCTTGTCTCGATGCCGCCTTGTGTTTTTGTTAAGATCTCTCTCCATTCTTTCAAGTTTCCTCTTAAGGCAAACATTCTCCTCTTCTTGGTGGCACATTTCCTCTTCTTATTCTTGATGTTTGGCTTTATAGGCATCGACCACCCTAGAAATCTAGGTGGACCTAGGTGGCCTATAGCTTTCTTCAGAAGGTTGCCTTTCTTGACAAAACCTTTGGTTTGCATGTTGGTGAATTTAAGACCTCACTTTGTGAGCAACTGGGTCTTCTTGAACATCGTTGAATTTGGTAATGTTGCTTCTATGGTGATACATTAAGGGCTTTCTGTTGAATGATTTCATAGGAATTCAAGTCGGCTCCCACAAACGACGCCAATTATGAGTGCAAAAAATATCACAATAAAAGGTTCTATGAAAACCATCACAAAAGGAAGAGATGAAATGGAATCACACACACAACAACGATGTATGTGGTTTGGTAACTTCCCTACATCCACAAAGATGGTAATTATTCTTATTAAGTGTCTCTCAAAGTCTGAAGTCTCAATCCCTTTGCCCCGGGTCAACGTGTACAATTTGTAGATATGTTGTTATAGAGTTAGAGTTATTTAATGAGCTCAAAGTAGCGTGAGAATTTTCCATAAGATACCTGATTATCTCCTCTGAGATTCTTAATCCCTGGTTTGACCATATCCACGAGTGTTATCATATTACTAAATTCTCATATGGAAATTAAGTTAGGATTTTGGTCGGGCCATGTGTTTAATTTATTGGGATTTGTTCGGCTACTATCATGGGATTATAAAAAAATGGGCGGCTCGCACACTGTCATCAACGATGGTCTGGAACATTCTGCCTACTGGTTTGGGGACTTTACTTTGTCTAAAAATAACCCATATATCCAATTATTGATTTATAAATGGAGTGTGATCTCCCATAATGTCACCAAATCCTAGGATGAATTCACAGTCACCGTAGAGGATGTGTGTGAACTAATGGTCTTAGATCCTTAAAGTTCCCTTCCTTATAATGAAAAACCTCTTTATTCTCGAGAACCTAAAATGTGAATTGAGTTGGATAGGCTTGATCGTGAATGTGTAGGTGATTCTATCAAGGTCACTTTTGGAATACTCATTAAATACTTCTTTAAGCCCTTTGTACAATCAATGAAGGAGAAGAAGGAACAGAGCACTGTGCCTGATGCACCTTATTTCCATGCTATAGGTCAACCCTCAGAGTTAGCAACCTACATATTGTGCATATTTTCTTAATTATTTCTACTTGAAAAGGACAATGATTAACCTCATAGGGACTAGGTAAATATCGTAGTTAGGTTGGCTGATGGAGTTAACATTCCTCTAGCCGCTCTCATGTTGGGATTTATGAATACTTGTTTAAACATTATGATGTGTTTAATTTTGACATGCAATGCTCAGATGGTCATTATGAAGCGTCTAAATTTTCCAACATCATCCATTTAATGGGGTTTCTTTATGCCAGGTTAACTAGACTTGCTCCTAAAGAACTGCCAATAAGTAATTTTCTCACCAATCGTCCAAGGTTGATTCATTAGATGAATAGAGTACAAAAAACTTCGTTCCTTTAATTGATGACCATAATTTGTTTTACGTGATAACTTATTCTAAGACACTTAAGCTCAAAATTTGTCATTTTTTAATAGTAAATCTTACAAATTACATATTCTCTCAAGAGAAAAGGTTGTTATTGATGATCCTTGTCCCCATACCCAACCATCTTCCCTCATTCACATAGTGGGATGTTAAAAGTGAGGCCTATAACCCTCATCGATGTGCTAGAAATTTGGGTTATGACATAGGCATTCAAAAAATGCCTTTTATACTACTTGTATTAACTTCACCTGTTGTAATGTGTTTGCTCTATGCGCAGAATTCTATAAAAAGTTATTGATTATTAACAAAATAGAGATCGTGTATCCCATAGTGAAACATTGTGGGCCATTAGAGGTTGTTCTAAAATATAGTTCAACTATTGGAATTGAATTTGATCTAATTGACACAAAAAGACCTCTCTCAAAGGATATGCATCCTCTAGCTCGAGTGGGAAAAGTGCCTCAAGAGGCAATGAAAGACAAGAATAAGGGTTAAGATTCAAGTGTTAATACTAACGAAAAATATTCCTTCGCAGAAAGTTCATGCATTATTTAGCTCTAACTCTATTTGAGAAAGACAAATTGTTTATTTCCAATGTTATCTCTAGGATGGAGTCTACTCATGTGACAATCAATGAGATTATATCTGATATGGAAAGATACCATCCGACTAATGACTTTGTTATTGTTTAGGTTCTTTGGAAGGAGGTTGAATTTATTTAGAAAAGGGGTTTGTATATCCCATCGGTGCTTCTCCTCAACATAAGAAAGTTTTGAGAAAAAAACTTAGTGGGACTCGCATTAATCCATTTATAACACCTTGTGTTTCTTCAGAGGAAACCTTAGATTAATGGCCACTTGATGATGTGGTGGGTCCTTCAACCCAAAGTGATCTACTTGTGCCTCCTCAAAAGGCACAACAAGTAAAATTCTTTTCTCTTGAAATTTTTCTCTAAGCGTTGAGTTGCCTCTTTTTGACTAAAAATACATATTTCTAATAATGTTTATACTTTAGTAGGTTGTTCCTCCACCATCCCCAAAAGTCGTGTCTAATCCTAATGACACTCCTCCTATGAGGGATCTTTTGATCCTAATTATGTATGTAGATACTGTTCTATGTTCTCCATTTCTCCCTACTTCAAGGACCGGGCGAACTTATTCCAAGTGTCATTCCTTAATTCATATTTCAACAGTGGTGAGAAAATTACCTATGAATGAGGAAACAATGGGGGGGGGGGGGGGGGGCTCAAGTGAAACTGCTGAGACTTTAAGTCCAATTACTCCCCTAGTTTTAACTAAGTTAGATATTCCAATAACTCCTTCACTTGAGGTAATTTGAAAAGAAATTTTGCTTGATCACTTAAATATTCTCAAGATTTATGATTTTCAAGACTTCATTGTAATTTTGCCATGAAGGTGGATGGACCTCACGAGGTCTATAAATGAGGATATCCTTCCCCGTATACATGTGAGGCTAGTAATTAGGTTTGATTTCCTAGTTATGATACCTTCTTCTACGGTATCTCGTGTTGTCTTTTCCCACATTCATCCTACTACCGTTGAGTTAAATGCCTTGTAAAAAAATTATCACTTTTACTTTTACTTTTCATTTGTTAACTCATTATATTATTCCTTTATTTGTGTTGTTACAGTCTTGCAGTAATGAGGAGATGGAGCTAGAAAACTTTTCTAGTTGAGGTTAATCTTCCCTCTCTAGATGTTTCTCCTTCACATATGGAGTCAGATTCCCTCTGCATCCTGCCATCGTATATATCCTATCTGCCCTTGGTGTTGCTCCCTCACAACTTCCCCCCAACTCTTGGAGGACGATCTTGGGCTACATCTCCCTGTGGAAGAATGCTTTCACCGACGAGCCCTCGACCGACCTATTCTTGGGTTGCTACAATATCACCTCCTCATCTAAACAGCCTGGATACTATCATCTGGGGGCGAGGAGGTCTGAGAAGAAACTCCTCCACGTGGCACAAACTTCCAACCACGATTGGAAAAAGAGATTCTTCTTCATCTCTGGGGAGTGGGAGTCCACCGCCGATGGTCCGAGGGTCCCCAGAAGATGGTCTAACCCTTCCATAAAGGCCAGGTCAGACCCTGGACTTAGTCTAGAGGAGAAAGACATCGTTGACTATCTGAGAGGACGAGGGAGAGAGGGTGAACTTCCAAAATTTGAAGACCTGATGACCCCCCGGTTCCTCAAAGAAGCTGGTCTAAGGGTCGGCCCTCTGACTGAACTATGTGAGTTATACTGAACATTTCCCATTCTTTACTTATTTTTTAAGTGTTTCCCCTTTTTCTCTGCATTTTTCTGACGTGTCGTACTCTGACCAGGTCACCCCGCAGGTATATCAGACCAACTTTGGGAGATGACTGCTCCGAGCCTGCTGTCTAGTCTGAGCAAGAAGAAAGGGAAGGAGCCTCAGCAGGCTCCGAGGAAGACGAGGGCCGCTGGACCGACAGTGGTGGAGCCGACCGCTGATAACCATAAAAGAAAGGAGCCTGAGGCCCCTGTTGACCCTCGGCTAGATGCTCGGACGAGGTCCATGGTCGGAGCATCTGAGGGGATGACCTCTTCATCCAGCATGGGGGCCTTCTGGTCTCAAAACCTGGCACATCTGAGGGCCGAGCCCTCATCGCTCATGGCAAACTTGAATGCAACCAATGCCTCCATGTTCTCTGCACCCTCGGCCTCTAACTACGAGTTCCTGTCGAAGATGCCTGCTGCCAAAGTGTACGACTATGGTCTGCACGCCCTTGCACAGGTAATGGTCTTGACCCACTTCTTTTAATTTCATTCTTTCACCAATTGTTTCCTCGGCCTCTTGACATGTGTTTATTTTTCTTGTGCAGTCTGTGTGTGCCTTTACCTCGGCAACAAAATGGATGGCTGAGAACCAAGCAAAGTTCCATGAAGCCGAGAGGGATATCCAACATGAGGCAGATCTTCAGTCTGAGCTTGACACTGCAAGGGCCGAGTTGGAAAGTACCAGGACTGAGCATGCAAGGATCCTGGACGAGTTGACAAGGCAGCACGACGAGGACATTAAGGCCAAGGACGAGGACATTAAGGCCAGGGACTTGCTTCTCAAGGAAAGGACGAGGCCTTGACCAACATGGAGGCCAAGTACAAAGCTGACCTTGATGCAGCCATTATGAAAGCCGAGGCCGATGCTGTTGAGGCTTACAAGGTTTCTGACGAGTTTCAAGGCTTCGGCCTTGAATATTTGGAAAGAGGAATCAGGACTGCCTGCCGATGGGTCGTCCTCAGGTTTGGCGATGTCGTGTCCTCGGTTCGTCCTTCTATTGAAGCAGTCAGACTGGACGACCCTATGATTGCCGAGGCTCTGACTTATGTTGAATCACAAGTGCAGGTTGAAGGGGTCGGCACATCTGAGGATCAGTCGGTTATGGTTGTTGAAGAGACCCATTTGGTGGATGTTGAGGCTCTGCCCTCTGATATTGTCCCTTAGGGTTGCTGTATGTAGCCCATACCCTCATAATGTTTTTACCATTTCTGTGCTCTCTTTTGTAAAACACTTGGATATTTTGTATAACACCTGCATTTTATTAATACCATCGTCTTCTTTACTGTCTTCCATATTTGCTTCTTGTATGGTTTGCTGTCTTTGTTAATGCCACTAACCTCTCCCCCATCTTTCTTGAGGGTGAACAAGGGGTGATCCCCTGCGTTGGCCCTCATTATAGCCGAGGAGTCAAATTACCATACCAAACTGGTTTTTAATAAAGTTTTCCCTCGTCTTTCTTGAGGATAGTGGTGGGGTCGTCCCCTCCACTGGTCCCCATTATAGCCGAGGGATCATCTTACCAATTTAATGGATTTTTAAGTCTTCCCTCGTCTTTCTTGAGGACAGTGGTGGGTTCGTCCCCTCCACTGACCCCCATTATAGCCGAGGGATCAACTTACCAAATTAATGGTTTTAATAAAGTCTTCCCTCGTCTTTCTTGAGGACAGTGGTGGGGTCGTCCCCTCCACTGGTCCCCATTATAGCCGAGGGTGGTTCTCTGTAGATGTTTCCATGCGTGATAGAACTGATAACCATAGGATGAGGGGAAACACTAATATTTCTCATTAATTTTCATAGTGTTCTGTTGGAGCAACTCTTATTACAATTATGGTCTATCAAGACCTTACAACACTACTGATAGTATTTCTTCAAATGATCTGCATTCCAGGGGTTGGAAAAAGGTTCACCCTCTAGGTTTTCTAGTCTGTAGGTCCCAGGGACGATTTCATCGATGACCCTATATGGGCCATGCCAATTAGGATGAAGCTTGTTGGGCTTTTGCCAAGTCTTCTTGAGGACCAAGTCCCCCACTGCGATAGGCCTCTGTTTCACCCTCTTATTGTAGAACCTTGTGGTCCTCTGCTGGTAGGCGGCCTACCTTATCTCAGCGTCCTCCCTTCTTTCCTCAATCAGGTACAAGTCTCCTCTCCTCTCCTCCGCATTTTTCTGCGGGTCATACACCTGGACTCTATGCATAGAAAACTCAATCTCGGTGGGGATGACGGCTTCTGATCCATAAGCTAGCACGAATGGGGTCTTTCCGGTAGAGGTCCTCACTGTCGTCCTGTATGCCCATAACATGACATGTAACTCCTCGACCCATCTTCCTTTTGCCTCCTCAAGCCTCTTCTTGATTCCATCTAGGATTGTCCTGTTTGTGACCTCTGTTTGCCCATTGGCCTGAGGTCGGCCAGGGGTGGAGAATTTTTTTTTGATACTCACCCTTTCACAGTACTTCTGTAGAGAGGCATTCTTGAACTGAGTCCCGTTATCCGAGATGAGGGTGTTGGGGAGACCATATCTGCATATAATATTTTTCCAGATGAACTGGAAGGTCTTCTGCTCGGTGATCATCACCATCGGCTCTGCTTCTACCCATTTTGAAAAATAGTCAATGGCTACGATGAGGAATCGATAGTTATTGATGGCCCTAGGCAAGGTCCTACTAGATCAATTCCCCGTACTGCAAATGGCCATGGGGATGTAATGGAAGTAAGAGGCTGATGGGGCTGGTGAGGGATGGTGGCAAATCTTTGACATTTGTCACACTTTTTTACGTATGCCGCGGCGTCTTTCCCTAAGGTCGGCCACCAGTACCCCTGGGTGATCACCCTCTTCGCTAAGGATCTGCCCCCGATGTGGCTTGAGCACGATCCTTCATGCACATCTTGCAAAATGGAAGGGACTTCTGAGGGATGCACACACCTAAGTAAGGGGAGCAAAAACCCCTTTTTGTACAAGGTGTCTCCGATGACAGTGAATTTTGCAGCCCTGTACCTCATCTTTTTCCTTTCTTGCCTTGCTTCTGGCATCTCACCCTCTTTAATGTATCTGATCAGGGGTTCCATCCACGAAGCTTCTTGAGAAACATTTAGGCAATTGCTAAGTGTTCCCTCAGCGTCCTCAATAGTTGGCCGAAGCAAAATTTCTACTGGGATCGTCCTCCTGATGTCTGTTCTTGTTGCCGAGGCCAACCTAGCAAGGGCATCAGCACGGCCATTGTCGAGCCTAGGTACCCTTCTTAATTTCACTTCTCTGAAGCCCTTCAGTAATGACCTCACCTTCTCAAGGTACCTAGCCATCCTCTCGTCCTTAGCCTCGTAGGCTCCTAGTATCTGATTCACTACTAGCCTTGAATCACTATGGACCAAAATCTGGCCGACACTAAGAGACTTGGCCAAGGAGAGGCCTGCTACTAAGGCCTCATATTCAGCCTCGTTGTTGGAGGCTTTAAAGTTGAACCTTAGGGCGTATTAAACGTCTGTGCCATCGGGTGCTGATAGTATCAGTCCAGCTCCACTTCCGCTGTCACAGGAGGACCCGTCAACGAAGAGGCTCCACAGGGTCTTTCCCTCTGAAAAATTTCCCTCAGAGAGGGACCCCTGTCTAAAGATGTATCTTTCCTCTTCGTTTTCAGTCGCTTTCCTTCTAGCAGTTCTTGTCTCAGCCCTATCTGCGGGTGTGTCAGCGGGTCTGTCTTCTGTATCCGTCTTCCCGAGGGTCTCACCCTCGGCCTCATCATCTTCCCAAGTGAACTCAGCCACGAAGTCTGCCAATGCTTTCCCCTTAATGGCCGTCCTAGGCTGATACACAATGTCAAACTCCCCCAGCTCTATAGCCCAGGCCATCAACCTACCTGATTTTTCTGTCTTGTGTAGGACCTGCCTAAGAGGAGAGTCGGTGAGGATGACCATTGTATGGGACTGGAAGTACGGCTTCATCTTCCTTGAGGCATGGATCAAGGCGTAGGCCAACTTCTCCATCCTCGGGTATCTTTTCTCTGCCCCCTGGAGTGCCTTACTGTTAAAATACACAGGCTTCTGTATTTCGTCTTCATCTCTCATAATGGCTGCACTGATGGCCGACTCTGAGACGGCGAGGTACACATAAATTTGTTCACCCTGCACGGGTCGTGATAGCAGCAAGGGAGACCCTAAGTATGACTTTATTTCCCTGAAAGCCTCATCACACTCTTCACTCCATTCGAAGGCCTTCCTAAGGATCTTGAAGAATGGCAAGCACTTGTCTGTGGCCCTAGACACGAACCTGTTCAAGGCAGCAACTCTCCCTGTGAGCCTCTGAACGTCTTTAATATACTTGGGGGTCTTCATTTCAACAAGGGCCTTTATCTTTTCAGAATTGGCCTCGATGCCTCTTTGATTGACAATGAACCCCAAGAAGTTCCCTGCTCCGACCCCGAAGACACACTTGGCCGGATTAAGCTTCATCTTGTATTTTTCCATCGTATTAAAGGTCCTCTCCAGGTCTGCTACATGATCCTCTACCTTGAGACTCTTAGTCAGCATGTCATCTACGTAGACCTCCATAGACTTCCCAATTTGGTCTTCAAACATTTTATTTACGA
The DNA here is from genome assembly GCA_949130495.1 of Sambucus nigra. NCBI lineage: Eukaryota > Viridiplantae > Streptophyta > Magnoliopsida > Dipsacales > Adoxaceae > Sambucus > Sambucus nigra. The sequence goes on from OX422209.1 coordinate 525,281,672, forward strand.
GGCGCTGGTACGTTGCCCCTGCATTTTTGAGGCCAAAAGGCATGACCTTGTAACAGTATGTCCCCTTGTCAGTGATGAAGGCGGTCCTCTCCGAGTCTTCAGGGTTCATGAAAATCTGGTTATACCCTGAGTAGGCATCCATAAAGCTCATGAGCTCATGGCCTGCAGTAGCGTCTACCATCTGGTCGATGCGGGGGAGAGGAAAGCTGTCTTTGGGACAATTCTTGTTGAGGTCTGTGAAGTCCACGCACATTCTCCACTTTCCGTTGGCCTTTGGGACAATGACTGCATTGGACAGCCATTCAGGGTAGATGACCTCTCTGATAAATTCAGCGTCTTCTAATTTTTTGACCTCGTCCCTGATGACCTCATATTTTTCTCTGGAGTAAATTCTCCTCTTCTTCTTCACCGGCTTCACTCCCTCTACCACATTGAGCTTGTGGCACATGATTTCAGGGTCAATCCCTGGCATATCTACATGACTCCAGGTGAAAACGCTTCGCCTTCTCCTCAACAGTTTAATGAGGTCTTCCTTGATGTTGGGCTTCAGAGACTTGCCAACTTGGACGGTTTTTCCGTGTCATCCTCATCGAGGATGATGGATTCTACCTCTTCCGCAGCCTCTCTTTTCTTCAGCTTCGTTTCATCTCTGGGGTCTAGGTATCAATATTATAAGTGGTTGTAACCCTCTTGTGTGCCTCCCTTTCTTCAGCGGAGTTGTAGTAACATTCTCTCGCTGTCGTCTGGTCTCCCTGAACTTCCCCCACCCCGTAAGGGGTTGGAAATTTGATCATCTGATGGACCGTAGACGGCACAACTTCAAACCCCTTGAGGGCCACACGCCCCAGTATGATGTTGTAGGCCGAAAACACCTGCTCATCCATCACAAAGAAACTGACCTTCTTGGTGAGCCATCTCGGCCACTCGTCCCCCACCCTCACATCGGCCTCATATACCCCAAGGGGATGAACCTTTTCCCCACTGAACCCAATCAATGGATCATGGTAGGGGACGAGTCTAGCACGGCTGAGACCCAAGGCTTTGAAGCATGGCCAAAACATCAAATCTGCAGAGCTACCCCCATCTACCAAGATCCTCGGCACCTCGCATCCGTGCACCCTGGTAGTGATGACGAGAGGGTCATCATGTGGGGCTAAGAGGCCTTTGAAGTCCATTATTGAAAATCCCACTATCAGTGTGTCCATATCAACCTTCTTCCTCTTTTCTGACTTGACCTCCAGGGAGGTTGCGTGTACCGTCTTCGTCACTGCCTTGGCCTCAGCCACATGGGCCTTCCTGTCGGCGACCTCAGATCCTCCTCCTTCAAGACCCCCGGAGATCATTCCCACTCCGAGCGAGATCATATTAAGCCTCTTGACAGGGCCGTGGTCGTCTCTCGGTGGGAGGTCAGGGTCGTCCTCATCATCAGAAGGGTCGTCCCCTCTTTTTTGAGGACCTTCTCTGCATGCATCGCCTTGCTTCTTTCTGGGGTCGTCCCCTCGGCCCCTCTTGAAGGCACCTTTGTCGATGTACTTTCTGAGCTTCCCTTCCTTCAGCATCTTCTCAATCTCATATTTCAGAGCAAAACATTTGTCTGTTACGTGGCCGTGGTCTTGGTGAAATTCACACCACAGGTTCTTATTCCTCTTGCCGGGGGCTTCTCTCAGCTTCCCAGGCCACTTCAGGGATCGGTCACTCTTTATCTCATTGAGGATCTATTCACAAATGACCGTTAGAGGGGTGTAACCAGCAAACTTGTCATCCGCGGACCTCTTCTTCCCCTCCTTGTTCTTCTTAGGGTATTTACCCCCACTAGCACCTCCCTTTTCGTCTTCATATTTTGCGTCCATCGCCTCTTCGGCGTCCATCACCTTTCCTGCTGTCGACAGCAGCTCAGCCATCGTCCTCGGAGGGTCTTCAGCAAGCTTCCATAACAGCTTCCCCTTTTGGAGTCCTCCAATCAGGGCTGTCATAGCTATGCTTTCCTCATAGTCTTCCACCTCCAGCTTCTCCTTATTAAATCTGGCTATGTAGTCTCTCAGACTCTCATTCTTCCCCTGCTTAACATAGAGCAGGTGGGTGGTCTTCTTCTGTGGCCTCACCCCAAAGCAGAAGTTATGGATGAACAGGTCTGCCAACTGCTTGAAGTTTTCAATGGAATTTTTTGGAAGAGACGTGTACTAGACATGCGCAGCCCCTGTCAAGGTACCAGAGAAGGCACGACACCTCATCTCATTTGAGATAGAGTATATGTCTGCTACTGACTGATACATCTCCATGTGGTGGATGGGGTTGGTGCTCCCGTCATACCTTGGGGTGACCACGGGTGGCTTGAATTTTGACGGCGTGGGGAAGTTGATTATCTTTGCCACAAAGGGTGAGCCTATGGTGTACCCCCTCTGAAGAGGGTCTCGGCTCTTCAGTATATCACCGATCTTATCCTCTAACCACTGGATTGAGTCATTCCAGGGCCTCACAGGGTCAGCCTGGCCGATGTTATCCCCTGCTGCCTCTCCGAGGTGGACGGAGGATTCTGCTGCAGCAGGCCTGTGTCGGTTGTTCACTTCCCTTTGGCCGTCATCTCGTCCTCGGGGTCGGCCATCTGCTGCATCCCTCCTAGATCTCGCAGCACTTCTTGGCCTGGACAAATGTTCCCACAGGTCATTTACTGGGCCTAGCCTCTCAAAGGACGACCCCCTGCTCAAGCGATCAAAAGCAGAGCCCCTCGGACGATCATCAGGGTTTGGTCTCCCGTACTTTCCTCTACTATCCTGGAGAGGTCGTACAGTATATTTGTTGGAGACCTCATAGGGTTCCCAGCACTCTATAGGGCCTCCTCTCCCTCCGTATCGTCATACCTGTCCTCAGGGAAAGGGTTCCCTTGCCTGCCCAGGCGCAGACGCCGGGGGTCAGCAACATCCCTACGCCGCTGAGGGGGTGGCAGGTCTTTGCGTGGTGCCTGGGGTGGTCACCTGGCCTCATGCTGTCCCGGAGCTGCTGTCGGAGTAATCATCTCAGGTGAAACCCCTGGTGCCCTTAGTATGTTCTGGCTTAGAGCTGTGAACTGCTCTTGCATCATCCGCTGGCTTGCTGCCAGAGATTTTAGGGCTGCCGCCACATCAGCCATCTCAGACTGAGGCGGCGGCTGACTGGAACTGGGTCTTCCACCCTCATCAGGCGGGGGAAGTGGTGGTGGTGGCATCTCAGGTTCCATGTGCTTGAGCTATGAAAAGTTGAACTAAAGAAAATACGGATGAGCTTGGGAACCTTAGTGGGTCTCTTTCAATGGTGAAACACCTCCTCTCAGGGGGAGCGTTGGTTCACCACCAGAGTGCCCAGTGAGGTCAAGCTGTACAAAGGAAGAGATGTCTTCTCGTTCCCACAGACGGCGCCAAACTGATGATGCTGAGATTTAGCACCACCGGATTAGTGATAGTGAGCTCAAACAGTAGCAGCTATGGCAGCCATAGAGATGTATAAGTGTGTAGAAGGGGATGAGTATAAGAGGAACTAAGACAATGATGTATAGTGGTTCAACCAATTTGGCCTACATCCACTGTGAGTGTGTGATCCACTAAGTATGGGCACTAATGGCCTTGGATACAATGTACATAACCCTCTCTCTCCCTCTCTCCTGTGTGTACAAGCAGAGTTTTAGCTAGGGCTACAGTTAATGGATCGATCCCCTGTAGGGTTGTAGGTGACAAGTATATATAGGTCTTGGGGGGTGTAGTGTACCCCCTAAGTATGCATGGTGCATGTGAATCATGATCTAGCCAGTCCCCTGTGGACACCTGTAGATGCCAAATGATGACATAATATTCCCTCACGTGAGGGTGTGATTTTGTTATAACGGTCTCCCCTGTGCCATGTCAGCCTCACGCGCACTGTTCCACGCGTCTCCCAAATCACACGCTGCGATGATGTCACCCTCGGCCTATGGGCCGAGGCCGAGGGCAAAGTTCTCTCCGGCAGTGAGTCTGGTCCAATTCTGGCCTCGTACTGTCGGCCCCTCTGAAGGGTCATCTTGAGCCTGATGAAGGGTCGGCCCCTCGTAGGGTCGGCTGGAGTCTGGCGAAGGGTCGACCCCTCTGAGGGGTCGTATGGAGCGCGTTGGAGGGGTCGGCCCCTCGTAGGGTCGTCTGGAACATGATGAAGGGTCGGCTCCTCTGATGGGTCGTCTTGAGCCTAATAAAGGGTCGGCCCCTGAGGGGTCGTCCGTTTGGAGGTAATCCTCAGCTAGGCCGAGGATATAAACGGGTATATCAGTCCATCCTCAATTGTGCCTATCGTTCTAGCTATTGACGTCCCTCTAACTACTGACATTCAACTGTAACTGGCCCCTGTTCTAGCACAATTAGTCAGACTAAGCCCCAAATGCAACAACATGTTGATGATGTAAAATTTTCCCTTCATCATATGTGGTATTTTCATCAACTCTTATTACCCTTTTGGTTTTTATTGGTGTTAAATACTGCTTGGATATACCTTAGCAACAAACCTCACATGTTTTGTGACTTTTCTCTCAAAGTTTAGTAATTTATTAAGTTTTTGTCACCTTCTTGGTGATGTGCCCTTCTTATGCAATGTTTTAAATAAACATCTGCTTGGTGACTCACCCTACTTAGGCAATATTTTTCGAAATAATACACCTATTTGGCAACTTAGATCATTTCTTGATAATATTATCATTTTATCCTCTTGGTAAAAAAAAATCAAATTTTGTCCTACTCTTTTGTTTCCTATTTTTTGCAGCCTTTTAGTAGAGAACAACCCTCCCATACAACCTTAATTGGTATAATATGGAGTTGATGTGCATGTTCAAGTGATATAGGTTCATCCCGTTGTAGCTAAGCCTACTCAAGTTAAGTCTTCCAACTAAAGTGATCATGGTTTAATAAAAAGTTTTAATGGGGATGAAAGGGATTCTGGTTGTAGTGCCCCAATACCAAATATTGCACGAGCAGAGTTTTATCGACAAGTTGTTCAAAACTTCCCTTTCGTTCAAGGTTCTCTATGGACTATTCTTGATCGAATAATTGACTTTCATCAGGACAATTTCACTATTGATTGTGTGAGGCCTAATAATGTGGTTAAGAGCTATAGAGTCCTAGGCATGAGAATTATTATTTTTGAAATTATAAACTCACCAATTTATGCCTTAGACATATCAAACCAAAACTAAGACTTGAGAAACCTCAAATACCAGTGAAAAGATGGATTCAATTTCACATGGCTCATCAACCATCTGAAATATCTCAAGGATTATCAAATGGAAACCTACCATTCCCACTACCTTAAGAATGTGAAGGATCTTACGGTTGGAAAAGGAAACCTGAGGGAAATTTCCCCCCCAACTTGAAGAGTGTGACCAAGAAGTAACAAAAATTAAAGAACTCTAGCTAAATCCAAAAGCAAATGTGAATCAAATTTAAAGTTAAAGGCTGAAGATGAATCACGTATTTCTCCTATGACGAAGTATTATATTGTTGTTTCTAGAGATGTAGCTTCTTCAATTGGGTATATTTTCTCTAATTCTCCTGATTTGTGGTTCCTTGTTTGGTGCATTTTTCTCTTTATTCTATTTCTGGGCAACAGTCCCAATTTTGTATTGTAACACAAATTTACAAGAGAGATACGAAGTAAATTTATTTTTAACCATATGTGTACTTGACTCATTTTTATTGCTTCAACACTTTTATAGTTATAATTAAATACAACCAAAATTTACATGGGTTTTGTCGCAATCTCTAGGTATAACAGTAAGAACAAACTAAAAATATAAGTGTTTTATACACATGATACACCTTTAGCTAATTTTTGTTGACATTGAAATGTCTATCTTCCTCAATCTATAAGATTTGACAATAACCTGAATCACATGTCTCATTAATAATATATGGTCCCTCCTAATTTGCTACAAACTATGGCAAATAGAGTCCTCTATTGTGGATGGCAGTAGCTTTCAAAACAAAATCACATTTCATGAATTTGATTAGTTTTACCAACTTCTTATAAGATCTAAAGATTTGTTTCATGTAAATCTGAAGTTTCATCTAGCGTTGTCTCTATGTTCATCTCGTTCTTCTAGTTGAACAATCCTTCTTTAGGGAAGCATGCTGCTTCACAAGGCATATCTCGAAGAAGGTACTTCTAAATCTATTGGAAGAATTTCTTCATCCTCGTAGACTAAGGAAAAAGGTCTATACCTTTTTGGTTTTCTCTTGGTAGTTTAATATGACCAAATCACCCTAGTTAAGTTGTTATCCCATGCACATGGAAAATCTTCAATTATCTCGGATAATATTCTAACTAAGGTCTTATTTGTTGCCTCATCTTAACCACTGCCTTTAGGGTAAGACACTAATAAGGTGTGGTGGGTGATAGCATATTTGTCACTTAGCGTTGACACCTCTTTTTAATAAATGGATTTTCATTATCCAATAAAATATCCTTAGGGATGACAAAACAAAAAATTATATAACCTTACAAGCTTATTGCCTCCATTCACTTGGTAAAGTACACAGTAACCACGAGAATCCATATCTTTCCTCTAAATAGTGGTTTGATTTCCCCCACTAGGTCAAATGCCCAAGTGTGTAAAGGATATGGAGTTAATAATGAATGAAGTTTTATTGACGGAGCATGGATGAGATTACCATGAAGTTATCAATATTTGCTCTTCCAAAAAAACTCTGATGAACCTTATCCATTATTGGCCATAGTAACCAAGTGTCATAAGTTGATCATATAGTTTGACTTCTTTAGTTTGAGATGTTGAAGTATCCTCTTTTGTGATTCATCGTAATGCCTTGTTAAAGTATCCTCTATGATAGATATTCTCATCCAATACGTAAAACCTTGGATCTCTTCTCCTAATTCTAATGGCATCTTCTTTTTTGTTGTAACAACTCAATCTTTGATAAAATCTATGTAATGCTACCTCCAGTCCATTGAGCCTCCAAGAATTTACATTAAGTTGGTTGAAAGAAAGCTTGACACGTAAAACATTCTCTTTGTATTGTTGCAACCTCTTGCTTTAATAAAGTACCCCCTCTTTGAACTATTATGTAAAGGGGGATACTAGTGGTTTCATAATGATCATCATTAGTTTACTTCAACCTTATTTGTGCTTCCTCTGGAACAGAGCATCTGGACAACATGGCCCCTAAATTTTCATAGTACAAACTTCATTGAAGAAGGAAATATTATGATAACTCAATAAGATTCATCATGCCATATCTGTTCTCAAACTACCTTTTTTTTCTCTCCTATACAATCTAAAGAAGCATCACTATAAAAGAGATGGAATAAAAATGACACATTTTCTTTGATGGATTATAACAGTGGTTGACTCACCATCCATAATCACCTTATGTTCTATCACAGCACAATTGTCAACATAATGGTTCATCGTTGTTGGATACCTTTCCACTAAACTTCGTAAAATTGATCTAATAACATTTCAATGAATGTTCTACAAGTCTAGAATAATATTTTTCAACATTTATTCACCATTCACTTCCTTAACCACTATGTTGGAATCTCATTTGACTTAAAGTTAACTGATGCCTCTTCGTAGAGCTTGAAGCAATCCTAAAATCAGTGCTTCATACTCCGATTCATTATTTGATCAATGTAAGTTCAATTTAATAGACAAAGAGGTATCTTCCTTTCATCTAGAAGAGACATCAAATGATCCTCCATTGCCTTTGGAATATGAACCATCAAACACCATAGACCATTATTTCAAATCCGCCTCATAAATACTGGATTATAAATCCTCACTTAAAATATGTTCATGAGGTGGCTCGAATAATACCAAGGGAAACATTTCCAATAGATCTATGCAGGATTGGCTCTTGATTTCATGAGGGACCACACACTTCAGATCATACTCATAATGTATAAGGAACCATCTTACTGCACTCCCGATGGAAATTTTTTGTGCAAGAATAAACATAATTTGATCACATCCTCTCACTATATGAATAGTGAAAAACAACATATAATGTCTATGTGTTTGTGAAACAAAGACGAAGGAAAAATAATTCCTCTCTATGCTAGTATATCTCATCTCAAGACCATGGATAATTTTACTTAGATTGTAGAGATGTCTCTCTTGTCCACCAACCTATTGTGCCAACAATGCACCGATGTACCTCTTATTAGCGGTAAGGTATAGAAGTAAAGGGACATCAGTCTTAGTCGAAATAATCATTTAAGGATAAGTGATAAATCTCTAAAGATTGTCAAGAGATTCCTGATGTGGTTCCTCCCATTTGAACTTAACGGTCTTTCACAAAAGCTCCATCAAAGGATGGGTGATCTCATATAGACCTAATATTAATCTTCTCACATAGAAAATATATATGAGTAAACTCTTTAGTTACATATGTGCGTTTAGATATGGCATGTTAAGTATGGATTTCTTTTTATCTTGGTCCATATTAACCCCTTTTTGATCCACCACAAAACCGAAGAATTTTCCACTCGTTACACCAAAAGCACACTTGAGTGGATTTGTCTCCAGTTAGAATTTCCTATACCTATTGAAAACCCATCTAAAATCATCCAAGTGTGAGTATTCTTTCATCGATTTTATATCCAACCCATCGATATAGAACTCCAAAAAGAGGTCACGAAAAATGGCCAGCATTATTCTTTTATAGGATTCCCCCTGCATGTTTTTAGAAAAAAGGCATGACATTATGCATGGAGTTCTAAAATATACCGTCTCTATGCCAGCTGGATCCATCTTGATTTTGTTGTAACCTATATAACCATCCATATAGTTATAAATGCCATGAATAGTTATTAAATCGATCATTTTATCAATTGAAGTACAAGGAACTTATCTTTAGGGAAAGCTTTGTTAAGATCTCTAAAGTGAACACACATAAGAATTTGACTTTTATCCTTCTTCCCTACTGCAACAATGCTACAAATCTAAATTGGATGTTTAACTATATTAGTAAATCTTGTTGTAAATAAGCATTCCACCTCAGCCTTTATTGTGAGATCCATTTCAAATTTTTACATTCTAATGGATTTCTTGATCATAATTTATGAGGGAATAACATTAAACTTGTGGAAGTTCACATCTTGGTCCAAACCAAGAATATATGTGTACTAGCATGGGGATACATATTTGAACTCTTAAATAATCTGGATTAACTTTATCTTCTTCGCAACCTCTAAGTTTTTTAATATAAATACTGTCTTTGGTTCCTCCTTAACCTAACCAGATAATTGTGGTCCAACTCTTGTACTTTAGGCTTCAGATGATCTTGGATGCACTTAAGCCCATCTTCAATATCTTCCTTAAACTCCTAAATATTGGAATTATCAATGACAAGACATTGTCCTTGACTACCCACTAGAGAACACACATATTACAGGTAAACTTCCTTTGGTTCATCGACTACACACTCACACATTCAAAGGTAATAAACCAACTTCTTATCATCAAGAAACACTTTTTCGCACTCTCGCTTGGGAGGTGTTATTGCATTCCTCTTCTTGGCATTCGCAACTTCCTCAAGTTTAGGTCCAAAAATCCTACTCAACACATTGGTATTTTAATTTCTACTACTCAAAGTCAATCCATGGTCACGTTTGATATCCCATCTGTTTGAAGATAGTTTGGGATTCAAAAATAACCTTTTTGATTTCCTCAACTCTTCTAGCTTCCTCTATATCTTTATCACAATCCACCGTAGGTCTCAATCTCTCTTTGATCGTCGGTGTAGACAACACATTCTAGGACCTCCTAAGAATCTCCTTAGGTTCATAACACTTCCTCCTTCACCATAAAAACCTAGATCAAACTCCGAGTACTGATCTGGAGGCCATCAGACGCTCCCATACCCTATTTGACTAAAGTTCAACTTTTTCACTTGAAAAGAAGCTCATTAAATATTTGAAGGCACATGAATCCCCTTTCCAATTGTCTTCCCCCTGTGCGAATCGACCTTACAGTTCAGACGAATGATCAATTTCCCATAAACACTGATATGGAGGCCACCAGGAACTCTCAGGACCCATTTGACTCCGATCAACTCCCCAAATTGAGCAATGATATTTAGATCCTAAAAGAGATCTGAATTGACTTGCCAAAGGTGTACCCCATGTGCTAATTAGCCTTATGATACGGGCGAATGACCCATTTCACTTTGAAGGGTCATTGAGCACTTTTGATCCCCATTTGACCTTGGTCAACTCTCGTAACCAAGTGAATCTCTTTGGAACATCGAAGGTCCCTGCATAACTTTTCTAAAAATTCATATTGTGCATGAATTGGTCTTTTGGTGCGAACTAATGATCCATTTCCCTCTTGTCCAAAGGATCGATGAGCCTTTTTTTTATCCCCATTTGACCACAGTCAATTCTAGAACCCGAAAGTAGCCTAATGGATTCCTAAATGGCTATGAATACCGTTTCCAAGAGTTCTTCCCATGAATGATTCAGACATACAAATTATGTTTTATGATAATTTTTTAGAAAATATACAGAAGACTTCGGAATGACAAATCCATTTTGCTGCCTATCGACAGTTCGTCTGGGGTTTATTCCGATAGTCAGGAAAAGGGAAGCGTCGATTGGCACCCCTTTGACTCTATATAAGGAGATGATGAGCTCACTTTGAAAGGGACCTGAGAAACATCCCTCTAAATGATCTTAGCGACATTCTCTCGAAGTCAGCGTGGTATCCATATTGAAACCACTTACCATATTTAACAAATTACCTCCCATCTCCTCCTACCACATTCAAGATAAACTTCGAAGCTTCAAAAGAACGTCCAAATCTTTCATTTTATCTTTAAACTCTCTTATTTCCACATTTGTTAGTTAATTATTATTTTATCATTTCCTTTTTATTAAATTTCATGTATTAATATCCAACTTTTTATTAGTAGTATTGTACATACTACACTTTCTATTAAAAAAACCCAAAAAAAGAAAAAGTGGTTTTTCTTGTAAATTCCAAACGAAGATTTCTCACTACATTTTCTCTCCATAAAACATCATTTTAATACACATGCACATATAAGAAAAGCCTTGGTTGGATTTATTGGATAAACCCCACCCCGTGTTATATGCGAACTATGTAGACTTTGATTCCTTTTTAGGCTACGTCGGTTAAAATACAAGATTCAAGTCCTTTCCCATTTTTGCTCATATATTATTTTCATATCATATGTTTATGATTCATGATTATGTTTTGTCCTACCTACACCATCATCTTTCTATAAATGATTGGTGATCCGATAAATGAACACATAATATTTTGATTACTATTTTGGAAAAACTCCTAAGGACGACCTCACTCCGCCTTTATCCATGACTTGAGTCGAGTGATTCCACTCTCCATTTATATATGCATGCACACACCTCATGTAGTTGTTAAGGAGAAGAATAACACATTTCCATGAGGGACCGAATGATAGGGATGGGTGCCTAACACCTTCCCATTCCATAACTTAGTCCCCAAATCCTTGAACTAATGGTTTCACAAGCATCGGTAAGTCTTTGATGTCGTTCTCTCGAGGCTGAAACATTTCTTTTGCATGTAACTCTATCTCTATATATGACCCCAATTCATGACGGACGAAGAGACCCGAGGAAGGGAGCGAGACCCCCGCGCACGCGCCGATCGAGGAGGGATGCCCACAGTGGGGACTCCAGTGGGGACTGAATTTCATTCTTTGAGGACTAGACTCTATTTTTACATGGGTGTCATATTATTATCTGCATGTGTGCATACACACCTACCTGTATGTTCTATTGTTCCTCTATTACTTCCTTTATATATCTATCTCATGTATATATCACTTCTCACTCACTTTTCACTTCACGCACTTGTAAATACCCTCCATGTACAAGTCACACTACCTACACTTGTATATAGGATCACTTATACCCACATGCTCCACACGCCACTTATAATATCCATGCTTAGGCTTCACTAGAACACACCTATACTTATCACACTTGTATATATCCATGCTCACTTGCACACATCGTATTCCACTCGTAGTTGATCCATGCTTACGATCACTACCACACATTCACTTGTAGATATTCACATATCACTCACTCACATGTATCAATATTTTGTGTAGTCTTCATGATCCATGGTAGATTTAGTTTCATGATATTACTACATTCTTCCCCAGTAGTATAGTTATTGTTTCACTCATTATGCCAAATAAAAGACTCTCCAAAATATAATAATTAAGAATCATGCATTTTACACACTACATCACAAAGAGCATTGCAATATTAACCAAAATTTTGTCTTGTAATGGGGGGTCACTTTGCGATAGGCGATGGTCCTATGGGTTTCACGTAGACTAAGCAATATGATCTCACCTTACATTAGCACAGTACCTTCGACGTATATCGACCCCCCCCCCCACCGCATCGTACAGCCTGACCGAACTCACACTACACAAAAAGGCTAAATTATCACCTTTGATCCAACCAGCCTTATCACGGTCATTGACCGCACTACAAGAAAATGCATATTTAAGACGCTTTTATAAATTAATTTACATCACTAGTAAGTGAGGTGTTTTAAAAGTGTTTCATCCATATGTATTAACTTCACTTTTTGAATTAGTCATCCTATAAATTTTTTTATTTGATCATTAAACAACGGTCTTAATAAAACTATCTTAATTATTTCTAAATAACACACCATGATCAAATCGTCTGTTCCTAAAAATCGGATGAACCCCACCACCCCACACCTCCATATTTGGATTTTCCCTTCGATCTTTCTCTCCCTCTTCATCATGACATTGGTTGGAGGAACGTGTGTCTGACTTGGTCAATTTTAGGAAGATTACCAGAAAACCCTAAGTCGCCGCAACACAAGTCCCCAAACTCACTTTGAGTAGTGGTATGTTTAAAGGAGCTGTGAAATTTGTATATGAAGGTATGCTCTCTAAATTGATATAGTTCTCTGAAGGAGTCATGAGATTGATTAGAATATTTTGGGTTCGTGAGTGTGGGCGTGTAAAATGCTCCAGAAAAGTGTTGGGTTTGATTCATCTGCTTGATGGATTATAATTGGATATGAATTTGACTCAACAGTTGATTGACTAAAGTCCTCAATTAAGCTTATAACAATGAATTAAGTGATGTTAGTCTAGTTGGTACATACAGGTCTTAGATATATTTGTGCAGAAATCAATGTTAGATTTTTTGAAGTTCCTTATTATCTTATTAATAGAAGTATGGGACTAATGTTCTCACCTTATTGATATTTTTTTTTATAGAACGCTACGTTTAGTAGTTTCTTTAGGTTTACGTTTGATTAGAATAATATTCTACAACTATCTTCATTTTTTTCAAGCCTTATTGTCTATTATCTGGTTTACGTTTACCTCTATTTTTAGGAAACCAAAGCCTATCCATTTTGATAAGTAGTTGTAGTTGGGTATTGCAATAAACCCCCAACATTATGATAACTCGGATTAAAAGAACTTAATGAATTGGTATAAATATTAGATTTCAATTATGGTTAACTACGTCGTAATAACTAGACTTAGTCCTCGATGAAATTGTAAGTCGAAGTGAGGCTTGGGGGAGGTTATTGTAACTCTATCGAGGAAGCTCATTTGGAGACTACGATAATTTTGAGAGAAATTGGATTAGAGAATAGGAAATAAGGTATCTTTAATTGTAACACTGAGTTTTTGACCCCATTCCACCCGCAACGTCGACCATCTCCTTGATGATGCCCTCTTTCTCCGTTAGTTCGTCACCTCCATTCTCCTAAAGCTCAAAAAGGCAGAGGGAATCTCAGTAGAATCTGTAGCTACCCTTTCTATGATTGATACAGTCAAACGGTGAATGGAAGCTGCATATGAGACCTTACAGGATACTACAGGGTTAACTCAATTAAGTTCCACCATGGAAGATGCTTTTACAAGCAGTGATCTTTCTCGGGCTGCGAAGAATTTGGCCAACACGCATCAGTGCTTGTCTATTGTTGGGGAGGTTGCTAAATTTACCAATGTTCGGACACAACTTGAAGTCCTAGAGGACATACTGGACACAATGGTTCAACCTCGGTTGATAGATGCGATAACTAATCGCAAGGTTGTTGTAGCCCAAGACATGCAAGGAATTCTCATTCGGATAGGGATATTTAAGTCCTTAGATATGTACTATACCAAAGATAACAATCCATAAAGAGGTTGTGGGGAGATTTTGATAGTAGGCAATAAAATAAGTTCAAACGAGAAGAACAAAGCAAAAAAGCTCTCAAGTATTCACTGTTTTCAATCAAGTTCACCAGCAATCTCATTCTTGAATTGGCTAACAAGTTTTTATGATGAATTGATAGTTTTTATAGAACAAGAATGGAAGTGGTCTATGCTTGCTTTACCTGATGATTATAAAAGTCTTGTCCTAAAGCTACTGATTGAAATAATGGTAACTATCAGTTCAAGTTTTGGATCCCGTATCAATCTTGCAAGTGGAGATGTCGTTCCGAAAACAAAATCAATGTCTAAAGTTATATTAGATATATTAGCTGGGGATAAGCCAAAGGGTGTCAAAATTCAGACTAAGCATCTGAAATCACTGATATAATTATACAACATGATAAGAGGTTTTTCTAGAAACATTCAACATCTTTTTTCAGAATCCGATCTTCAGGTTTTATTGGACATATCGAAGGATGTTTACATTCCATACGTATTATTTAAACAGAGTTATGGACAGATGGAGCGTGTTACCCTCTCTACTCAGATTGGAGGGAAATATCTTGGAGGAGAAGTTACCCACGATATTGGGGCCCAGGGAATCAAACTCACTGAAACAGTTCGAAGGATTAAAGAGTCCATCCCACATTTCATTGTACTTCTTGAAGTATCTATTGAGAGGTACAATAACTTTACTAGCGGTTCAGAAGCGGAAGAGATAATTCTCTCCCTTGATGATGTAATGTTACAATACATTTCCACCCTACAAGAAATACTAAAATCACTTAGAGTTGTATGCAGAGTCGATGTTACTATTGATGGTGTTGGTTCTAAAAAGGAAATATGATTGGACAAAAAGGAAGGAGCTCATAAGGCTGAGTCGATATCAAATAAGGAGTGGTCCGATGTCTAAGGTGCATTAAAAATTATCAGACTTGCCGATTTTTTACCAAGAAGATATGAAGTCTTCAAAGCTTCCTTGATAGGTACTCTTTCAATATTGAGCAGCTTCCTTGAGAGCTACTCTTTCTAGATTGAGCACAACTTGTCTCAATCGCTATATGGTTCAGGTATTGAACAAAGCAATCATATATGGACGATGATGATGATTATGGAAGTGGGGACTTATCATTAGTTGGAAGGGCTTACTTGGATGTGAAAGCCTTGAGACTTATTATTGTTCCTGAAAAGGCTCGAAAACTCTTTATCCTTTTAGTGCAGTCTAAAGATCTTGTAACACCCCGTACTTTTATGGGTATTTAAATTACACGAGTGCGTGTAATTTAATAATTTGAGAAATAAAATGATAGGATTAAATATTAATTGAAAATAATCAAATTAATATTAATATGTACTTTTAGAGGGGGATTAAAAGTAATTCTGAGACTAGGGATAATTCCCCAATTAGTAACAATGTTTAGGATCAAGCCACCGAGGCAGCTCACGCATGGTAACTCTGCGTGGCAACTCAGCGAGGAAGCTTAGCGTGGAAACTCATACTTTAGCTTATTTTGTTAGTCATATTTTATCTTTGTTTATATTGAATGTAAGCTATAATGGTTGTAATGATGTAACGAGAATAATAACGAGTTTTAGTGTGAGGTCAAATGGTACTCACGAGATACCAGGCTTGGCAGGGCCTGGGAGAGCTTTCATGCTCTATCGAATGACCTCTCCGTGGGAACTTTAAAGGGACTTGGTTTGGAGGATTGAGAAGTGAGGCACCGTTGGGGCTTGTACTGACCATCTTAGATACACCTGGTAAAACACCGAGGGACCTTGGTCGTGGAACCTCGGGTGGAGCATCTTGGAGTTCCATCTGGCGTTGAGTTATGAACCAAATAGCCCTCTACTTAATATCACATCGACTATAGATGATGTCACTAGCCAGCTAAATAATGTCAGACCTGCACTTGAGTAAACCACCGTGGTATTTGGGGCTATCAGGCAGTTGGTGAGCCACCTCTGTGACAACAGCCCCCTGACACACAGTGGTTAGGCAAAGGGCATGTTTTGGCATTTATTGTTTATGACGTGGAGAAAACTGGTGAATCAGGCATTTAATGTTGTGACATAAAGTATGAGGGATGTCTTTCATAGTCTTTAACGATTGAGTTGCCTCGGGGATGGTGTGGGGGGATATTTAAGGACCCCAACCACCCCTGAGGAGAGGATGATCTTTTGAGAGTTCACGAGTTATTGCTAGAGAGAATACACATCAGAGAGAGTTATTACAAACCATAGGGTTTTACTCACTCACCATTATTATTTATTACACAGATTTTAATACTTGATAGAGATTCTTGAGGGTGTTTGGTGTGTGTCTACCGGCCTACCAAGGTGTATCTAGGGTGATTACTCCTCTCTCCCTCTCGCTAAGTTACTTCTAAGTTTCATTACTACTTTGTGAGTTATACACGAGAGATTTGTGGGTTTAAACTGAGCCTTATCTTCGTTCAGGGGTTATTGTTTTCATGTCCTATCATTAATCCAAAGTTTGTCCAATTAGCTTGTCATTACCATACTCAAAAAGGGGTTACGCCAAAACTACCCTCTTACATTTGGCAATTCTGCTGGGGAGGCATTCTTCTGAGCAAGGAGTATGGAGAAAGATAACGTTGATCGAAGGCTCAACTTCAATGACATCTGACACAAGAAATAAAAAGATGTGAGAGAACTGGAGGCTCTAAGGGATGGGGATCCTCGGATAGAGGTATCTCCGGTTCAGGTGAAGACATGCATTCCAAGAGTGACACGGGCCTCCACGAGTGTAGGGTTGGGACCCACTCAGGTGGCACTCCTCATGATTAAGTTTTATGAGTTTTTGCAAGCTCCGGTAGCTTCAACGGTGTTGGGAGGATTTGAAGCCAATTCCTTTGTAACACCAAAGGCAGCCCCAATGGCCCAACCAAGTGCAGGCGTGATAGGAATAGTCCCAGCGAGCATACCCTCTGTTGTAAATCCAGTAGTGGGAACATCAGGGGTATCAATGACTCCAACTATTACAGCTTCTCCAGCTGCAGCCGGCATTCAGCTCGTGGTCCCGTCTATCGTTGCCCCAATAGTATCACCCATGGAGGAAATGAGGAAGGAGATGAAAAAGTTCATAGAAGCTTCCTCGTAAACTGCTGGAGAGGTGGCTTCGATTTATGATGACTTTCGAATACCTTATCCTTAGGAATACAATAATGAACCCTACCCAAAGGACTATATTCCCCCTATTTTTGAAAAATACACAGGGAAAGGGGGTAACCCGAAGGAGCACATTAAGTGATTCATTGAACACTTGGGAGCACATTGCAATGATAAGAAGATTAGGTTGAGGGATTTTTCTAAATCCTTAAGTGATAAAGCCTGTACCTGGTATTTCCATCTAGCACCCAAGAGTGTTTCTACATGGGAGGAGATGAACGTATTGTTTGTCCAGAAGTTCTTTCTGGAAGAATATGAATTTACTTTGACCCAACTGGGTAGGGATAAGAAAAGACCTGGGGAAGAAGTGGTGGCCTATATACTCAGGTTCAGGGAAAGATCCCTTGATGTGAGGGAGGAGGCCAAAGATTCAAAGTTATTACAAATCTGCGCTGAGGGGCTGCTTCCTGAGTACATCTACCATCTTATCAATGAGACGCGTGAGGGGACTTTTTTGGCATTCTTAAAAGTAGCGAGAAACATATCCCTGATGGTACGGACACGATGTTTAGGCAACCGATATAACCTGTGGGGGGAAGGTCGTAGCCCCCATGGGTAGGGTACACTGAGGGAGGAGATGGGGGCAAGGCACCGAAGAAGGATAATAAGAGGAAGTTCAAAATAGACAGGGAGGACCCACCACCATTGCCTTGTACAGTAGAGGAGGTTATCAGCTATTACAATGCAATGGTCTAAGGCAGAATGATTTACGAACCAAAAAACATTCCCGTAGGGGAACCCAATGCGACAACGAATGCGGATCCTAGGTACTGCCAGGTTCATCGGAGGATTCAACATCCAACAAAAAGTTTCTTCACACTGAGAAGAATCATTGAAAAGTACGTGAAGGTGGGGACGTTGCAAATCCCTCCACAGAACGTGAACAATAACCCACTGCCGGCACATGGGGCCAATCTCGTGGTGGCCAATGATGAAGAGGTGGAGAGAGGAGAAATAGAGGAGTACGAGGAAGCCTTGGAGACCTGTACTGAGGGAATGGCTAAAGTAGTTTTATCCTACGTGAAGCAAGCCCCAAAGACTTGGAGGATGTGTATAGCATTGAAGGCGAGGAAGAAGACCTAGTCCTAGAGTACTGTGCAGTTTCAAAATCCATAAAATTCACCTGGTTCTTCGACCAGGTGGGGATACCGAAAGAAAGTATGTTAGAGATAACCTAGGCAGTACTGGACATCACGAGGAAAAATGTAGTCCCTTCGCTGAAATGGAAGGGAACCATGGCTATGTTGATTAGGAGATTTATCTTAGAGGTAACCTTCAGCGATGCAGATAGGGCTGTAAGGTTCCCTCATAACAGGACCTTGTATGTGACCTCTAACGTCAATGGAGTTAGCTTTGCAAGGATTCTTATAGATGGAGTAGCTTACATTAATATCATGCCGATCAACTCTTTTCAGACAACCAAAATTTCGAAAGAGACGTTGGTCCCCATTCCTTTGGTGATTTTGAGGTATGATAACCAATCTTCCAAATCCATTGGGTACGTTAATGTTGGGATTATGATGGGAAATATGAGTTCCCATATCAAGTTCCACGTGATAGAGAGCACAATTTCTTATCATCTTCTAATAGTAAGGGTGTGGATGCACAACCAAGGGATAGTTCCTTCTACGTACCACCAATGCGCTAAGGTGAATATCAAGGGGACGAAGGTGACCACTATGGCTACGAAAAGGCCCTTCACTGTCGAGGAAGCTGACTTGGTAGACGCAACATTTTACACTGAGTTGAAAGAGGATGTCTAGGTTCTGACGAGAAAAATTGAGGGAGCATGGGTTCCCTCTATCAGGGAAAGGATGGGGCCTCTGAATGAGCAGAATAAAGAGGTTGTAAGCAGTACAAGGGTGATGACCAAAGAAGCTCACCAGGTGGTCCCCCAGCCCCAAAATATCTCAAAGAAGCTCAATGACATGATGAGGCCCAGAGTGGATTCGATGGAACATGAGGTCCAACAACAAAGCGTGCTAAGACGTTCTCGAGAAAAAGAGTGGCCGAGGCTTCTAGAGAGAAGAAGAGGAAGGCAGTCACTGCTACCATCAGGCAATGTAAGAAGGGCATTACTGAAGAAGTAAAGGTGGTGTATCAATTATAACGGTGTGAGCGAGATGGTGATAAAACTGATGATGAGGTTCACCCGATATATGAATGCTTTCTGGTGGATCAAAGGGGACAATGTATGGTGATAGATAACTCCAGTATACAGGAATTTATGGAGTAAGTCACCGAGGAAAAAGATTACATGATGGATCGACCAAAATCGCAGGCACAAGAGCTAGAGCAGTTGAACCTGGAGAGAGAAGAGGAGGACCCAAGGCCCATTTTCATCTCAAAATATCTCAGTGAGGAGAAACGAAAGTCTTTGGTGGAATTAATTCAGGAATTTTTAGATGTTTTTTCATGGAAATACATGAAGATAGAAGGGATGGATGAGGAGGTGAGCTATCACAAGTTGAACGTAATGCCTTCAGCCATTCCAGTGAAATAAGCAACGAGAACATACAAGCCTGAGCTGTATTTGAAGGTCAAAAAAGAGGTCCAACGTTTACTAACAACAGGATTTATCAAGCCGATACAACACCCGATATGGCTGTCTAGTATTATCCTAGTGGGGAAGAAAGACAAAAACAAAATAAGGATCTGTGTGAACTTTATAGATTTGAATAGAGCTTTTCCCAAAGATGAGTTTCCTCTACCCTCCATTGATAACTTAACAGATGCCACAGCTGGTCATGAGATGTATAGGTTCATGGATGGGTATGTGGGGTACAACCAGATCAAGATGGACCCCTCGAATGCAGAGAAAACAACATTTAGAACTCCGTTGGGCAATTTCATGTACAAGGTGATGCCGTTTGGACTCAAGAATGCCGGTAAGACTTACCAAAGAACAATGATGGACATTTTCCATGACTTCTTTCATAAATTCGTGGAATTTTATGTGGATGATTTGGCCATCAAGTCGAGGAAGGAGGAGTCCCATCTGAGTGATTTGAGGAAGGTGTTTTCCTGTTGTAGGAAGTTCAAATTAAATATGAATCCATTGAAGTTTGTTTTTGGAGTGACAAGTGGGAAGTTCCTAGGCTTCGTGGTTGATCGACAAGGGGTGCAGATGGACCAGGACAAGCAGCGGGCGATCTTAGAAATGCTATGTCCAAGAACGGCAAAGGAGTTAAAGAGTTTCCTCGATAAAGTCTCCTACCTTAGGAGATTTATGATTGGGTTAGCCGAGGTAACACATCCATTGATGCAGTTGTTACGAAAGAACACGAAGTTCAAATGGGAGGCGATTCACCAGGAGTCTCTCGATGGGCTGAAGAAACTGCTCATTTCACCATAAACCGTGGTTCCCCCAAAGGCAGGAATACCTTTGCAGCTGTATCTCACATCCATTATGAAGTCCGTGGGAGCTTTACTGGCACAAAAGATTGATGGGAAAGAACGTCTAGTTTACTACCTCAACAGGATCATCCATGGGCCAGAAGTCAGATATAATAGCTTAGAAGGGCATTGTTTAGCCTTAGTATTTGTAGTGCAAAAATGTAGACATTATATGATATCTTTTACAATTCATATTGTAAGTAGATATGATTCCATTAAGTAGTTTCTAGCAAGAACAATATTGATTGGCTGAGCAGCTAGATGGTTCCTTATCCTCTCCGAATATGACTTGAAGTGCGTAGTTCCTCGCGCAATCAAAAGCCAAGCGTATACCGATCTGCTGGTTATTTTCCCTTTCAGGAACATTTGATCCACCCAAAGAAAGTATCCCAGGAGATGACTTGTAGGCCAATCACCTAGATGCAACGGATGAGGAGTGGGTAATACAGTTCGATGGATCCTCGACGAAAAAGAAAGGAGGGGAAGGGGTCATTCTTTCAAGAGGAATGGAGGAGATTTGCCTTTACTACAAATTAGATTTCCCTTGCTCTAACAACGAGGTGGAATATGAAGCATTGGTGCTAGGGTTGGTAGAGGCTCTTCGAAGGGGGATTCGTTCACTTTGCATAAAAAAGGATTCAAACTTGGTGGTTCAGCAAGTGAATGGAGACTACGCATTGAAACATATGAGCCTGGCACCATACAAAACAATCATCCAGAGACTTATTTGCCATTTGCACCGGACCAAGATCAGGAGGTAGCCTAGAATGATGAACCTCCACCCAGACGCCTATGCCACTATTGCCCAAAATATGGTCATGAGGAACGATACAACTACCATCGTGATCCAACGAAGGAAAACTCCCTCGATGGTATAGTTAATTCTACCAATGGAAGAAGATGCAGACTAGAGGGGAGAGATCAAAAGGAAATTAGAATCTGGGGAAGGAACGATGGGACTGAGAGAATTAGCCCAATACTTCACGAACGAGGGAAACCTTTATTTTAGAAACGCAGGAGGATGGCTGTCGAGATTCATCGGTTGAGAAGAGGTAGAGTAAATATTGAAGAAACACACGAAGAGCACTACGAAACAACTGAGATACCCTTCTACCGAAAAATGCAAAGGGAGGGGTATTTTTGTCCTAAGATAAAACAGGATGTGACAGAGTTACAATGGAAGTTTGATAAATGCGAGTTATTCTTCGAGGCGATTGAATGTCACTTTGTGGAGGCTCAAACTGACTGGATATATCCCTATATCGACTTCATTAAAGATGGAGTTATACCAACGGAGAAAATTAATGCGACGGGACTCAGGCGAAGGGCCCCGAGATTATACGTTCAGGAGGGATAGGTTTATCCAAGTGGATACTTTAATAGTCCATTGCGTTGTATCACGAAGGAAGAAGAAACTAAGGTCCTCAAACAGGCACACAATCTAACTCATATAGGAGGGGCCAAGTTATATGATCAATTGTTAACTTTGGGATACTATTAGCGAATGATTGAGAAAGATTCAGCTGAGTTCGTTCGAAAGTGCAAGGCTTTCCAACTTCATGGAAATATGATCCATACCCCGTTAGTGGACTTACACTTATTGGCAACGCCTTATCCTTTTCATACTTGGGCTTTCGACCTGGTAGGGGCAATACATCATTCTTCGAGGGGGAATATATGGATACTATTAGCAACAAAGTGTTTCACAAAGTGGGCTGAGGCGATACCACTGAGAAGGGCAACATTGGGGGTGGTGAGAAACTTCATCAGAGAATACATCATTTATCGTTTTGGGGTCCCAAAGTTTATCCTTTCAGACAATGGAACCCCTTGCGTAGATTTAGAAGTAACGATGATCACAGACAGATACTCCATTGTCCATCACACTTCGACGATGGTATACCCAAAGGAAAATGGTCAAGCCGAAGCGACTAACAAAACTTTGGTCAATATCTTGGCTAAAATGATGGAGGATTTCCCAGGATCATGGGATGATAAGATACCAGCCATTTTATGGGCCTATTGGACGACTAAGAGGAAATCCACGAGGTATATTCTTTCTTATTTACAGGGCCTAGGTGATTCTCCCAGTGGAGTTAGAAGTTCCCGTTGCTCGATATGCTTTGCGAAGTAGTATGCTCCCTCAGAATAAACATGTGTAGTTGGAAGCGCTGGATGAACACAGAGATAATGCGATGCAACACTTTGGAATGTATACGAAATAGCTGTCCAGGGCATACGATAACTGAGTGAGACCAAGGAAGTTCGTAGAGGGGGACCTTGTATTGAAGGCAGAAGTGAAACACATCAAAGGGCTTCCCCTACCCAAGTTTGTAGCAAATTGGGAAGGACCTTTCGTTGTAAAGGAAGCTCATGACCCAGGTTATTGCTTAATTTCTAAGATGGAAGAAGACAAAGCATTCAAAATCTACAATAATTGGTTGAAGTTTTATCATGTGTAAGCAATTATGTTTGGGCCACCGATGTACCTGGATGATTATGAATATACAAGTTCCTTTTATGATGAGTATACAAGTTCTTTTTATTATAGCTCAAGTAGAGATGAAAGAATTATAGAACTTCACACTTTAATATTTATGCAATAAGTTGTAACACAAAGGAATGGCATAATAAAATAAATATCCTTTTCATTCATAAACTTTGGGGCATTACAAAATTGGGAGCTATCGGCCAAGAATTACATGAGAAGAAGAAAAATATATATACAAAAACTCATTGGCCCAGGAGGAACCACAGATCTGGGGATGAGAAAAATCTCCTTGAAGACTTGAAGAAGCTTCTAAGCAAGACCGTTGGTCATTAATTGAAACCTTTTACCTCATCTATGCTTGCGTACACTCAATAAGGAGTTTTTATTATTTTAGCTTCGCCAAACAAAGAGCTTCTTCGATGTCCTCCACCTCCTTGTCAATGGCCCCAAGAAGAGGTTCTAGCTCAGCCAACTTAGCTTCCCTGGCCCGCTGATCTTCCTAATGTTTCCTCAAGAGTTCCCTCTGGTTTTCCAGTCATTGGCTCTTTAAGGTCTTCAAATGTGTCATAAGACAGCCAAAATGGAAGCTGTTGCGACCCAACTCCCTAAGATAATCCAAAAATTGGTTAAGGAGTGGTCGGGTAATGCTTAAGGTCGGAGTGTTGGTGATTTCAACAACGACGGTGGCAATTCCCTAAAGACTATATCCCATAATGGAGATATTTGAATGTAGGCAGTCCACCATGAACATATCAAGATGATGATTTACAACTTGTTCAATGATCAGACGATGGTTGGCAGGCATCTAAGGGGAACGTTGAAGCACCATCAGGCAAAAGGCATGAGGAGCTAGGTAGGCAAGAGGAAGCTCGCATCCAAATTTTCTCTCTGTTGCAGCAACGGCCGTGGAACCTTGATCATCATGGTTAGAATCTTCTGAAATGACAGGTTCCCAATGCGACGAGGCAATGGGTGAAGGAGCTGATAGGGAATCCTCTCGAGTAACCTGAGAATAGTTAGAGGAAAGATGGAGTTTATGAAAAACTTAACTAGTGTTTAAGTTTTCAAGTCACCGATATAGGTGGAGTTTATTAAAAAAATCTGAACAAATGTTTTCGTTGTTAAGTCACCGATATAGGTGGATTTTATAGAAAATCTTAACAAGTGTTTTCGTTGTTAAGTCACTGATATATATGTGGATTTTATGAAAAAATCTTAACAAGTGTTTTTGTTGTTAATTCACCGATATAAGTGGAGTTTATGAAAAAAATCTTAACAAGTGTTTTCGTTGTTAAGTTGACGATGTAGGTGGAGTTTATGGAAAATCTTAACAAGTGTTTTCGTTGTTAAGTCACCGATATAGGTGGAGTTTATGAAAAACCTTAACAAATGTTTTCGTTTTTAAGTCACCGATATAGGTGGAGTTTATGAAAAAACCTTGACAAGTGTTTTTGTTGTTAAGTCACCGATATAGGTGGAGTTTATGGAAAAAATTTTAACAAGTGTTTTCGTTGTTAAGTCACCGATATAGGTGGAGTTTATGAAAAAACCTTAACAAGTGTTTTCGTTGTTAAGTCATCGATATAGGTGGAGTTTATGAAAAAAAAACTTAACAAGTGTTTTCGTTGTTAAGCCACCGATATAGGTGGAGTTTATGAAAAACCTTAACAAGCGTTTTCGTTGTTAAGTCATCGATATAGGTGGAATTTATGGGGAAAAAACTTAACAAGTGTTTTCATTGTTAAGTCACAAACACAAGTGAAGTTCGAGAAACTAAGAAATGCAAAGAGAGATTTGCGAAGTATCTCAGTAATAGTAAAAGCGAGAACGGGAGTCACCACATCGTCCATAATATTAGAAAGCGTTGGAGGCGGGATCATTGCCTCGGTAGCCTCAAAAAGGCCCTTGGCAGAAGAAGCCTCAACGATAGGAAAACTTCCCTCACCAACATAAGGTACTAAATCCAACATGGTCACATCATCAGAGGAAGAGGTTGGACCTTCAAGAGATGACCCAGTAGGAACAGCGACACCAACCTGGGCCTAGGAAACAAAAAGGCCACTAAGAGAAAAGGGTGGAGAGAGGCTTGGAGAAATATGCAGCAACAAAGCCAAGTGTTAGAGATGAAAAATTAGTACTCAAAAAGAGAGAAATACTTATAAACACTACTTACCCCCGTTATGGAACTAAAGAGGGGAATTGCAGTCAGAGGTCTCGCCAATACAGGGGGAAGAAGGATGTCGACTACCAATACTGGGGCACCCTAACATGTCAAGGTTTAGTATATTACACAGAAAGAAAAGAGGTGTAGAGAAATGTTGCCAAACCTCACAAGTAATAGATAATATGTTACCTCGGGGAAACTTTCTACAACTGGAACAAGGGGAAGAAGATCCTCGGGTGGACGTTCTAATTCAGAAGAAGCTGGGGGTGGGTTCTTTACCTCGCTAGATTCAATATAAGTAGCTTCCATAACAGCATCTCTAATCCGTTGGGAGGATGAACGATGAGAATAAGTGAGACTTATCAGGGGGTAACGAGGAGGAGTAGTGACTACTAGAGAGATACCGCAATGCCCCCCCCACGAAACGTCTTATGGGGGGGCTGGGGGGTACTAGGCCCTTCTTCAACTCCCTGTACAAAAACATTTTCTTGTTAAAGAACTGAGTAGATGCAACACACCATAAGAGAAGGAGAATAACAAATAAATAATGCACACATACCTCAGATCCAGAGGGAGAACAAGAAGGTATAACCACTGGTGAAGGTGGCAAGGAGGCAGCAACAGAAGGAGCTAGGGATGGAGGCCTCTCGAGCATTTATTTCTTTTGGGACTTGGTACCCAACATTTTCCTCCTTAAGCTCGTTGTACCACCACTTTTAGGTACCATTGACCTTCTTCTCCTTTTTGTCGGTGGCTCACTAGGATTAACCATGCTCATGGGAAACGCACTCGGAGGAGGAACGGCGACAGTGCGCCATTGGAATTCAGCATGTAATCTATCAACCTCAGCCTGCACCTGCCTCCTCAACTCTTCAGCTACCTCTAGAGACATAGGAGGGGGAATAGAGGCAATAGGGAATGCCTCCAAAGGCGTTTGTGCTGGAACTTGGTCCTTATACTTCTAGGACTTGGATTTCTTGGCCTTCTTAGCAGGTGACTGAGAAGGCCCTTCTCCCATTACAGCTTTGACCGAGGGGGCAGATGGTTTGGGGGTTGTAGCGGCCTTGGGTTTGTCCATGGCAATGGGGATCATGGGGCAGTATGGAGGAAGTTCGATGGGAGATTCTTTGGGGGTCTATCTTAGAGGGAACTCAACCTCGAGAATAGAATTTCCCTCCAACCCCAACTCTAAGGAAACAAATGAAAGAACGAGAGGATACATGGGATCCCCCTCGATGAAGTCAAAAATTTAGGCCAGTTGTCTCGTCTAGTACTTTGTTGCAAATAGAGGGGTCACGTCCTCTTGCCTTGTGATACTGGGAATGGGGACTCGCCCAGCTAATGTAGAACTCACCCCCCACGCAGCAGTTGAGGAAAACAGAGAACATGCCTCGCTAAAGGAGACCTTGGGGTTGGATAATTAAAACACCGGGCGAGGAGCTCCTTGATCAAAGCTAAATTGATGGATGCATCATTTGGGATTGTAGTGCTCCCTGGTGTATCACCATTCAGTGTAAGAGGGCATATATTTGGGTGAAAATAGAAGGACCACGGCGAGCGAGGGGTGTTCACTAATGAGGTCTACAGTAGTTGCCTAGACCAATCTTGACCTATGCTTGAAAAAATCACAAGTATAGAGAAAAATATCCTCTTCATAGGGCCTCATCATAAAACATGAAAAGTCATTGATAAAGGAGGTCAGCTCCTTTTGGCTCTGTCTCTTGTGACAAACAAAGGAGCGAGGGGGCAGGTTTGCTTCCCCCGAAGGAGGGCATTTGGTCTTGGCTGCTATGGCAGGGAAATGCACATAGTGAAAACCTGTTAGGAGGACGCAGTTGGTAAAGTTCGCTATGTTGTAACGACCTAGAGATCGATGTCAAAAAGGACCCTATTAAGCCATGTGTAGAGGGATCGCAAGGCAATTATAGCTAGAGGAAGATTGATACCCCGAGCCAAAAGGAGAGATATGTTGATGGGATCCCTTTGGGGCTAGTCGTTGGTATTTCCCATTAAAAATAAGCGAGAAAGAATAACACTAATATAGGCAGGAAGTTCCAGCGATGTACTTTGTCTAGGGGCAGCCTCAGAGGAACCACCTTCAGAGGGATCCTTGAAGAAGTAATTGATAAGAGGAGTGAAGGTAGCCTCATTTGAAGTACCGATGCACCTTCGGCATATACTGTCCAACTCCAAATGGTCAGCAGTTTTTTGGGCATCCAGGGCCTCATTGGAGTAGGGCTCATGGCCTATTACCTCAAGGCCTAGGAGCTCGCACACATCCTCCAACATTATTGTAAATTATCCCCATGCAGTGATGAATGTATGAGTGGTAACATTCCAGCGAGATACCATAACGGGAAGGGAAGCATTATTTTTGGAAAGGGTGAACTCACCAAACCACTTGTCCTAATGAAGCCCAATCTTAATGAGGGTATCAGCGTGGGAACTCTGCATATAGTAGTTCCAACCAACAAAATTAACAGGAGAGCCCCCAGGCCCTTTAAAGTCAATGTGGGACCATGGGAAGTCCCCTCGCTCAAGACGAAATTTGAGAGTCCCCTCGGGAGATCGAAAGCCCCAGTCATCAGAATTATCATCTTCATCACCAAGCGTCATGGCATCATACTTGGCATTAAAAATGTAACTCTTACAAAACCCAGAGAAGTCATCACCCTAGATGAAAATGGGGGACCGGTGGTAGAAACGTAACTGTTCTTGACGAGCAGCAGTCAGTGAGGCGGTAGAGGAGGCGATGATAATGGGGGCGACACGTGGAGCACTGGTGGCAGGTGTGGCAGGGTTGCTTGAAGAAGACATTTCAGACAACAACGAGCTGCAAGAAAGAAAGCTTGGTAAAAGAAGGGTTGGGAATGAAAGTGGAGCAGTGCAACCACAGGCGGTAGCGTAGAGGATGAGAGGAGGAAGAAGCTAAAAAGACCTTGGTAAATAATGGAGTTCACACAAAATTTCTCTCTCTAAGGAATACGGGAGCTTGAATAAGAAGAAAGAAAGAGAATGGTTTTGAAATAAAAGGGACGTTTGAAGCTTTTAAACCTGACTTTTGAGTTTCCCACCATCAAACGTGCAAGGGACGCCTATAATCAATTCAAATGAACACGTGGCACTTCGGGAAGTGCTTTGAAAGCTGAAAAGACACCGCCACATCATTAATGAAGTGACTCCAGGGGAAAAGAAGTTAGTTGCCTTCTCCAACAAGTTTAAGTTTTGGCGCCAGAATTTTTGTCAGACATATCCAATGACTCCTAACGAAGGCAATCCCCTAACGGTTTAAAAAAGCTACGATGTCCCCTCCCTACAAGTCCAAACGTTGTTCAAATAGTGACTCAATTACATCAAGGAGAATTTCTAATTTTTTAAACTCAGCGAAGTATTACAAGGGAGAATTTCACTTACCAAGAATTAAACCGAGTATTTGAGAAGGATAGTAGGCCTTTCGAAAGAATTTCAAATAATAAAGCTAGAACGGTTGAGGCTTAGTGTAAGGAAAAAGGGACGATGTCCCTTCGCCCAAGCACCATTAAGATTTGGTGCTTCAGGCCAGGTACATTAGGGAGAATTTTACTTTTTCCTGGAGATTATAACACTCGGGTTCTAAGTAAGGAAAGGGGGACATAATTTTTTCACACATAGAAGGTTCATCGGATCGAGAAGTTTTGTGCAAACATTTCTTGTTCTAATAAATCTATCCACGAAGGGGAAAATGTAGAGGGGGATTAAAGGTAATCATGTGATTAAGGATAATTCCCCAATTAGCAACAGTGTTTGGGATCAAGCAACCGAGGCAGCTCAAGCGTGGCAACTCTGCGTGGCAAATCAACGAGGAATGTTAGTGTGGAAACTCATAATTTAGCTTGTTGTGTTAGTCATATTGTATCTTTGTTTCTATTTACTGTAAGCTATAACGGTTGTAATGATGTAACGAGAATAATAACGAGTTTTAGTGTGAGGTCAAAGGGTTCTCATGAGAGACCAGGCTTGGCAGATCCAGGGAGAGCTTTCATGATCTATCGAATAACCTTGCCGTGGAAACTTTAGAGGGACTTGGTTTGGAGGATTAGAATGTGAGGCACCGTTGGGGCTTGTCCTGACCATCTTAGATACACCTGGTAAAACACCGAGGGACCCTGATCGTGGAACCTCGGGCGGAGCATCTTGGAGTTCAATCGGGCGTTAAGTTGTGAACCAAACAACCCTTTACTTAATGTCACATCTATTGTACCTTCACTTCAGTAAACCACCATGGTATTTGGGGCTGTTAGGCAGTTGGTGAGCCAACTCTGCGATAATAGCCCGTTGACACACAATGGTGAGGCACAAGGCATGTCTTGGCATTTAATGTTTATGACGTGGAGATAACTAGTGCATCAGGCATTTAATGTTGTGATATAAAGTATGAGGGATGTCTTTCATAGTATTTAATGACTGATTTGCCTCGGGGATGGTGTGGGGGGTTATTTAAGGACCCCAACCACCCCTGAGGAGAGGATGATCTTTCGAGAGTTCAGGAGTTATTGCAAGAGGGAATACACATCAGAGAGAGTAATTACAAATCATCGGGGTTTTACTCACTCACCATTGTTATTTATTACGAAGCTTTTAATACTTGACAGAGATTCTTGAGGGTGTTTGGTGTGTCTACCATCCTATCAAGGTGTATCTAGGGTACTTACTCCTCTCTCCCTCTAGCTAAGTTACTTTTAAGTTTCATTACTACTTTTTGAGTTATACATGAGATATTTGTGAGTTTAAACTGAGTCTTATCTTCGTTCAGGTGTTTGTGTTTGCATGTCCAATCATTAATCTGAAGTTTGGCCAATTAACTTGTCATTACCATACCCAAAAAGGGGTTACGCCTCCATCTTATCAAAACTACCCTCTTACAGTACTATATTTACTTACGGGAATAAGTAAATGAGTTGGATTATTTTTATATCATGTCGTAGGCGGGCAATAGTGACGAGTGATAATATTTTATTCAGAACACACGTGTAGAGCTGTGTTGGGTTCAAAAAGTAAATTTTTGATAAGTGACTCGGATGGTGATTTCGAGCACACTTTTGATCGTGAATGGGCCGAAATAGTCAAAATGAAGTATTCGGGGGTAATATTTGGGTTTCGTGCACTTTTTGGACTAGTTGGGACTCACATTTAAGTACACGAGTCATTTTACAATTGGGTATACACCCAATTTTGGGTTTAATAAGGGGAGAAGCCTTATTTCCCCAATTAGAAGCCCTAAGAGGGAGAAATAGAAGAAAGTAAATAAAGAGAGGAAGAAGATAAAGAAGAAAGGGAGAAGAAGAAGAGAAATCCGACCAAGCTCCGACAAATTTTCGGGATGAAGTCGTCGGATTTATCCATTAAGGCAGGTGTTTAACTTGTTTTAATAATTTATTTGTGTTTATAATTCATATTATTGTTGGTGAAAATATGAATTTTTGGGTTGGATTTATGTGAGAAAATGGGTTTTTGTGAAATGATTTCATAGAAATTGGATGTGATATTTATACCATATGAAATCTGAAAAATTAAACCCCATATGATGTCTAAAATCTTAATAAAGAAATCTTAGATTAATTCATATAAAATATGTGATCTTGAATGGTTCTTGTGAGGAGTAAAGAAACCATGAAATTGAATTAAGATAATTTTTTAATCTTCCAGAAATTTTGGCATGACTTAAAATGCATGCAATTTTCTATATGATTTGAATTATATGCTCATTTATGAATGAAAAGAAAGATATGGAAGTTAAATTGATAATAAGAGTGTAATGAGGTCAATTGGACTTCTGTATAGTGAGTTATAGTTGTTTTAGTGCATGGTGTTTAACCTTCCAGAACACCAGAATTACAAAACTTTTATAGACAATTCAAACGCATGCCATTTTCTGTATGATTTGAATTAGATGATAATTTGTGGATGAAAAGAAATGTATGAAAGTTATATTTCTAATGAGATTTGAATGAGTTAAATTGGATGTATGTAGAGTGAGTTATAGCTGTTTTAATGCAAGGTGTTTAAGTTGCCACAACAACTAATTTACTGAAATTTTATAAAAAATTCAAATGCATGCTATTTTCTGTGTAATTTGAATTATATGATGAGATATGGATGAAAAGAATGGTATGGAAGTTATATTTCGAATGAGCTTTTAATTAGGTAAATTGGACTTATGTAGAATGAGTTATAACTATTTTAGTGCAAGGTGTTTAAGCTGCCAGAACAACTGAGTTACAGAAATTGTGTTGACAATTCAAATGCATGCCCTTTTCTGTGTTATTTGAATTAGGTGATGAGATATGGATGACAAGAACGGTATGGAAGTTATTTTTCGATTGAGATGTGAATAAGGTCAATTGTACTTCTTTAGAGTGATTTATAGCTGTTTTAATGCAAGGTGTGTAATCTGCCATAAATTAGAGTTGTGAAAATTTGTGATTTTTAAGAGTTCTAATGGGAAAAGGACCCTTGGGATTCGAATATGAATTTCAGATGTAATTGGGATACGAGCTAGTTGTGATAATCTTAATATTTGGAAAAAAATGTGATATTTATATTATAAGTAAGTTAATACGTAAGGAATTAAATCGAATATGTATATTTGGGATCACAGGCTAATGCTACAAGAGATAGGCATGGATAGTCGGATTTGATGATATGTATATACAGGTATAGAGACAGTATATATATGATATAATTATAAATATATATCTGTGTTTGAATGGTATATT
Organism: Sambucus nigra; assembly: GCA_949130495.1. NCBI lineage: Eukaryota > Viridiplantae > Streptophyta > Magnoliopsida > Dipsacales > Adoxaceae > Sambucus > Sambucus nigra. The sequence continues at coordinate 525,313,889 of OX422209.1, forward strand.
TATATGAAACATACCCCTCTAATGCTATCATGAGAAGTGCGCGATGTAGGTGAGGCACCTGGGTTGAGGAGCAGGGAGCGTATAGTCCCCAGGTCATAGTGTCCATTTTATATTGTGTGATTTTTATCAGGGGTGATATGTGGTGGGTATGTTTCGTTCTCATTTTCGATGAGAAACTATGACTTCTTCCCATACATTGTGATTTGGTTTTTACCAACTCGGTGTGAGAGTTCGACCGCTAGTACCTAGGACGGTGTGTTAGTAATTCCCTGGAAGATGATAGCATTGAGTGACTACATCCATTGAATTATAGCTTTGAGGGATGGTTATTATACTTATATAGTGTATGATATATAAGTATGGATATACTTGATGTGTATAGTATATTGTGTGTGTATATATATATATATATATATATATGAGACGTGAACCATATATATACGGAATATATTTATGTGAGATAAATTCTTGATCTTTTGGGAGTATAAAATTCGAAATAAAATAGGTGATATACGTATATAAAGATGAGAATATTATATACGAGGTTGATAACACTAAAATGTGAATAGTGTAAATAACTAGTGGAAGTAATTCATTATGTAAGGATGAATCATAAGTGAGAAATTATAATATATAAGATCGTGAAATAGATTAGAATATTTTATATTACGTAGGGTACATGTTAGCGTATGGTGACTTGGGAGTTATGTGAGGTGATAGTTAGGATAGATAGTTAACTAAGGTGTTTTAAAATACATGCGTTAGGTGTGCACTATTAGATGAGAGGTGAGGGGTATCTCATGTGAGTGCGACACTAGTTTAAATATGGAGAGTATCATATTTTTAGTATTAAAGTATGTTAAGCACTTGCTAAAATATTTTCAAAACTCGGGCTCTGACCCATTTCTCTATTTTCCCCTCTCTTGCTATATATGTACATATATAGCTGTCCAAACATAGGGACGCCTGAATGATGATTCCTTCGAGTCAGACATTTGCTGCAGCAGCTATGGATGCAAGCAGGTTTATTTTAGATGCTTTTATCCTTGTGATCTAGATAGGAGGTGCTATAGATACACTCGGGCCGATAGCCCAACTATATTCATTTATTCTTTTACTGCCTTTTTGTGTAGCATTCGATTTGGTTGTATTATGTTGTACCGAGTGTTCGATTATTTTATTTCAATTCAGTTTCGTGCATATAAAATGTTTGAATGTTTTATTTAGTTGGTTTAGTTAAAGAGATTTGTTAAATAAAATTTGACGCCAGCCTAATAAGTTATTAGTAATTAAATTTGTTCTCGACAGTGATGCTAAGAATGAACCATATGAGATTCTTATTTTAATCTGGCATAGGATTGATCACCCGGTATTTTATTAGGCGGGGTGTCACCAATCCCTTATTTCATGTGCTTCCATTGCATCTCAAAGATTTGCAGCATTTGTAGATATAGTGAATGATCTCGTCTATGATACCCTTATATTGAAAGTGTGAAAATGATTCAATAAATTGTTACGTCTGTCCATCTGGTCTACAGTCGAGGAAAAAAGTGATTTTCACTTCCCAAGCTTTAGTGAATAACCCCATTCCTACTTGACCAGTAGTTAGAGCTGCTTGTTGAGCGATTTTTAACAGTGATGAAACCGCTGACGATGCCCAATTCTTTAGTACTGAATTGATGTTCAAGGTTGCAGAGGGTGATACCTCTCTATATATGGAGAATATACGAGGGATTCATTTTATAGCGGACCGTGTGGAGCACAACAACTAACTATGGATATCGAGTACTTGTGTAATGTCCTATCCTCTCTATCAATGCTAATACCACCAATCCTGGCCAGATTCCACACATGCCTTTCAACCCCTAGAGATCAGCTCAAGGATTTTGGCAAATCAGATTCTGGAGACCATCTTAATCTTCCAACAGCCAACCTTATGTGCAAAATTAATGACATTTAGTTATAGTGAAATAAAACCCACCTTTACTTCTTGTGTTACAAAATGTTTCATTAATTCCATTTTTCTGAATTATAGTGTTATTGGAGTTATGTGAAAACATAAACCTTATTAACAAATGACAACTCAAAGTGTACAAGGACTTCAATCTTATCGACAAACAACAACTACAATAAAGATTTCTTTTCTTGATTGCATCGTTTAGTGAAATTCAAGTGCATATTATGTTTACTAGTCATTAGCAATTAGTCCATAGTGTCTTATGTAGATATATTTTTTTTTATAATTGCCCTCATGTCTAAAGGGATTTTAATAAATATTTTTAAAAGATTTAATGGATTTAGATTATTTTTATTATTTGCTAACTTTTTATTCATAGTTTTAAACTCTAGTTATGTTGTCTCCATTTAGTTTTTGGAGGTCTTCATAAATCTTACCGTGAACAATTAAAAGATGCTTCTAATTTCATTAGACTTTGGAAACCCAATAAGTCTATGTTACAGTGAACATAGACCAAAGCTCATATATTGTAATTGTGCATAATTTGTAAAAATGTTGCTTAATGGTGAAAGTTGTTCTCAATTCAAAGTTGACCAGTTTTCCCTAGTTAGTCACTTTCTTTTGACTATATTTCATACATATGCTCATTAATTGGTTTGATCTACAGAGAATATGTTCTTTAGTTGGTTTGATATATAGAGTATATGCTCATTAGTTGGTTTCATTAGGAAAATTCAAGTGGTGATGCATGTTCAGGTTCATCAATCTGATTATCTTCCACAATTAAATATGGTTGGATTTGGCAGATTCCTAGTCAACTTAGTTGTTGTAAAGATCAGGACACTCACCATGCTAAACGCCAAAGTACATGTGAACTTGAGGGATATGCAACTGTTGATGTTTTGTTTCGTTTCACAATCGTGTTTGTAATTTTATGCCTTCTTTGTTCTTTTAAGATTTCATTGCTAAACTATTGTTAAAATATCTTCTACATATATCCTTAATCCAAAATTTATATCGTGCTCATCCCTCTCACAAACAGATGTTGATATTAAAACGGTTCAATCACTGATACGAATTTATGAGGTTTTCTTCCACCCATTGTATATTGTTATACTGATGGTTATTCTTTTGGCATTTGTATAGTGAGACTTACCTTTCTTTTTTTAGGAGGAGTTTGAATGGACTGGTATGCATGGACTGTGATATTCTCTGATCCTGGAAAACCACTTCTAGAAGATGTTTTGAGGACTCTGTCACAAGACTATGAATCTAAGAGAAGACTCATGGAACTGCTCACTGATGCAGAAAATTGTTCAAATTTCACTCCATTTGAGAGCGACATTTCACAGTCAGTGAGATCTTCAGCTAATGAAGCAAACATCATTAATTTTTGACATGCCATCCCCGAGAATAATACTAGAGAATTTGTGAAGTTCTCAAATGGAAGTTTTGATAATGATGATGGTGAAAAACGTAGTGAGGGTAGAGGTGCATGTCCTAATCAATTATAAACTAGTGAATTACAAATACGTGACACACGTGAATCATTGGATTCACAGGTAATTTCTTATGATTTCAAAAATATTGTATGTGTATTTTTTTTATGTATTGTATATGTAACTTCTATTATTGATTTAGAAGGATTTCCATCCCCTGGCCTGTGACTTTGCAAATCATTGCTACGTCACCAGGTTAAAAGAGAGCTAGTCTTACCAATCTCCTTAGTGATATTATCATTTGGATGGTTCTTTTGAATTTATGCAGACTGGACTCGAGAAGAACTTATTTGGAAACCATTCGATTTCATTGCCATTAGCAGAGTTTTGATCCCCCCCACCCGCTTTTGCCTCAGAACCTCTGATGACTGTATCTGCTAATAGTGGCAGAGATGATGAATGATATTCCTCTACAACTGTCTTTGGTTATACTAAACCTTCAGGCATAGATATTATGGAGATAGATGGTCCTACTTTAGCAAATCACAGGCCAATTTCGTGAATACTACAAGTCCTACTGGTGTAAGTAGTCTTTTTCTTGGGTCAATTATCACATTCAAATTGGAATATGTGAACGGGTTCACTTTACATACATTTATGCTTCTCTAATTTTTGCGTACGTTCCTAAATATTTCTAAACCTGCTCGCGTGTGCATGTGTAGTGCATTATATTATATTTACTTGGCTATCTTTATATAACTTTATTTAATATTGCAAGACAAACAACCTGGTGCTCTACATGAAATGGTGCATTACAATCTGAAAGACAAAACTTTGAAGATTCATATTATGGAGACAATGAAGATACAAATAGGAAAAAGTACACACGAAGGGGTGATTGGAAAATTTATTTTAGTTTTTACTCCATTTGTCCCAAATTAAGAGTATTGTTTGAAAGTAACACTATTAACAAAACATCTACTTCAACACAATCAATGGCTAAAATCAAATTTTACTTGTATATCACCAAATTTGATACCTAAATTTTCCAAAAGTAGTAACAATTTGAGGCATCCCAAAAATGGAAGTAAGACACTTAACTTGGAATAGAGGATCACGTGATTGGACTAAACTTAAGTTATAATATGACGAGAATGATTTGTTTAGTGTTGTTGAAAAATCATGGTATTCCATTGAATTAATCTTCTACTTCACAGTGGTAAAATAAGAAGCATGTATGCCTAGGCCCTTGATGTGAAGATGTTTGAATCAAACACTCAGGTTCTTTTTCACTTAATGCCTAATTCCTTAGCATGCAGAAATATTTAGTAATAATATTTGACAATCATCGTTGTTGGTACTCACACTTTATTTGTTTTTTGAGAAATTTGTTGGATAGGGTGTCCATGGTTGTTCAAGATTTTTTCCATCTGAATCTGTAAGGACATATTTTTATAAATGTCCATCACAATTAATTATATCGTATACCGTAACAACCATCGAAGAAGTTCTAGAGCAATCTACATCAAGACGGATCCAAATATATCAAGGTTCTTCATAAAAAAGCCTCTGCAAAGCTTACTTTGGTAAGGCTATGTTTTAAATACCTTAACTTTGCACTTAGAGCTTTGGGATATTTTTACAAAATATTTTCTAAGTTTTGGAGTGGAATTTTTTCGTCAAAATTTGAGAATGGGTATTTTTTCTAAGTGTTGGAGCGGATATTAAAATAATATTTTCTGACATTGCAGTCGTTCAAACGACTTTGCTCTGTCATTCGAATGACATTGCATTGTCGCTCGAATGAGATCTCCTTTTTGTTCGAACGACCGAGGTGGTGTGATTTTCTATAAATACTCATTAAATGGTTTCATTTTCATTAAGAAGTCCCAGCATTTTGAAAGACAGAAAACTGCAAATCTACAGAATCCTTTTTGACTTCTTCTTTTAGGGTTTTCATCCCTTTTTTTTCCATTCCAAAAATCCCATATGCTTTGGTGAATAAACAAACACGAATATGTTCTATTTTACACAAATTTTGAACAGTTTCTTATATTCTACCCAATTAACTTTAGAAACACTTCTCTGCTTTCTTCATTTCTGCATAACCGTGAGCGCATTTATTGTTATCTCTCAAATTATTTACACTTGACACGATCTCGGATACATGAAGAGATGGTATATGATAATCTTATTGAAAAATAAAATAAAAAACATGTACAAAATGATCCGCGTAGAATATGGTAAGGAGTATCCTTATAGATTCTTTATAAGCTTGTAGAGTCCTACCTCCAAACATACAGACTTTTGACTAGGAGTGGGTCTCCAGTTTCGTATAGAATTTTGTTTCCTTATAGTGTCCCTGTGATGTTATAGTGGTTCAGCTGGAGAGTCACCCTCTTGGTCAAATTCGATATCTATGTAATTTCAGTCATTGTGTAGTGGGATGTCCCATGTTTCCATATGGGACTGAAGGCTTTGGCTGGTCTTCGTCCAACTGAGGAGCATAGATCCCCTCATCACATATAGTTATCTTATTGTGTGGATAAGGAACCATCCATTTATAAAGAATCTATTTTTAACTAATTCTAAACAACTGGATTTGATATTTCTCCAAAAGAGTAGATCCATAGAACATATATATCCTTAATTATGTGGATAGTTGCCTTTGTCCTCTTTATGGATGTGGAGATATGAAAAGAAAAGAAAAATATATTCCCTTCATACCTCCTAATCAACTTTATATTAGCCTTTGGCTCCATAACTATCTTCACACAAAAGTTTATCATTCATATTATCTTCGACTCTATTTAAATTCTTTCCACCCCATCATTTTCCGGTGATGAGGTGGTAGAGAAAAGATGTGCGGATAAACTTGGCAAACTATGAAAATTTTGTGCAGGTTTTGTGTAGAGGAGAGAGAGGACGCGTGATAAAGATAAGGATGATAAACGAGATAAAGGGACTACTGAAATGTCAAATTTCTTTAATAGTAGTTTTTACATAGTAACGTCTTTATAAATGCTTTGGTTGATGGTGTACTATTGACTGAGATTCCATAAATGAGACTATAAAAATGTCAAACGTCTTTAATAGTACTTGTTACATACTAGTGTCTATATAAATACTTGGGTTAATGGATGCATTAGACTTTTAAAATACTCCCACATGAACCAAACAAGTTGTTAATCATATATGTGCAAGAGATTTTTGAGGCTTAGCATTATGATATTGTTGGTTCAAGGAAGTGGTGAACTGAATTGTATATTTATGAAAATATTGTGGCCATAATATGCTTTGTAAGCCTAAATGAGACAACATTGTGATTTTTAAAAACTTTAATAAGTTTTTTAATATATTTAATTTTACACTACTAAGTAGTTTTTCAATTGTTTTATTCATTTGTAACAAACACCATGAGATGGTATGATTAAGAATATGGGCAATTTGTATATATTTGGGCACGGTAGAATTTATTTATAAACTTGTTTCTAATTGTTTCAAGTCATTATAATATTTCCTTTATTTTGTTATAGGTTTATGGGAATTTGTTTCGTAAAGAATGAAGGGAGAAGACACTTGTTGTGGAATATCGAGGACATATTTGATTTACAATAGTTGTAGTTTTTTACTATTTTAGATGGAATGTATAATTGTAATTGATTTTGGATGGAATGTAGGTGTACATAATGTATATATACTTTTAGATGTATCTATTATTGGGACAACATTTTGATGTATATATTGTTAGGACAACTTCTGGATGCATATATTTAGTATAATAACTTTTTGATGTATATATTGGTAGGACAATTTTTAGATGTGTTGATTTTATTTCCTAGGCCTACTTTCGAATGTAATATATGTATATGCATTCAAGTGAAGCATCCAATAAAAAAACATATTTAGGATGCTTTTGGGATAGTGGTAGGAAGTGAGGGAATTTTTTTTCAACCCTTATAAATAATGCGTCTTAAAAAGTTTAATTTTTAAGACATTTTTTTGAATTTTTTGCAACCTTTGTAAATAATGCGTCTTAAAAGGCTCTAATTTTAAGTCACTTTTTTGAATTTTTTTATGACAGTGGTTTTTAAGACGCTTTTGTTTATGATTAAAAGTGATGCAAATAGCTTTTTATGACACTTTTTAGCCGTTGTAAAAAGAATTTTTTCTTCTAGTGCCATGACAAAAAACACGCCTTTTTTATCACGATCAATGACCGCGACAAGTCTGTGACAACGGTTTGTCACGATCAATGATCGTGACAAGTCCATGACAAGTACTGTTGTCATGGACTTGTCACGGTCATTGACCGTGACAACTTTAGAAATATTTCACGATCAAAGGCCTTGACGGGTCTGTGATAACTCCCTTCCGCCTCTTTTTTCTGACCATTTTCGATTACCACCAATTTTCTCTCTCCATGTCTCTCTGCCACGGTTCTCTCTCTCTCTCTCTCTCTCGCTCTATCTATCTATCTATCTATCTATCTATCTATCTATCTATCTATCTATCTATCTATCTATCTATCTATCTATCTATCTATATATCTATCTATCTATCTATCTATCTATCTATCTATGTCTATCTCTTTCCTTTGTATATGTATGTGTATATGTGTATCTGTGTGTGTGTGTGTAGAACTGCATGTGTGTAGGGGTGTATGTGTGTCGGTGGGTCCGTGCGCGTGTGGGGGGGTTGGGGCAGTGGTGGTTGGGGGGAGTGGGGTGGTGGTGGTGTATGGGTATGTACGCGTGTCTAGGTGTGTGGGGGGGGGGGGGAGGGGGGAGGGTTTGTGGGGGTGGGCGGCAGGGGGCAGTGGGGGTAGGGGTATGTACGGGTGTGTGTGGGGGGGGGGGAGGGAAATGTTTGTAGAGGTGTATGGGGGGGGGGGGAGGGGTCAATATATATCACGCGGACCTTATTTATGCCATTTAAGAATATTATAAATGACTAGGGGCATATGAAATATATCTATGGACCTCGTTATGATGTAACACACACTTGTAAAATAATTACGTGCTCCTCTTTGTGCAAGCCCACTGTATGAATCCTTACTTTAGAACTTATTATTGTTAATTTTTTTTGCCATGAAGACGATATAAAGAGTACGGGATACATGTTGGTTCTTGGTTTGGTTAATAACCTTTTAAATTTTTATACATTGTAATTCTATAGGACATATTTCTCTAAATTTAAATTGAAATTGAATTTGAATTGGTATTGATATTGGTATAAATTGAAATTGAATTTGAATTGGTATTGATATTAGTATAAATTGGTTAAATTGGTTTAAATTGGTATAAGTTTTAGTTCTTATGCATACATTAAATTAAACGAAACATACTTTAAATTATATAATTAAATGAAATCTCTCGAATTGTGATAAGACATAATTAAATGAAACATACTTTAAATTACATATAGTGCGCATAGATACTAGCCTTTTAGTTATTATGCGTACGCATTCAATATCCCTTAGACCCGTTCGAGAGTCATTACCCCTCTAACGAGATCTCTCAAATTTTCCTGTTTGGACAGCTTGGGACTGCATATTTTCTGTATAATAATATTCTTAGTGGCTTAAACTTGTGACTTTTGGGAAAAGTTCTGCATTCGTATCCTAATGTTCTCTGGGTACATACTAGATGATGCGATGTTAAGTGTTATTTCAATTGATAAATTGAAATGACACTCACACTTGCGAATCTATATCGTGTACTTGGAGAACTATGGGGATAAGCTGTCGAATTTTCCTCAAATTAGAACAATGTGCATGAGTTGTTCAGTATATTACAGAAATATGCGGTCTTGAATGGGATAGGACCACTCACCATTTAGAGGAGATGGAGGAAATACGAATTGATATTATAAATTGAATTTTAATTTTAATTTCAAATTAAAATTGAATTTGAATTTGAATTTGGATGCACAAATAAATTTACGCATAAAAACTAGCCTTCTAGTTCTTATGTGTACACAGTCAATAGGTGATTGTTTATACTAATGGGAACTAAATATTCACACTTTTGCTTATGACAATCCACGAATATACGCTTCTTACCCATAATAGGTGATTGTTTGTAGTAGATGTGATGGGATATCCTAAATACAAAGAGTGGATGATGAGACAAATAGACTAGGGGATGTGTTTCGCAGAGGTGCTAATGAATTTGTAAAATACGCAAAGAGATGTCATAATGATAAAGAGTTTTCGTGTCCCTATAACGGGTGTAAAAATGGTAAGGTTTTTAAGTGGAAAACAGTTAAACTACATTTGTTAAGATGGGGTATGCAACATAGTTATCGAATTTGGTTTTTTCATGGGGAGCCGAAAGTTCCTTTTGTCTTCGAGCACCCTTCACAACAACCTTCAATTAGAAGGATAGATGTAGAAGGGGAGTATGACAATGTAGATCATAATATGCTAGAGGATTTAGTTGATGACGCGTATGGAGTTCATGAAAGGGAAGAGAATGAGGTCACTAACGATGTACAAGGTTCAGGTGCTCATAAAGATATCAGGATAAACCGTGATGATAAGTACCAAAGTTCAAAATCTAAGGCAAGCAATTCGTTATACTCTCGCTATGACAAATATCTAACAACTTTACATGCCATGGTTGGTTGTCATAATTTGAAGAACTAATATGGTTCGTCTGGCAATAGCGTGACATGAATTTTGAATTGGGCGAAGGGTTTGCTACCCAAGAAGAATACGCTTCCAAACAGTTATCCTACTATGAAAAATAGTTTGAAATGTTTGGGAATGAAGTATAAATTAACTCATACTTGTGTGTATGACTGCATACTATACCGAAAGGAGTATGAAAATCTCGATCGGTGTCTTGTATGCAATGAACCTAGATATGTCCAATCTACTGGCAAGGAAGGCAAAAGCTCAAAAGTACCTCAAAAAGTGTTAAAATATTTTCCAGTTGGGCCTAGATTAAAGAGATTTTTTGCAGTACCATGGAAAGTGGAGGCAATGACTTGGCATGCTTGGGCAGAAGAATAGAATAATCTCATGTGTCATCCTATTGATTTTATATCTTGGAAGAGGTTGAGTTTTAAGTATCCCAATTTTGATCGACAAATGCGTAACATTCGTTTGGAAATATCAACAGATAGTTTCCATCCATTTGGAAATCCGAGCACTAATTAGAGTGTATGTCCAGTGTTACTAGCCCCACTAAACCTCCATCCTTCAAAGTGTATGACACGTGGATTTTTGATGCTGTCTTTATTGATATCTGGGCGAAAGTCCCCAAGTTAGGACATCAATGTCTACCTGGATCCATTGGTAGAAGAATTAAATGAGTCTTGGTAAGAGGGTGTGCAAGCATTTGACTCTTTTAGAAAAGAAGAATTTACACTAAAAGCTATATTTATGTGGGAAATTCACGATTTTCCAGCTTATGGGACATTATCCGATTGTGTAATACATGGTTATTTGGGGTGTCCTATTTGTGAAGAGAAGACTAAATCTCTTCATCTCCACGCTAGCTGAAAAAAGGTATACCATTTCCATAGGAGGTTTTTACCCCCCAGTCATAGGTTTAGATTTGAGAAAGGTTTCAATTTTGTACTGGGCAGGGTTGAACATAGGCTACGATCGAAAAAACTTTTAGGCTCATAAATTGAAAGTAAATCTTATGATTGTGACCATAATATGCCATGTAAGAATCATAAATTTAAGAATGCTAAGCATAAGAAGACCCCAACTGGGAATGAAATTGAGACAAGAAAGGCATGGTTTAGGAGGTCAATTTTATTTGACTTGCCTTATTGGAATAATTACTTGGTGTTCCATGTATTGGATGTGATTCACGCAAAGAAGAACATCGTTGAAAAAATTATGGGCACATACCTGGGGGGAGTCATTCGAAGGATGGAGAAAATGCATGAAAATACCTTAAGACGTTAAAACTTAAGCTATAACTATGGTTGAAAGAAGATAGTAGGGGAAGGAAAATAATTCCCCCTAGTATGTTTACTTTGATGAGTGAGGAAAGGAATGTGATTTTAGACACAATATATAATTTGAAAGTTCCATATAATTTTTCGTCTAACTTGCAAAGGATTGTGAATTATTCTACCCATGATTTACATTAGTGTAAGTCGCACGATTGGCATGTGATCATGCAATTGGTTACTATATTGTTTAAGAACTATTTCTCCAAGCACAAGGATTTGCGAAGGTCTACTATGAAAATTAGTATCTTCTTCTCACTTTTATGTGATAAGGTAGTAAATCTAGATCACATAGTGGCCTCAAAATTGGCGGTGAATGAAAATATTTGTGTCTAGGAGAAATATTTTTCCCCCATCTTTCTTTGAAATAAGTGTTCACTTATTGGTACACCTATGCGACGAGGCACTTCTTTGTGGCCCTCGATTGGATATCGGTGGATTTATCCATTTCAAAGATTGATGAAAGTTTTCAAAGATTACGTCAAGAATACACGATACATTAAAGGATCAATTATAGAGGAATACATCACCGTGGAGTCATAAATTTACACTCAGGAATATATGTCTGACTCGACCACCATGGATGATAATGATGTGATCATCGATGAGGGTGGTCATGTGATGGGGAAACGAGTGAAATTAACGAATTTCCATTATGAACAAGTAGCTCGTTATCTATTTGACACACATGCAGATGTCAAAGAATGGAAAAGTAAGTTTAAATTATTACAACTTTTACATTAAATGTCACATGAGGTTATTATAATGAAAATGATTTTTATTAAATGTTAGATTACAAGAAAGATTGATAACTAACCTAATCAATTTATCTATATTCTCAGCTTTTAAAGACGGGTGATGCGACATCGAGGCTTGCTCGTCTAGCCATTATAAGCTTGTTTATGGAATAAGAGTACAAAAAGGATCGATTGAACGATTACGTATTTTGTGTAAGGGTGTACGAGTAAAATACAAATGTATAGAACTCATGCATTTCATACAAGTATCTTTCTTTCTTTCGAGCGACCGCAAAAGATAAAAACCTCGTTCAAGATGAAATGACTTACTATGGTGTAATTCAAAATATATTTCAATTGGACTATGAAAGATTCAAATGGTTGTATTTTACTGTGATTGGGTAATACTTGAGGATAAAAATGCTTGTAAAGTTGATCCTGGCACTAATTTGATCATGGTTGACTTGTTCAAGTTGAAGAGTAATTAACACGTGAGCGATGAGTAGTTTGTTTGTGCTTTTCAAAAGGCCAAGCAAGTGTTTTACTCATAGTATATAAAAAATGAGCCGTTGTCAATCGTCCTACATACTCCAAAGCGTCTAAACAGTAGTGTGGATGACTTGGCTGCTCCTACCGAATATCATCCATTTTTTATAATAACCCGAATTTGAAACAATTTTTGGATTTTTAATAAGTATTCGAATTATTTTTAATGATGAGTGGTTGTATTGTTCTATTGCTTTATTATTATCGAACGATGATTTAATATTTTTTTATTCATTTGTTCTTGATCCCTTTAGTGCTTGTAATAACCAAGTGAATATGTTAATTAGGATTTTAATCAATTTAAGAATTAATTCAAAGTCCATGACTCGGGAGTGCGTGTGCAGGGGGGGGGGGATATTGTGCGTTTTTGTAAATATAGTTTGGTATTGATATAAATTGGTATTGGTATAAATTGAAATTCATATAAATTGATATTGGTATTGGTCTGTATTGTTGTTATCGGATTTGAGCATTAATTCAAAGTCCACATATATGTTTGTTTTAATAATAACAATTTTTGCAGAAAATGACTACATCAGAGAGCGGTAGTGGAGGTGACGAGGGATCCTCGGCCGATAGGCCCCCCCAAATGGGGAAAATTGGGGTTCGTCATCAAGAACAAGATGACTTAATTGGATGGAGTGCTAGAGTTATTGAAGGCGATCATTTGCCCAGGGTACAATGATTGGAGGGTCGTGACCATTGACCTCAGAATGAACATCTAGGGACACTACAGGAAGTGTGTTTATATTTAAATTTATATTTATAAGCAACTAACACTTAATTTCTTTTTGATTTGTATTTGTTTGACTGGAACAATTCAGCTTGCCCCCACATCGCCGCGACTCCACTTTGGAACAATTGAGGGAGCAATAGAGGACGCAAAAGAAGAATATGTGGGCACGGTACTTTAGGAAAACCCGAAAGTCCATTATGAGAGTACGTGACACTGTCCCCCCAAAGGAGTCGATATCATTGACAGAGTGGCAAAATTTTGTTGACAATGAGATCGATGAGTGGCAATTGGCATCTCGCCAATCGGGGAGGGACAACCAGGCAAAAAAGTTGGATGTACACTACTTCGAGCGGACGTCTTACGTCGAGGTGGAGCACATGATGGTAAATTTTTATTTTTTTTAATTTTAGTTTTCTCTTATTCTAATTTAGCATTACTTTGCATTACTTACTAATTCCATATTATTTTATTTCAGTACACGGGGAGTGGCCCTAGGGGTAGACCACATAAGCTCGATGCCTATATGGAAATTCAGAAGAAAAAGAGCAAGGACAAGGAGGTGGACCCGAGCATCGCATCCACTATTTTAATTTATTAATGTTTAGTTTTTTTAATTATGTTAAAAAAATTTACCTACTTAATTGACTAATAGTGTACTTTTTTATTTTCAGGAAAAGCTTAAGGAAGTTCATGAGTCGCAGTCTGATGTCGACAAAGCATCTTTGGCTATGGACGCAGTCATCCCAGTGCTCGGGGCGGACCATAAGGGGAGGGCTATGGGGTGAGCTCGCAGATGGGGAAGTCGAGGATCATCGGAATGGAGATGAACAACACCGGGTCGGCACATAAGGGGGACACCCATGACGATAAGATATCTAGGTTATTGGTGAAAATCCTAGATATGTACGCTTTCATGAAGCATTAGTTCGGCGATAGCAAGGGAAAGGACGAGGGAAAGGGGAAGGAGAATTTGCTAGAGGTATGCGAGGACGAGGATGAGGACATCACTGCTTCATTTCCGATACGCACGAACACAACGCCATATTATGATCCATTTCCCATCGTGACCCCCGTCGAGCGGCCTATGTCAATAATGGGTTGACCAAGCGTATTACTACTCGACATATATTATGGGGAGACGATAGCAAGCGGGTTAAGGGACCCGAGCTTCGAGTGCGCATCACACATGTGGTGGACAGAAAAGGATAACTCACCTTTATTGTCGCGCGAACAATGAGAATTCAACATATTGAGGGTCTCAATTCATTTGTCATATGGCCTTCCTTCCTCCTTCGAGATGCTCACGACCCTTCTCAATGAAATTATTTCTATCTTTTTTATTTGGATATTGGATTGTATTTATATTTTTTTGATTTTGGTACATGTTGGTTTGGATATGAATATTTGCATTTCTATTTTATTTGGATATGGATTATATATGTCATGATTTGGTACATTATTTCTATTTTATTGGATATATGATATTTGGACAGGTACAATTTTTCTCTAATAGGTACAAATATACTGCTCGGTAGTGGCTGTGGCCATACTGCTCAGTAGTTTTTTTAAATTCTACCCAAAATTCTCACGGTAAAAAATTGTGACAAGTCCTCGATAAATAAACTTTTACGTACTTGTCACGGTCTTTGACCGTGACAATTTTTTTGATTTTGTCACGATATTTGACTGTGGCAAAGAAGTTGTCACCCCTAGACTTGTCACGATCAAAGACGTTGATAAGTCAGTTCTTTTGGTGTAGTGTAATGACGGGAGGTATTATGCAAATAACTCGCTAACATACGTCGGGTATATCGAATTTTCTATCACACGTACTATCCCCATGAGGTATATAGTGAGACAATTCACGTACACTAAAGTATATCAAATGGCCTGTCCACACTTGTCGATTGCCTTTAAATGCAAGAAGTATATCGTGGCAGTCATGCCAAATGGGGGAACCCTACGACTAGACCAACAAACTACATAAATTTTATATAGTCGTCAAACCTAGGGCACTAATATTTAGTTTGTCGATTGCAACATGAAACTCTGCCTAAATGTTGGGTCATTATGCCGCCTAAATTTTTGCGCTATTTCATCATTTTTGAAAACAAGACCATGTCCATGATCCTGGAAACAATTCAAACCATGTCTTACAAACTTTTCAAACCCAATTTTCCTAGGCCTGGTTCTTTTTCGAATTGTTTTGAATTTAGGTAAACCTAATACAAGTGAAAACATAATAATATTTATAATCATGCTTAGATTCTTCTCCCATTTCTCCCCCTTTTTTTATGAAAAACCAAAATAGTAACATTATTTTCTCTTTTATCAAAAATAATAAAAACATTTTCCCCTCTTTTAAAAAATACTAAGAAAATGACAATAAAATAATTATTTGTTCCCTCTTTCAAAAATTAAACTCGAACCATTTTTCCTTCTCATGTCGATCGTATACTCAATTCTTTGATTGGCTCCTTGTTGTCTTTAGTCTTTCGTCAAATAACCTTGGAGCTCTGCCAAATCCTCTGCTACGTCATCCCGAGTTTGAAATCTACCATCACCAACTCTTCATGTAAAACACTGACCAAGTACCGAACGTGTGGCCTAATTTGATGGCAGTGTTTGGCCAACTCAGTGCTAATATTGATAACCTTCAAATCAAGGTCCATGAGATGCAGTAAATTGGGCCCAGATTATCAAAGAACCCAAGGTTCTCTTGCCTCATGCCATGGGTCCACTTTCTCCCGAGCCTGTGTGGGTCCCAAATGAATACCAACATGCTTCGTGTGCCCCACTTACCAATGGGCTATCACCAACTCAGCTCCCTATGCCAAACCTTTCCCAACAAAGGGGTCACTTACGAGTTCCTGTTAATCCCAAGGAGGAAGAACTGTATAAGGTTAAATAAGACCTCAAACTGTTATCCAAGAAATTCGACCAAGCCAAGATCTATGGGAAATACATGGAATACACCCATATATCTCCCTAACCCAAAGCAAGATTATCGAAGTAGTTCAAGAAGAAAGATTATAGGAGAAGTTTAAGATTCCATCCATCGAGAAGTTCGGGGGTAGTGGACCCCCAATTGTGCATCTTTACAATTATCATCGAGCTTTGACCCTTGTCCCCACCTCTAAAGAAATAATGACCCATATGTTTCAACTAACTTTGAAAGAAAGCGCCCTCTGATAGTTCCTATCCCTCCAAGAGTCCAGAATCCGTAGTTGGGAGAATGTCAATTGGGAATTAATGTCTCATTATAAGTACAACGAATAACTAGATTTTACATAGATATTCTTAAGTACGATTCTAGGGAAAAAGTTAGTAACTTCATTGGTAGGTGGAGAGAGAAAGATGCTACCACGACCAACAGACTCTCCGGGGAGGAAAAAGTCAGTATTATGAAGAAGAGTTTCTTGCCCCATATGCGAGCGACTATGGGAGGTAAGTATTATCCATACTTTTGAGCCTTCTGAGAAATAGGTGTAGAAATTGAAGAAACTTTTACCAAGGTATAAGGCTAGCCAAAGAAGGTTACCAGACAATTCATTGCCAAAAAGTATGAGAAGCCTGCTAGTGATATAGTCTCACCCATTAACAATAACTCCCAACATACTACCTCTTGGGCACCAGAAGGCCATCCTAATCCTTCCAAAAAGGAATACACCGAGCTCTATGCTCCCTTACCCAAAGTTTACCAATCCTTGTTAAGTCAAAACCTAATCAAACCTACCCCCATCCATTACGAAACCAACTTCCCAAGAACTTCAAAACTGATGCCTACTTTGACTTTCACTAGTTCGCAAACCACATTACGAACCAATGCTTACACATAGGAAGTGTGGTTGAAGGATTAATTGACCGGGGTCTCATCACTCCACCAAAAGATCCTAAACCCAGTACCACTCTTAACCCTCTTCCAACCCATGAAAATTCAATCTTTCTAGAGAATGACACAAAATTTGATCAATCTCATCTGATTGTGCGTAGTAAAACAACCATTATACCTATAATTTCACCTAAACTGCTCAAAGTTTGCCTATATTTTCTCTTACACCCTACTTGCTTCACCGATCAAGCTATCTCATGGGCTTGTATTGCCGTTCATACCATATTTGAAGGAAAGATATGGAGTTAGCTACTGTATTGAACAAACTCCTGGAGCTTGGGCTAAAATTGCCTACTGAGACGACTGTTGATATTGCAAATTCAGTGGCTTGTTCATGGAAGCTCGAAAATGGGCTCGAGGGTCAGATCATTGGGTGGTACCTAGTTATGAAGTCAACTTATATGAAGTAGTGCAAATTATAGCCAATATATTTCAATAGACATGTGAAATTTACAACATCGATGATTTACTCATTGCATTGAAGTTTCAAGGGCGTTTGGTCCATTCACTCCTGCACCTCTCCGTTGAGTGGATAAATTTATATGAGGAAGCCATCGAGGTTATTTAATTCATCGATCTCTCTTGGCAATAAGAAAATGTCACCACCGGATGGGGGGATAAGTTTGATAGCTTAAATGTGAACCAAGTATGCGAAAAGTTAGCCAGCATATGCGGATTGATATCCTTTGAAGACCTATTATGGAGAATCAGTAAATTAGCTATTCATCCAGAAATAGATGAAGACATGGGGTTCCTATTCTTGCTCACCTTAGTAAATCATATGACCAGATTAGGGTAAAACTAAAAGGATCTGAATCCTCAGTTGTTGGGAACAGATAAGGGACAGGAAATTCCTGAAGACTTCCTATGCCATACTTGACCATTGAGGAGAGAAAAATCCTCGATCAACTGAAGAAGATTGAAGCTAACATAACCTTATGGTAACTTTTTATGTCCTCCCAGCTACACCAGAATGCTCTGATAAATATTTTCACCAGGATCACACTCATTCATTCAACCACTTCTGAAGAAGATGTAAACCTGGTTGGGTCCTTAACCTCCACTAGAATCGTTTCCTTCTTCGAAGAAGAAATTCCAAATATCAACCCTAACCACGACTATGCCCTCAACATCTCCATTGAAGTGATGGAAAAGACAATCCCACTGTCACTCGTTGACAATGGATTTACCCTTAATTTGTTTTCACTCAGAATTTTTAATTGGTCGGGGTTGAAAGTTACTTACATTACTCCTACTTCCACCATAGTACATTCTTGCAATAATAACCTCTGAGAGGTAATGGTGAGAACGTATGTGCTTGCGTTCAACTGAGCAAATTATATATTAAACACCTTTTAACCCAAACAAACCCTGAACATGCAACAATATGTGATTGAATAAGATGATAATCTAAGCAAGAACATTCAAACACATGCTTGTGAGGAAAAATCCCCCAAAGGGGAAAAACCATTTATTTTCATTATAATATTGTAGGCTGTACAATTTCGAATTACAATGAAAATACAAGTGACTAAGAATTACCCTCAGGTGTCGGATTCTATAGTCGGCGGCTGGAACTATCCCTTTCCAGTAGGGCTGCAATGGAGAAGAAGAACGGTCTTCTCCACAAGGGTGTGAACAGCAAAAGTGAGTTCCTGGGTTGCAAAGTGATTCACAAAGGATTGGCAATTTGTGTGAATCAAATACCTAGAGTCTAGATGCTCAATAGGTGAAGACTTAGGGCTTTCTGTACTCTGAAAATCATGTGTGTAAGTCTTAGAAAACCACTTCCCGTAGTGGGATTAAATAAGAGGTATCGGGCCTTAAAAATTTGAACACGGTCTGAACACGATCTATTTAAGTTTATCCCAGGCGGACCGGTCCGGGTTTGAGGCGGATCGGTCCGATTGACCGGATCGGTTCTTTTATTCTGAGGCGGATCGGTCCGTTGATGATCGGATCGGTTCTTTTCCAGGCTTCATCGGTTCGCTTGCGGTCCGGGGTATACTGGTCTTCAGCAGTCGGATCGGTCGGGGTCTGAGGCGGACCGGTTCGGTTGACCGGATCGGTTCTTTTATTCCAGGCCGACCGGTCCGGTTCTGTCAGACTTTGATTCCTCTTCTTCTTTTGATATTCGGATCCGTTGATGAATGTATGAATCTTGAATTTCTTCAACAGTGTAACGGCGTGCGACATAATAAATTGATAATGGACAAAAATGTCATTACAAATCTCCCCCTATGTCTATGCCGGTACATACATAAAAACAAACATCTGAATTATCAAAATAGCTAAAAATGCCTATACAAATCTACCCTTCCATGAACCCAAATCTAGAAAGATACAATTGAATAAGACTACAACGTTTGATCTTCAACTCTTTCAGGAATCTCAACACTTTTCTCATCAGGGTGTGCAATCCAATGATAATCCATGTAGTACCTACACACATGAGAAAAAGCAAAATACCAAGTGACATATCGAGTTTAAAATTAGATAAACATATATACCAATTTATGAGCAAACTCAAACTTTCAAATCTCCCCCATAATAAGATAATTCATTCTCCCCCTTTTTATGATGTCCCCAAATAGACAAATGAGATAAATAAATCAAATAAGCAAGTGCAGGGTGTCACTAGGATAAAATCACACCATGAATGAACACAAAGCAACAAAGTCGATGATAGCGTAAATGAGGTGGTGTGATTAAATTCGATAGGAAAATCAATGCATACAAACATGACATATGTGCACGATGAATATTGGATATTCCTAGAGAATGAAATCAAATGCTTCCTTTGGTGTAAAATAATGACAATATAAGATATTGACTCAATCAAATCAACAAATCAAAGCTCAAAGTGATTTTCACACCAATAACGTCCAAAACGATTTTATGCTTTTTCAGGACTTTCAAGGAAGTGCAAACCCGTTTAAATATTCTCCAACCAAACTCCCTCAGATATAATTTTGAATAGAGGCATTCTAAATTCTCAAAGTTTGGAGAATTGATGGTGAAACCTAAGTGGCCCATATTTGGCATGAATTTCTTTTTATTGCCTTTAAATTTTTTCGGGCTCTTTTAACCTCTTTGGACCTCGGATATTAAAATTCCTCCATTTTTTAGGTACTTTTTAACGGTGGATTTTGTGCAAAGGATAGATGATTACCTTTCGCATTCCCTCCCCATTATACAAAAATACACAGTCTCACCAAAACGGTTTTTTACATGCATTCCAATCTTGTCAAGTTTTATCGCATATTGTACATTGTATAGACAGAATTGAGATGGAAACACTCAAACCAATATGAGATATACAAGTGCAATAATCAAATATAGTCGTGCATGTGTTGAATAAAGGATATAGGAGTCAAACATGTAGGAAGATATCACTAATTACATCTCAAAGACTCCATACTAAGTAAAGCACATGGATGAAATGATGTAGCGTCTCAAATATCTATCAAACAGTCACATGGATATATGGAATGAAGTTGTGACTTGGCTATCTTAAATGATCAACCATAAAAGAAGCAAAAACAGAAATCTTTTTGGATTTTTCAAAAAATTTATCAAAATAAAAACTTTTTGTGCTTTTCTTAAAATTTTTCTTAAAGGAAAATCTTTTTGTATTTTTCAAAAGAAATATAAAAAGTAAAAAGAATAAATAAAAGCTGTACAACTAAGCAACGATACATATAAAACAGACTAGCAATAGGAAGCATATGATATGAACATGAAGAAGCAACCTATTCTAGACATAGACCAACCCCTCAGTCAACTGTGCAAATCCCCAAAGACTTCCTAAGACTCTCAAATCTAAGGTCATCTAAAGGTTTCGTGAAAATGTCGGCTAACTGACGGTCGGTGGGAACAAAACTCAGGGATACAGTGTTCTCCTCAACTAACTGACGAATAAAGTGCTCACGTATCCTGATGTTTTTTGTGCGCGAATGCTGGACGGGATTACGGGATATGTGTATCGCGCTCGTGTTATCACAAGAAATGATCATGGTGTCTTGTGAAATCCCATAATCCTCCAACATTTGCTTCATCCACAAGAGTTGTGTGCAACAACTCCCGACGGCTATGTACTCAACCACTGCAGTTGACAAAGAGATGGAATTTTGCTTCTTGCTCATCCAGGAGACAAGAGCAGAACCAAAATAGAAACACCCACCATAAGTGCTCCTACAACCATCTACATCCCCAGCCCAATCGGCATCCGAATAGGCGGAAAAACGGTCATCGGTATCAAAGGAATACCAAATATCGTATGAAAGAGTCCCACTCACGTATTTAATAATACGTTTTAGAGCAAGTAAATGAGACTCTTTCGGGGATGCCTGATATCGCGCACAGACTCCAACACTAAAGGCTATGTCGGGACGACTGGCAGTCAAGTATAGAAGACTACCTATCATACTCCGATATAAGGTTTTCTCTACGTCCTTGCCTGAAGTGTCCTTACTAAGCTTGGTAGTGGTACTCATAGGTGTACGTGCATGCTGAGCGGAGTCTAAACCAAATTTCTTCACTAGGTCTCTAGAATACTTGGATTGGGAGATGAACATCCCATCCTCTAGCTGACGAACCTGGAGACCAAGAAAGAATGTAAGCTCACCAACCATGCTCATCTCAAACTCACTTTTCATCTCCTCCTCAAAGTGGTGAGCATGTGGATCCAAAGACTATGTCATCCACATAGACCTGGGCAACCAAAATAGCAACGTCATCTCTCCTGACGAACAACGTCATATCTACTCCCCCTCTCTTGAAGCCACGAACTAAGAGATAGGAAGTAAGCCTCTCGTACCAAGCACGGGGTGCTTGCTTCAAACCATACAAGGCTTTTCTAAGATAGTAGATGTGCTCTGGGTGCTGAGGGTCTTCAAACCCTTTTGGTTGTTCCACATAAACCTCCTCCTGTAGAATGCCATTCAGAAAGGCACTCTTGACATCCATCTGATATACCTTTAAGCGCAGATGACATGCGATGGAGAGCAGAAGACGGATGGACTCAAGAATGGAAATAGGAGCAAATGTCTCCCCAAAGTCTACACCCTCTATCTTTGTGTAGCCTTGATCGACCAACCTAGACTTATATCTGATTATGGTACCATTTTCATCCATTTTGTTCTTAAAAATCCACCGGGTACCTATCACGTTAGTCTCACTAGGTCGGGGGACAAGTTCCCAGGCATTATTCTTTTTAAACTGAAGCAACTCATCCTGCTTAGCAGATACCCAGTGTTCATCCTTGAGTGCTTCTTTATGGTTCTTGGGCTCGACTTTGGACGTGTAGTAAAGATGGCTAACAACATTCTCTAGCTGAGCACGAGTCTTGACCCCTAGAGTGGGATCGCCAACAATGGCAGACGGGTCATGACTCTTGCGAACCCAAGCAGGTGTGTCCCCTAGCGCAGTAGTAGGGTCCATAGAGTGTGAGAGAGGAACAGGTAAATCACTGTCAGAACAATTCTCATCCTCACACTGAAGGTTAGGATCAATAACCGTCGGAGGTTAGTCATCTTGCACGGTGACGTTTATTGATTCCATAACCTTAGAGCTCTTCTGGTTAAAAACCTGGTACGCTCTGCTATTCGATGAATATCCTAGAAATATTCCCTCGTCGCTCCGGGATTCGAACTTTCCTAATTGCTCTCTATCCTGTAGGATGTATCATTTACTCCCCAAAACATGGAAATATGCTAGGTTGGGCTTCTTGCCAGTCCACAACTCATAAGGAGTCTGAAGTGTGTGTGGACGCAAATAAACCCTATTCACCGTGTGGCATGCAGTAGACACTGCCTCTGCCCAAAATCTCCTAGAAACTTTACGACCTAGAAGCATAGATCTAGCCATTTCTTGGATCATTCTATTTTTTCTCTCAACAATACCATTTTGCTGAGGAGTTCTCACAGCAGAAAACTCATGTTTGATCACAGTAAAGGTATACCTTTGCTTCTGTGAATTCAGTGCCATTGTCACTACGCATCCTGTTAATAGTGACACCGTGTTGATTTTGTGGGACATGGCACTTAGTCGTTAAAAATTCTACAGCATCGGATTTCTCTCTCAGAAAACCTACAATGGAGTACCTGGAGAAATCATCTACCATCACGAGGATGCACTGTTCTAAAAAACTCGCCTAGGCACGCCTAGGCTTGAGGCTTGGGAGAAACGCCCCGCCTTAAGATTTTGACGCCTTATGCTTGGTAAAACCCTTAAGGCGTACTTTTTCTCTAAAAACAATAATGATTTAGTGAAACGATATCGCCTTTTAAAGATTTTTTTGCAAACCGGACCATTATCTCATCCAAAATAATCAAATAGTATTTTTATTTGCAAATATTCAGACATATTTTTATGATATGTACAATTTTAGTATTTTAATAGCCTTGTTATGGTTAAAAAATATTAAAATATATTAAAAAGGCCTAAACGCCTTTTCACGCCTTTTTACACCAAGGCCCGCCTAGGCTTCTAAGGCTTAACGCTTGGCCTCCACGCCTCGATCACGCCCCGCATTTTTTAGAACCTTGCGAGGATGTACCTCTTACCACCTAGACTCTCAGTACGAGTGGGACCCATAAGATCCATGTGAATTAACTCAAGAACACGAGAAGTGGTAATGGAATTCAACTTCCTATGAGGACTACGAATTTGTTTTCCCAACTGACAGGGTCCACAAATGGTCAAAGTTGACTTTCCAATAGATGGTAAGCCACGTACTAGGTCCTTTTTAGCTAAGCGACACGTGACCTAGACGTTGATGCCACAGATCCATAGGAGTGATCGTGGCGCTGTTGCAGACAAGTGAGGACGTGGGCTCAGTCCCATAGCAATTATCCTCGGTCCTCACCCCTTGCATCAAAAGTTTACCGGCTTGATTATAGACTTTACACGCGTCCCGGTCAAACTTTACTGCAAAGTCAGTGTCGCACAACTGGCTAATGCTGAGAAGGTTTGCTTTCAAACCTTTGACGTACAAAACATTTTCTAGCTTAGGAAATCCAGGTAACTCGACAGTACCACGTCCTATTATGCTAGACTTGCTCCCATCTCCAAAGGTGACTCTGCCATCCTGATAGTCCTCAAGAGTCGTAAAAAATGAGGCATCGCCTGTCATGTGTCTGGAGCACCCACTATCAAAATACCACAATGAGGTATTATGTGCTTTGAGAGCAACATGAACAACAAAAGCCTTTTTATCTTTCTTAGGTACCCAAGTCGGGATGACCTTTTGTTTGCCTTTGTTGTTGTTGGTTTTAGCTGGCATGTGAGAAGCATTCACTAATGGCAAAGACATCCGTCGGACTTCTTCCATTAAACTCTGGGTCGTGGCAGCTAAGAACTCAACTCGCTCTCTCATACTGGAAAAATCATCAGTATGACATAGTGGAGCAGTAGTACGTCGTGTCCGACCCATGCTATAGCAAGACTCCCTAAGGTTGTCTTTTCTTTTGCAATAAATACAAAAGAACATAGTCAAAGGCGGACCTTGGTTTGCTTTTCTTGGTCGAACTTTCCTTCGAGGTTTTTGACGGTGACCATAAGGAGTTGTAGTAAACTCAGGAACTCATCCAGGTGCAATTTGGGACGTGGAGGCACCATCATATCCAATTCCTTTCCGATCACCAAAACCTAAAGCGGGGCCGAGGAGCATCTTTCCCATCTTCCCAGATCTGTCCTCGATTTGTACCTTGACTTCCCGTGCTTTCTCAAGATCATGAGTCAGCTGGGCAACAAGGGCTTCAAGTTTCTTCCGAGTCTCCATGGAGGAATGGAGCTGACTCGTAAGACTAGCCACTTGTTTAGTCAAGTCCCCTCTCTCTTTCTCTAAAACACTCTCTCTCTCTCTAAATAGAATCTCTTTCTCGACACAGGCAGATTCTCTCTCTCTCAGGGCGGTGATGGTGGAGGACCTTCTTTCTCTCGCCTTTCTTAAATCTTCCTCTAAGACGGTGATCTTAAGAACTAGCGCTTTGTTACGTTTTTTAGTTTTAAATGACTCAGAATATAACTCAGCGTAGGCGCGTTTAATATCACTCTCGCTCTCACTTGAGTCATCCTCCCCCTCACTCACATCGATCTCACTGTCGAGGTGTCCCTCTGAAGCATCATCTTCATCGTCGTGAAGAGAACTAGGAGTGCTCACTTGACTGGCCATGAATGCGGTGAAGTTACACTCATGCGGTGACTCATCTCCTGAATCCACCGTCTCGACCTCACTGTCGTCACTAAGGGTAGCATTAAGGACAGCTTTCCCTTTCTCTCTATTCAGACGATTGGCACACTCAAATGCTCTATGACCCCTACCATCGCACTCAAAACATCTCTCACTTTCTTTCTTAGGAGGATTTTTGGAGTCTTTTTCATTTTTCTTTTCAAACTTATTTTTCTCAAATTTCTTTTTATCTTTAAAATTGCCATTTTTCTTAAATTTGAGAATCCTCTTGAAATTTTTTGCAAAAAGAGCCAAATCATCTAGGTCAAAATCACACTCAGAATCTAACGTGTCAGTCTCTCTCTTTCTAGACGACTCTACCCTTTTTCTAGCCGACCCCTCACTCCTTCTCTATTGGGCTTTAAGTGCAATTCCCTTATCTTTAGATTTAGCAGTTTTAGGGAACATATCAATTTCATAAGTTTACAAATCTCCTACAAGTTCTTCCAATTTTAGCGTATTTAAATTACCCATAGAATTTAGCACAGTGACTTTAGGGATAAAACGCTTAGGTAAAGAATGAAGAATCTTTTTAACAACTCTAGCATTAGGAATATGTTCACCAAGATTAAAGCTAGTATTCACAATGTCAAAAAGTCTAGCATAAAATTCATCAAAGCATTCAGATTCATGCATGGTGATGGTTTCAAATTGAGTTGTCAAAATTTTGCAACTTAGATTCTTTCACAACATTAGTTCCTTCATGGGAGAGTTGTAAAACATCCCATGCCTCTTTTGATGTGGTGCACGTCATTATGCGTTTGAACTCATCAGGTGTGATAGACCCAGAAATAGCACTTAGACCCTTAGAATTAAAAGATGACCATTTAAATTCTTCATTAGTCCAAGAAGTGTCAGGTTTCAAGTTGATCACATTATCAACAGTCACGGAGGGAGGAGTCCACCCTCTTTCAACTAAAATCCAAACCCTTTCATCTATGGCTTTTAAAGCCGACCTCATTCGGGCTTTCCAATAAGCATAATTTGTCCCGTCAAAAACAAGCATTTTATTATATAACTTCTCCATTTGAACAAGCACTTTTTCAAAAATCAATTTTTTTAGAAAATTGATATCTTAGAAAAATTTTGTGGAAAATGGGAATATGCGATAGATTAGCGTAACCTGCTCTGATACCAATTTGAGAACGTATGTGCTTGCGTTAAACTAAGAAAATTATATATTAAACACCTTTTAACCCAAACAAACTCTAAACATTCAACAATATGTGATTGAATAAGATGATAATCTAAGCAAGAACATTCAAAGACATGCTTGTGAAGAAAAATCCCCCAAAGGGGCAAAACCATTTATTTTCATTATAATATTGTAGGCTGTACAATTTCGAATTACAATGAAAATACAAGTAACTTAGAATTACCCTCAGGTGTCGGATTCTGTAGTCGGCGGCTGGAACTATCCCTTTCCAGTAGGGCTGCAATGGAGAAGAAGAACGGTCTTCTCCACAAGGGTGCGAACAGCAAAAGTACGTTCCTGGGTTGCAAAGTGATTCACAAAGGATTATCAATTTGTGTGAATCAAATACCTAGAGTCTAGATGCTCAATAGGTGAAGACTTAGGGCTTTCTGTACTCTGAAAATCGTGTGTGTAAGTCTTATAAAACCACTTCCCGTAGTGGGATTAAATAAGAAGTCTAGGGCCTTAAAAATCTGAACACGATCTGAACACGATCTGTTTAAGTCTATCCCAGGTGGACCGGTACGGGTCTGAGGCGGATCGGTCCGATTGACCGGATCGGTTCTTTTATTCTGAGGCAGATCGGTCCATTGATGATCGGATCGGTTCTTTTTCAGGCTTCACCGGTTCGCTTGCGGTCCGGGGTTTACTGGCCTTCGGCAGTCGAATCGGTCCGGGTCTGAGGCGGACTGGTCCGGTTGATCGGATTGGTTCTTTTATTCCAGGCAGACCGGTCCGGTTCTGTCAAACTTTGATTCCACTTCTTCTTTTGATATTCGGATCCGTTGATGAATGTATGAATCTTGAATTTCTTCAACGGTGTAATGGCGTGCGACATAATAAATTGATAATGGACAAAAATGTCCTTACAAATGGGATCCATAACACTCACAATAGTAGTTGGCTCTATTAACCATATCACTGAATTCCAAGTCATTAACATACCTGTATGCTTCAACCTGCTACTTCACAGCATCTGAGGGGTATATTCTTCCCGTTATTAGAAATTTAAATTCATCACCAAAGCGCAATTTATCATCATTTTGGGGGATGACGTCGGTACAAAAAATGCCAGCACTAACACTTCGAAATTCGAAATCCAATATGGGACGAATGACCTGATTATTTTTTACTTTAGAGTTGATCCACTTCCCATTCTATTATGAGATAATTTTAAAGATTGAATCTGTTCAGAGCACAACCCTCATAGCAACATCAATATGATACAATTTTTTTTAAACATGCATTTCATGCCCGGACTAAGGACAGGGCATTATCAACATGGTATACTTGAGCCCATAGTTCTGAAAGAGGTCTTTCTCTCGCATGGATTGGGTTATCATCCTTCACCAGAAGAACTCAAAGTGATCCTTCAACCATGATTGAATAGGGGTTTAGATTATGCAAAGACTATTTTGAGAGATTCTCTAAATAATAGATTTATTAAGGAGGGTGACAGCTACTAAGGATTTTAAGGAAACTGATTCTGAGGACTCATTCAACCTGCATACACTTGGGTTGACTCTTTATATGATCTATTCATATGATAAACTATTGGGCTCTCTTACTCTGATCAAGGCCGCTGACGAACCTCTTCTCAACTGGAATGCTATACCAGTTCAACCTACTAAGGTTCAACATAACCTTATTGTTTACCCTATATCCTCACCTGTTGTTGATTTTATATATATATATTTATGTAACTGAGGCCTACTTTGATGAGGTTCTCAATGCTATTTTTCTAGAAAGTGAAATAAAAGAGGGGTTTGACTATAATGTTGTGACTAACATTAATTGTCTTAATTCTAAGCAAACCCTTGGTGATGATGAGTTTACAAATGAAGAATTATTAACTGATATTAATAAGGTTAACAATGAACAATGTAACCTTGTTCAAATTAATGAGGATGAAACTGTTGTTATTAATCTTGTATTCGTTATCCAACAACGTGAGATTAGGATAGGGTCCACCCTTAACGAGCATGAGCGTGCACAATTCATAAAGTTGTTGAAAGATTTTGTGGACGTATTTGAATGGTCCTATGATGACATGCTTGGAATTGACCCAAAAATAGTTAAAGATAAGATACTGACATTCTTAAAATGCAAACTGGTCAAATAGAAGATAAGGAAACTCTGTACCGAATGGTAGCTCAAAGTTAAATAAGAGGTAGTCAAACAGTTCAACGTAGGCTTCATACACGTGATCGAATACCCTACATGGCTCACCAACATCGTCACTATACTAAAATAAGGAAGAAAAGTCTGCATGTGTGCCGACTATTGGGATTTGAACAAAGCATCTCCAAAGGATGATTACCAATTGCCCAACATCGACATTATTATGAACAACTCATCCAACCACACCCTCAAGTCATTCGTTGATGGATTTGTCGTATATAACCAGATAAAGATGTACCCTGGTCATCAAGAGAAAAACATATTCATCACCCCCTAGGGAACATTTTGCTACATTGTCTTGCCATTAGGGCTCAAGAACAATGGGGCTACCTACCACAGGCTTGCCATAACAATATTGCATGATTTGATACACAAAGAGGCCGAAGTCTACGTAGACGACATTATCATTAAGTATAAGACTCGAGAAGGTCACGTTTCCGCCCTTCATAAGTTATTCGAATGACTACGAGGATACTAAATGCGGTAAAACCCATAAAAATGCATTTCAGTGTCACGAAACAAATTTTTTGGGATTCATGGTTAGCGAGAAGGGAATCGAAGAACACCCTGCCAAGCTAAAATACATACTTGAAATTCCATCACCATAGAAGAAAAAGGAAGTGTGGGGATTCCTAGAGAAACTTTAGTACATCATTCGGTTCATCAACTAACTGACTTTCATTTACGAGCCCATCTTTAAACTCCTACAGAAGGATTCTACCAAAGTCTATAATGAGGACTGCCAAGAAGCCTTTGATAGAATCAACCGATACCTTACCTAACCTTCGGTGCTTGTGCCTCCTTATCCAGGTCTTCCTCTAATCCTATACTTGATCGTAATAGATACTACAGTAGGCGATTTTCTAGATAAGTACATTGAAGAATCATGAAAAGAAAAATCCATTTACTATGCCACTCGAATATTAACTGGGAACTAAGTCAACTACATTGCCTTGGAGAAAGCACTTGGTCAGGGTCACTTAAAAGTTCTGGCACTACATGTTCGTCATCCACATAAAACTTATATCCCGAATAGATCCCATCAAGTACTTTGTATAAAAGCCTTCCCTATCTATCCAAATAGCTCGATGGTTTATGTTTCTATACGAGTTTGGTATTATTTATGTTATGTAGAATGTCATGAAAGGGAGAGCCATCTCTAACTACCTCGCAGATTATCCTATGGAAGAAGTCGATGTTTCGGTCTTTGAATTCCCTAAGGAAGATGTTCTCTACACCTCTCAAGAGGACCTACCATGGAAAATGTTCTTTAATGGATCTACCAATAAGAAAAGATACGACATTGGAATACTCCTGATCACCCCTGATGACTCTTATACTCCTATTGCCATTAAGCTAGATTTTCTCTACACCAATAATATGACTGAATATGAGGCATGCACTATATGCCTCAAAGTCTCCCTCAAGAAAGGCCTCAAAGTCTCCCTCAAGAAAGATTTTTTCTACACCAATCGTCTCTGCCTAGCCATTCCAAATTGTATCCCACCTTAGAAGAACCAACCATTTCAAGTATTGAAAGGAAAAGGACTTAGGAATAGTTTGTGAAGAAATAAAGAAGAGCATTCAAGAAATTGAAGGTGTAAAAAATAAGGAGGGATCATTCCCTTTTTATATGGCATTAAGCATCATGTCGATCAACGTACATTCATACATATCGATCTGCACCTTCCATTTTCTTCTTATCAATGAATCCCAAGAGTCCATGTTAGTGCTGAACGACAACCCCTCCAACCTACTTTAGAATAAATTCATGAGGCCTAGAAGAACCACCTTCCTATCGACACCCTTCTGCAAATTTTGTACAAAAATGCTAGAAAAATCCAAATATTACCTGAAAAATTCCTAAAAATACTAGAAAAATATTGGAACATTTCTTCATTAAAAAATATTTTACGGAGAGCTGAGCCCCATTAAAAGCCCTTAAGACCCCTAAAAGGATTAACCTTCCAACTTTGTTTCATCATCCAAGTCTACTACCATTCCCCAACGGAATATCAATCTCAAATCAAATACTTCCCCAACAGATTTGCAAGATAATACCTCCCTAGTTCACTAGAAGAATCTCCAGTCTAAACCAACCCCCCAATGGAATTTGAAGATACACTTGCATCAAAATCCCTCTCAGTTTCCCCAGTGAAGTTATCTTTCCCCCAAAACTATAAATTCTCAGGTGATTGACTCCTCATATCAACTTTAGGTCCTCAGAATTGACCTAAAAATGTAGAATAGGTACCTATAACCATAGGTCCATAAAATGGATTTCGACCCGCAGAAGCAGTCTGTACAACTTGAGGTCCTCAGAATTGACCTCGCCCCAGAGAATTATTCCCTTTAACTTTAGGTTCTTAAAATTAACCTTGACCTATAGAATCAATCCCTATAACATTAGGTCCTCCGAAATGACCTAGACCCATAGAATCGATCCTACAACATTAAGTCCTGAGAATTGATCTCGACCCGTAGAATCGGCCCCCCTAACTTTATGTCCTCAGAATTGTCCTTAAACTGCAGAATTGGTCCCATCAACTAGAGATCTTTAGAATTTACCTCAACCCCCAGAATCATTCCCGTCAACTTTAGGTCTTCAGAATTGACCTTGACCCCCATAATCGGCCTCCTCAACTTTATGTCCTCATAATAGACCTCGACCCATAGAATCGATCCCCGAAATTTCAGGTCCACAAAATTAAGCTCAGTCCCTCAAAATAAACCTCGACCATCTAAACCAGTCAACTTTGTCCCTTCGATCCAAAGAATTAACCTTAAACAGAAAAATCACCACTTAAGTCATTTAATTCAAGATTAAATGGCTCCAAACAGTTTTTTGGGGAAAATATTAATCAAAACAAACAGCTAACAAAAGATGTGTATAAAAATATTATATGATCGTGTTATTTAAGGTATAGGTGTATCGATTTTGAAAAAAAAAACTTACATAGGTTCTAAATCAGCACAACGTCAAGAAGGTGATGAGAGGAAGAGTAAGTATGCAAGTACAAAAGATTTCAAATTGGTAAAACCCCACCCAATTGGGGAAACATCCACGGAGGTCTCTACACCTAAAAAAAACCCACTAAAATAGAGTAACAAATTACAAATTATATACCAAACCAAACACATAAGAAGACCAAATTCTAAGTCCTGAATTTTTACCAACTCCTTTGGACAATTATGACTCCTCTGAAGGTTCTGATGTTGAGGTTGTTCTCCCATCTTTGTAACCGCTTCTCCTTTTAGCTTTACGTTGACTTTAAAGTCAAGAATCTCTCTACCAACACTTCTTTAGTGTTGTAGTTTGATGAGTGTAAGTGGTGAAGTGCCTAATCACGTGCATGTAACACACACACACACACACACACACACTTATACAAATAATATTCCTCATAAATTACAAATATCGTTCTAAGATGTAGTAAGGATTTTTGAATCATAGTTTCTTTGATAGTCTCAAACCACAAATCTTTATTTTTATCGACAGATCTTAAGGGAACCTTCCTCTAAAAAGCAGGCAAGTTATATTTTCTTTATTTTATTTACAAAGATATTTAAGTGTGAAATATTTCACGAAAGTTTAAAACCCCATTCAAGATCTTAACTAGATCTAAGTATGATTTTCTCATAAAGTGGAGACATAAATAAGTTTATTGCATCCGGTTTTAAAAACAATCATATGATAGGAAAACAACCAACAAGTACGATTTTTTGAAAAAAGAAATCAAACTTAACAAGATCTAAGTTATATGTATCACACAATTTGTGATCTCAAATTTCTATGAGAAGAAATTGAAATCTAAACTTCGTGACTTAGTTGGACAAGAGACAAAAGACGAGAGAGGTTGGTGCTTCTCACTTTGAACCCACTCAAACTCACAAAAGGGTTTTTTGGTGAAGGATTTGGCCAGAGTTTGATTAGGGTTTCTATTATCTCTCTATCTTTTCTCTTTCTATCCCTCTTCTCTTATTTTCTCTCAAAACTCAAAATGATCAAAAGATTGGAAACGTTCAGCAGTTGGTCTCTATTTATACTATGCTAGGAAGGATCTAGAAGGGTTGTATAAGATCAATGGATGAGATTAAGTCTAGCATTATCGATTCAAATCTTATGGCTAAAGATGGACCGCTATTAAAAGCAATGTGATTGGTTCTTTTCGATATCACAAGGATTGAGGCAAAGACATCCAGATCATAGATAGAAAATAATCCAATTGACATGATTAGGTATAAAGATTGTGAGAGTAAAAAAACACAAATCAAGTCGCTTATAGATCAACACGTGCAGGGCAGGGATTAAGCCTAAAATACTTGTTTTAGATTTCTAAAGAATTTCATTTTCCACCACATAATTCTCTTCCGCTTTCGGATCCTACCCAAGTTAGTTTATAGGAGAAAAGGGTAAATATAAATCAACCCACAACATTATTTAAACCAACTTTTAAATGATAAAAAAAGTTTTATAAATTCCTAAAAATTATTTACCATTTCTCAAAAATTATTAAAAAATCATCTTTATGGGATTTAACACACACACACCCCTAAATTATAAAGAATGCAATAAATGAATGCAATCCTAGGTGCAGTGTTGGTATTCTACCTTTGAGACTTTCGAGGAATTTGATATGTAGAGTCTGAGGCTCTTTAGTAGACTAGGATGTCATGCAATTTTGTCACTATTTCCAAACTAAACAAGCTCCTATATAATGTAGACTCAAGTGAGTCAAAGATATAGGGTTTTTTAATTTCCCGCTTTGGAAATATGAGATAAAATATCCTTTGATTCATCAAGGAATCGTAGGGATAGAAATAAATAATAAAATCCTATTCCTATACAAAATTCTAACTACCCCATATCCTAGAAAAGAAAATTACATTACTCAACTAAATACAAACCAATACCCTAACAACATTCGTATAACACGAGGTACTGATATCCTAATAATAAGATAACTAAGAGAAAGATTTTTAGTTGAAGTAATCAAAATAATGTCCAAGTGGACTTAAAACTTCTCCCCCATTTGGTCTCAAATGGACAAAGGGTCTACACACAACTAAGAGAGAGAAATATTAAAGCATAAAAATCAGCAATACATTGCAATTCTGCCACAACCATCACAATTAATTTTTACATAATGATTCAAAATGAATATTGCCTAAGGGTTTAGTGAATATATTAGCTAAATGCAATTCAGTAGGCAGGTAATTAATATCCAATTCCTTTGATTCGATTAACTCGCGTATTAAATGATGTCGAATTTTAATATGTTTAGTACGATAGTGTTGAACCGGATTTTTGAAAATATTGACCGCACTTTGATTGTGACAATAGAGATGTAATTGTTCTTCAATAATGGCATAGTCTCTTAACATTTGTTTTAGCCAAAATAATTGAGCACAACAACTGCCTGCGGTAATATATTCCGATTCAACTGTGGATAAAGAAGTGTAGTTTTGTTTCTTACTATTCCACCCTACCAAATTATTACCTATTTAATAACATGCTCCTAATGTACTTTTACTATCATCAGAACAACCATCTCAATCAGCATCGGTGTAGCCAATTATTATGCTAGATGTGTGATTTGTATACCAAAGTCCTAAATTGAGAGTTCCTTTAACATATTTTATAATTCTTTTAACGCAGAGTAAATGACTCTCTTTATGGTTGTTTTGACAGCGGGCGCACACAAAAATAACATACATAATATCAGGACAGTAGGTAGTAACGTATAAAATATTTCCTATCATACTAAGGTATAAGGTTGGGTCGATGGATTTCCCATTCTCATCTTTTGATAATTTAACTGAAGTACTCATGGGAGTCCTAGCATCTTTGGATTTGTCTAAACCGAACTTTTTAGAAATATATAAACCATAATTGGATTGCGATACAAATAAAACATCTGAATTTTTCTTAAATTGAAGACCTAAGAATAATTGTAACTCTCCCATAAGTGACATATGGAATTCTTTATGCATAATGTCAGAAAGTGTTTTGACATCCGTTGGGGATATAGATCCAAAAATGACATCGTCTACTTATACTTGGGCTATGATAATATTTCTATCATAATTTTTGACAAAAAGAGTTTGATCATCCCCTCCTCATTTAAAACCGTTGTTTTGAAGGAAGGTAGATAGACGTTCATACCAAGCTCTAGGAGTTTATTTTAACCCATAAAGAGTTATCTTAAGCTGGTAGACATGATTTGTATTATTAGGGTCAATGAACCCTTTGGGTTTATCTATGTACGTCTCTTCAGTCAAGCTTCCATTAAGGAAAGAAAATTTCACATCCATTTGATAAAGTGTGAGATGCAAATAACAAGCTATTGCAAAGAGTAAGAGAACAGACTCAAGGCGAGTGACAGGTGCAAACGTTTCCTCAAAATACATTCCTTCAATCTAAGAGTAACCCTGGGCAACTAATCTAGCTTTATTTCGAATAATCATCCCAGATTCATCTGTTTTATTTTGAAAAGCCAACGTGTGCCAATAACCGTTTTATTTTATGGTCGTGGTACATGATACCATACATCATGAATAACAAATTGAAGAAGGTTCTCTCGCATAGCACTTATCTACAATGGGTCATTCAGTGCTTCATTAACATTCTTTGGTTCTATAAGAGAAACAAAGAATGCATAATGAGCAAGATTACGCAGTTGGGATCTTATACGAACTGGCTCAGTAGGGTTACCAACTACACTATCTAAAGGATGATCTTTGGAAACCCAGTTAGGCATTTCATGGGTCTCAGTTGGTAAAGAATCATCTATCTCTAGAGAATCATAAGTTAAAGTGTTTTGAGATTCATCCACAATAGTTGGTCCTTTGATCTTACTCTCTACATTACTGTCACTTACAACGACATTAATGGATTCCATTAAAGTTTTTGTATGAAGATTATAGACACGGTAGGCTCTACTATTTGGAGAATATCCTAAGAAAATATCTTTATCTCCTATGGTTTCCAATTTAGATAGATGTTCTTTATCCTTGCAAACATAATAAGTACTACCAAAGGCTTTAAAGTATTTTAGGTTAGGTTTCTTCCCATACCAAAGTTCATAGGATGTTTGTTTGGTGTTTCTTCCTTAGGTATACTCGATTGATTATGTAACAAGCTGTACAAATGGATTCTACACAAAAATATTTAGGTAAGTTCTTCGCATGAATCATCACATGGACCATTTATTGAAGAGTGCGATTTTTACGCTCAATAATTACATTTTGTTGAGGTGTCTTAGGTTCACTAAATTTATGTTTGTAACCATTATAGTCACAATATTCGATGTCACCTGAAACTAAAAATTCCCCTCCTATATCGCTATTAATTCTATATACTTGTGAGTCCTTTTCATTTTCAATATGAACTAAATTTTTATGAAATATTTCTGATTTGTGTTTTAAAAAGGCTACCCAGGTAAATCGACTGAAATCATCAACCATAAGTAGAATATAACAGTTTCCACAAAGACTAACAGTACGATAAGGACCCATTAAGTCCAAATTGATGAGTTCTAGAGGTTTAGCGGATATAACTTTTTTAACTTTCTTGTGGGGGTCCTTCACAATCTTTCCTTCTTGACGGGGACCACATATGATGTTTAAAATTTGTTTGATCTTAGGAAGACCTCTAAGTATCTATTGGGAACATAATTTTCCAAGGCTGTCGTAATTAATGTGACCCAATCTATTATGACATATCTCACTGTCATTCATTATGGCAATATTACAAACTTCAGTACTTGGATTGACTGTGTAACAGTTATCTGAAGTATGGAGTCCTGTAATATTGCAATCAACTTTTTCATTTAAAATTTTGCAATTGTTATTTGAAAAGGTTACAATATGGATGGAGTCACACAATTGTGATATATATAGTAAATTAGGGTTAAGACATTTTACCAAAAGAACATCCTCTAGAATAGGTAGCCCTTCGTCATAGAGTTTTCCTTTACCAATGATCTAGATTGAAACACCATCTCCAAATAAGACATTTCCTATGAAGAAATTAGTTTTTCTTGAATGTTTGGTATCATCCCCGGTCATATGTATAGAACATCCAGAGTCTAAATACCATCTAGAAAATGTGTGTCTATCTTTAAAGGCACTGATCACAATATTGCATTTCATTTGGGGTAATAGCTCATCTTTTCTAACCCCTGTTTTAGTTTTTAATTTGTGCTTATTAACTCGTATTTGATAAAACTTCCAAGCTTCAGTCTTTTCTCTAAAATATTTTTTCGCAGGTTTATGAGGATTATAAAAAGTTTGAGCATTTGGTTTAGAAAAGAATCTAGGATTCCTTCCTGTTGATGATCTATTAGTATTTGTTCTTTTCTTCCTAATTCGATAGTTAAAATTCTTGTCCATCTATCTAGGTCGGATATAATTGTTTCGGGTGATCCTAGAATAGTTGAAGTTATGGTAAACATGAGAGTGATAGACTGGTTGATATAGAGGTTTGGAATATCAACCATCAAGGTAATGCCCATAGACATCACAGTAGGAGCAGTAAAGATGACTCATATAAATATTAAACTTACAAAAAAATTTAATCAAGGACTTGTCTAAGTTTTGAGATCTAGTCTTATTCTTATTTATCACAAGATGAAATGATGAATTAGCTTGTCTAATAGGAGGGAAAACATATTTAGCCCTATGTTTAACATTACGCTTAGAGTTACTTGATTCACCAATGTCTAACTTTTGTTATTGCGAGGCAAAGTCATTTTTCAATGCTTGAAAATCTGGACAAGTTTCAAAAGGTCTTTTGCCACCAGACACAAACTTGATAGGTTCAAAAGTTTTAGTTTGCTTGGAATTATTGGGGAAAAAATATTACAATTCTGTCATCAGAATTGGTCTTACTTTCAGTAACACAGTTTTTAAAACATTTTGAGTTATTTTATTTTTTAGGAAACTTTTTCAAGACCGTGGATGTATTTTCTTTTTTTTGTTCCAATTATAACAACGTCCCTTTGTATTTGTTTTCCAGAATTTCATTTCAGTCAGATAACTCTTTCAGTTTTTGTCCAAACATTTTAGTTTCCTTCTCATGAATTAGACATTGAGAAGTGTAATCTTCAGCGTTCTGTTTGGTCATATGACTTAGGGTATCTATCTTTCGTGTAAGGTCTTTGACAATATTTTCAAGTCTAGTGCTTTTCGTGAGAACTTTTTAGTACAATGTGTGAATGTCAGGAAGGCCCTTATTGTCGGAGTCACTAAGTCTGTAGTGTGATGTGTCCCATATAGATTCATTTTTAGGACCCACACACCTATTAGCATCAACATTATATCGTTCCCTTTCACTCACACACACCGTATTTGAATCATTATCAGCATTTTTAAGTAATCATGCAGACAAATCAGTATGGATAGCATCATTTAATATAACATGATTAGATTCCTTATCATCAGTGTATATGATTTTGGCAAAGAATGGCATACAAGGGTCATACGTATTGAATGACTCAGGTTCCTCAGTTCTTGAATCATTTGAGTCATCCCGTGTCTTGCACAAGTTAGCCATAGTTTTCTTGTTCTTATTCAAATTAACTCTACAATCACTGACTATGTGTCCTAACTTCCCACATCAGTAGAATTCAGTGTTCTTAAGGTCTCTATTGGGTTTATTGTCAAGTCTTTTCTCATAATGCCTATTATTATAGTGGTTTGAATAGGTAGGTTTGCCTTGCCTATCAGCAATTTTATTTCTAAATTTCACTATTTTCTTGAAATGTTTAGACATTGAGGAAATCTGATTATCCAAACTCTCTAAATTACAGTCCTCATCAGAATCTTAGTCAATTTCACTTAAATGGCATTCAGGTTTAGTCAACTTAGATATAAAGACTAGATTAGAGGCAAAATGTTTCTTATGGGTCTGTGCTAATTGCTTCTTAAACTCTAATTCCATTTCAACAATTCTTAGAATGCTACTGAGCAGTTTAGGGGTAAGGTTTTGATCATCCATCTCCTCAATTGCATAGCTCTTATTGTCAAATTTTTATGGCAGTGACCTTAGAATTTTAGAGACAATTTGTTTCCTATCATAAATTATCCCATTGTCATGCGACTTAGTAACTATGTCTAGTCAACCTAATGTAGAAGTCATAAAAAAACTCCGTCTCAGTCGTGACTAAAATGTTGTACTGCTAGATTAACATTTGGGTTTTATCATCATTAACACGTGTGTCTCCTTCGTGTGCAGTCACTAGGGTGTCACATGCTTCCTTAGAGGAAGTATATAAAGATATCCTCTTGGATTCATGTTCACTGATACACATAAATATGAAAATTTTGCCTTTATTATTGTTAAGGGAGGTCTGTTTTTCGTCT
The DNA here is from genome assembly GCA_949130495.1 of Sambucus nigra. Taxonomy (NCBI): domain Eukaryota; kingdom Viridiplantae; phylum Streptophyta; class Magnoliopsida; order Dipsacales; family Adoxaceae; genus Sambucus; species Sambucus nigra. Next base: position 525,353,144 of record OX422209.1, read on the forward strand.
TTGGTGAATTCACTTTGCAACTTCCTAATCCTTACAGTACTTCCTTCAATGGTTGGTTTAGTAGGAAAAGTGTAGCCATTTTCAGTAGCATCATAGACATCGTCTCCCAATGTCGCTTAGATGAAAGCAACCATCCTCACTTTCCAGTAAGGGAAGTGTAACACCCTGTCTAATTAAATACCAGGTAGCTACTCCTTTATTAAATTAATACAGAATGTCAAGTTGGTCCAGTCTTAGCAACACTGTCAAAAAACATTTAATTAATTACTAGCCACCTAATATTTAAAAAGAGAGATGTCAAATTCTATTAAGTAAGTTATCAAATAACCAAGAATTAAATCATTAACCATCAATCGCATAAACAATCTCACATGAATAATTAACGAAATGAGATCAACTGAGTCTGGAGTAAACACTCCAGTAATAATAATACCATAGTAAATAAAGTCCCAATACAAGAGTCTGAATAAATAAACCAATAATCGAAATAATGATAGTCTGTAACTGTAACCTCTAAATAAGAATGGTCGACATGCCCAAACTGATACAAATGACTCTGAAGGAACCAATGATAAATATTAACGCGTCTAATACCAAGATACTGTAGCATCCATAGCAGCTAGAGCACGTCATCAGAATGGAACTTCTATGCTTGGCGTCCCTGTGGCTGGGCACCTAAACTTTTTTTTTACAAAACAAAATAGATTTGGAGGAAAATTGGTCAGAGCCCGAGGTGAAAACATTTTAAAAGTTTAGCAAGTTTTCAAATTACAATTAAACAGCACATATTATAAACACGTTAGTTGCGTACTCTCACATGAGTTTCTCACCTCTCAACAAATGTGCACGCCTAACGTATGCCCTTAACCCATCCTAGTTATGCCGCTAACTAACTAGTCTGTACCACTTCCTCTTTCGCATTCTACCATAGGATGTCTACTCTTAATATCCAGAGAAGTTATATTCATAACCCATATTCGCATTCCTTAAATTACTTATCTCAAGTGTTAATTAAATTCTCATTCTTAAGCTATTCAAATATCTTAGTTATTCGCATTTACTAAGCAACAATGAACCAGTCATAAGTACATAAGTATAACACTCTCAGTACATAAGTACATATATGGCACCCCTATGCTAAGCTGCGGTGCTCGCATACTTTTCTATCAAATCCATGTACACCACGTACGTAAGGATCATGTGTTCCGAATCACTTAGGAACCGTCTAAATACAAAGCACACATATTGTAGGCGAACATAATTCACATACCCATGGGTCACGCACATACCTACGCTCCCATGGTCAGCTGACTTATCAACTCACAAATAAGTCATTCACAGTCCTATGTCCTTAAGGTACCAATCTAAATCCCCCCGAAGGTACACAAAGATAAGATGGCCCTTTTTCGAAAACTAACCTCCCGTGATAGCAAGTATGGTATGTATGCCATACACATAAGAAATCCATACACTAGGCATTCACACAACCTAAGTAATCATATTTCAATATAGTTATTCACACATTCCATATAGTAAGTCTCGTACGTAGCAAGTTTATCCCGAACATCATACGTAATATATTTGAGTACTTAAACCTATCTCAAAGGTTTACTAGGTCTCCTATTAGCTTCCAATGTTATCTCAGTAACTTAAAGTCCCTCTGTTACTGTTCTTATCCTTAAATCATCATTAATTCCCATTATAGTTTCAATTCAAATGATTTCTAATCGTACCTCACTTGGTAGACCCTTGTAAGCAATATCATTCAATTTAATAAGGTAAACCATTTTTCCCGACATCAACTAAGACCCTACTGACCTTAACTAAGTCCCACAATATCAATTTAAACATCCTAAGAATCATCATCGGCGTTGGGATTTTCATTAAGCCTTAAGGGAAAACAATTGCCAAAAAATGAGAAGGAGTCGATCGATCGAAGAAAATAAGTCGATCAATCGATCGTCGATCGATCGACATTCTTGAGTCGATCGATCGATCAAGCAGGTATCAGCCTAGATTTCTCTTAAATAGTTACGGATTTCTTCCTTGTTACACCTCTAATTCTTCATTAAAACGTCCCAAACTCCCAAGAAAGTTCACTAATCATCCTATTAACATATCAACATCATCTCTAACGTATTAGAATCATTAAACCCTTATGGATCATGAGTGTCTTGGATTAAAACACCGAATTTTCATAAAAATCCTATTTCTCCTAATTTCCTCAAGAACACTATATAATGCAATACAAATTTATTATTCTCTATCCATAAATCATAATTTCATGGCTGCTATTATCTCCAATGTTAAAATACATGCAAGACCTACCCAGATTACGATTTCAATTCTTCAAATCCATTCAATTTTCTTTATTGAAGGTTATTGTCCAATTCTAACCTAACATGAATGATATATGCGCTAGATTATTTCAAGTTAAATCACTTGCCTGGTAATGAAGATTTTGATTTGATGAAGTAGACGGTATGGGGATGATCCTTGCTTTCCGATCTATCCGATGGTGGTGATAGTAGTGCAAAAGTCTCTAAGTGGTGGTTCTCCATTGGAAACTTCCTTCTCTTCCACTCTAATGGACGTTTACGATTTTTGGTTGAGAAAACCTACGGGACTCAAGTGTTGGCTGATATTAACTGTCTAAAATTCGTGGGTCACTATTCACCAAAAAATACGAATGATTAAAATACCCTCTCGGGTTGCCGGTTATCCCTAGAATGCCCCGGGACCCAAACTAAACCCCTGTCCAGTGTTTTCTGACTATCTCGAACCTTCCAGACACGTTGGCGCACTCAAAATGCTCATGCGGATGACATAAAAATAAAATACTTTTAAATCCATTAAATTGGATCCTGACACGACTGACATGTGCGTCCCAACTTAATTATCGAAGCTGCCATATTTTCAACTCACAATATTTTAATAAATATAATAATCACATATTACCGTAATCACTTGGTAATATTCAAAAACATTATAATAATCAAATACTAACTCTCGTCTCGCTAGCATTTAAATTCGGATTAATTTCCAATTAATTATCCCAAATTAATTTTTATAAATCTCATAATTCAAGGTAATTTAATTTAATAAATCACATAATTAAAAGACATAAAAATACGGGGTATTACAGGAAGTTGGTTCCATAAAAGAGAGGGGGCCTGGACAGGTTACCAAATCTTTCAAATTTCTCGTCCATAGTTTGTTTGGAGAAAACAATTTCATAAAATCAAGATCTAAAAGAATTTGTAAAACCAAAGCTCTGATAACAATTGAAAAATCTCGACTTAAGTCATTTAATTCAAGATTAAACAGTTTAAATGGCTCCAAATAGTTTTTTAAAGAAACTCTTTAATCAAAACAAATAGCTAAGATAAGATGTGTATAAAGATTATATGATCGAGTTATTTAAGGTATACGTGTACCAATTTTTAAAAACAAAACTTATATAGGTTCTAAATAAGCAAAACCTCAAGAGGGTGATGATAGGAAGAGTATGTATGCAAGTACACAAGATTTTGACCTGGTAAAACCCCATCTAATTAGGGAAACATCCATGGAGGTCTCTACACCTCAAAAACAAAATCCACTAAAATAAAGTAATAAATTACGAACTATATAACAAACCAAACACACAAGCAGACCTAATTGTAAGGCCAGAATTTTTACCAACTCCTTTGGACTATTTTCTGACTCCTTTGAAGTTTCTCATGTTGAGGTTGTTGTCCCAGGTTTGTAATCACTTCTCCTCTTATCTTTACGTCGACTATAAAGTCAAGAATCTCTCTACTAACAATTCCTGAGTGTTGTAGTATGATGAGGGTAAGTGGTGAAGTTCCTAATCACATGCATGCAACATACACAAATTTATAGAGAGAATATTCCTAACAATTCACAAATATCGTTCTATGATATAATTTTGACACCCGGACTAATTAAATACCGGGTAGCTACTCCTTTATTAAATTAATTCAAAATGCCAAGTTGGCTCAGCTAATAGCATCACTGTCGAAAACATTTTTATAATTACTAACCACCTAGTATTTAAAAAGTAAGTGCCAAATTTTAATTAAAGTCTGATTAACATGCAACAAGTGTAATGAAGAATAATAACACCATTCACCATACCGAAGTAAATAGAATAACCATCACATAATGTAAATAAAGTCTGGAGGAAAACTCCTCACTACAATACCACAAACTAAAATAATTAAACAGAATACTGAATCAATACATGCCAAAGTCTGAAAACAAAAATGGAAATGTAACTCTAATGGAAATGGGCAACATGCCCTACAACTGATAAATACTGAATCAGGGATCCAAATGATAGAAGCATCTAAGAGCAAATCCCTGTAGCTTCCACAAACAGCTACAGCTCGTCACCTGAAGGAGTATCCTATGCATGGTGTCCTTGTGGCTGGGCACCTAAAATGGTTTTACAAGAAAAATAGATTTGAAAGCAAACGGGTCAGAGCCCGAATGTGGAGATATTTTAAAAACCTGCAAGTGCTTTAAAAACATTAAATGCAAAGTACATGTTAGGACGTGTGCTCACATGAAATTCTCACCTCTCGTCTAACTGTGCACTCCTAACGTAAGTACCCATCTGAAATGACACAAACCACTAGCTAAGTGACATCATATCTAGCTAGACTGTCATAGGTTCCACTCTTATTACTTAGTTCCCATTAACATCATAATGCTCGCAATTAAATAGGGCTTAACGTAATTTCAGTTTCTCACATAAAAGTAATACAACTCATTATAGATCATCCCTTTTATTTTATTCCATAGTTACACACAATACCATATGAAAGTTCTCAGTTTATTAAGTGTATATCATTCACATCATAAATATACAATATAAGCACCCCGAGCCTAAACTGCGGTGCACACATACTCTGCTATCCATCCCGGTACATCACGTACATAAGGAATCACGTATTCTGAATCTCTCAGGAATTGCTCAGATAACACAAATCACAAACAGTGGAGGCGAACACAGTCACATCACATGGGTCACGCACATACCTACGCTCCCACGATCAGCGGACTTATTAACATCCCAATAAGTCTTTCTCTGACCTACGTTCATCGAGGTAACCAGTCTAAATCCGGGCAACACAAGGATTAGAGGGCCCTAAGCGAATGCAAACCTCCCGTGATAGCAAGTATGGTAGGAATGTTATACACACAAATCATATACCAATACTAAGTAAGCACACATCTTAGTAATCACTGTAGTTTAATTGTAGTACTTATCACATCCTCGTACCAACTAAATATATATTCAACTTATATAATCCCGGTCTATATTTATACGCGCCATAATTATTCTCACGTCGTAGTAGGCACTCACGTTTCAATCCACAATATTCATTTGATTCGATTCACACTTATATAATTAACTCCTCATTATATCCCAAATGTCCCAAATATACTAATACACCATCAAAGGAATGTTATCTCTATCCTCGAACAAGTTTACGGGATTCCCAAAATCAAAACAGGCCAAAAGGCCTAAACTGCCAGCTCGTTAGAAGTCTCGTTCGAACGAACTGGGCTATCTAACGAGATCTCGTTCGAACGAGATTATCGAATGAAACTGCCCCTCGTTAGAAGAGACTGGTCAACTCATTAGAAGCTCATTCGAACAAGCTCGTTCGAACGACCTGGGGAGGTCTTCTAACGAACGACCAGTTTCGAGCCCAGATTTCCCTAGTTTCGTTTTTTCACCATTTTTGTCTCTTCAAAACTCATCTAAGCAACAAACCAACGATTGTTTAAGGTCTCTATTCATCCCTAAACGTACCTAGGTCACATTCTAACATATTTTAAGGAATCAATTCATTCTAACATCATTAAATCCTCAAGTCTCTACACTTTTTCCCCAATTTTCAAGAATGTAAACCCTAGAATTTATAATCATTAATTTACCCAATTAAATCCGTTTTAATTTCATCCAATATCTAATGTCATCACAATAATCATCTACCTACCATTCTACATGCAATTTCTCTTCAAGATTTCAAGTTCTAAGGTCCAAAATACATGGGTTTTCATTATCTTTCAAGAACAAATGTAAATCTTAGAATAATCTAACATGGAAGGAACATTCTCTGAATTAAACGGAATTAAATCACTTGCCTTAAGTTTATCTCTGATTTTGATGACGAATTTGTGAAGTGTTCTCTTTCTTTCTCTCCAGAATTCCTTCTCTCTCTCTCAACAAGCTCTTCTTCTCCAATGGCTATGGTGGCTAGGGTTTATTTTTGGAAAAACTTATAAACCTAACTTCTAATAACCTACGTAGCCTATTGGGTTAACATGGGTTGGTTAGTGGCTTAGTGGGTCAAATCCACATCAGATGTAATTTACCAATTTTCGTCACTTTTAATTCTCAAAAATGCAAAATTACCAAACTACCCCTATATGTTGCCGGTATGGCCTAAAAATACCCCGGGACCCAAACTAAACCCCCGGCTAGCGTTTTCTGACTATCTCGACCCTTCCGGACGCATTGGCGCACTCAAAACGACCATACGGATAATAGAAATAAAAATTACTTTTATAATTAAAATAATACACCATGACGCGGCGGTCACACGCGTCTCAACAAAATTCCCAAATTGTCATATATAAATCTCACGAAAAATTTCATAATTCCAGATTCTTATATAATCATATGCACATATAATCAAATACCAACTCGCATCTCGCTAGTATTTTAACCCGGATTAATTACCAATTAATACGGATTTAATTTAATTAATCCCAAAAATAAATATCACAGAAAATACGGGGTATTACATACTTCCCCCCTAATAACTGAATTTCGTCCCAAAATTCGAAACTAGAAAGTACCTGCTAAAAACAACTCTGGATAACGTTCGTGCATCTCATCCTCGCGCTCCCATGTGGACTCCTCGACATTATGATGTCGCCACTGAACACGCACTAACGGAACTATCTTTGATCGCAGCTTCCTCTCACTTCGGTCCAAAATAGCAACCGGTCCCTCCTCGTAGGAGCTATCCGGCTGGAGATCGATGTCCTCCACAGCAATGTGAGAATGAGCCAAATTATCTCTAAGGTATTTCCTTAGCGAGGAAATATGAAACACATCGTGAATCCGATGCAAATGTTCCGGTAACCCAAGTCTATACGCAACCGGTCCGATCCGCTCAATAATAGGAAATGACCCCACATACCTCGGTGCCAACTTCCCCTTCTTCCCGAAACGCATAATCCCCTTCATAGGAGATACTCTGAGCAAAACCTGGTCCCCCACTTGGAATTCCCTGAAAAATCTCTTTGCATCATCATAACTCTTCTGCCGGTCTTGAGCTACCCGAATGCGACTCCGAATCAACTCAATCCTTGCCGAAGTATCCTGAATCACTTCCGGCCCAAGTAGTTTGTTATCCCCCACCTCTAACCATCATGCTGGGGAACGACAAGGCCTACCATACAACGCCTCAAACGGAGCCATGCCAATAGTGAACTGATTGGAGTTGTTGTAAGCAAACTCCACCAGTGGAAGGTACTGCTCCCATCCACCCCCAATGTCAATAATGCACATGCATAGCATGTCCTCCAACATCTGATTTGTGCGCTCTGTCTGCCCATCGGTCTGCGGATGATATGCCGTACTCAACCGCAATTCCGTGCCCATGGCCTCCTGGAAACTCTCCCAAGACTGCGAAACAAATATCTTGTCTCTGTCAGACACGATATTTAGGGGCACACCGTGAAGTCTCACAACCTCTGAAATGAAGAGCTGGGCATACTGTCCCGTAGTGTACTCAGTCCTTACGGGTAAAAAGGGAGCGACTTTGGACAATCTGTCCATAATTACCCAAACGGAGTCATGACCCCTCTGCGACGTAGGCAACCCCGTGATAAAATCCATGGATATGCTCTCCCACATCCACACCGGAACCTCCAACGGCTGTAGAAGTCATGTCGATTTCTGATGATCCACTTTTACTAGCTGGCAAGTGGCGCATTTCGAAACAAAATCAGTAATATCTCTCTTCATACCGCTCCACCAATACTGCCGTCTCATGTCTTGGTACATTTTGTCCCCTCCGGGATGTACTGCGAATCGTGAGCCGTGCGACTCTGCCATCACCTCGTGTGGCAATTTCTCCCCTTTCGAAACCACCAATCTCCCATTGAAGCGTAATCCCCCATCTGAGCTGACGGTATAGGACTCGGCTCCCTCTGCTAGTAAACGAACTATCTGTTCCTGACAGAACGAGTCATTAGCCTGTGCCCATACTACCTTCATGACAATCTGCGGTGTAACGGTCATCACAGACATGAAAGATCGGGCCACTGCATCCTGGTGTCCCAACTCCTTCCACTTTGCCTTCCACACCCTTGCCACCTCATCTGCTGGCCTACGGCTCAACGCGTCTGCTACCACGTTAGCCTTACCCGGGTGATACTGGATATCAAACTGGTAGTCTTTCACAAACTCAAGCCACCTACGCTGCCGCATATTTAACTCCTTCTGCGTGAATAGGTATTGTAGGGACTTGTGGTCCGTGAACAGTTGGAACTTCTCCCCCAAAAGATAGTGCCTCCAAATCCGTAGGGCAAATACCACTGCTGCCAACTCCAAATCATGCGTGGGGTAATTCTTCTCGTGAGGCTTAAGCTTACGGGAAGCATAAGCTATGGCCTGTCTCTCCTGCTTTAATACACCTCCAAGCCCTTGCAAGGACGCATGGGTGTAAACCAAATACTCAACTCCCGGTCTCGGCAATGCTAACACAAGTGCTGAGGTCAATTTATCCTTCAACTCATCAAATTCCAACTGACAGGCATCACTCCAGATGAATGGCACACCCTTACGAGTCAGATGTGTCAAAGGACCTGCTATCTTCGAGAAACCCCGAATAAACCTCCTGTAGTATCCTGCTAGGCCCAAGAAACTACGAATCTCAGTCGGTGTCGTGGGCTGTCCCCACTCCCTCACCGCGGATACCTTCGCCGGATCAACAGATATCCCCCGGTCAGAAATAATGTGTCCCAAAAACTGGACCTCCTTTAGCCAAAACCCACACTTCTCAAATTTTGCATACAGCTCGTTCTGACCTAGTGTCTGCAAAACTTGCCTCAAATGCTCGGCGTGCTCCTCCTTTGTCTGGGAGTAAACCAGAATATCATCGATGAAGACAATGACAAACTGATCTAGGAAATCCCTGAACACTATGTTCATCAAGTCCATAAACACTGCTGGAGCGTTGGTTAAACCAAAAGGCATAACCCGAAACTCGTAAGAACCATATCTCGACAAGAACGCAGTCTTCGAGACATCCTCCTCCCTGATACGCAACTGATGGTATCCCGATCTCAAATCAATCTTCGAGAAGAAAGAAGCTCCTCTCAACTGGTCGAATAAGTCATCGATTTGAGGCAACGGATACTTATTCCATATCGTGACCTTATTCAACTCTCGGTAGTCCACACACAATCGCAGTGAACCATCTCTCTTCTTCACAAACAAAACTGGAGCGCCCCAAGGTGAGGTACTCTTGCGAATGAAGCCCTAACCTAACAGTTGCTCTATCTGATCTCGTAGCTCTCGCATCTCTGTCGGAGCCATACGGTACGGTGCGCATGCTATAGGCCTCGTATCTGGAAATAAGTCTATAACAAAGTTTATCTCTCGACTGGGGGGTAGGCCTGGTATCTCCTGAAACACATCCGAATAATCCCTGACGACTGGGATCGAATCTAAAGGGATCACAACCTCCTTAGAGGTATCCTCCTCTCGGTAATACAAATGAGCGGTCGAGCCTCCCTCCGGGCAAGGCATCGCCACTATAAACATCTCTTGCCCCGGAATGGCAAAAACAATGCTCCCGCTGAAGCAATCAATTATGGCCCTATAATCAGCGAGCCAATCTATACCGATAATCACATCGTGAACATGCATATCTAATACCAACATATCTGCAGGTAATACCAGACTACCAATCTCTACCCCCACTCCCCGGCATATAAAGAATATAAGTGACCCACTCCCCAATGGTGGGTCTACACACGTCACTGTGCTCTCTGCCGTAGCTAACAATCCTAAGGCTTTCACGAAATGTGTAGATATAAAACAATGTGTAGCCCCCGTATCAAATAATACCCTACCTATAGTGCCATGGATAAGAAATGTACCCTCAATCGCGGGCGGTGCCTGCGGAACTGCTGCCTGGTGGACGTTATAGACACGTCCATACTGTAGCTGCCCCTGCTGAACTGGGACTGCTGGAATGGGTGGCAATGCTACCATCTGTGGCGGTGCGGGGAGAGCGGCGGGAAACATAGGCCTCTGCGGCTCCTGACGAGCACCCTGCTGCTGCTGCTGTGGGGCCCTGCCCCTATCAGGATAATCCTGTCGTTTATGGCCAGTCTTGCCACAAACAAAAGACTTCCCTGGGAAGTTCCCTCCTCTCTGCCCCTGCTGTCCCCAGCCTTGGTGGCCGTTACCATTCCTCCCTTGGCCCTGCTGGAACTGCTGCCCATTTTGCCCCTGTTGGCCCTGATGACCTTTTGGACCCTGATGGCCCTGACGGAAACCTCCCTGTCCGTGCCTGTAATTTCCTGATCTGAACCTCTTCTGATCCCCCTGCTGGGAACCCTGCTCACTCTATCTCTGCCCCTGAACAGATTGTGCCCCACCGGCACCATGTCCTCCAGTCCTGCCCTGATGGCTAGACTCTCCCGATCTCTTGCCCTCAGCCATATGAAAGCGGTGATCCTGGCAGTGTAACAAAGCAGCGTTAACCACATTAGAATAAGTGGCCAACAAAAGGTTCCCTAACAGATGCTGACGGATCCTCCATGTCAATCCGTCGGTGAATTTCTCAATCTTCTTCTTTTCTGTTGGTATCTCATCCGGAACGATATTCAACAGATTCGTGAACTCGGCCTCATACTCGGCCACGGTCTTACCCTCTTGCCTCAGATTCATCAGTTTCCTCCTCATTTCCGTATGAACAGCGGACGGAAAGTACTTGCGGTCAAACCGCACCCAGAAATCCTGAATAGTGAGAGTATCCCTCTCCTCCACGGTGGTAATAGACTCCCACCACTGCAGTGCAGATCCAACTAGCTTGAAAGTAGCTAGCACCTGCTTCTGAACGTCCGTGTACTCATACATCCTCAAGTGCCTTTGTATATCCTTCCTCCATTGGCTGGAGACTACCACATCTGAGCTACCTGCAAAGTCTGGCGGATGCGCTTTCTGAAAAGCGTCACTTACACGTTCCCAAGTAGACGGGAATGCATTTGCCTGTACTGGCGCGGTAGCCGGCGCCTGAGGTGGTGCCTGCTGGACTACGGCATTTGCGGCATTTACCGCTTGGGCTACAATAGCTGCAACCTCAGCGGCGTTCATCATGCCCTGAACTAGAGCGGGCTGGGGTTCGGGTGTTGCATCCCTAGGAACTCGTCGTGCACGTCGTGGAGGCATCTGAAATAAGAATGAAGTTTATAAGTTCGCAGTTATAAACTTAAAATAGCTGAAGAACGAAGCATACACAAAAAGAGTACAACAGTCCTAATATATAGGGCTCTATATCAAAGAAACTTAGCGAAAACATAATAGCCGTACAGATCCTAAAGGACACTAGAACCTGATGCTCTGATACCACCTGTGACACCCCGACTAATTAAATACCGGGTAGCTACTCCTTTATTAAATTAATTCAAAATGCCAAGTTGGCTCAGCTAATAGCATCACTGTCGAAAACATTTTTATAATTACTAACCACCTAGTATTTAAAAAGTAAGTGCCAAATTTTAATTAAAGTCTGATTAACATGCAACAAGTGTAATGAAGAATAATAACACCATTCACCATACCGAAGTAAATAGAATAACCATCACATAATGTAAATAAAGTCTGGAGGAAAACTCCTCACTACAATACCACGAACTAAAATAATTAAACTGAATACTGAATCAATACATGCCAAAGTCTGAAAACAAAAATGGAAATGTAACTCTAATGGAAATGGGCAACATGCCTTACAACTGATAAATACTGAATCAGGGATCCAAATGATAGAATCGTCTAAGAGCAAATCCTTGTAGCTTCCACAAACAGCTACAGCTCGTCACCTGAAGGAGTATCCTATGCATGGTGTCCTTGTGGCTGGGCACCTAAAATGGTTTTACAAGAAAAATAGATTTGAAAGCAAACGGGTTAGAGCCCGAATGTGGAGATATTTTAAAAACCTGCAAGTGCTTTAAAAACATTTAAAACATTAAATGCAAAGTACTTGTTAGGACGTGCGCTCACATGAAATTCTCACCTCTCGTCTAACTGTGCACTCCTAACGTAAGTACCCATCCGAAATGACACAAACCACTAGCTAAGTGACATCATATCTAGCTAGACTGTCATAGGTTCCACTCTTATTACTCGGTTCCCATTAACATCATAACGCTCGCAATTAAATAGGGCTTAATGTAATTTCGGTTTCTCACATAAAAGTAATACAACTCATTATAGATCATCCCTTTTATTTTATTCCATAGTTACACACAATACCATATGAAAGTTCTCAGTTTATTAAGTGTATATCATTCACATCATAAATATACAATATAAGCACCCCGAGCCTAAACTGCGGTGCACACATACTCTGCTATCCATCCCGGTACATCACGTACATAAGGAATCACGTATTCCGAATCTCTCAGGAATCGCTCAGATAACACAAATCACAAACAGTGGAGGCGAACACAGTCACATCACATGGGTCACGCACATACCTACGCTCCCACAATCAGCGGACTTATTAACATCCCAATAAGTCTTTCTCTGACCTATGTTCATCGAGGTAACCAGTATAAATCCGGGCAACACAAGGATTAGAGGGCCCTAAGCGAACGCAAACCCCCCGTGATAGCAAGTATGGTAGGTATGTTATACACACAAATCATATACCAATACTAAGTAAGCACACATCTTAGTAATCACCGTAGTTTAATTGTAGTACTTATCGCATCCTCGTACCAACTAAATATATATACAACTTATACAATCCCGGTCTATATTTATACGCGCCATAATTATTCTCACGTCGTAGTAGGCACTCACGTTTCAATCCACAATATTCATTTGATTCGATTCACACTTATATAATTAACTCCTCATTATATCCCAAATGTCCCAAATATACTAATACACCATCAAAGGAATGTTATCTCTATCCTCGAGCAAGTTTACGGGATTCCCAAAATCAAAACAGGCCAAAAGGCCTAAACTGCCAGCTCGTTAGAAGTCTCGTTCGAACGAGAGTTCGTTCAAACGAACTGGGCTATCTAACGAGATCTCGTTCGAACGAGATTATCGAACGAAACTGCCCCTCGTTAGAAGCGACTGGTCAACTCGTTAGAATCTCATTCGAACGAGCTCGTTCGAACGACCTGGGGAGGTCTTCTAACGAACGACCAGTTTCGAGCCCAGATTTCCCTAGTTTCGTTTTTTTACCATTTTTGTCTCTTCAAAACTCATGTAAGCATCAAACCAACGATTGTTTAAGGTCTCTATTCATCCCTAAACGTACCTAGGTCACATTCTAACATATTTTAAGGAATCAATTCATTCTAACATCATTAAATCCTCAAGTCTCTACACTTTTTCCCCAATTTTCAAGAATGTAAACCCTAGAATTTATAATCATTAATTTACCCAATTAAATCCGTTTTAATTTCATCCAATATCTAATGTCATCATAATAATCATCTACCTACCATTCTACATGCAATTTCTCTTCAAGATTTCAAGTTCTAAGTTCCAATTTACATGGGTTTTCATTATCTTTCAAGAACAAATGTAAATCTTAGAATAATCTAACATGGAAGGAACATTCTCTGAATTAAACGGAATTAAATCACTTGCCTTAAGTTTATCTCTAATTTTGATGACGAATTTGTGAAGTGTTCTCTTTCTTTCTCTGCAGAATTCCTTCTCTCTCTCTCAACAAGCTCTTCTTCTCTAATGGCTATGGTGGCTAGGGTTTATTTTTGGAAAAACTTATAAACCTAACTTCTAATAACCTCCGTAGCCTATTGGGTTAACATGGGTTGGTTAGTGGCTTAGTGGGTCAAATCCACATCAAATGTAATTTACCAATTTTCGTCACTTTTAATTCTCAAAAATGCAAAATTACCAAACTACCCCTATATGTTGCCGGTATGGCCTAAAAATACCCCAGGACCCAAACTAAACCCCTGGCTAGCGTTTTCTGACTATCTCGACCCTTCCGGACGCGTTGGTGCACTCAAAATGACCATACGGATAATAGAAATAAAAATTACTTTTATAATTAAAATAATACACCATGACGCGGCGGTCACACGCGTCTCAACAAAATTCCCAAATTGCCGTATATAAATCTCACGACAAATTTCATAATTCCAGATTCTTATATAATCATATGCACATATAATCAAATACCAACTCGCATCTCGCTAGTATTTTAACCCGGATTAATTACCAATTAATACGCATTTAATTTAATTAATCCCAAAAATAAATATCACAGAAAATACGGGGTATTACAATCATAAAGATTTCTGAATCACGGTTTGTTTGATAGTCTCGGACCACGGATCTTTATTTATGTCGACAGATCTTGAGGGAACCTTGATATAAAATGCAGCCAAGGTCCTAAACACTTTCTTTATTTTATTTACAAAGTTATTTCATAAAGTGTAAAATATTTCACGAAAGTGTAAAACCCCATTCAAGATCTTAACTAGATCTAAGTCTGATTTTTCTCATAAACTGGAAATAGAAATAAGTTTGAGGTCTCAAATTTCTATGAGAAAAAAATGAAATTTGAACTTCATGACTCAGTTGGACAAGAGATTAGAGACGAGAGAGACTGGTTCTTCTCCCTTTGAACTCACTCACACTCACATAAGGGTTCTCTGGTGAAAGATTTGGCCAAAGTTTGATTAGTGTTTCTATTCTCTCTCTCCCTCTCCCTCTCTCTCTCTCTCTCTCTCTCTCTCCCTCTCTCTCTCTCTCTCTCGCTCTCTCTCTCTCTCTCTCTCTCTCTCTCTCTCTCTCTCTCTCTCTCTCTCTCTCCTCTCTTATTTTCTCTCAGAACTCAAAATGATCAAAATATTGGAAATGTTAACCAATTGGTCTCTGTTTATACTAAGGTAGGAAGGATCTGGAAGGGTTGTAAAAGTTCAATGGCTGAGATTAAGTCTAGCATTGTCAATGTAAATATTACGACTAATGATGGACTGCTATTAAAAGAAATGTGATTAATTATCTTTGATATCACAAGGATTAAGGTAAATACAAGAACACCGTAAATAGAAAATGATCTAATGGACAGGATTATGTTTTTATATTGTGAGAGTAAATAAACACAAATCCAGTCGCTCATAGATTAACACATGTAGAGCGGGGATTAATCCTAAAATGTGTGTTTTAGATTTCTAAAGAATCTAATTTTCCATCACAGAATTCTCTACCGCTTTGGGATCCTACCCAAGCTAGTTTGTGGGAGAAAAGGGTAATTATAAAGCAACCGACAACATTATTAAAATAAAATTTTATGGGATTTAACACACACATCTAAATTATTAAAAAATCATTTTTATGGGATTTAACACACATATCTAAATTATAAGGAATACAACAAATGAATGCAATCCTAGGTGCAGTGTTGGTATTCTACCATTGAGACTTTTAGAGGAATTTGATATGTAGAGTCTGAGGAACTTTGGTAGACTAGGATATGATTCAAGCACTAGACAAGCTCATATATAATGTAGACTCATGTAAGTAAAAGATATAGGGTGATTCATAAACAACTTCTCTCCTAACATCAATGTTCTTTCTATTTGAAGGCCTTCACATGTTCCAAGCTCACCCGTCGAGGGGCTCTATAGATGCCACATTCTAGGACCCCCTAAGCATCTCCTTAGGTCCCTAGCAATTCCTCTTTCACCATAAAATCTAAGTAATACTAAGAGTACAAATCAGGATCCTACTGGGTTCTCTCGGACCCCATTTGACTACTGGTCAACTTTCACACTTGAGCAGAATCTCATTGAATCTTTGAATGGAACTGAATCTCCTTTCCAATGATTTACCCTATGCACGAATTATCCTTATAGTTAGGATGAATGATCAATTTTCCCTCATAAACTGATTTGGAAGCCATCGAGCGCTCTCGAACCTCATTAGAATCTGATAAACTCTCCAACTTGAATGAAGATCTTTGGATCATCGAAGGACTCTGAATCCCATTTCTAAAGGTCAGCCCCATACGTGAATCGACCTTATGATAAAGATGAATTTCTAAAGCTCTGAAGTGTCATTGGGATCTTCGAGACCTATTTAACCTTAGTCAACTCTTCGAACTAAGAGATACCTACATAACGTTTTTAACAGTTCATCCTTTGAGTGAATAGGCCTTAAAGTTTGGACAAACGATACATTTTTCTTTTGTCTAAAGGATTGATGAGCACCTCTGAGCCACGTTTGACCACATTCAATTCCCCAACCAGAGAGAGGCCCATGGGTTCTTAAAGGGGCATGAATACCTTTTCGAATGATTTATCCCGTGAATAATTCTAACATACGAATTACGTTTTATGAATGTTTTTACAAAAAAATTCTATAGCTGAGTGTCGAATGGAAAACCCATTTCGTGCCAATAGGAAGGATAAGGACAATGCCGACCAGCACCCCCTTGACCCTATATAAGGACAACATGAGCTCACCTCTAAAGGGACCTAAGAAACATCTCTCTCAGTGATCTCAGCAAAATTTTCTCTAAGTGAGTGTGGTTTCCATATTGAAACATCTCCCCCACATTTTATTTACATCCTTTCCTTACCTAGTTTGTAAAATTCCATACCCTCTCCTCCTACCACCTTCATCCACTTGCGAGGAAACCCTTAAACATTAAAGGTCAACTTCAAAGCTTCAAAGGAAGGTCCAAATCTTTCATTCTCCCTTTAAACTCTCTTTTTCTGTATTAGTTACTTAATTCTTATTTTACAATTTCCTTTTTGTTAGATTTCACATATTAATATCCATCATTTTATTAGTAGTATTACACATACTATACTTTCTCTAAAAAAAGCCATAAACAAGAAAAAGAGGGTTTGCTTGTAAATTCCAAATGGGGATTTCTCACTACATTTCCTCACACTAAAACATCATTTTTACACACACACACACATATTAGAAAAGTCCCCGGTTGGATTTATGGAATAAGCCCCACCTCATGTTGTGTTAAAACTGAGTGGACTTTGATGTCTTTTTAGTCTATGTAGACATCTTGGGTAAAATCCGAGATTCGAGTCCTCTCCTATTTTTGTTCATATCTTATTTTTATATCATATATTTGCGATTCAGGGTTGTGTTTTGTCCAACCTACACCACTTTCCTTCTATAAACGACCGATTATCCGACAAATGCACACATATTATTTTGATTAGCATTTTGGGAACACTCCTACAGATGACCTTACTCTACCTTTATCTATTATGTAAGTGAAATGATTCCACTTTGCATTTATATATACATGAACACACTTCATGGAGTTGTTAAGGAGAAGAATAAGACATGCCCATGGAAGACCAAAAGGGTAGGACGGGTACCTAAATCCTTCCCATTCCGTCTTAGTCCTCGAATCCTTGAACTATTGGTTTCACAACATCAGTATGTCTTTTATGCCATTTTCTCGAGGCGACAACCTTTCTTTTCCACGTTTTGTCCAAAACAGGTTGGCTCCTTACATGGAGTTGTTCTTGCGTATATCAATAACCACGTTGCAAGAATTTGGCTAAAGCAAAAAAAAAAAAAAAAAAAAAAAAATTGCAAGATGAGATGGTGATTTCGTCACACTTCCTAAGACTGAATATCACTAAACTACCCGAGCATTTGCATAACTTGAGCCATCGCTTTTAGTTCAATATCAATTCTACATTGACCCTAGGGTTTTCAAATAGCTACTCCAATATAAACTTGCCAAATTCATTTTATTTTCACATTATCTAGGATTGGTGATTTTTATTGCGTCTGCGTACCGACCACCAACCTGGAGATAAAATTTGGATTTGAGCGATAACCGTAGTTAGTAATCTTTTATATTCTTCACTGTAAAAGATTAAGATCTTTCTAATTAGGGATATTAATTCGTAGACCCGTGTTGTCGTCGATTACTTTCAAAAAAACTAGATTTAAAAATTAAAATTCCCCTCACCTAAATTAGATAAATAAATTTCTTTGTGTTACCTTCGGAATTTATGTGCTTTTGAGTCAAATTATTTATTATTACCTTCTAAAAAAATTCAAAATTCGAGCGAGGTAAGTCACATATGCATAGTTATTTTTTTGACAATACCCCTAGATTAGTGAGTGAGGAATCCATTGATTTCCCAATCACCACTATCGAAAGAGTCTCAATTTTCCTAAAATGGGAGATGGAATAGCACCCCGAGCCCTTAAGGACTATCTATACCCCAGTAGGTTTAGTAAAATATCTTATATCGTCTTTGCCCCACTTAATGCCGATAACTTCAAATTTGACTCGAGAACAATCCAAGTGCTACCCATGTGTAACACCCCGTATTTTTGACGATTTAAATAATTATGTAATTAATTATTATTATGGGAATAAGTATGCAATTAATTATTGTTGTTGGATTAATTAAATTAAAATGTGAGAAATTTATTTGTTATTAATCTCGATTTAAATAATTATTAACTAGCGTGCCAAGAGTTAATACTTATTATTGTGAACTATTAAATATTACTGTGCGATATGTAATATGGATTTATGATAATTGATAAATTGTCGAAAGTGAGAAATACGGCAGTTTGGTAATTTAAGTCTGATACGCGTGTGAGTCGTGTCGAGACTAATTAAATGGAATAAAAAGAGAATTTTTTTGGTAACTCTTATGGTCATTTCGAGTGCTCCGTTGAGTCCGGGAGGGTTGAGATAGTCAGAAAACACTACCCAGGTATTTTATTTGGACTCCGGAAGATTTTAGGCCAAACCGGCACCCCGTAGGGGTAGTTTTGTAATTTGGATTTTTTGGGATAATTAAATGGACGAAAATTAGAGAATAATTATATGATCTACGGGAGTTTCCATTAGGGTTTAGTTACACAAAACAAGAACAACCATGGAGGGTGTGAGCGAGAACCAAATTCCAAGAGAGAAGACTCATTTGCGTCACCTTCCATAACCGTGACCACCAATGCGTAGATCGAGAAGAGAGGAATGCGTATATACCAACATCACCAAAGGATCGGATCAGATCATCATATTTGACGCAATTGTTTATTACTTGCATTCTTTTAGCAGTAATCATGATCATGTTAGTATAGGTGGAATTAATCATGATTTATATGTTAATTGGGTGAAAATTGGAGATTTAAATTATGATTAAGGATTGGTTTAATTAGTGGTTGGAATTCCTTCATGTATGTAGAGGATTAATCACGGAATTTGATTATATACTGATGAACGAATCTGGGTTGATTAGGTTCTTTAATTAGAATTTTGGAAACTAGGGTTCATGTGAATTAATTTGGGGAGTTTTATGTAATTATGATGATTAATGACGAATTAATGATCCTAGGAGGTTTGGAATGATTTATAACCTATTAGGTGTTGATGGGTATTGATGATGAGTTGTTGGGAATCGAATCTAAGAGGTTTTTAGGTTTAAAAATGGTGAAAAACGCTGAAGTTTGGTGAAGAAGACGAACAATGTAATCTCGCGCGATCTCGAGCGAAGTGGTTCAAACGAGATGGGGATCTCACGCGAAGTGGTTTGAACGATATGTGGAAGTGGTTAGAACGGCATTGGAAGTCGTTCAAATGACATGTCATTCTGGTTCGAACGACATGTCATTCTGGTTCAAACCATAGGGTGAATTTCTGGGAATTTACTTAGAGCCCAGTTTGGTGTTTATTGTTTTATTGGTGTGGGATAAACTACCAAATAGTAAATTCAAATAACAAGGAATTTTGGGAAAGGTATGTGGGAATTAATATTTTAATTATTTCGGTATAGAGAGAATGTACCTTGGAGATTATGAGAGAGATAGTAATCTAATTATTTATACTATACGTAGTAATGAGGTTAAAATACGTATGAGGAGTATATATGTATGTTGGAGAAAATACCTATAAATTATAATAGGATGTGTGTATGCCTATTATGTGATATTATTATTAAGAGCACTAATGAGTGATAACCCGGGGGTGCAAGAACCTTATAGTTAAGAGCACTAATGATTGATAACTCGGGGGTGGAGAAACTCTATTATTAAGTGTACTAATGGGTGATAACCCAGGGGTACAAAGATGATTATTGTTAGGCACACTGTTGGGTGACAACCCGGGGGTGATGAGACTATATATTTGTAGGAGTGAACTTGGGTAACTTTATACTTTGTGAGACTAGTAGATAAAATAAAAATGAGAAGTAAAATAATCTTAGTGAATAAAAGATTTAACCATTCAAACGGTGAATAATGAAATTTAGTATGCGATATAAACTATTTGAATAGCGTATTGTACGGGCGATATGGGAATACTACTAGTGAACATAGTTAGTATTAGTATGGTTTCTGACTAGTTAGACTGGGAGGTATAACTAGGGGAGATTAAATGTACGTTAGGCGTGAACAATAGACGAGAGGTGAGAAACTCATGTGAGAGTTCGATAAAAAAACATGCGTATAAGAATTGTTTAAAGAACCAATTTTAAATACTTGCTAAAATATTTTTACACATCGGGCTCTGATCCGTTTCTTATATCTCTTATCTCTTTTGCTATATATATGTATTATATTAGGTGCTCAGCCACAGGAGTATCAGATTTAGAGATTTGGATTGCTTGACGTGCTGCAGCTGTTGTGGAAGATGTAGGTCCTTGCAGTAGACGTATCTATCCTTTCCATTCAGTTTCATTTAGACTTCGTGTTTAGGGCATATGTCGCCCACTTCTACTTCTTTCATCAAAGATATTGTATTCAGTTTATTTTGTGGTTTGAAGTTTTAAACTGGGAGGTTTTATCCAGTCTTATTTATTTCAGTACTTGATTCGTGTTCAGTATTTATTTACATTCCTATGTGTGGTGAATGGTTTATATTAAGATGGAAAAAAATGGATTTACTTGTTTTTACTAAATTGGAAATATTTTGACACCTAGTTTAATTTTATATCAGGTGATTAATATGTTAAAAAGTTTTTCGACAGTGATGCTGGGAATGAACCAACAGAATATCCTATTTTAAATTGGTAGAGGACTGATCGCCCTATATTTAATTGGGCGGGTTGTCACAGGTGGTATCAGAGCATCATGTTCTAGTGTCCTTAGGATCTATGCGGCTTATTACGTTTCAGCGTATCCTTCTTTGATGTAGAGCCTTACGATAGGATTGTTTTGTTCCCTTATGTATGCGACTTACGTTCTCCTACTACGAATTATAATGGTTGTGACTCATTATATGAAATTCAGTGTGATTCGAATGACGGACATTTTTGAATGACCAGCGAGGTTCGTAAGAAGAACAGGGGGAGGAGAAGCTCAACATAAGACATAAAGCAATCAGGTAAGAGTGATTGGGATAAAATCACAATGATAATTACTTAAGTAAGAGATAGTAAAATTATCACTCTAGAACTATGGGTTCCCAGGACACAGTCATAGATAATGGTGGAGTGATTTCAGGACCACCTAATACAGTCGTTAAAGGGGAAATCAGAGGAGCTCTTTTGAAAACCCATCGACGATGATGCAGAGAACAAAATGAGAAAGTGTAACAGACCACCGGAAGTGGAAAATCCAAAGGCAATTGTGTAGAGTGGGGCGTGACGACACTCATAATTAAATTTGGAGTTAAAAGCTATAGCTCTTAGGATCATCGTGTAGTGATTAGAGGCAATCACCATATATGAAGAAGTGTGTTTGAAATTTAGAGAGAAATTTGAGTACGATTTTACCGTGAGGTCTTCCATTCGGTGTGGTAACAAAGTATGAGTGAAATTTTGATGTTTATCACAATGGGTAAGATTGAAAACAATCGTGAGAGAAAGGTTGAATTGCATAATGAACTTCGTACCTAGAAGAAGGGTATAAATTATCCAAAGGGTTTATAGTTGATAAAGGACCCGTGAGTATAATACCAGTATGAATGAGAAATCTAGCTAGAATGACTCATGTTGATGTCATAAAAGTATACGATCGCTATTGATTACAGTCCTTCCAAGAGAAGGGAGTAAAGAGGGTTAACAAACCTGCTGAAGAGCAGAAACTGAATTTAACGGTGTTAGTGAAACCCCACGTGAGAGTATAACCAATAGGGAACTCGATTAGATGATTTTAAGTGATTAACTTCAAAAGGATGATGAAGTTAATCAGGCTGTAGAGGGCAACCATAGTTCTAAATAGCTAGCGTAGCCAAAGGGATAATGGAATAATAATAGTGAGTTGAGACTGTCGGTCGGAGATATGGACATTCCCAAAATGGTCAGTGGGACCAATGACGGGGAAATGGTTCGTGAAGTTTTCCTTATGTGAAGGAAGTAGGACTACAAGTGTTGAATGTGTCCACAATTGAGAAGTGAGACCGAAGATATTAGAAATGGTAAACCGTGCCAGTTAAGCATAACGACTAGAGGAGCGAGACTTCCAGTAAAAGAATTTGGGGTCAAGAGAATTAGGCCGAGGAAATTTATAACTCAAGAGTGATGGGTTCAGGCTGGACCAGTGGAGTCCTCGTTAATAGTAGCATACAGTATGTCAGGGTCTACGGGGCCAGGGATGTAAGCGGGAGTTCAATAAAGCTATAATTGAGGCCTGGAGAGTTTGGGCCAACGTTTTAATAATGGGCGTGAAATCCACAAGATGGAATAAATTATCGATGGTGAGAGGGGACAACTATAGGATGAAATCCTAGGATGTATGACGATTGCAGATGTTCATTGGTCGTGATGGAATCCATGTGTTGAGACCCTGTGATTTGGCGAGACTGGTGAGGTTTTATTTCTTCTTTGTGAGTAAAGGATGGATTCTAGTGACATGGGTGGCTTTTATGTAAATTGGAGACCCTAAACTTCACATGCGGGTCGAGTTTAGTGGGAACATTAGTTTTAACAGTCTTGTAACAAACGTATTTCTCGTTGTTAGCAGGGCATTTTGATGATTGCTCGTGAGGGAACCGGGCGGGCACTAAGAATATGTTTTGTTGTTATAATTTACTACTGCATTGAGTCAGATTTAGTAGAGTTTGTTATGGTAATATGTAGTGATTAATTACCATATGGTTAAACGATAGTAAATATGTAGTGTTATGACTGTCGGGCCGGATACTCCGGGAGGAGTGATTTTAGTTTAGTGGGGCACCACCTGAAATAGGGTTGGGACCAGATATGAGTATATATGAAACGTTCATGGTATTATAGACCTCAACGAGTATAGTGTCTAATTATATGTGATTTTCGAGTATAGAAATTTATTTGTCTGTTAAGACTTATAATGCATTGTGTTCTTATCGAGCGGCGAAATATAGCTCGTTATATATCTATAGCGCCAAGTAATTGGGATAGTGTGGGCGCCATGCTTCATGTTACATTTTTAGGGACATAAGAGTGGGCGAGTAAACTTTTATGTCACAATACGTAGATTGTGGGAAAGTACATAGTAGGTATTTAAGCCCTTATGGACCTCAACAACCGGCTAGGTTAGATAGTAGTGTATCGGGGGGTTCTTTGTTTGGATTTCGCTTTGCGAGACATCCCACGCATGAAACTTGCGAACGTCGGGAGTTGGAGAGAAGTTTGGTCTATAGTGCATAAGTTTTGTATGTTGGTTATTGTACCTATAGGAGAATATATTTGAGAGTTGATAATTCTTTTATAACTTAAGGCCAATAGAGTAGCCTGGCCTTAGTATTTTTCGGAATAAATGAATGATACCATTGAAGGATGGTTTAAGTCATGATTAGTGGGGTGGTTGAGTGCACCCCTAGTGTGCAAAAATTGAAGTAAGAAAATTTTAATGTCTTTGTATAATGATGTGCGAGGCATAGGGTGTATGGGCGCCCTGGATGATTGACTCAGGTAGTGGATTATGATTAGCATGTGAATTCAATAACATGTAGTCGGGAAAGCCGAAGCTTATTCACGAAGTTTTGTCAGAGACTTACGTTTCATGATAAATTGAAACTTATTCAAGAAAGATGAAATGTATCAGAATACAAACAACAGTGGTGATGGGTTTAATGTAAAGTAACCTTCAAAGTTAGTCTGCAGTGGGTCAACTAACTGTTAGAAAAAGGGCGGACAATTCAAAACCAGTAGGGGCTTCTTCCACTCGAGAATTGAAGAGTATCCCTAAGGATCTCCTCATGTAGCTGAGATGGGGAGATTATAGGTACTAATATACGATTGAGTATGACCTATTACCCATAGAGGGATGGGCAGGACAAGCGGTCTAATCGAATGCGGGAGAGAAAATTTTATGTGAACCCTGAGATCTTAGGGGAGGACGAGAGTAGTACCTTCCACTAGTGGAGTTTAAATCCAAATAACTTCTATAAGTTCACGTTCGGGCAGAGTGCCAGTAGAAGTATGGCATGGTAAACTTTGTTGTTGACCTACTTGATAGTTAAAGGTGAAGGACCAGTTATGATTACAAATGTCGAAGAAGAATCGGTATTATCGTATATATTATGTGTGAAATACATATTGCACAACCAAGTTACTTGTATGAACGACACGAGACGAATTAGTATGTATATGAAAAGAGGTAAATCTACTAAGGTGCAAATAGTAGAAGGCTAGATAATGAATATCTAAAATAAAGTTGAAGTAGTGAAACTTAAGCAGAAAGGCTTGGGCCAGAGCCTATATGACAGGGTAACCTGTAGTATAAAGCAAACACATGTGAAGTGTTCATTATTAAGATTATTCGATAGCGTACTATATGGGTGGTACGGAATAGCTTAGTTGAGAGCGCAAGGATGCGATGCGCAATGTTTTTACAGCATTGTCTGTACATGGTATACTTTTTTCCGAATTTCGGGACGAAATTCCGTTGTAAGGGGGGAAGTATGTAACACCCCGTATTTTTGACGATTTAAATAATTATGTGATTAATTATTAATATGGGAATAAGTATCCAATTAATTATTGTTATTGGATTAATTAAATTAAAATCTGAGAAATTTATTTGTTATTAATCCGAATTAAAATAATTATTAACAAGAGTGCCAAGGGTTAATACTTATTGCTGTGAACTATTAAATATTACTGTGTGATATGTAATATGTATTTACGATAATTGATAAATTGTCAGAAGTGAGAAATCGACAGTTTGGTAATTTAAGTCTGATACGCGTGTGAGTCGTGTCGGGACTAATTGAATGGAATAAAAAGAGAATTTTTTTGGTAACTCTTATGGTCATTTCGAGTGCTCCGTTGAGTCCGGGAGGGTTGATATAGTAAGAAAACACTACTCGGGTATTTTATTTGTACTCCGGAAGATTTTAGGCCAAACCGGCACCCCGTAGGGGTAGTTTTGTAATTTGGATTTTTTGGGATAATTAAATGGACGAAAATTAGAGAATAATTATATGATCTACGGGAGTTTCCATTAGGGTTTAGTTACACAAAACAAGAACAGCCATGGAGGGTGTGATCGAGAACCAAATTCCAAGAGAGAAGACTCATTTGCGTCACCTTGCATAACCGTGACCACCAATGCGTAGATCGAGAAGAGAGAAATGCGTATATACCAACATCACCAACGGATAAGACCATCATATTTGATGCAAGTGTTTATTACTTGCATTCTTTTAGCAGTAATCATGATCATGTTAGTATAGGTGGAATTAATCATGATTTATATGTTAATTGGGTGAAAATTGGAGATTTAAATTATGATTAAGGATTGGTTTAATTAGTGGTTGGAATTCCTTCATGTATGTAGAGGATTAATCACGGAATTTGATTATAAATTGATGAACGAATCTGGGTTGATTAGGTTCTTTAATTGGAATTTTGGAAACTAGGGTTCATGTGAATTAATTTGGGGAGTTTTATGTAATTATGATGATTAATGACGAATTAATGATCCTAGGAGGTTAGGAATGATTTATAATCTATTAGGTGTTGATGGGTATTGATGATGAGTTTTTGGGAATCGAATCTAAGAGGTTTTTAGGTTTAAAAATGGTGAAAAACGCTGAAGTTTGGTGAAGAAGACGAACAATGTAATCTCGCGCGATCTCGAGCGAAGTGGTTCAAACGAGATGGGGATCTCACGCGAAGTGGTTCGAACGATATGTGGAAGTGGTTAGAACGGCATTGGAAGTCGTTCAAATGACATGTCATTCTGGTTCGAACGACATTAGAAGTCGTTCAAACGACATGCCATTCTGGTTCGAACGATATGTCATTCTGGTTCAAACCACATGGTGAATTTCTGGGAATTTGCTTAGAGCCCAGTTTGGAGTTTATTGGTTTATTGGAGTGAGAGAAACTACCAAATAGTAAATTCAAATAAGATGGAATTTTGGGAAAAGTATGTGGGAATTAATTTTTTAATTATTTCGGTATTGAGAGAATCTACCTTGGAGATTACGAGAGAGATAGTAATCTAATTATTTATACAATGCGTAGTAATGAGGTTAAAATACTTATGGGGAGTATATATGCAGGTTGGAGAAAATAGCTATAAATTGTAATAGGATGTGTGTATGCCTATTATGTGATATTATTATTAAGAGAACTAATGGGTGATTACCCGGGGTGCAAGAACCTTATAGTTAAGATCACTAATGAGTGATAACTCGGGGGTGAAGAAACTCTATTATTAAGTGTACTAATGGATGATCACCCGGGGGTACAAAGATGATTATTGTTTGGCGCACTATTGGGTGATAACCCGGGGGTGCTGAATTATTATTGATAGGTGCATTAAATGGTGCTAACCCGGGGATGCAATGTTCTTTTGTTAGGCGCACTAATGGGTGATAACCCGGGGGTGCTGAATTATTATTGATAGGTGAATTAATGGGTGCTAACCTGGGGATGCATGATTTTCTGGAGATATGCACTAATGGGGCTTAGCCGGGGGTGTATGATTATTATTATATATATATATATATATATATATATATATATATATATATATATATGGACTTGTGAATATTGCTACTATGTGAAATTAGTAGACTTGGTAATAATAATAATTATATCATTGCACCAAGCGGTCTTAACCTAAGGGTGCAGGATTAGTGTATGTATATAGGGATGATGAGACTATATATATATATGAGTGTACTTGGGTTACTTTCTACATTGTGAGACTAGTAGATAAAATGAAAATGAGAAGTAAAATAATCTTAGTGAATAAAATATTTAACCATTCAAATAATGAATAATGAAATTTAGTATAGCGATATAAACTATCTGAATAGCGTATTGTATGGGCGATATGGGAATACTACTAGTGAACATAGTTACTGTTAGTATGGTTTCTGACTAGTTAGGCTGGGAGGTATAACTTGGGGGAGATTAGATGTACGTTAGGCATGCACAATAGACGAGAGGTGAGAAACTCATGTGAGAGTTCGATAACTAACATGCGTATAAGACTTGTTTAAAGAACCAGTTTTAAATACTTGCTAAAATATTTTTACACATCGGGCTCTGACCCGTTTCTTGTATCTCTTCTCTCTTTTGCTATATATGTCTTATATTAGGTACTCAGCCACAGGAGTATCAGATTTAGAGATTTGGATTGCTTGATGTACTACAGCTGTTGTGGAAGCTGTAGGTCCTTGCAGTAGACGCATCTATCCTTTCCATTCAGTTTCATCTAGACTTCGTGTTTAGGGCATATGTTGCCCACTTCTAGTTCTTTCAGCAGAGATATTGTATTCAGTTTATTTTGTGGTTTGGAGTTTTAAACTGGCAGGTTTTATCCAGTCTTATTTATTTCATACTTAATTCATGTTCAGTATTTATTTACATTCCTATGTGTGGTGAATGATTTATATTTTAAGATGGAAAGAAATGGATTTACTTGGTTTTACTAAATTGGAAATGTGTTGACACCTAGCTTAATTTTATATCAGGTGACTCATATGTTAAAAAGTTTTTCGATAGTGATGCTGAAAATGAACCAACTGAATATCCTGTTCTAAATTGGTAGAGGACTGATCACCCTATATTTAATTGGGCGGGTTGTCACACCATGTTTAGGCGTATAGAGAAAAAGGATCCTTATTTGCTTAACATGAATTCAATGAGATTTATGGGACAATGAATTTCAAATAACTTTTTGATGATGTTGTTCGACTTAAATTCTTCCTTTTCTTTCGGAAAGAAAGAGCAAATAACATGTTTCGATCACTTTAACCTCAATCTATCACTGGGTAGAACCAAATGGTTATAACGTTTCTCCCAAAAAAATTCCCTAACTAAAAGATGGTGTTGACATGTCACACCTTAAACACATTTGGCCAATGGGATGGAGACTAATTGTTTATATACCTAAAATGGTTCAAGGATTTGCTACAGCAATGTCAACATTATGGGCTGAGGTTAGGACCCCAAGTCCAAATCCTCAATGAAGGGTTTGACTTTAATACTTGATCGATGTTAGAATTAATATTCAATGGAGATTTTACGAAGAAGACTGAAATCGCTGCCTGGAATTTTTAAAAGTCATAGCGAAAAAGTCCCAACGTTGGGAATGTCATAGAGAATTTAGATCAAGATCGACCAATGTTGGTACCATGCACTAAGTTAACCATAATTTTGTTATGAGCACTAAAATGGCTACCATGGATAACCATTTATAAGAACTTAAAATGAGTAAAGTGGTATCCCATGTCGAAGCAATGACCATCTAACATATAACCACCCCCATGTGTCTATGTTGTGATGCGTTCAATCATTTGATTAAAAAATTTCCCACCCTTTCGGCCCACAAAGCACTCATTGAGATAGTAAACACCCTCAACCAAAATTGGGCAAAGTACGACCCGTACACCAATGAGTGAAATCTAGGATGGAGACATCACCATAACTTTTTGCGGTCTGAGGGTCAATACCAAGGAATTCAGTCTTTCGATACCCAATCTCGTGTTTCCAAAAGACTCCACACATACAATTGTATCCTTCCTCCCAAAATATTCAATCATTAGAGGATACGATAAATTTTCTTTCCTAAAATACCCTCTAATTCCAGTAGTCAACTCAAAGTGACTTCCAATTTTCCTAACAAGGCTTGCACATGAATATTTAATCCATAGCCAAACTCAAGACTCAAATAATCCATCTAGCTCACAACCCTAACGAGAGAGAGAGAGAGAGAGAAAGAGAGAGATAGAGAAAGGGAAGTTTCCGAGTCAGCTCGAATCAAACTCAAATGGTCATATTCCTAAAACCCAATTTTCCATACAACATGTTATTAGTTCATCCTAAAACCAAGAAGATGTCAATGCCATAATCACTCTTGGGTTCTCCAAGAAGTAGACACTAAGGTCCACGAGTCAATCGAAAATGAAACAAAAAAAGTCTAGGGAAAGAACGACCCTCCATCGAACCATGTAAATGATTAGGGTTGTCACTCCTCCACCTGTGTCTTATGAGCCATCTGTAGTTACCTACATACCTAAAGATCCATTTACCTAATGTTTGGTGCCTCAAATAAGAATGAGTAACCCAATAGAATGTTGGAAGTATTTAAGTAAGTGTACAATAATATCCCGCTACTTGAAGCTATATAAAAAGTCTCGCTTATTCCAAATTTTTTGAAGGACCTTTGTATCTTTAAGAGGAGCACTAATATTAAAAAAAATATCATTTATCACCGAGAAAGATATCTCTATTATCTCATATAAAACTCCCATCAAGTATAAGGATCTCGGGATGGGGATGTTCTTTATCAAGATAGGGGATCACACTACCGAGAAACTCTCTTGGATTTAAGGGTGAGCATGAACCTTTTGCCATGCACCGTGGATGAGAAACTGGGTTTGGGGGAGTTGAGTCCCACTATGATGACCTTATCTTTAGCCGATCGATCTTTTAAGGTGCCTAGAGGTGTTGTAGATGCTGTTTTAATGAAAGTAGGTGAGTTTGTCGTTCCTTTAGACTTTGTGGTTTTATAAACTAAACGTGTACTAAACCAATCCACCTGAATCCCGATCATCCTCGGTCGACCCTAATTCTGATCCTATCACTCGATGTCATAGTGGTCAAACCTCTCATTTGAAAAAATCACCATGGTCCTAAATGCGTTAAATATAACGAATTTATCATCAGATGATTAAAACGAAGTGAAGTACATTCAGGAAGTGTATGATGCCATTATCCCATGAGACAATGACACCATCGATCTAATTTTTTGGACACCTGATGTCTCTCTAGATATGAACCTTAAAGAATTTGAGGAATAATTTGGATTTATTGTTGAAGATATCATTTTTAAAGTTCAATCTTTATTGAACTCGTTTCGAAAAATGAAGGAGAACGATTTGGATGATAAGTTAAATCAATTCCTTCTATATGAACTAACACACGACCAACCTTTTAAGAGTAAAATGACATATGAGGTTAGTGAAGGGATAGTTGAGGACATCTTTCTAATGTTTAAGACTAGCGACACATGTTTAGTCATGCCTTATTAGCTTTATCCACCATGTGCACCACCCGTATCGTGTGAGTAATTCGATGAGATTGAGGATGTGGTTATTATTTCATCCGACTTGGAGCCTGATATATTCATTCTCGATGTTGTGGGGAACCTATGTATAATGTGTCATTTAGGATCTAATTATCATAGTATCTTCCTTTTTTACCATCCATGATACATTGTGCTTGCACTTCGCTATTATTCCCCTTACTGCATTTGTTGCATGGTCTCATGTATTTATATTGTCTATTGGTTTAGTTTCTGATTATTCCAAAACTTGGATGATGATGAAATGCATGTGATATCGGTTAGAAGTTGGTAGCACAAGTGGATTTCCCTTATAATATTATGGGAGCTTGACAAATAAGTCATATTTACATAAAACATTTCCTAATAGGTCCTATCATAATATTTTTTCCCAATAGGTCCTATTTATCCATTTAGTGAATATTCATTGTATGTTTACAAATAGGACCCATTGGAACAAAAATCTTTTTTCATGGGACCTGTTGGCGCGAAAAAAGATGACATGACCTACTAAACTACATACTTAGTAACATAACTAATTGGAAAAAAACCTTAATATTATCCATTTAGTTTTTTACTTTACTTGATTTGTCCAAATTTCTATTTGAATACACATTGAGGACAATGTAGAATTTAGCTTTGGGGTGAGGATGATATTTTTGAATTTTTTTTAAATGTAAAAAAAAATCCAAAATGATTTTTAATATAATTGAGTTTTGAAATGATTTCTTAATATAGAATCAATTCAAAGATCCCTCAACTTATAAAATTTTGACACTTAGATATGAAATGTAATAAGAAATGGATATTGAGACAAATTCTAAAGAAATTAACGAATAAATATGGAGATTTTAATTCTGTGAGATTTTTTCGCCATTCATTATTTTTGAGAAAATTAAATCAATTCAAGTTAAAATAACTCAAAATTTCCTTCAGTGATAAATCGTTGATGATCTCAAAATTCGTTGTTTAGTTTGATTACTGAAAACAATTGTCAAAATATGAATGCTAAGTACAATAACTCTTAGTAAGTCATCTTAAGACATAGATTAACCTAAATAAAACTTGAAAAATGATATTAGGACATCATTTTGAAAGCCTGAAATTTAAGCCTGTACCGACCCTATTATATTATTCCATTGTAAGCCCCTATATGCCAAAAAGAAAAATAAGACTTTTTATTTAAAATCTAAAATCCATACCCATTTTGTTTTAATATTAGGGTAAAATTACGGTAAGAAAAAGGCCAAAATAAGTATATCTTCAAGAATAATACGTGAAGAAAGAAGAAGAAAAATGAAGGTAGAAAGAATGAGAAAATGAAATGAAAAAAAGGAAAAAATCGGATGTTAGAAAAAGTGCCTAAAAAGTAAAAATAACGAAAAACCTCTATATTCTAAAAAACATTGAAACTTCAAAAGCCACTCATTCTAGAAAAAACTCGAGCCTACAATACCATAGAAAAGCAGTCCTAATCGATCTTAGGTGAAGTTAATTATAGTGTGGAGACAAGATGAATATTATCGATGGTGTGATTCAACGTTATCAAAAAGTAATTGATGTTTCGTTCATGAGATCATATTTTCCCGTCATAAAAAAAGTTTGTCTTTCATCATGTATATGTAAAATTTCCACCTTTAAATGTATTCTTTTATTCACATATGTCGAGAGAACAATGACAGATTTTTTAGTGTTCGATTATGTGTGCATCTCGTGAGATTTTGAATCAAAATGAACTTTCAGGTAAGAAACTTAACGATCAAATCTTTTGAAGATGACGGTTACATTATCTATGATCACATGCATAATAACTTGAGATATAAAAATGAATTTTAATATATTTATGAAATTTTTATTTAAGATTCAATTTTATTATTTTTGTGTCGTTTGTAAATTGAGTTAATGTTGATGTCCAAAATTAGTATAGATATTATCTTAGCTATAAATTACCAATTTTGTAATCACATATAATTATCTAAATAATAAGGAAGACAATAAATAAGAAAATAGAGTTTTTTAACGTGGTTTGGATAAGAAGAAGTCTACGTCCACGGATATAAAATTATTATTGAGGGCAGTTACATAGAACTTTGTGCTGTATTATTTATGCGCAGTTGACTTTTACCTTTAGCTAAGGGAAATGATATATTTATAGTGGTCCCAGAAACCAAGGGATGGAATGCCTTTATGTTTTCAAGCATTTACACCCATATACAATAATGAGACTATTGGTCTCCCAAAGGCACGTGTCGAATGGTTGTTGATAATTCCCATGTGAATGGCCTTTACTTTTCTTGATGGTTCATCTTCAAACGTTGGTCGCCTGGTACGCCGACCTAGTATCTATATATCCGACCAAGTGTAAATAAAACCCTAAGGTTTATACTTATGAGGATAGGTGTCCCTATCTCATTGGTCCACAAGACATGAATAATTTGACACATAAAAAAATCCCCCAATGCTCCATGCTTGATGGTTTAATGAAATGATGGAGAAGTTTTTTTCTAAAAAGTTGCTCGAAATCGTAATATAACTATGGTCGGCAGTCAACCTTCTAGACTTCTAAATTTTTCACCGGTACATCAACCAATTGCATTTTTATGAATAATATAATAAATAGTGAACCTCCAAAGGGTACACTAGTTTTTTATCTCTTTTCAGAAATGTACAGTTGTCAAGGGTTCAATCGTTGGTTCAGTTAATCATTTCGTTTCAAGTTTTGAGGTAAATCTATAAAGGACCGAACTTTTCCTCCCATTTTTTTTATAACCAACCTTCACACTTAAGCTATTTCTTACCTCCAATGTTTTATTTGTCATTTGTTCTTTATTATTCTTTGGTAAGCTCGTTAAGATTTCCTTCCTCTTTATCCCCCTTTTTTGATTTATTTCATTTTGACAATGGTGTACATTGTTGATGAGGGCTCTTTAGAAGAGTTTAGGAAAAAGAAAGAAATACCCAGCTAGGTATCTTTAAAACTTGTAAGAGTCCCCATAGATGTATTTTCATTAGATGAGGATCACTGGATCCCCACTCTATTTATTATAGGGTGTGGAATAATTTTCCTTCCAAATCATTTATTCCTTGAATTCTATCAGTATTTTGATGTGGTCCCTACGAGAGTAGCCTCCAGTACTTGAAGGATTATTAATGGTATCCATCATTTATATGAATTTAATGGGTCCCATATTGGGATTTATTAACTGATGTATTGCTATAAGTGGGTAACAATAGGCGGCAATAAATACTACCTTACCCACTTCCCAGAGGGGGTGTAATACAATGGTCCCAAATGCACCTAGGAAGGGAATGGCATAGGTCGGCTACCACTTTGATATTAATTTTTCTTTAATGCCTGATAACTGTTAGATAATATGTTGACTAGAAATTCTTTTTTTATTTTTGCAGAGGAAAGTGAGAAGAAGTGTCCCAAAGATGTTGAAGTAAACTTTGATGAACTAAAGTTCTTGTGGCCAATCCATCAGATTATAAGGAAATAGAACCCTAGATATGCTTCTGTAATATTGGAATAAAAGAGCTCGATCACATTCTTCGTTTCCCGACCAACTGATATTGTACCCCAAGCTCTAGTCAACTTAGAGGAGAAGACTATTTCAACCTCTTCTGTTGCTTATTCTTTTAGATCAGATAAGGAACTGGCATTAGGAATGACATCCTCCTCCTTTAAGTCCTTTGACATTAACGCGTAACAAACTTCACCCACTACTGAAATGGAAAAGCAAAGAATTTCCAACTTGATGGTCGGTCTTTCTTCTTTACCACCCAAGAAGACCAATGCTTCTAACAAAAGGCCCTCGATCCGTAATGTTGAAGAGGACAAAACCACAGAGCCTCAATTAATGATATTGAATAGGGGACCAATTGTTCAAAAACATTTGGTCCAGAACATCTTAGCAGACCAAATTTTTGTTGAACCTACCTCAGTTTAAGTGAACCCTGGATTAGTTAGGGAATTAATTTGTGTTGGGTTCTTCTAACTGACTGGTTGGTAGCAGCACCATTAAAAAGTACCAGCTTGATAGAGAGTTCGAATCAAATTCTAGTTTTGGTAATTTTAACTCACATATATTTCTTCTTCAATTTTTATTTTTATTACTTGTATATGATACCTATCTTGTTGTTGGACTGTTTTTGTTCTTGGTCGATTATAACCAATTAGTGATAAGGGATGACTAGTTGAGGTCGTCATCAATTAACATGGAGGAGTCCTTTGGGGGACTCCAAGGCAGCTTACGACAAGCTCAAATAATTTGAGGATAGAATGACAACATGTGAGGAGAAAGTGAAGACTAGTGAGGAGATGATAACTAACTTGGCTATTAAAGAAACTGCTGAGAAGAAAATGATATTAGAAATGAAGGATCAATATAAGAAGATCAGGGAGGATATTTTTAAGAGGGGGAGAGATAAAGACTTTACAGCAGATACCTTTCAAATAGAGTACATTAAGAAGGTGTCCTACAAGCATGAATGTACTTCTGCTTTAAAAGGGGTCGGCACCACTGTCGGATCTAATTTATTTCAGAGTCATGATTCTGGTACAACCCCCTAACTTGGAAGAGGAGGTTTATTATGATGAGGGAATGAGATAACCTTATGTTGTACCTATGATTGCGATAAAATACATCCTCCCAGAAGGAGAAATAAAGGACACCTATGGACTTCTCTATCTTACATATCTTTTCTTTGATGTCTTATTTTTCTATTTTTCTTTTTTATTGTAATGGACTAGAACAGTTCCATTATTTTCTTGCAATGAATGAAAAGTATTCTTTGATAAACTTGCTAGATTTTGCTTTTAAAAATACTTGTTGATTTTTCTTGGTCAGATTTTTTGTTCTTATATTGATGTTTTGAAGTTTAATGCCAAGTGAGATGTCATTATCTCTGCTAAGACTGATTTATTAAGACGTATCCATAGCTTATTTGGTTTTGGACATGTAGGTCTGATTGAGGTCGAGGGGGAAGGGTTGCTCGACGTGGATGCTTTATACTAGGTCAAAGAAGCCTATGCTCATTTGCACTATCGTTATAATAGATTTGTGGCGAATAATTCATCTCATTAGGAAATGATCGAGCAACTTTAAGATGACCACGATATCTCCCATGCTTTACTCCTTTCTGATTATAAGGCCACTTTTGAGGTCTTGAGTGCTGGTTGGGAATTTGACAAAAAGCTTCAAGATATCATGTCGGCTTTCAAGAAGAAGGAGTTCTTGTTGAACAAGGAGGTGCAAAGTTCTCATGACATTGCTAATCTTCTTTAAAAAGAAAACAACAATCTAAGGAATGACTTAGGCAGTTTGAATAAATCTACTGAAGTTGTGCCGAGAGAAGCGGCTTATTTCTTGGAGATAAAAAATTCCACACTGATGGAAAAGTAAAAAAACTTAAAGAAGAAGACCAAATCTAGCCAATCTTTTAGGGAAGTGATCGTTGCTCGCCCTAATATGGATAAAGAAAGAACCCATAATACTTTGGTGGACCAGGAAGCTCTATTGAAGGACAAGGATAAATCTATCAAAAATCATCGAAACTAAGTGGATCGATTAACCTTTCACTTTCATAAACAATCCAAAGCTCTCTAGAAGGAAGTCTATAATGCGTCCATAACTCATATGTAGGATCAATTAGAGAAGTCTCACTGAGAAGGTCGTAAGTGGGGGTAGCTTAACGTGCTAACACTGTTAAAGATAGATGAAAAAAGTTAATTGTGGCATTAGCATGATCCAGGCATGTTGGATTATCCTAACTCTCCGTTTAGCATTTATGCCAAGAGGATTTTGACTGATGTAATTCCCCAAATCTTGGTTGGAAAGTAGTTAGAAGATTATGGACTTCATGGCGAAGATTCCTATATTTTTAATCTTCATTTATTAGACCATCCAAGCACCAATGGTTGCAATAGGTTGAGGGATTTTAGGACCATTAGTCTACCTAATACTCTTGATGTTCATCCAGCTGGGATAGATAAAAGATGATGGGAATTGTCCAATAAAGTGACCTTGTTTTTATTATTTTATATTGAAGTTGGTTGGAATGAAAAAGAGTTTATTTTGCATGCATGTTTGTCTGTGTATTTTAGTCTTTGCTTAATAATTACACGTTTGATTAGTTGATCAGTTATGCACCTGACTAACTTGATTGATTGATTTGTGTTTGGTCAAGCTGTGAACTTGAGTTATTGGGCCTTAGGTTCTACTAATGTACTTAGGTAAAAAGAAACTTTGTTTTTTTAGAGATGAGTGTTTGCATTAGTTACCATTGACATCGAAATGTCTTAGGAATGTAGGCTTTTCCTGAATTTAACTTGGTCCGGTAAAACTTCGTGTTCTTGACTTTAGGTCATACATAAAATTTAAGGGACTTATTGTCCGTTACTTGTCCAGGACTAAATCATACGTGAAGTCTAATTTTTTATTTTCTAAAGTTGGAAAAGTTTTTTAAGGATGCATACTCCAAAAAACACAAAAAAGGACGCATAATTGGTTCGCAATCACAACTTTATTAAACTGGTTGAAATGATTACATTGATGTCTTAATATAGATACTGGTAATATTTTCTGGGAGGATATGCATTCTATGGATTCTTGAATTCTTCCTCTTCAAGTGGAGATGCTATAAGGACTATACCAGTTTGGTTTTAACCTGTTTCCTTTTTGGATGACCTTCTTAAGGACATAGTATCCATCTTTCAAGTTAGTCATATTGGCCCTACTGTTGTACAATCTAGTAACTCTTTATTTATAAGAAGCTACTTGAAGTGAAGCATCCTCCCTGACTTCCTCAATTAAATTTAGATCCAATCTTCTAATGATATTACTTTTAGGATAATCAAAGTTCAATACCCTGTGAGTCAACAAACCTATCTCGATTGGTACCATTACCTCAGTTCCCAGAGTAAGCATGTAAGGAGTTTCACTCGAGGATGTTCTTGGAATAGTTCTATATGCCTAAAGAACACCGTGCAACTCATTTATCTAGTTTTCTTAGAATCATCTAACCTCTACTTCAACCCATCAAGTATAGTTTTCTTGGTGACCTTTATTTGTCCATTACACTATGTGTGTCCCGGTTCAGAGTGGATCTTTTGAATCTTTGGATGCCATGCTTCGGATGTGTTGTAAGGATGTCTTCGGATGCCATCCTTCGGGGTGACTTCCACTTTTTTTTTTATCTGTTTTCAGTAAAATAGACTGGCGACTCTGAATCTCTCTACATTTTTACAACACATCTCAAACGACGCCGACCGAAGCGCGCTCCCGAGAGGGACGCACGGGACCCAAAGGATCCTTTTCCTCCACGGCGGGGATCGGGGATGGCCACAGTGACGTCTCTGCTGGGGACATTTATTCGTTTGTGGGCTTGCCTCTATTTACATGGATGCTATATTTTCTTATGTTTACCCCCATATCCGCATGTTCCCTTTTCCATGTGTATCCCATGTTTATGATTATGTTCACACACTTGTAGAAATTTCTCCATGTACACTTCTCACCACGTGCACCTAGGATCACATATATATCCCCATGTTGCACGCATCACCCATCCATACTTGGTGTACCTTTTGGGGTACTTGTACTTTGCTCCCAATTTGGCATAATCAAGAAAGGCATTCTCATCATAAGATACTAATAAGAAAATCATGCATGATTCACACAACATCACCAAAGAGCATTGATATTGACCAAATTTTACCCAGTAACTGAAGGGTCACTTCATGATGGGTGCTGGTCCGGCAGGTCACAGTTTGCCTAAGCGATATGACTCTCACCTTCCATTGTCCAAGTAACTTTGACGTATAGCGAACGATTCCCCCGCATCGTACCTCGTGACTGAAGTCATGATGGGAGGTATATCGCAAGGAATTCATTCACATACGTCGAGTATATCGAATTCGCTCTCACACGTACCATCCCCATGAGGTATATGGTGAGGTAATTCACGTACACTCAGGTATATCAAATGGCTTGTCCACACATACCGATTGCCCGCAAGAGCAAGATGTATATCATGAAGTCACGCCAAAGGGGGGAACCCATGCCGAATCACTCAACCAACTGCATACCCGCATATAGGTGTCAAACCTAGGACACGCACTTTAGATTACCGATTTCGACACAAAACTCTGCCAAAATTCCGGGTCGACCTTCCGCCCAAATTTTTGCGCATTTTTAAAATGGGACTCTATCCATGAGCCTGGTTACAAGTCCACCCATAGCTTTGCATATATTAAAACCCCTACTTTTCCAGGCTCGGGTCCCATCCGACATTGAATTTAGGAGAATTATATACAAGTGATAACATAATAATCATGCTCAGTCCCGTATCCAAAAACATTTCTCCCTACTTTATCAAAAATTCAAAAACATTTCTCCCTTATTCATCAAAAATCCAATAATAGTTCTTCCTTTTTTATTAAAAATAAATCTCATCCAACGCCTTCTCAAGTCAATCGCGAGCCCTTGGCCTGGATCCCTATTGGCTTCGGTCTTCACTCAAATCACCCCGGAGTTTCATCCGTTCTTCTACTACTTCTTCCGAGTCCAAAATCCATCCATTTCCCACGGAGAATACATATTAAGTATCAGTCATGCAGCCAGATCTGACGACAGTCCTAGCTCAGCTCATGTCCAAGATTGACAACCTCCAAACCGAGGTCCGAGAGATGCAACGAAACTAGGTTCCTATTCTTCAAGAGCCTGAGGCCCTATTACCTCGTGCTATGGGTCCACCCGAGCCTATCTGGGTTCCAAAAGAATATTAACACGCTCCACGTGCCCCTCCTACCAATGGGCCGCCGCCTTCCCAGCTTCCAATTCCAAACATTGCCCAACCTATGCCTAACCTGCTTGTGGGTTCTCAAGATGCCCACCAAGAAGTTTGACCAAGTCAGGATATCTGGGAATTACATGGACTACACCCACATGTCTACTTATCCTAAATCGAGGTTACCCGAGAAGTTCAAGATGCCAAATATCGGGAAGTTCAGAGAGAGTGGGCCCCCGATTTTTCATCTTCGCATTTACCACCATTCTATGAATCTACTTGGGGCTTCTGAGGAGGCGATGGCCCAATTGTTTCAGCAAACTTTGAGGGATAGTTGATTAGGCACAAATTCTTCCTAATTTATCTCTTAATTTAGCTACTTTTATCACCTCGAACAACGTAATTGAGTTGGATTTATCTCATAACTGTGCTACTGACTGATCCTAATGAGTACACCGAGTTTCTGGTATTTTTTAGTGATTTTGCAAGTATTTGATGTCAAGAAACGAAAGAAGGAAATAGGTAGAATCAAGAAAGCAAGAAGGAAATGTCTCAAGGGAAAAAGCATAATTTCTACACGGAATTCGGATGAGGTACCTAAATAGAAGTCGAAGACATCTCATTCATGAGCACAAAGGAAGAAACATCACCCCAATCGGAATCCCGGAACAAAAGTTATGAGCAGTCAAAGAGGAGCCAGAAAGTCAAATAGCCGGACCGGTCCGCCCCCACCCTGGACCGGTCCGCCTTGCCAAACTCCAGAGGACCCCGGATCGCATGCAAATCGAAGGAGGCAAAAATAAAAAGAACCGGTCTGCCCCCGGACCGGTCCACCCCAAAATAAAAAGAACCGATCCGCCTTGGGGGCAGACCGGATCGGTCCGGGTCTGTCTGCCTAAGACTCGGACCGGTCCGGTCTTCGAGATCTGGAAATCTTTTCTCTTCCTAAAAAGACTCCTAGTGTGCAGCTGACTTCCGATATTGTTGTAGGGTATAAAAGACCCGATTTAGTATTGTTATTGACACGAAGAATTAGTAGGTTTTACCTCTTCTTTTTCAGAAACCCTAGCTTAGTTAACATTTTCAGATTTATTTCAAGGATTGAAGAATTTATTCAGTGATTTCTGTGAGTATATGTTTCTTTCATTGTTTCACTTAGTGCTTGGATAATATTAGTGATTTATTGTTAATTCTAATTCTTTTCTGCATCTAATTATTATTTTTCTTAGAGTAACTATGAGTTCCTGCACATTAATCCTTCTTTCCGTCCTTTTCAACATGTTAGTCTAGATTTCCCAAGGTTGGGATGCATGAACCCAGCCTGATGCGTTAGTGCGTGTGTATAAAATTAATCCGCTGAATTTAATGATTGACCTTGATTGTATTGCGTAGTTGCACAACGATTGTAGATCTTTACATCTCGTTTGCCTCCGGGTACTCATGATTATTTTAGAGTGCAATTCGAATGCTACTATCGCGATACCGATTTACTCATCCTCAGATTAATTATGACGCGGGCTTGAACCTCGTATACATAATGCTTGGGAGTACTAAATTTTGGGTCAAATCAATCAGATAAATTTAAGATTAGTATTATATCCGCACTACACTAAGGTTCGTGGATTGTATTCCCGTCCTATTATTCTCATCATTTAAAACAAAAAGTGTCAAATCATCCTTCATTCATAATTTAGGTAAGTTAGTGTAGTTGCATTTTTTTTAATTTCATATTTGCATTTAGTTATAATCATTACCAAAATAAAATCATTTTCCCTTTATTTTTAGAGTCAAGGTTAGGATTCCTCCGTCTTTCCCGTCGTCACAACTTCATTGTCCTTTTTTCCTGAGGACCGATACCCGACTTGTCGGATTATTACTTGAGCGACAGGCTTACACTTGAGCCTAGAGTGAACGCATTTCGGAGACACATTTTCAGTCGCGTCAAGTTTTTGGTTTCGTTGCCCGGGAATTAGGTAGACTTAGGATTAGATTGAGTCAATCCAAAGCTTTGACCAAAAATTCCAAAAATCCAAAAACATTAAAAAAAAAAAATTAAAAAATACAAAAAGATTCACCATCATCTCTCCTAAGCTTTAATGCAAAATTCTGAAACCACTCCCACACCCCATAATACTCCAACCAACATTCACGAAAATCCAATTGTTGAGTATAATCTTGATAGTCCCCACACTCCAAACGCCCCACAGTTCTGGATCCCACCTCCCACATCGTCGCACTCAATCTCCGATAACACTCCCTTCCCCTTCTTAGGACACACTTCGAGCACGCCCAGTGAGAACACCGAGTCAATAAGTTAAGGAGAGATGTCACAACACGGCAGTGCACCCGCCGGTGAGGAAGAGCCCCCATACCGTCCGATTAGAGAATTCTTATATTCCGAGCGTACTGTCACTCTGGGATGCATTATACTCCCGTATGATGCCGGACAATTCCGTTTCAAAAATGGGATGATCCAGATGCTACCGCATTACCACGGTATGGATTCTGAAAAGCCATACCTCCATATTAGGGAATTTGAGGACGTGTGTGATACTCTAAATGATCAAACCTTCACACAAGAGGTAATCCGCCTCAAACTCTTCCCTTTCTCGCTCAAAGATAAAGCTAAGGCCTGGCTATGGTCTTTACCTCCCAGATCGATTCCATCCTGGAATGAGCTACAGCCAAAATTTCTAAAAAAATTCTTCCCACCACATCGAACAATATCCATAAAGGCTCAAATTCAGGCATTCAGATAGGCTGAACATGAGTCATTTCATCGATGTTATGAACATTTCAACGAGTTAGTTGCTTCATGCCCCCATCATGGATTTGATTCACCGCATGTCATCTCTTTTATCTATAACGGTTTGAATCTTAACTCCAAACAACTTGTTGAAACAATGGGAAGTGGCCCGTTTATCAATTTAGATGCCCAGGATGCTGAGCTTCACTTGAGGTATGTCGCCGAGACTACCCAATCCTGGGACACTTCTGATCCCAACACTCAAAATCAAAATAGACAAGCGACCACTACTCCGTCAGCATCTGGCATATTCCATGTAGATAAGAATTTTATGACGGATAGCCGATTAGAGACTCTTGAGATAGGATTTCGAGATCTGTGTGAGGTATATGGAAAAGGATCAGCTGGACCCATGCCAAACCCATTCGTAAAGGTGTGTGCTATTTGTGAGGCGGTACATTCAACTGAAGAATGCCCGATGATACCCGCCTACAAAGCAATGCTTTAAGAGCAAGTTAGTGGTATGGGAGGTTTTAAGGGTAATTTTGGTGCCCCGCACGGGAATTCATACAACCCTTCTTGGAAAAATCATCCCGGTTTTAGCTATGGACAACAACATGCCGCAATGAACCCTCCTTCGTATGTTGCCCCTCCACCACCACAACACTTTCAACCAGCTCCACACATGCAAGGACATGTGCAAGCACCGCCACCTCAAGGAAATTATATTCCACCACAGCGGAGAACTCTCGAGGATACCATGAATCAATTAATCGCAAGCCAGACCGCAACCAATGCCAAATATGATCGTCTGATTGGTGACATAAATGCGAATCTGTCTAAAATACAATCCTCATTGAGTGTTCAAGAGAAGGGCAAGTTTCCCGCCCAAGGCCAACGACCCCCCCAAGGTCAACCTAGCGTTAGATCCACCTCCACTGAACATCAGGAGCAATGTCAAGCTATAACCACTCTTCATAGTGGGAGAGTTGTTGATTTATCACCTCCCCCACCTGACACAACGAAAGCCAAGGAGATTTTGCCCGGCACGAAAGAGGCCAAAGATGTCCCCTTGAATGAGAGTGACCAAGAAGCTGCTAGTGGGCCAGAGGTAGTAGTTAAACTGCCTTCCGCGGCACCGTTTCCTCAAAGGTTGATTCCCTCCCACAGAGGAAACCCACGTGATGACGTGCTAGAAGTGCTAAAGCAAGTCAAGCTTAATTTACCTTTCCTTGAGGCCATTAAACAAATTCCAGCATATGGCAAAGTTATCAAAGACCTGCTGACTGTTAAAAGAAAGATGAAAGTGAAGAAGAACGTCTTTCTAGCACAAAATGTGAGCTCTATCCTACTAAATGAACTCCCGCCTAAGTTTAAAGATCCCGGTGCACCCACCATATCCTGCATCATTGGGGAGAATAAAATTGAAAAAGCCTTACTTGACTTGGGAGAAAGCGTAAATATACTCCCTTACTCCATTTATAGGCAACTTGACTTGGGCGACCTCAAGCCCACGAAGGTCACTCTCCAATTAGCGGATCGAACAGTGAAGATCCCACGAGGTATAGTCGAGGAGGTGATCGTTCAAGTTGACACTTTCTACTTTCCGGTGGATTTTGTCATTTGGGACACAGAGCCCTCCTTCCACTCGAGTAATCATGTTCCCATCATCCTTGGGCGCCCTTTTCTAGCTACGGCTAACGCAATCATCAATACTAGGAATGGGCGAATGCAACTCACATTTAGGAACATGACCTTGGATACAAACATCTTCCACATAGCCCAAAATGCAGGGGAGGAAGACGATCTTCACGCGGTGAGCCTCATAGATAAGATAATAGAGGAGTACTTTGAGGAGAATTATTGTGGCTATGCTTTAGAATCATGTTTAGCGATGAGACACGAGAGTGAGGGGACGTACACCGCCTTCGAGAGGGAGGTTGAAGAGTTGAACGAGCTACTCGATGAGAGTAAGTCGGACGAGGACGTGAGAGAAGTTAATTGGGTTTCGAGATTCGAGGAATTACATCCGAGGGATACGCACATGGTTCCCTTCAGTGAAAAATTTC
Organism: Sambucus nigra; assembly: GCA_949130495.1. Taxonomy (NCBI): domain Eukaryota; kingdom Viridiplantae; phylum Streptophyta; class Magnoliopsida; order Dipsacales; family Adoxaceae; genus Sambucus; species Sambucus nigra. The sequence goes on from OX422209.1 coordinate 525,397,518, forward strand.
CAACCCTCGAGTTAAAGAAAATACCTTCCCATATTAAATATGCATATCTAGGAGAGGATGAGACATTTCCTGTTGTTATCTCCTCTAGCCTAAATGAAGGGCAGGAGATAAAATTATTAAAAATTCTGAGGAAGAACCAAACTGCTTTTGGTTGGTGCATAGCTGATTTGAAGGGGATAAGTCCTTTAATTTTCACTCATAATATCCATCTCGAAGAGGATGTCAACCCTTCTAGAGAAATGCAAAGAAGACTGAATCCCAACATGAAAGAAGTTATGAGAATCAAAATAATCAAATTGTTGGATGCCGGGATCATCTACCCAATCTCGAATAGCAAGTGGGTAAGCCCTATTCAAGTTGTCCCGAAGAATTCAGGTATGACAATGATTGAGAATGCCAAGGGAGAGTTAGTTCCCCAACGTACCACCACCGGGTGGCACGTTTGCATTGATTACCGGAAACACAATGCGGGAACCAGGAAAGATCATTTCCCCTTGCCATTTATTGATCAAATGCTTGAAAGAGTAGCGGGCCACCCTTACTATTTCTTCCTTGATGGTTATTCCGGGTATAACCAAATTGAGGTAGATGTACTTGACTAGGAGAAGACAACCTTCACTTGCCCTTTTGGCACGTTTGCCTACAAACGTATGCCATTTGGCTTGTGTAATGCACCCGCGACCTTTCAAAGGTGCATGTTGAGTTTATTTAGCGACATGGTAGAGAGAGGACTCGAAGTGTTCATGGACGATTTCAGCATTTTTGGCACCTATTTCGATCATTGTCTAGAAAAACTGGAAAAAGTACTTACCCGATGCGTGGAAAAGAACTTAGTGTTGAATTGGGAGAAGTGCCATTTCAAGGTCACCGAGGGAATAGTTCTTGTCCACATTGTATCATCCAACGGAATAGAAGTTGATAGGGCAAAGATAGATGTCATAGCTGACCTTCCCCCACCGAAATCGCTAAAAGACGTGCGCTCCTTTTTGGGTCACACGGGGTTTTATCGAAGGTTCATTAAGGACTTTAGCGCCATCGCTAGACCCTTAAGCAACTTACTCATAAAGGACTCCCCATTTGAGTGGACTACAGCATGCCAAAGTTCTTTTGAAAAATTTAAGAACATGCTTGTGTCCGCCCCCATCATGCAACTTTCGGATTGGTCCTTACCATTCGAACTTATGTGTGATGCCAGCGATTACGCGATAGGGGCTGTTTTGGGACAACGTCAAGATAAACAAGCTCATGTCATCTACTACACCAGCCGGACTCTTACCGGACCTCAACTCAACTACTCTACCACGGAGAAGGAGTTGCTAGTGGTAGTCTTTGCCCTCAATAAGTTCCGGTCCTATCTCATTGGTTCTCCTATTACTATTTTCACCGACCACGCGGCTTTGAAATATCTACTTGCGAAGAAAGACGCCAAGCCGCGCCTCATAAGGTGGATCCTACTCCTACAAGAGTTCAATATCTCCATCAAAGATAAGAAAGGAGTAGAAAACATCGTTGCCGACCATTTATCTCGGCTTTCATCCGACGTACCTAGTGATCCCGTACCCATAGACGAACATTTTTCGGATGAGCAACTTTTCGCTACCTCTTTATATCCCTGGTTTGCGGACATAGTGAACTATCTTGTCACGGGAGCCGTCCCTCTCGGCTGGACACCGCAAGATAAGAAGAGGTTTCTTACCTGATCGCGCATGTTTTTTTACGATGATTCATTCCTTTTTAAATACTGTGTAGACCAAATCATCCGACGATGTGTACCGGATGACAAAATCCCAAAAGTCATCCAGTTTGGTCATTCGAAAGCTTGTGGAGGTCATTTTTCGACGAAAAAGACGGCCGCTAAAATCCTACAATGCGGCCTCTATTGGCCCACAATCTTTCGGGATGTGAACGAGGCTTGCAAATCATGCAATAGGTGTCAACGGATGGGAGCCATTACTCAACGAGACATGATGCCTCTTACCCCTATACTCATCATTGAGATATTCGACTGTTGGTGTATTGACTTCATGGGTCCTTTCCCTCCATCCTTTGGTTTCCTATACATCCTCGTCACGGTAGACTACGTTTCTAAATGGGTGGAAGCTATAGATACCAAGACTAATGACAACAAAGTGGTGATTAAGTTCCTGCAGGAACACATACTTTCCCGCTTCGGTGCACCGAAAGCCATAATTAGCGATAATGGTACGCACTTTTGCAATAGGCCATTCGAGAAGCTTATGAGAAAGTATGGTGTCATTCACAAGGTTGGAACGACATATCACCCACAAACGAATGGACAGGCCGAGCTAGGAAATTGAGAAATCAAGAACATTCTTGAAAAGACCGTCAATCCTACCCAGAAAGATTGGTCCCTTAGATTGAACGATTCTCTATGGGCCTACCGTACCGCATACAAGAATCAACTCGGCATGTCCCCTTTCCACTTTGTGTATGGCAAACCTTTCCATATTCCTATTGAGCTCGAACACAAGGCGTATTGGGCGATTAAGTAATTGAATTATGCCATGGACAAGGCCGGTGAAGCCCACAAGCTTCAATTGAATGAGTTAGAAGAACTACGCAATGATGCGTATGAGAATGCCAAAATTTAGAAAGAGAGGATGAAACTCGCTCATGATAGCATCATTCGACGAAAAGAGTTTCTCCCCGAGCAAAAAGTTCTCCTCTACAACTCTCGGCTTTACCTTTTCCCAGGCAAGTTGTGGTCACGTTGGTCTGGCCCATTAGTCGTGAAGAATGTTTTCCCCCACAGAGCTGTTGAACTAGACTATTTAAAAGGGGGAAATACATTCAAAGTGAATGGACAACGCCTAAATCCATATCTAGAGGCATGTGCAAAAGAAGTCGACACCGTCTGGTTGTCGGACCCCGTTTACGGGGTTGAGTGAGCTGTTGAAGTGAGGTCGTCGCACCCCCGACGCGTATGGGGTGAGAGTCGTGTGTGTTTTGAGAGTCGTTCGGACTATGTTTCGTTCAGGAGAAGCATTCGTGTGTTTTGGGAATTCTGAGTCAAAGGGTGTTGACCAGTGAAATCGAGAGGGTCCTAGTTTAATTGGATAGAGAGGATATCGGGAACGTGAAAATTTTTAAAGAAGAGAGCTCGAAACCGAAGTAAAAGAAGTCCAGCCCAAAAACCCTGGGCGGACCGGTTCCTTTTTCAGGTGGACCGATCCGACCCCGGACCGGTTCCTTTTATTTTTAAAGGAACCGATCTGCCTGTCGAGGGTTTAAAAATACAAAGGGTCGGACCGGTCCGCCCCTACCCTGGATTGGTCCGCCTTCTGCAGAGCTTCCTCCTCCTCTTCCCAAGATTCACCCCCCCTGTCCCCCCAATCCTATTCATTCCCTTCAATCCGTTTTTCCTCTTCCCAAACCCAACCTTTCCTTCCCAAATTCATCCCCTTTTCCCTCCAAACCCCTTCGCTCCAAAACCAACCCCTCCCCACCCCTTTCCACTATAAATACACCTCCAATCCTCCCTTTCTCCTCACACCATGAACCCAAATACTCTCTTCTTCCTCTCTAGTTTTTTAAGCAACTACCTCCCTCCTATTTCCATGGCACCCCGTGTTGCCCCCACCAAATACGACTCCACCGTGATCCACCCCTCCGGTCACGGCGGATACCGTTCCCGCCAAGAGGAGCGATGGTGCGCTCAATACTTCGGTTTGGGCTGTAAACTCCATATGGAGCGCGCGGTCCAATGGGAAGCTCTGCCCAACTCCGTCACCGCCCTTTTCATGTCCTGGGATTGGTGTCATTTCCTCAACCAACCTCACGACGTGGTTTGGGCAACCGAAGTCTGCTCATTCTATGGTACACTCGTCCGGACGGGCCAATTCGAGGCCGAAGCTTTCGTGGATGGGACTCCCATACCATTTTCCTTGGCCCGTCTCACGGCCAAGTTGGCCGAGTTTGATGTCCCGGATGTCCAAGAATTTACTTATCCCCAAAATGTCCCCCCGGTCGACAAGGACATTATCATGTCCCGCATTGCACCGAACGTGGCTTGGGCGGGGCAAACCGTCGTCGTTGGACGCCTCAACGAGAAGGCGGGCCTTACATTTAAGATTGTGTGCGCCAACCTATTGCAAACGTCCAATGACTCTGCCATGCAACCTCGGCAAGCTACCCTCACATATTATCTCTTCGACCTCCAAACTTCCATCCATTTGGGTCGCACCTTATACGCAGACATCATTAATGTGTCCTTGGATGAGAAGGGCGTCGCCCCCTTCCTTACGCCCGATTGATCACGTCCATTCTTAAGGATGCTGGCATAGAGGCGCCGAGTGACCATACGCGCCTCCCCGGTCCTTTCGGACAAGGGACCCGCGCTAAAAGCGCCAAACAGCTAGCCATCCTTCGGGCTAGGCGGGGTGATGATGTCAAAGAGGAGGCTGCCTCGTGCGACAACGAGGAAGACGTAGGGGCAGCTGGTGAGGACGTTGAGATGGGGGATCTCGGTCTGAACGAAGAGTCGGCGGATGAGGAGGACGACCCAGATTTCGAGTGGGAGGGCACGGACCTATCCGCGCGTATGTCGGCGCTTGAGACCAACTTCCACACCTTTCAGACCAACTACGAGCGCGACATGAGCATCGTTCTCCGCTTCCAAGCGGACATCTATCGGCGCATAGGGGATCCTAATGAGCCACTACCTTCCTACTACCAGAACCCGTATGACCCCAACGCGCCCGGTTCCTCCCATCCCCCACTCCGGTGACGCTTTATATGGTGTTGGCAACTTTTTCCTTATTTTTCCCCGTTCACAGTTGTATGCTTTCCCCTGCACATGTAACACAGTCTTGTTGTAATAAAAACTGCATTTTCTCTATTTGTTTGTTTTTTTTTTCCGCACTTTTTATTCGCTTTGAGTTAGATTTTAGTCCTTTTTTCTTGAGGACAATGCAAAAGTCTAAGTTAGGGGGGTCACAAGTGCGTATTTCTAAAACTTCATAAATTTTCCAAAATGCCCAAAAATTTCCATTAAAAAAATCATAAAATTTTGAAAAACCCAAAGATATTTTTGTTCAAAATAAATAAAAATTGGAATTCAAAATTTTCAAAAATATCATTAAAAGTCGAATTGAAGACTCAAGTTGTAAAATTCAACGTACACAAAGCCATAATTGACCAAAGATGGAAATTGAGCGAAAATTGACGACTTAACGAATAAGTGTGGAGATTAACAAACCCGGTGAGATTCGAGCCTATCACTTTTTTACGAGTTTTTAAATCAATCCGAGTTAATTGTTAACTCAAAGTTCTTTTCATCTCCTAAAAAGTTGTCAAGGATCTCAATCCTTTCATTTTGATCAGTTTTGAAAAATGTGTGTAATATTGCTTTGAAAAAAAGTGCCAAATTGATCTCTAAACTTGAATTCAACTCGAAGCGCATATGGTAACGTAATTGGTACATTGGACTATAAAGTAGGCCCTCGTTTGTCACCCAAAAATATTGGCCAGGAAAAGTAGCAAAAAATTACCCCTTTTGTAACCCAATTTGAGCTAAACAGATTGTCCCTTTCGTTTGATAACCCGAAAAACCCAATTAGTCGGAATTGTGAAAAATGAGAAAATTCAGAATTTAAGTCCGGAAAGTGCATAAAAAGGGCCAAGAAATAAATAAATATGCTCAACAAAAATAAAAAAAAATAAAAAAAAAATAAAAAAAAATAAAAAAATTGAGCAATAGCTCGGAAAAAGCACAAGTGGACATCATTAATGACTTTTCCAATTCCAACCTTCCCTACAATTGTCATTTTACCCCATATACCTCAAAACCCGAAAAAGTCCTAACCGAGTCTAAATTGCGAAGTTGGTTACCGCGTGGAGAGCTAATACACCAAATGATAATAAAGGAGATTAAGTGCGCGAAATAAAAGCAATGTTCCCGTTTTTAAAATCGTAATCCTTTGATGAGGTCCTTTCACTACAAAATTTCCGTCTTTCTAACCGTATGCGTGATTTTGCTTCCATTACATTTACTCTTTATATCACGCATACCAAGAGAATAGACATAATCCGAGAGATTCATTTGTGAGAGCATTCTGTGAGAAATTGAAATCAAAACGAATTTTCCGAGAAGTAACGTAATGATCAATCGGTGGAAATTAGCGGTTTTATTTCTGGCTACGCACACACACACCACGATTTGAGACTTGTAAATATGACTTGATGATGACTATTTCATGGAAAAATTTCAATTGCACAATTTTTGCATATTTTGAATTCTCTTTGAGTCGAATTTTGTGGGTATATTCTCTACAAACCCTCACGAGACAACACTCGGCCTACTAGGGTAACCTAGGGGTTTAACGGCTTGTTGCATACGCTAAATGCAATCGCTTTCCCGCAAAAAAAGTATTTTATCCCAATAAAATGATTTTTAAAGAGTTGAGCCACGCTAGGATTCTTTTACATTGCTCGGGACGCGCAAAGTTCTAAGTTAGGGGGGTTTGATTATGCATAAATTCTTCCTAATTTATCCCTTGATTTAGCTACTTTTAGCACCTCCAACAACGTAATTGAGTTGGATTTATATCATAACTGTGCTACTGACTGATCCTAATGAGTACACCGAGTTTCTGGTATTTTGTAGTGATTTTGCAGGTATTTGATGTCAAGAAACGAAAGAGGGAAATCGGTAGAATCAAGAAAGCAAAGTGGAAATATCTCAAGGGAAAAAGTGTAATTTCTACACGGAATTCGGATGAGGTACCTAAAGAGAAGTCGAAGACATCTCATTCACGAGCACAAAGGAAGAAACGACACCCCAATCGGAATCCCGGAACAAAAGTTATGAGCAGTCAAAGAGGAGCCAAAAAGTCAAATAGCCGGACCGGTCCGCCCCTACCCCGGACCGGTCCACCTTGCCAAACTCCAGAGGACCCCGGATCGCATGCAAACCGAAGGAGGCAAAAATAAAAAAAACCGGTCCACCCAAAAAAAAAGAACCGATCCGCCTTGGGGGCAGACCGGTCCGGTCTTCGAGATCTGAAAATGTTTTCTCTTCCTAAAAAGACTCCTAGTGTGCAGCTGACTTCCGAAATTGTTGTAGGGTATAAAAGACCCGATTTGGTATTGTTATTGACACGAAAAATTAGTAGGTTTTACCTCTTCTTTTTCAGAAACCCTAGCTTAGTTAACATTTTCAGATTTATTTCAAGGATTGAAGAATTTATTCAGTGATTTCTATGAGTATATGTTTCTTTCATTGTTTCACTTAGTGCTTGGATAATATTAGTGATTAATTGTTAATTCTAATTCTTTTCTGTATCTAATTATTATTTTTCTTAGAGTAACTATGAGTTCCTGCACATAAATCCTTGTTTCCGTCCTTTTCGACATGTTAGGCTAGATTTCCCAAGATCGGGATGCATGAACCCAGCCTGATGCGTTAGTGCATGTGTATAAAATTAATCCGCTGAATTTAATGATTGACCTTGATCGTATTGCATAGTTGCACAATGATTGTAGATCTTTATATCTCGTTTGCCTCCGGGTACTCGTGATGATTTAGAGTGAAATTCGAATTCTACTATCGCGATACCGATTTACTCATCCTCAGATTAAGTATGACGCGGGCTTGAACCTCGTATACGTAATGCTTGGGAGTACTAAATTTCATCTCAAATCAATCAGATAAATTTAAGATTAGTATTATATCCGCACTACACTAAGGTTGGAGGATTGTATTCCCGTCCTATTCATCTCATCATTTAAAATAAAAAGTGTCAAATCATCCTTCATTCATAATTTAGGTAAGTTAGTGTAGTTGCATTTGTTTTTAATTCCATATTTGCATTTAGTTATAATGATTCCCAAAATCAAATCATTTTTCCTTTATTTTTAGAGTCAAGGTTAGGATTCCTCCGTCTTTCCCGTCGTCACAACTTCGTTGTCCTTTTTCCCTGAGGATCGGTACCCGACTTGTCGGATTATTACTTGAGCGACAGGCTTACACTTGAGCCTAGAGTGAACGCATTTCTGAGACACATCTTCAGTCGCGTCAATAGTGCCCTTCGATGGTTTTTATCTCTTGAGGAATCCAGAATTCGCAGCTGGGAGGATGTAGCCCGAGAATTCATATCGCAGTATAAATACAACAAAGAGATTGAGGTCACCCATCGTGATTTAGAGCTTCTCAAATAAAATCCTGGATAATCAGTCAGTAACTTCATAACCCGGTGGAAGGAGCAAGCAGCTACCATGACCAATCGGTCGTCCGAGGAAGAGCAGGTCAACATAGTGAAGAAGAATTTCTTGCCCCATGTCCGAACAATAATGGGAGGATAATACTATCCCCACTTCTGAGCTCTCAGATAAGTTGGAGTAGAAATCGAGGAAAGTCTCGTTAAAACAAAGGTTGAACCAAAGAAGGTGTCCGGACAGTTCACCCCTAGAAAGTATGCCAAGCCTGCCACTGCTAGAGTCTCACCCATCAATAACATCTCTCAACCAACCACATCATGGGCACCAAAAAGCCGCCCTGCCCCCATCTGAAGGGAATACACTGAGCTCCATGCTCCCCTCTCCAAAGTTTACTAAGCCCTGTGAAGCCAAAATCTCATCAAACCCTTGGATCCACGTCCATTGCCAAATCCACTCCCAAGAAATTTCAAGGTTGATGCTCATTGCACCTTTCACCAAACTGCTGGCCATACCACTGACCAATGCTTTCACCTTCAGAACATAATCCAAGATCTCATTGACCGGGGTACCATTGCCCCACCAGCCAATCCTAAGCCAAACACTACTCACAATCCACTCCCAAATCACACTAATGCCATCTTCTTGGAAGAAAACCCATATTTCGATCCCTCAACTCAAATCATACCCATATACTCTCCTAAACCTCTTCAAATTTGCCTATATGTTCTCCTACACCCTACTAGCCTCACTGATCAGGCACTGTCACTCCTTACCAGAGCATGCATCACTGTTCATACCCGTTCTGAAGATGGAAGTATGGAATTATCAGAGGTGTTAAACCAACTCCTAGAGTTCGGCCTGAAATTTCCCTCATAGGTGGTCATCGATTGCCAAAGATTCAGTACACTGTTCTTAGAAGCACAAAAGTGGGCCCGAGATTCAGACAAATGGGAGGTACCAACCGACGAAGTCAGCTTAAATGATGTTGTTTAGATTATGGCAGAATTATTAAGGAAAACCAACTGCATTTGCAGTATCATCGGGTTACTTGACACTTTAAAGCTATAAGGCCGTTTGGTCCCTTCGATCACACATATCCCCATAGAATGGGAGGACCTGTATGAAGAAGCCATTGAAGTTATGGAATGCATCTACTTTACATGGAAAGATAGAATTGTTACCACCGAATGGGGGGAAGAATTCGAAGATTCGAGTGAAGAACAAGCATTAGAAAGAACTGGCCCAATAGCCAACATATGTGGAATGATATCATTTGAAGAACTCCTCGGAGAAAAAAACAGGGTGGCAGAACAATCTGAGGTTGACGAGGAAATGGGATTCATATTCTTCCCTTCTTTAGTAAATCACATGACCATATTAGGGAGAAATTACCAAGTTCCAAGATCACTACCGATAAATAACAGAGGGAAGGGCATTGAAAATCTTCCTATGACATAGATGACCATCGAGGAAAGCAAGATCCTCGATCAACTGAAGAGAACTCAAGCTAACATCACTCTATGGGGGCTTTTCATGTCTTCCCAACTGCACATAAATGCTTTAATCAAGTTTCTCATTGGACCCATAGTTCCTCCATCTACCACACGAGAAGAAGCGGTAAATCTGGTCGGATCCCTAACCGCTACCCGAATACTATCATTTTCTGAAGAAGAAATCCCCAGAATTGGGCCGAATCACAATCATGCACTCAACATCTCCGTCAAAGTTATTGGAAAGGTCGTGCCACTCTCCCTTATCGATAACAAATCCGCCTTGAATGTTTTCCCTATGAGAACCTTGAAGTGTTTAGGCCTGAAAGAAAGAAACCTCGCTCCAACCTCCGCCGCTGTGCGTGCCTACGATAATACCCGCCGAGAGGTGATGGGATTCATAAAACTTGTAATAGGGGCTGGCCTTATAAACCCTGTCGTTGAATTCCGAGTCATAGACATCCCAGCTTATTTCAACCTGTTGCTTGGACGACCCTGGCTCCACAATATCAAGGGTGTCTCTTCCTCACTCCATCAGAAATTGAAGTTCTTCACCGACGGGCGAGTCATCACCATTTTGGGCAACGACAAAAATTCAGAGGGTGCAAGAACCAGCAGTCCAATTCTTGAGATACAACACGAGTCAAGTGATATGCTCCTATCAGGATTCTGAGTTGATCCACTCCTACTCTTGGCAGGGGATGGTTTCAAAGAAAGGGTTTGTCCAGAATATGACCCTCATGGCAATGTCAATGTGATTCATATGTTCAGAAACATGTACTTCATACCCGAATTGGGGATAAGACAAAGGCAACAAGGGATAATTGAGCCCATCGAACTGAAGAAAGCTTTCCTCCTTATGGCTTGGGCTATCAACCATCAGAAAAAGAGCTCAGAATGATCTGCCAGTCTCGACCAAAGAAAGATTAGACTGCATCTGAACTATCTCAGAAGACTCCTTAAATGGATGATTCATCAAAGAAGACGAGGACTTCCCCTTTTTCGATTTTTCAAAACCATGGTATGATCACACATATAAGAAGATGAGGCCTGGAATGGAGATATTTTTCCAAGATAGCTACCTATGGACCGAAAGTTTCCCACACTGTGTGAAACTGCTCATCAAAGATACCGAAGAGACTGAGGAAAGTGATTCTGAAGATTCCTTCAACTTGCAGACACTAGGGCTGGCACTCTGCATGTTTCATTCAGGCACTACATCAATGGACCCATCCCTTCTGATTAAAGATGCTGATACACCCCTCCTCAACTAGCATGTTGTGCCAGTTCTACCTCTTGAAATCTCCCCTAACCCCAAAGTTTACCCTATTTTTTCATCTGTTGTCTATCCTTGCTCAAATGTAATTGAGACCTCTTTTGATGAGGTTCTCAATGTTGTTTCTCCTATCAATGAAATAAATGAAGAGTTTGAGTATCTTGATGTGACTTACATTAACTTCTTGAATTCTAATCAAACTTTTGATGATGATGATTTTGCAAATGAACAATTCTTAACTGATATAAATAAGGTTAATAATAAATAACATAACCGCGTTCAAGTTAATGAAGAAGATATTGTTGTTATTAATATCGGTTCTAGTAGCCAATTGCGCAAGATTAGGATAGGGTCCACCCTTGACGAGCATGAGCGTGCACAACTTGAAGAATTGATGAAGGAGTTTGTGGACGTCTTCACATGGTCCTATGATGATATGCCCGGCATTGATCCTGAAATAGCTCAGCACGAGATCCCCACTCTCCCAGATTACAAGCCGGTGAAATAAAAATTGAGAAATCTCTGCACCGAATGGTCGCTCAAGGTTAAAGAAGAGGTGGTGAGACATTTGAACGTGGGTTTCATTCGGGTGATCGAATATCCCACAGGCTAGCCAACATTGTACCTGTGCCGAAATTAAGAGGGAAAGTTCGAATGTTTGTAGATTAACGATATTTAAACAAAGCTTCTCCAAAGGATGATTATCCGCTACCCAATATCGACATAATCGTGGACAACACAACCAGTCATGCTCTCAAGTCATTCGTCGATGGGTTTTCCGGATACAACCAGATCAAGATGCACCCCGACCACAAAAAAAACCCGCATTCATCACCCCATGGGAAACCTTTTGCTATACCGTTATTCCATTCAGTATCAAGAATGCTGGGGATACCTACCAAAGGTCTGCCACAACCATCCTGCATGATCTGATTCACAAAGAGGTCGAGGTTTATTTGGATGATATGATTATCAAGTCCAAAACTAGAGAAGTCCCTGTTCCCGCTCTTCGGAAGTTCTTCGAACGACTGGGACGGTATCAGATGAGACTTAATCCACAAAAGTGTGTCTTCGGCATTACAAAGTGAAAACTCTTAGGATTCATGGTCAGCGAAAAGGGGATAAAATCAGATCCTACGAAGCTAAAGGCCATACTTGAGATGCCACGACCACGAACAGAGAAAGAAGTCTGAGGTTTTGTTGGGAAATTACAGTATATTAACCGGTTCATCAGCCAGCTAACCTCCATTTTTTAACCAATCTTCCAGCTCCTCCAGAAGGATTCAACCAAGGTTTGGAATGGGGCCTTCCAAGAAGCTTTTGACCGAATCAAAGAATATCTGAACCAACCTCCAGTTCTCATTCCACCACAGTCTGGTCTCCCTTTGCTCCTATACCTAACCACAATCGACACTGTAGCTGGGGATTTGCTAGCCCAATACCTTGAAGACTCCCGCAAAAAAAAAAGCCATCTATTACGACAGTCGAAAATTGGTTGGGTATGAGGTTAACTACTCCGCTTTAGAAAAGGCATGTGTCACCCTTGTCGGGGTCACCCAAAAGTTACGACACTCCATGCTCGCCTTCCCCATCAAACTTGTATCCTGAATGGATGCCATCAAATACCTGCTTGAGAAACCCGCCTTATCTAGTCGAATGGCCTGATGGTTGATGCTCCTAACCGAGCTTGACATCATGTACGTCCCACAGAAAGCCATTAAAGGAAGAGCTATCTCTTACTACCTCGCCGATTACCCCATAGACGAAGCAGATGTCTGGATCTCCGAATTCCCAGATAAAAATATCCTCTGCACCACTCAAGACCGCCTTCGATGGAAAATGTTCTTTGACAGTGCTACCAACAAAAAGGGATATGGCATTGGGATACTCCTGATCGCCCCAGATGACTCCCACACTCCCATCGCCATTAAATTGGATTTCCCTTGCACCAATAATATGACAGAATACGAGGCATGCACAGTGGGCCTCAAAGTTTCTCTCAAGAAAGGTATTCAATACCTGGATGTCTACGGGGATTCTGCCCTTATCATCGGTTAATTTCTCAGAAAGTGGAAAGTCGAGGACAAAAAGCTCCAACCCTTTCACGCTCAATTAGAAGAGTTAGCCTCCCGGTTCTGAGATATCACCTTCCATTACCTACCTCGAGCAAAGAATAACCTAGCCGATGCTCTCTCCACCTTGGCCTCTATGGTCGACATGCCAGAGGTAATAACAATGACCCCCTTCCTAGTTCAAAAGAAAGACAAACCGACCCATTACTACCATATTGAGCTCATCTCTATCGAAGATCCCAAACTAATCGATTGCTGGTACCATGATATCTGGTGCCTCATCAAACATGGTAGGTATCCCGAGGGTTACAATAAGAAAGATCTAACAACCCTTCAAAGACTGGCCGCCCAGTACATTATCTGTCATAAGGCCCTACTCAGAAGGAACTTCAACGAAACTCATCTACACTGCATCGCAGGGGGAAAAATTGAGAAAATAATGCAGAAAGTCCACAGTGGGGAATGCGAACTCCACATGAATGGTCATATGTTTTCCAAGAAGATCATCCGACAGGGCTACTACTGGACCGCCATGATCCAGGATTGCACCGCCTACGTCCAGAGATGCCTCAAATGCTAATAATTCTCCAATCTTTAACACCTGCCTCCACGAGAATTATACAACATGACCTCTCCCTGGCCGTTCTCCACCTGGGGTACCGACATCATAGGGAAGGTTACACCAAAGGCTTCAAACGAACATGAGTTCATCCTGGTTGCCATTGATTACTTCACCAAATGGGTCGAAGCTGAGTCATACGCAGTATTAAACGCCAAGAAAGTGGCCAAATTCCTCAAGAAAAATATCATCTTCCAATATGGGGTCCCACACGAGCTGGTATCAGATAACGGGTTGCATTTCAAAGAAAAAGTCACAGAAGTAGTCAACGAGTATGGGATTCAGAGACACAAATCTTCTCCCTACCGACCTCAGACCAATGGTGTAGTTGAAGCCGCCAACAAGAACCTCAAAGCTATCATTAGCAAGATGACCGAAAGTTGTAGAGATTGGGATGACCGGATCCCGTACGCCCTCTAGGGCTATCGAAACTCAATACGAACCTCTACTGGGGATACCCCTTAGTACCTGGTCAACAGTATGGAAGCAGTCCCACCTATGGATCTGGAAATACCCTCACAACGCATCATGCTCGAAAGCAAGGTTAGTGAAGAAAACTGGTGCCAAAGCCGTCTTGAAGAGCTAGCCCTCCTAGATGAAAGAAGATTAAAAGATCTTTACCACATACAGGGATACCATCGTCGAATAGCGCGATCATTCAACAAGAGAGTCAAAGATACAGTGTCCGAGAGAGGGATTTAGCCCTCAAAGATATAATAGAACCCATCTGGGATGCTAGAGGGAAATTCAAGCCCAATTGGAGAGGCCCCTACATTGTGAAAAAAATCTTATCTGGCAGTGCCGCCGTGCTCACTAACTTAGATGGGGAAGAGATGGCTCGTCCGATCAACCTGGACCGACTCAAGAAATTCTACCCCTAAGTCTGAAATATTGGCGTGCTACGACTCTTCTCATCCCCCTTCTATTCTAAAAAAATAAAAAAATAAAAAAAAAACTCTTCATTTCTGTCTGCCCAGAACTACGTGGGCCTGATCCTCTACAAAAACTATTTTAAAAATATTTTCGAAAAACCCCAGAGGTACGTAGGCATCTTATGGACCTCACATTAGTGTGAACCTTTCTTTTTCTCAAAATACTATTCTTTTCTTACCTCGGAGAACGACAATTCATTCTAAAAATACTTGAACAAAAGGATAATGTATGCGTTAGCGATAAGTATAGATAATTCAAAATGCAAAATTCATCGAGAGGCACAACTGGATGATCAGAAACTTGTTTATTTCATTAATAAGAAATTCAGCACGGATTACAGAAGAAAAAGGAACAGATAAATCCCTTCCCCATTAACCATAAAAGCCAAATAAAATCCCCACATATGTTACACAAATAAACTCTCCAAGAGTCCTATCCACACCCACCAGAGGAGGCTTCACCCTCATCCTCTACATCTCAAGGTCCCCAAGTTTCCCCTGCCTGAATAGAGTGCCGTAAACATTCCATGGATCGATGAGCCTTAACCATCCTTGAAAAGACCACAACACCCCGTTCCATGGTGTTAGATAAAACAAACCATCTATGTCCAGTCTCCACTGCCAACATCTTGCTGACTACCCTCTTCCACAACCACTTCATATAATCTTTGGGGAAATGCCAAACCTCCCTGACAGACTGAGAGGGACGGGTCGATGGACACCGACTTTTCCACGGATACCCAAGCAACAGACGCAAGCGCTCAGTCAAATCTTCTATCGGAAAGAAATTTAAGGTTCGATGGGGCACGACCTACGCCCTGCCAAATTGGTGCAAAACCCGCCAACGAAAATAAAAAGAGGTATGTCTACGACCAACTAGCCGCACATATGAATACTCTCCTAGCTCTAGAACAGGTTGCAACTATCCCCACCAAGGCACTGACCAATACAGCCCATGAGCCCCATACTCCACAAGCCAGCACTGATGAAATGGCCTAAAAAGAAGTTGGGTACAGCCAATAAGGGATACTCTCGAGGAGTCGCCAAGCGAAATCTTTTAGACAACCACATGAACAACATCACAGGGCTACCTCCTCAAAAAGTCAGAACGACCTTCTCTCCAGGCATTCAGGCCATTCAGGGTCTCTGCCAGTATCACCGCCGTAGGATTACGACGGTATGACATCCATGAAGTAGTGGCTGCAAGTTACGGGTCCACCAGCAGTTCCTTAATCACCAGCAACAATTTTGAAATAAAGCCAAGAACAATGGCTCCAGCATAGCCAGCATCACCTACTTCCCGCAAATGCACGGACTGCAGCACTGCCGGGAGGGAGATCATTCCTCCAATAACCAATGATTTGGCCGTCGAAGGAAAAATACAAAGAAACCCAGCCAACAAATCCTTGGTATAATGGGAAAATTCGGGCAAAGCCGCTGCAACCCTGGGATTTACACCCAGCATGGAAGAAAATTCCTCGTAGGTAGGATAAACTTCCTCCAACCCAAATCGGAATACGTGGTCTTTGGGGTACCAGAATTTTACCGCCTCCCTCAGCACATTCCACTCAAGAGGCTGATTGCTCCACAAGGGGACTCGACGCATGTTGAAAGCATCATAGTCGACATTATAAGAGCACATTGCTTCTAAGGCTTCGAGGTAGTTGGCAAACTCGGTGCTACCAGGGACATCCATCTTGCAAGGCTAAGAGATAGTGGGCAAGTAAATGAGAATGCAAAGGTGTGATGAAAACACTCCACCCTTACCCCTTTTTATACTTGAAAACCCTCACAAGGGACATAATCCCTACAGAAATCGGAGGGAATCCTACCCCACAAGGTACCAAAGGCTGAAGAGGGTACCAATCAAAGCTTTCAATTGATGGGACTAGACAAAATTGCCGATAGGCAGATCAGGGTGCTTGCTGATCGGGAACCCCCCATTTTTGGAAATTTCCCTTTTTCCTCTTTTGTCAAATTAAAAAAAAACTCAATAAAAATAAATTGATGTTCTCAACATAATTTCAAGAACCCCCTTTTCTCCTTATATTTTCTCATTTTAATTAAAAAAAATTTCCTTCAAAAATTTCCAAAAATATTCCTTTTTACGGTCTCAGTAGCAAAGTAAAATGCGCATGTGCATTCATTCATCATTAATAAGAGATAATAAATCGCATTTCATATATTTGTGTTATGTGTTACATCAATTTTGTAGGAAATAAAAAGAAAAAACAAAAATAACGGGACTCATCCCGAACCCACATTCTCTCTCAAGAGCTTCCACCCCTGCGACGTGCTCTCTTCCCCCTACGGCGAGATGACACACCACCACTACCTGAGCCAGAGTCCTCTCCGGACGAGGCGGGCGGCACCAAGCAAAAAGGAACAGGAACTGTGTCCCGACTGTGGGCAGTCGCCGAAGATATCTAGTCCCAGATGTCCCTGAGCCAAGTGGTCGACACCCGGACTTGTTGCAAGAAAAGTTGAAATCAGTATCAAAGCAGAAATGACCATAACAGAAAAAAAAAGAGAGAAAGGAATAGAAAGGTATACCGCAGGTCGAAGGACCTCCTCTGTCAAACCCAACTCCTCTGGATCGATCGCATGGGGACGGTGAAACATAGGCACCATTCCTCCATCAGCTCGCCAGATATTGTACGAAGGGGTATGCAGCCGCACAAAAGGGACCTCTGAGGCCGCCTCCGTAGATGCCAATGGACAACCGCCACTGTGGGAAGAACCCGTCACCCGACTCGAACCCGTGGAAAGGAAGGGCAACGCATCATATATGCTGGGCGCCATCAACCATCTCGTCACGAAGTCCATATAGTCATACGGCGCGACCGTATCGATGTATAGCAGGTAGGACTCACCAATCATCGCTGCAATCCTCTCATCCTCCGACAGCTGTCGCTCCCGCCTCATAGACATAGGCAGCTACACGGGTGGCACCACCACCTCCTCCTCCTCAGCTATCGGACAAATCACCCTCTCCCCAAGGTATCAGGAATGGCCGAACTCATGCGCCAGCAAACGCCTCATCCGTGCATTCTCCCCTATCACCCCGCATCCTGAATGGATGTCCCCCTAGGATAAAAGGTCTCCTGAAAATCTCCAAGCAAGCATAAATCAATACAAGATTAGAAGGTGAAAAAACTAAGACTGAAATGGAAAGAGTCTTACCCTAACACTAGTCAGGTCATTCAAGACCTGACACACCGCCTCCAGGGAGAGAGATCCCTTCGACTGTCGGTTGGCCTTACGCCATCGATACAATCAGCAAAAGTCCCCAACGGTGTCGTCCTTTAGAGCGATCAGCGGGGTGTTGTACCCAATCGCCTCATAGAACCACGTCTGAATTCATAAACAAAAAGAGACGCATAAGGAAAATGCTAATGCATGAAAGGAAAATACGAATGCATGAAAAAAATGTGCAAATTAAAGAATACCTCAAGAAGGTATGTGGCCCCAGTAAAGGTCTGCCGGCAGCACCGACTGAATGCATCCAAAGAGGAGTAAAGGGTCTTCAAGGTCAGACTACCCCAATCATATAAAGGGATATTCGAAAACATCCTCAGGTATGGTAGAAACCATAAATAGACAACGTCGTCGCTCGATGCCACCATGAAACCTCCCAACACTAGCATAATGAATAATCGAGTCATCTGCCTCACTTACAGCCCACCCTCCACATCAATCTCCCTACCCAGCAGAACGTCCTTCAGTAGGGATAGCCAGATAAAATCTCCAGAAATAATCCTCCTCACAATACCAAGTGTTGTATGCACTGCCTCCGATCTCACATGTAAAGAGTGATCCACCTCTATCTGCTCTCCATCACAATCCATCCCCAGTAGCTGCTGCACGTGTATGGGAGTCACAGTCATCTCCCTGAAGCTGAAATGAAAGGTGTGGGTAGTGTCCCACCACCTCTCTCCCAGAGAGCACAAGACCGCTGTCGAACGAGGCGTCTCATCCAGCGCCGATGCCAACCGCCAAAAACCCGCTGATGAAACCACCCAGCGCACCATAGGTAGGAGACGGTCTCAAACATCATTGAGCCCCGTTGTCCCACGGGAACGCATGTTCTTCAAAGAAATATTAGGCTGGCAAAAAGAAAAGTCTCATCAATAGTCAAGAAAGAAAGAAAAATCACAATAAGAGAAAAATGCCAAAGGTCGGGTTACTTACATAACCGCCGAGAATCACTCTCGAAAAATGATGATGCAATGGCTCCCGCAGCAAAATTTGCTCGTCCTGAAAATCTCAGGATGGATTTTGAGCCTTTTCACCAAGAAAATTTCACGTTCCCTCGAGCGAAGCCCCCTCTTCCCTAGAAGAATCCTCAAAAAGAAAGTGAAACTCCTCCCAGCAAAGATCCGGAGGATCTCTAAGGATCGCCTGATCACTTCCCCCAGCGGACTTCTCTTATAGCACCAAAATAGGTTGTTCCCCTTTGCGAGGCCTCCTAAAAGCTTCCCCAACTATCAGCGCCCCAGCTCAGGTCAAAATCACAAAGCTCTTTCTCCAGAAGTATCGAATTCCAATCTTTATCTACTCTTAGGTCAGAATTGGCCCCAGTCTTGGATGGTCACCTGAGTTAGGTCAGAATTGACCTCGGTTATCGGTCGTCACCACTCTTGGGTCAGAATTGGCCCCAGTCTTGGATCGTCACCTGAGTTAGGTCAGAATTTCCCTCGGTCCTCTATCGTCACCACTCTTGGGTCAGAATTGGACCCGATCTTGGATCGTCACTCGAGTTAGGTCAGAATTGACCTCGGTCCTAGTTCGTCACCACTCTTGGGTTAGAATTAGCCCCGGTCTTAGATCATCACCTGAGTTGGGTCAGAATTGGCCTCGATCCTCAATCATCACCACTCTTGGGTCAGAATTTACCTCGGCCCTCGGTCGTCACCACTCTTGGGTCAGAATTGGCCCCGATCTTGGATCGTCACCTAAGTTAGGTCAGAATTGACCTCGATCCTTGGTCGTTACCACTCTTGGGACAAAATTGGCCCCGGTCTTGGATCGTCACCTGAGTTAGGTCAGAATTGACCTTGGTCCTCCATCGTCACCACTCTTGGGTTAGAATTGGCCCCGGTCTTGGTGACGCGACTCAGAAAGTGTCTCTAATGTGCGTTGACTCTAGGCTCAAGTGCAAGCCTGTCGCGTTAGTAATAAACCCGGTAAGTCGGGATTGTATCCACAGGGAAAAAGGAAAACGTAGTTATAACGACAGGAAAAGACGGAGGAACCCTAACTCTAACTCTAAAATGAAAAGAAAAATGATTTGGTTTTGAGAATGGATTACGACTAAATGCAATTATGAAATTATGAAGAAATGCAACTACACTAATTTACTTAAAATATGAATGATAGATGATTTGAAACTTTTGAACTATGTGATGAGAAAAATAGGATGGGAATACAATCCCCCAACCCTAGTGTATTGCATTTATAATAATAATCGTAAATTTAATTGATTAAATTGACCCAAAATTTAGTACTCCCAAGCATTACATATACGAGGTTCAAGCCCGCGTCATACTTAATCTGAGGATGAGTAAATGAGTATCGCGATAGTAACACTCGAATTTCATTCTAAATCATCACGATTACCCAGAGGCAAGCGAGATATAAAGACGTACAATTGTTATGTTCATACGCAATACGATCGTATTTAATCACTAAATTCAAAGGATTAATGTTATACACGTGCAATTAACACATCAGGCTGGGTTCATGTGTCCCGGCCTTAGAAAATCTAGCCTAGCATGATGAAAGTGATGAAAACAATGTTTAATGTGTAGGAATTCATGATTAATCTAAAGATACTTGTAAAGTGATGTAGAATAGAATTGAAAGGAAGAAATAACTCACTAATCTCACCCAAGCAGTAATTGCAGCAATGAATAAAACTGGTAATCAAATTAATTCTGACTAAAGCTTCAATCTTGTTATTAAAACTGGAAATTGTATCTAAAGATTGGTTTCTGGAAAAAGAGAGGAAAACTAACTAAAATTCTCCATAAAATAATCCGTCCAAATAACAATAATAAAACATTTTTTGTACCCTCCAAGAATTTAGGAATTTCAGCTGCACTAGGACTCTTTAGGAGAAAATCAGTCCGGGCCTTAGGTGGACCGGTCTGCCTCTAAAGAGGATCGGTTCTTTTTATTTTGGGGCGGACCGGTTCTTTTATTTTTCACCTTCCTTTGGTTTGCTTGTGATTCAGGGTCTACTGGAGTTTGGCACAGCGGGCCGGTCCGGGCTGAGGGCTGACCGGTCTGCCTTTTGACTTTTTGCTCAACTTAGACTGCTCATAACTTTTGTTCAGGGACTCCGATTGAGGTGTCGTTTCTTCCTATGTGCTCTGAATTTGATATCTTCAACTTCTCTTTAGGTACCTCATCCGAATTTTGGGTGGAAAATAAGATTTTTCCCTTTTGACTTTCCTTCTTATCTTTCTTGATTCTTCCGGTTTCCTTCTTCCATTTTTTGACATCAAATACCTGTAAAAGCACTACGAAATACCAGAAACTCGGTGTACTCATTAGGATCAGTCAGTAGAAAGATTATGAGATAAAGTCAAATCGATTACGTTGTTCGAGGTGCTAAAAGTACCTAAATTAAGGGATAAATTAGGAAGAATTTATGCCTTATCAAACCCCCTAACTTAGAACTTTGCGCGTCCCGAGCAATGTAAAAGAATCCTAGCAAGGCTCAATTTTGAAAAATTATTTTATTGGGATAGAGTACCTTTTTCGCGGGCAAGCGGTTGCATTTAACATATGCAACAAGCCTTTAAACCCCTAGGTCATCCTAGTAGGACGAGTTGTGTCTCATGAGGGTTTGCAGAGAATATACCCACAAAATTCGACTCAAAGAAAATTCAAAATACGCAAAAATTGTGCAATTCAAATTTTTCTAGAAAATAGTCATCATCAAGTCATATTTACAAGTCTCAAAACGTAGTGTGTGTGTGCGAAGTCGGAAATATAACTGCCAATTTTCACCGATTGATCATTACATTACTTATCCGAAAATTCGTTTTGATTTCAAATTCTCACGTAATACTCTCTCAAACGAATCACTCGAAATGTGTCTATTCTCTCGGTATGCGTGATATAAAGAGTAAATGTAATGGGTGCAAAGTCACGCATACAAGTAGAAAGACGAAAATTTCATGGTGAAATGATCTCATCAACGGATTATGGTTCTAAAAACGGGAACATTGCCTCTTTTTTCGCACATTTAATCTCCTTTATTATCTTTTGGTGTATTAGCTCTCCACGCGGTAACCAATTTCGCAATTTAGACTCGGTTAGGACTTTTTCGGGTTTTAAGGTATATTGGGTAAAATGAAAGAGGTAGGGAAGGTTGGAATTGGAAAATTAATATGTGATGTCCATTTGTGCTTTTTCCGGGCTATTGCTCATTTTCTTCTTCTTTTTCGCTATTTTTTTCTGTTTTTCACTTCTTTTCTTTTCTCGCTATTTTTTTTGTTGATCATATTTATTTATTTTCTTTCTTGCCCCTTTATATGCACTTTTTGGACTTAAATCTGAATTTTTCCATTTTTCGCAATTCCGGGCTATTTGGGTTTTTTGGGTTGTCAAACGAAAGGACAAATTTATTCGGCTCAATTTGGGTTACAAAAGGGGTAATTTTTCGCCACTTTTTGTGGCCAATATTTTTGGGTGACAAACGAGGGCCTACTTCATTGTCCAAAATGCCCATTGCGGTACCATACGCGTTTCGAGATGAATTTAAGTTTAGAGATCAATTGGGCACGTTTTTCAAAGCAATATTACACACATTTTTCAAAATCGATCAAAATGAAAGAATTGAGAT
The DNA here is from genome assembly GCA_949130495.1 of Sambucus nigra. NCBI lineage: Eukaryota > Viridiplantae > Streptophyta > Magnoliopsida > Dipsacales > Adoxaceae > Sambucus > Sambucus nigra. Next base: position 525,419,940 of record OX422209.1, read on the forward strand.
CCTCGACAAATTTTTATGCGCTAAAAAGAAATTTTAGTTAACAATGAACTCGGATTGATTTAAAAACTCGCAAAAAGTGATAGGCTCGAATCTCACCGGGTTTGTTAATCTCCGCACTTATTCGTTAAGTCGTCAATTTTTGCTCAATTTCCATCTTTAGTCAATTTCGGCTTTGTGTATGTTGAATTCTTATAATTTAAGACTTTAAACTGATGTTTAATGATATTTTTTAAAAATTTGAATTCCAATTTTTATTTATTTTGAACAAAACTATTTTTGGATTTTTCAAAATTTTATGATTTTTTTTGGAAATTTTTAGGCATTTTGAAAATTTGTGAAGTTTTAGACATACGCACTTGTGTCCCAACCTAACATAGACTTTTGCATTGTCCTCAAGCAAAGAGGACTAAAATCTAAATAAGGCAAAATAATAAGTGCGATAAATAAAACAAACAAATGGAGAAAATGCAGTTTTTATTACAAACAAGACTGTGGTACATTGACAAGGAAAAGCATACAAACTGTGAACAGGAAAAACTAAGAAAAAACTGCGAGAACCACATCAAGCTTCACTGGGGCGAGGGATGGGAAGAATCGGGCGCGTCGGGGCGATAGGGGTTATGATAATAGGATGGGAGTGGCTCATTAGTATCCCCTTGGCGTCGATAGATGTCCTCTTTGAAGCGGAGAACTAAGCTCATGTCGCGTTCGTAGTTGGCCACAAATGTGTCAAAGTTCGTTTCAAGTGCCGACATTCTGTTTTAGAGGTCGTTTCCCACCCACTCAAAATCTGGATCGTCCTCCTCATCTGCCGACTCCTCGTCCGGACCGATATCCCCCATCTTGACATTCTCACTGGTGACCGCTTCTTCTTCCTCACTCTCGCTCGAGGCAGCCTCCTCTTCACTATCACCACCCCGCCTAGCCCATATGATAGCTAGTTGTTTAGCGCTCTTGGTGCGGGTCCCTTGTCCAAAAGGACTGGGAATGCGAGTATGGTTGAGCGGCGCCGCTATGCCAGCATCCTTAAGGATAGAAGTGATCAACTGGGCATAAGGAAGTGGGGCGTTACCCTTCTCATCCAAGGAGGCATTGATGATATCCGTATATAAAATACGGGCCAAATGGATGGAAGTGTGGGGGTTAAAAAGGTGATAGGTCAAGGTGTCTTGCCGGGGCCGCATGGCGTAGTCGTTGGGCGTTTGCAATATGTTGGCGCACACAATCTGAAATGTGAGGCGCGCCTTCTCATTAAGGCGTCCAACGACGACAGTTTGTCCCGCCGAAGCCACATTCGGTGCAATGCGGGCCATAATAGTATCCTTGTCGACCGAGGGGACATTTCGTGGATATGTGAATTCTTGAACATTCGGAACATCATACTCGGCCAACTTGGCCGTGAGAAGAGCCAAAACAATTGGGATGACGTTTCCATCCACAAAAGCATGGGCCTCGAATTGGCCCGTTCGAACTAGGGTGCTGTAAAAGGAGCGGACTTCGAATTCCCAAATCGCTTCATAGGGTTCGTTAAGGAATTGACACCAACCCGAGCCATGAATGGGGCGGTGACACAGTTAGGCAGCCCGTCCCATTGGATAGTGCCCTCCATATGGAGTTTACGGCCCAAATCAAAGAATTAGTGGCACCATCGCTCCTCTTGGCGGGAGTGAAACTCACCATTACTGTAGGGTTGGATCTCGTTGGAGTGATACTTGGTGGGGGCAATGCGGGGAGCCATGGAAATAGGAGGGATTTTTCTTGGAAGATTAGAGAGGGAGAAGAGAGAAATTGGGTTACAGGTGTGAAGAGAAAGGGAGAGATTGGGGTGTATTTATAGTGGAAGGGGTGAGTTGGGGGGGTTGGAATTAGAGGGAAAGGGTTTGGAGGGAAAAAGGGGGTGAATTTGGGAGGGAAAGGTTGGGGTTGGGAGGTGGGAAAACAGATTGGAGGGAATGAATGGGATTGGGGACAAAGGGGGTGAATCTTGGCAAGGGGATAAAACAGACCTGCGGAAGGCGGACCGGTCCGGGGTAAGGGCGGACCGGTCCGGGTACTTGAAAATTTAGAAATCCAACTAGCGGACCGATCCTTTTTAAAATTAAAGGAACTGGTCTGAGGGCGGACCGGTCTGACCTTAAATTAAAGGAACCGGTCCGGCCTAGGGATATTGGGCTGGATTTTTCTCGAACTCAATTTTGATCTCTCTTCTCCGAAAATTATCGCTTTCACAACATACTCTCTATCAATCAAGATTAAAACCCTCTCGATTTCGCTGGTCAACGCCCTTTGACTCGATACTCCCGAAACACTCGAATGCTTTTCCCGAATGAAACCTAGTCCTATCGACGCTCACTACACACATGACTCTCATAACACACACGACTCTCACCCTATACGCGTCGGGGGTGCGACGACCTCACTGTAATAGCTCATTTCACCTCGTAAATGGGGTTTGACAACCAGACAGTGTCGACTTCTTCCGCACATGCCTCTAGATATGGATTTAGGCGTTGTCCATTCACTTTGAATGTATTTCCCCCTTTTAAATCGTCTAATTCAACAGCTCCATGGGAGAAAACATTCTTCACGATGAATGGGCCAGACCATCGTGACCGCAACATGCCCAGAAAGAGGTGAAGCCTAGAGTTGTAGAGAAGAACTTTTTTCCCGGGAAGAAACTCCTTTCGTTGAATGATGTTATCATGAGCGATTTTCATCCTTTGGAAATTTTGGCATTCTCATACGCATCATTGCGTAGTTTTTCTAACTCATTCAATTAAAGCTTGCGGGCTTCAGCGGCCTTATCTATGGCATAATTCAATTGCTTAATCGCCCAATACACTTTGTGCTCTAGCTCAACGGGAAGATGGCCAGGTTTTCCATATACAAAGCGATAAGGGGACATGCCGAGTTGATTCTTGTATGCGGTACGATAGGCCCATAGCGAATTGTTCAATCTAAGTGACCAATCTTTTCGGGTAGGATTGACATTTTTTTCAAGAATGGTCTTGATTTCCCGATTCGCTAGTTCGGCTTGACCATTCATTTATGGGTGATAATTCATTCCAACCTTGTGAACGACGCCATACTTTCTCATGAGCTTCATGAATTGCCTATTGCGAAAATGCGTGCCATTATCACTAATTATCGCTTTCGGTGCACTGAAGCGGGAAAGTATGTGTTCCTGTATGAACTTTATCACCACCTAGTTGTCATTTGTCTTGGTAGATATGGCTTCTACCCATTTAGAAACGTAGTCTACCGCGACAAGGATGTATAGGAAACCAAAGGACGGGGGAAAGGGCCCATGAAGTCAATACCCCAACAATCGAAGATCTCAATGATGAGTATGGGGGTAAGAGGCATCATGTCTCGTCGGGTAATGGACCCGATCCTTTTTAAACCTATTGCAAGATTTGCAAACACCGTTCACATCCCCGAATATTGTGGGCCAATAGAGGCCGCATTGTAGAATTTTTGCGGCCGTCTTTTTCTTCAAAAAATGGCCTCCACAAGCTTCGGAATGACAAAACTGGATGACTTTTGGGATTTTATCATCCGGTACACATCGTCGGATGATTTGGTCGGTGCAATATTTATAAAGGAATGGATCATCATAGAAGAACATGTGCGACCAAGTAATAAACCTCTTCTTATCTTGCGGTGTCCAGTCGGGAGGGACGGCTCCCATGATAAGATATTTCACTATATCCGCAAACCAGGGTAAAGGAGAGGTAGTAAAAAGTTGCTCATCCGGAAAGTATTCATTTATGGGTACAGGACCACTAGGTACGTCAGACGAAAGTCGTGATAAGTGGTTGGCAATGACATTTTCTACTCCTTTCTTATCTTTGATGGAGATATTGAACTCTTGTATGAGTAGGATCCACCTTATGAGGCGCAGCTTGGCATCTTTCTTTGCAAGTAGGTATTTCAAAGCCACGTGGTCAGTGAAGCACGTAATGGGAGAACCAATGAGGTATGACCAGAATTTATCAAGGGCAAAGACTATCGCTAGCAACTCCTTCTCCGTGGTAGAGTAGTTGAGTTAAGGTCCGGTAAGGGTCCGGCTAGCGTAGTAGATGACATGATCTTGCTTATCTTTTCGTTGGCCCAAGAAAACCCCTATCGCATAATCGCTAGCATCACACATAAGTTCGAATGGTAAGGACCAATACGGAACTTGCATGATGGAAGCGGACACAAGCATGTTTTTCAATTTTTCAAAAGAGCACTGACATGCTTCCGTCCACTCGAATGGGGTATCCTTCATGAGTAGGTTGCTTAAGGGTCTAGCGATGGCGCTAAAGTCCATAATGAACCTTCGATAAAACCTCGCGAGACCCAAGAATGAGCGCACGTCCTTAAGCGATTTTGGTGGGGGAAGATCAGTTATGACATCTATCTTTTCCCTATCAACTTCTATTCCCTTGGATGATACTATGTGTCCAAGAACTATTCCCTCGGTGACTATGAAATGGCATTTCTCCCAATTCAGCACTAAGTTCTTTTCCACACACCGGGTAAGTACTTTTTCTAGCTTTCCTAAACAATGATCGAAAGAGGTGAAAAAAATGCTGAAATCGTCCATGAACACTTCGAGTCCTCTTTCGACCATGTCGCTAAATAGACTCAACATGCACCATTGAAAGGTCGCGGGTGCATTACACAAGCCAAATGGCATACGTTTATAGGCAAACGTACCAAAAGGGCAAGTGAAGGTAGTCTTCTCCTGGTCAAGTACATCAACCTCAATTTGGTTATATCCGGAATAACCATCAAGGAAGAAATAATAAGGGTGGCCCTCTACTCTCTCAAGCATTTTATCGATAAATGGCAAGGGGAAATGGTTTTTCCTAGTTACCTCATTGAGTTTCCGGTAATTAATGCAAACGTGCCACCCGGTGGTGGTACATTGGGGAACTAGCTCTCCCTTTGCATTCTCGATCACTATCATGCCCGACTTCTTCGGGACGACTTGAATGGGGCTTACCCACTTGCTATCCGAGATTGGGTAGATAATCCCGGCATCCAATAATTTGATAATCTCGGTTCTCACTACTTCTTTCATGTTGGGGTTTAGTCTTCTTTGCATTTATCTAGAGGGCTTGACATCCTCTTCGAGATGGATCTTATGAGCGAAAATCAAAGGACTTATCCCCTTCAGATCACCAATGCACCAACCAAAAGCACTTTGGTGCTTCCTCAGAATTTTCAACAATTTACCCTCCTGCTCTTTGTTTAGGCTAGAGGAGACAAGAACATGAAATGTATCATCCTCTCCTAGGTATTCATATTTAATATAGGAGGGGAGTTTATTTAATTCAAGGGTTGTAAATTTGTCACTGGAGGGAACCATGTGAGTGTCCCTCGGAGGTAACTCCTCGAATCTAGAAACCCAAGTAACATCTCTCGCGTCCTCATCCGATGCACTCTCATCGAGTAACTCTCTCAACTCCCTAACCTCCCTCTCAAAGTCGGTGTACGTCCCTTCACTCTCGTATCTCACCGCTAAACAGGACCCTAAAGCGTCACCACAGTAATTCTCCTCGAAGTACTCCTCTACTATCTCATCTATGAGGCTCACCACGTGAAGATCATCTTCCTCCCCCGTATGTTGGGCTATGTGGAAGATGTTGGTTTCCAAGGTCATATTCCCAAAGGTGAGTTGCATTCGTCCATTCTGAGTATTGATGATGGATTCAGCCGTAGCTAAGAATGGACGTCCAAGGATGATGGGAACATGGTTTCTCGAGTTGAAGGAGGTCTCTGTGTCCCAAATGACAAAATCTACTGGGAAGTAGAAAGTGTTAACTTGGACGATCACGTACTCGACTATGCCTCGTGGGATCTTCACTGTTCGATCCTCTAATTGGAGATTGACCTTTGTGGGCTTAAGGTCTCCCAAATCAAGTTCTTATAAATGGAGTAAGGGATTATGTTTACACTTTATCCCAAGTCAAGTAAGGCTTTTTCAATTTTGTTTTCTCCAATGATGCAGGAAATGGTGGGTGCACTGGTATCTTTGAACTTAGGCGGGAGATCATTTAGTAGAATGGAGCTCACGTTCTGGGTTAGAAAGACATTCTTCTTTACCTTCATCTTTCTCTTTACCGTCAACAAGTCTTTGATGACTTTAGCATAAGCTGGAATTTGCTTAAGGGCATCGAGGAAAGGTAAATTCAGTTTTACTTTCTTTAGCACTTCTAGCACGTCCTCATGTGGGTTTCCTTTATGGGAGGGAATCAACCTTTGAGGAAACGGGGACGCGTAGGGTGGTTTCACTACTACCTCTGGCTCACTAGTGTCTTCTTTGTGATTTTCATTCAAGGGGACATCTTCGGCCTCTTTCGTGCCGGGCAAAATCTCCTTGTCTTTAGTTATGTCTTGTGGAGGAGGTGATAAATCAACGACTCTCCCACTACGAAGATTGGTCACAGCTTGATATTGCTCCTAATGTTCGGTGGAAGTTGAGCTTACACTAGTTTGACCTTGGGGAGGTCTTTGGCCTTGGGAAGGAAACTTGCCCTTCTCTTGGACACTCAGCGATTATTGTATCTTTGACAGACTTACATTTATGTCGCCAATCAGACGATCATATTTGGCATTGGTTGTGATCTGGCTTGCAATGAATTGATTTATGGTATCCACGAGAGGTCTCCGCGATGGCGGAATATAAGATCCTTGCGATGGTGGTTTTTGCACATGCCCTTGCATATGTGGAGCTTGTTGAAAGTGTTGTGGTGGAGGAGGGGCAACATGTGAAGGAGGGTTCATCACGGCATGTTGTTTCCCATAGCTAAAACCGGGATGGTTTTTCCATGAAGGGTTGTATAAATTCCCATACGGTGCACCGAAATTACCCTTTAATCCTCCTATACCACTAACTTGCTCCTGAAGCATTACTTTATAGGCGGGTATAGTCGGGCATTCCTTAGTTGAATGTCCCACCTCACAAATTGCACACACCTTCTCGACGGGGTTTGGTATGGATCCAGCTGGTCCTTTTCCATATATCTCGATTGGAGTTAATATTCAACCCATTATAGATAAAAGAGATGATTTGCACTGAATCAAATCCATAATGGGGGCTTGGAGTAACTAACTCGTTGAAACGTTCATAACATCGATGGAATGGCTCATTTTCAGCTTGTCTGAACGCTTGAATTTGAGCCTTTATGGAGATTGTTCGATGTCTTGGGAAGAATTTCTTGAGAAATCTCGATTGCAACTCGTTCCAAGATGGAATAGAGCTTGTAGGTAAAGAACATAGCCATGTCTCAGCTTTATCTTTGAGCGAGAAGGGGAAGAGTTTAAGGCGGATCACCTCTGGTGTGCAGGTTTGATCATTGAGAGTATTGCACACGTCCGAAAATTCCCTAATATAAAGGCATGGCTTTTCAGAATCCATACCATGGTAATCTGGTAACATCTGGATCATCCCATTTTTTAAACGGAATTGCCCAACATTATACAGGAGTATAATGCATCCTGGAGTGACAGTGCGCTCGAGATATAAGAATTCTCTCAACGGGCGGTATGGGGGTTCTTCCTCACCGGCGGCTACACTGTCGTGTTGTGACGTCTCTTTCTCACTTAACGACTCGATGCTCTCACTTGGTGTGCTCGAAGTGTGCCCGGAGGTGTTTCCTAAGAAGGAAAACGTAGTGTTATTGGAGATTGAGTGTGACGGTGTGGGAGATGGAATCCAGAATTGTGGGGCGTTTGGAGTGTGGGGGCTATCGGGATTATACTCAACAATTGGATTTTTGTGAATGTTGGTTGGATTATTATGGGGCGTGGGAGTGAATTTAGAAGTTTGCATTAATGGCTTGTGAGAGATGATGATGAATCTTTTTGTATTTTTTTGAATTTTTTATGTTTTTGGATTTTTTTGAAATTTTTTGTTCAAAGCTTTGGATTTGGATTGACTCGATCTAATCCTAAGTCTACCTAATTCCCCGAAACGGCGCCAAAAACTTGACGCGACTCAGAAAGTGTCTCTAATGTGCGTTCACTCTAGGCTTAAGTACAAGCCTGTCGCGTTACTAATAAACCCGGTAAGTCGGGATCGTATCCACAAGGAAAAAGGACAACGGAGTTCTAATAATGGGAAAAGATAGAGGAACCCTAACTCTGACTCTAAAAAGAAAGGAAAAATGATTTGGTTTTGAGAATGGATTCCGACTAAATGCAATTATGAAATTATGAAGAAATGTAACTACACTAATTTACTTAAAATATGAATCAAAGGTGATTTGAAACTTTTGAACTATGTGATGAGAAAAATCGGACGGGAATACAATCCCCCAACCCTAGTGTATTGCAGTTATAATACTAATCATAAATTTAACTGCTTAAATTGACCCAAAATTTAGTACTCCCAAGAATTACGTATACGAGGTTCAAGCCCGCGTCATACTTAATCTGAGGACGAGTAAATCAGTATCTAGATAGTAACACTCGAATTGCATTCTAAATCATCACGGTTACCCAGAGGCAAATGAGATATAAAGACCTAAAATTGTTATGTTCCTACGCAATACGATCGTATTTAATCACTAAATTCAAAAGATTAATGTTATACACGTGCAATTAACACATCAGGCTGGGTTCATGTATCCCGAACTTAGAAAATCTAGCCTAGCATGATGAAAGTGATGAAAGCAGTGTTTAATATGTAGGAATTCATGATTAATCTAAAGATACTTGTAAAGTGATGTAGAATAGACTTGAAAGGAATAAATAACTCACTAATCTGACCCACGCAGTAATTGCAGCAATGAATAAAACTGGTAATCAAATTAATTCTGACTAAAGCTTCAATCTTGTTATTAAAACTGGAAATTGTATCTAAACTAGGGTTTCTGGAAAAAGAGAGGAAAACTAACTAAAATTCTCCGTAAAAAAATGCGTCCAAATAACAATAATAAAACGGGTTTTTATACCCTCCAAGAATTTAGGAATTTCAGATGCACTAGGACTCTTTAGGAGAAAATCACATTTGCAAATCTCAATACCCGGACCGGTCCGGGCCTTAGGCGGACCGGTCTGCCTCTAAAGAAGATCGATTCTTTTTATTTCGGGGTGGACCGATTCGGGGGCGGACCGGTTCTTTTATTTTTCACCTTCCTTTGGTTTTCTTGTGATCCGGGGTCTACTGGAGTTTGGCACAGCGGATCCGTCCGGGCTGAGGGTGGACCGGTCTGCCTGTTGACTTTTTGCTCAACTTTGACTGCTCATAACGTTTGTTTTAGGACTCCAATTGAGGTGTCGTTTCTTTCTATGTGCTCGTGAATATGATATCTTCAACTTCTCTTTAGGTACCTCATCCGAATTCCAGGTGGAAATTATGCTTTTGCCCTTTTGACTTTCCTTCTTGTCTTTCTTGATTCTTCCGGTTTCCTTCTTCCATTTCTTGACATCAAATACCTATAAAATCACTATGAAATACCATAAACTCGGTGTACTCATTAAGATCAGTCAGTAGCAAGATTATGAGATAAATTCAAATCGATTACGTTGTTCAAGGTGCTAAAAGTACCTAAATTAAGGGATAAATTAGGAAGAATTTATACCTAATAACTTGGATCGTCACCTGAGTTAGGTCAGAATTAACATCGATCCTCGGTCGTCACCACTTTTGGGTAAGAATTGGCCCTGGTCTTTGATCGACACCTGAGTTAGGTCAGAATTGACCTCGGTCCTCGGTCGTCACCACTCTTGGGTCAGAATTGGCCCTGGTCTTGGATCGTCACCTAAGTTAGGTCAGAATTGACCTCGGTCCTCGATCGTCACCACTCTTGGGTTAGAATTGGCCCTAGCTTTGGATCGTCACCTGAGTTAGGTCATAATTGACCTCGATCCTCAATCATCACCACTTTTGGGTCAGAATTGGACCCGATCTTGGATCGTCACCTAAGTTATGTCAGAATTGACCTCGGTCCTCGATCGTCACCACTCTTGGGTCAGAATTGACCCTGGTCTTGGATCGTCACTTGAGTTAGGTCAGAATTAACCTCGATCCTCGATCGTCACCACTCTTGGGTTAGAATTGGCCTCGGTCTTGGATCGTCACCCGAGTTAGGTCAGAATTGACCTCGGTCCTCGGTCGTCACCATTCTTGGGTCAGAATTGACCTCGGTCCTCGGTCGTCACCACTCTTTAGGTCTGAATTATCCTCGGTTATCAAACCTTTACACTAAGACCACATATTCGACTTTGATCCACAGAATTGATCATCCTCAGCACACTCCTTAGGTCCTCAGAATCGGCCTCGACCCTCTGAATAGGTCATACTCCCTCAAAATCATCATGTGGTGTCTATTTGATGGTCATCATTTGTTCTAAACTCACCCGTCGAAGGGCTCTGTAGACACCCCATTCTGTTACCCCCTAACTCTCCTTAGGTACCTAGTACCACCCCTCATTACCACAAACCAAGGTCATGTCCCAAGTACTGACCTCGAAGCCATCGAGCACTACCCAGCACAATTTGACCCAAAATTCAAAATCTTCATCTCGACTGAGACTCAATGAATCTTTGAAGGGCACTGAATATCCTTTCCAACGGTCCCCCCGTATGCGATTCCGACTTACCATGAGGACGAACGATCCGTATGTGTCCGAAACCTGACCTAGAGGCCACCGGGTGCTCCCAAGCTCTGTTTGACCTAAATAAACTCTTCAGCTCAACTGAGGCTGAATGAATCTACGAAGGGCACTGAATCCCCTTTCCAACGGTCAATCCCGTGCGCAATTCTGACTTTCCATGCAGACGAACAATCCGTTTGACTCCGAGAGGTCACCTAATACTTCTCGGGCCCGGTTGACCAAAGTCAACAATCTAAACCGGGTCAAACTCTTTGGAATGTCGAAGTATATCTCCTAGCCTTTCCAATGGTCCACCCTGTGCGCAATTCGGACATACCATGCGGACAAACGATTTGTTTGTGTCCGAACGATTCCTCATCCAATAGACCGACAAATGCTTTCGAGCCATATTTGACCCAAAGTCAACTCCCAAACCCGAGAGAAGTCCAAAGGACTTTCAAAGTTCTCTGAGGTACCTTTCCAACGGTATACCCCGTACGTGATTCTGACCAATGGTTTTCCCTGAGCGACCGATTTTCCAAAAAGCCTGAAGCGCCCTACCAATTGGCAAGTTCCAGACCCTGCCTATCGGCAGGCAGGTGCCGATAGGCAGGAAGGGGTCTATGCCGATCGGTACTGACCTGAGCCTATAAAAATAAGGCCTTTACCTCATTTTCAAGAGATCCCAGATCTAATAAAAACCTCTCTCAGCGAATCCCAAAAACCTCTCTCGAAGGCAGCGTTATTTCAACTTCCAAATCCCTTTTTTACTTCGACTTTTCATCATCCTTTTCATAACACTTGGTGAATTAACCACTCAATATCATCATCCAAGTGCAAGGGCTTCTCTCCAACATTCAAGATCAAGCTTAAGATCTTCAAGAAGGTCCAACTTTCTCAAACTCTCTCTTAAATTAACTTAAATTCAGAATAACATGTTTTCTTACTTAGAACTTTTATTATCTCACACATCCTAAATATACCTTTTATTTAGTATTATTGCACATCTCATGTTTTCATATAAATAAAAACCCAAAAAACAAGAAAAAGAGGGTTGCTCATAAATTCCATATAGAGATTCTCACACTTTCTCCATACTTTTCTCACAAGTAAAACACTTTTTCTACACACACACACACTCACAAATAAGAGATCCCCATTTGGATTTATGGGATAAACCCCACCCCTCATTTTGTATGCGAACTATGTGGACTTTGATGACTTTTAGGCTATGTAGGCGTCTTGGTGTAAAACTCGAGAGTCGAGTCCTTTTTCCCACTTTTTCTCTTATTTTCTATCTTCTCTAAATCCATTTTCCTTATATTCTATATACTTGTTCTTAGAGACGTCTTACTCTATATGCATTATTGTTCCATTATAACGGTCAACGTAAGGGTAATCGCGCAAATCTGACTTTCTAATATTATTCTTATACCTTCCTACGGATGACTCGCTTTATCTTTTCCATGATACAAGTCGAGGATTCCTACCTCCATTATATATATACACGTGCACACATATCACTGGGGGAAACATAAGGGAAAATAGCAAATATCCATGAGGGACCGAAAGGGCGGAATGGGTGCCTAACACCTTCCCATTTCGTAAGTAAGCCTCCGAACCCTTCTCAAATCATTTGGTTTCGCACGTACCAGTATGTCTTCGAATACCATCCTTCAGGGTGGCTTCCCCTTTTTCTTTTGTCTATTTTGAGTAAAATAGACTGGCGACTCTGAATCTCTCTACATTTTTATACCACATCTCAAACGACGCCGGCCGAAGCGCGCTCCTGAGAGGGATGCGCAGGACCCGAAGGATCCTTTTCCTCCGCGACGGTGATCGGGGATGGCCACAATAGGCATTCATAAAGCTTAGTAGCTCATGACCTACTGTGGCATTTACAAACTGATCAATCCTTGGTAAGGGAAACTGATCTTTTTGTCATGCTTTATTGATGTTGGTGAAATCCAAACATATTCTCCATTTGTTATTTTTCTTCTTGAAAATAATTACAATTTCTAACTAAGCAGGGTATTTGACGTCTTTAATGAAATGAACTTTCTACAATTCGTATACTTTCTCATGGATAACCATATTTTTGTCGAGACTAAGTACCATGTGCTTGTGCTTCATCATCTTGGAATCCTTATTGATATTAAGTTCATGGCATCTGAAGTTTGGGTCAATTACAAGCATATCTTAATGGCGCCAGGAAAACACACTTTTTCATTCTCTAAGGAATGTAATTAATTCCTATTTTAGGGATGGTTCTAGGGTTGAGCCAATCTAGGTGGTCCTCTATATATTTTTATCGTCTTGTATAATGGTTTTTGTTGCTTCCCTAACATACCCTTTGACTCAATCAGCCCCCTCTCAGAAGTTGAGAGTGTCGATTTAGTAAGTATTGGTGCTCTTATTAACTTCTTGCTCGTCGGCTGAATTATAGTAGTGCACTCTCACTTCCACTTGGTTGCCTTTTACTCCTCCAACCCCATAGTGAGTGGGGAAATTTATACACTGATGAACTGTAGATTACACTGCTTTGAATTTTTTCAATCGGACTCTGTCGGGGATCGTATTATGGGCTAAGGGAACGTTTTTATCTAGGATGAATAAGTAGATCTTTTTAGCTCTAATTTCTAGCCGAGTGCCTATCAAGACTGCTAATTTGATAGTTCCTAAAGGATAAACCTTTTCTCTTGAGAAATCAATTAAAGGTCTATTATAAGGTTCTAGATTGTTATCTCATAACCCCATGCTATGAAATAAATTAGAGAACATAACATCTGTTGAACTACCGTTATCCGTGAGAACCCTTGCCACCCTCTCCTGATGCACTCAGAAGGTGACGACCAGAGGGTCGTCATGAGGGTAAATCACTCCTGATAGGTCATTCTTGGAGAAGTAGATGACCAGCTTGTCTTTATTCACCTTTTTGGGTCGACCATCCGTATCATCTGATAAGTTGATTTGCCTAATGTAAGAACAAACTTTGGCCTTGTTTAAATAGGCCTTTCTCTCGCTGACTTCATCTACACTTCAGCATTTCCTCCCATAGTGAAATTATAACAAAAAGATATCAAGCCTACTTCAGTCTCGATCTCCCTGGGTTTATTTGGCAGGACAGGGTCATCGTTAGAATTATAATCTCGACCTCCTTCAAAAGTCACTCGTTCTAGACAAAACCTGAGCCTACAATACTATAGAAAAAAAGTCTTAATCGATCTGAAGTGAAGTTAATTATAGTGTGGAGAGAAGATGAATATTATGTATAGTGTGATTCAATGTTATCAAAAAGTATTTGAATTTTTGTTCATGAGATCATATTCCCCCAATATTAAAAAGTTTGTCTTTAATCATAGATATATAAAATTTCTTCAATTAAATTTACTCTTTTATTCACATATGCCGAGGAAAAAATGACATAATTTTGAGTGTTCGATTATGACTGCATCTCGTGATATTTTGAATCAAAATGAACTTTCGAATAAGAAACTTAATGGTCAAATCTTTTGAAGCGGACGATTACGTTGTGTTTGCACAAATTCATAATAAGTTGAGATTGAAAAGTTATTTTTTACATTATTTATGAAATTTTCATTTAAGACTAAGCTTCATTACTTTTATGTCTTTTGTAAATTGAGTTAATGTTGATGTCAAAAATTGGAATAGATATATTACCAATTCTGCAATCACAGATAATTATGTTAATAATAAGGAAGAGAATAAACAAGACAATAAAGATTTTTAGCGTCGTTCGTCTAAGAAAAAGATTACATCTACGGTTATAGGATTATTGTTGAGGGAAGTTACATAGAACATTATGTAGTATTGCTTGTGCACAATTGACTTGTACCTTGATCTGAGAGAAATAATATATTTATAGGGGTCTTAGAAACCAAGGGATGGAATGACTTTACACATTCAAGCATTTACACCCATATACAATAAATGAGACTATTGATCTCCCAATGGTACGTGTGGAATGGCCTGATAATTCCCATGTGAATGACCTTTCCTTTTCTTGAATGTTCATCTTCCTACGTTGGTCAACTGGTACACTGATCAAGTTTTTAAGGAACCATCCAAGTGTAAATGAGATCCTGAGGGGTATACTTATGAGGACATGTGTCCTTATCTCATTGGTCTACATGGAATGAATAATTTGACCCACAATAATTAGTTTTATTTTTATTTTTTAAGTATATTCACTAGGAACACTCACAAGACAAAACATTGCCACTTGGGCAACCAAGGGGTATAACGATTTATTGCACACACTAAGTACAATCATGATTCATATGAAAGTGAGTTAGATTTTAAAAATTTTAGTTTTTCTCGAGGACTAGCAAATATTAGGTCAAGGGGTATTTGACGAGTTCATTGTTTTATAAAAATTATGCAAAAATATATGCATTGTTAGTCCCATTGTATCATAAATAATGAGCTCATACATTCCTTTGTACTATCTAGAAGAAAATGCAAGTTCAACTTAAAAATATAATTTTAATAATCCAAGGGCTGAAATCGTAATTTAAAAAACTTTATAGGCCTTAAAGTTATTTTGAATATTTATTTGGGAGATATAAAGTTATCCCTAACAATTTGTTAATTCCGAGTTAAAATGAATGAGATGTGAAATGCAAGGGCTAAAATGCAAAAAGGGATAATTTTGTAATTTTCTAAAATATTATGGACCTAAATTTAAATATACTACTTTTATTTTGCATTTTTGCAGGTGCCTCTAGAGTTTGAAGATCAAATGAGTTGACGAAAAAATTGGTTAGGATATATCGCGATGCGACACGACATGATCGACATAGAAGTGCTAAAAACTGTTTATAAATTCCCTCGTGTATTCGTTGGTGTAGTGACATAGCTTTTCGAAAAGGTCTTTAAAAGACTCACAACTTTTTGGTTCAAGAAAATTTGGAAATAAAATGTTTTTAAGAGGAAGGGTAGATTGAAAAATCTTCTTTGAATAGTGAAAAAATTCAATGCTAAAATATAAAAAATATGAATAAATAAAATAAAAACCCACCAACAAATCTTCCCTTATTTAATCCCATATGCACCCTGTTGATACAAAATTTATTCTGCTGACATGGACCAATCAGTTAAAGACACGTGGTGTTCTACATGTTAAATACAAATACTTTAGACGAGCAACTCAGACGCCCCGAGCAACTTAAGCGTATCGAGCAACTCAGGTGCCCCGAGAAACTTAAGCGTACCGAGCAACTCAGTCGGTCTGAGCAACTTAAGCGTACCGAGCAACTCAGTCGGTCCGAGCTATTTAGCGTGTAGAGCATTAGAATGACAAAACAGTTATGCATTAAATGCGCATTTATGATCGTACAGATGTATATGTCTACTGGATAACATTGCATTATCCTTTCTATGTACAACCTCAAGGCTATAAATACATTGTAACTTCCTCCTAAGGGGGGACTCGAAATTTGTTGGTAAACCTTATTATTAAGATTCAAGGCAAATAGTCAGCAATACAAAACAGTGGACGTAGGCCATTTTCACAAGGCTGAACCACTTTAAAAATCCTTTGTCTTATTTATTTTTTATCTGTGATTGATTAATTAGATATAATCTAGTTTTCTACATCAACAAATTGGCGCCGTATGTGGGAAACGACTGTACTTAGCATTTTTCACCAAAACAATTCACCATCTATGGCTAAAAATCTGGAATCCAGTAATCGAAACACTGGGATCCCTCCAAACCCGTCTACTCCCCCAAATATTCAAGATCTGGCCGGCATAATGGCTAATTTAGCCCAAGGCCAAACATATATGCAAGAAACCATGCGTCAACTTATACAAACTGTTCAAGGTATAAAGTCGGCTTAATCAGGACAACGAAGTGTTATAAGAAATACCCATTTTCCATCTTCCAGAACTAGAAGAACGTTATTCCCAAAGGCCTCTTAATCTAGACGTACTGAATCATATCGTACCGATACATCTAATGATCCTTCATATCATCCTGGTCGGACCTCATCGGTACGAGCTACCAATTCCCAACGAGATGTCACTCTTACTCCAGAAAGGACTAGTGCTCTGTAAAGGTTGAGTAGAACCTATTCTTTTCATCATTTGGGCCCTAGGAGGAATAAAAATCCCCCTAGGGTTGCGTCGAGGAACTCTCAATGACCATCTGATCTAAGGGAGGGCTCTTCCCAATCACGCCCAACTGCCCGTAATGAAATATCCCAAGAGGAAAGCTCAGTACGATTAACTGCTTGGGTAAATAGGCCCGAGGTAGGAAATGACGCATGGAAAGGATCTATACAAAGATTAGAGGACCGATTAGGGGAAATAACTAACGCCAAGAATCCTCTACAAAGAACTTTTGTCCAAGGGACACCATTCGTACAGGCAATTATGGATTTTCCCACACCATCCAAATTCAAAGCTCTTATGGTGATGCCTAAATACGATGGGAAAACTGACCATGTCCTTCATATAGAACAATACCAAGCTGCTGTCAATATCTATGCTGTGCCAAATGAGATGAGATGTAGGGCGTTTTCAGGAACTCTCACCAAGTCATCCCAGATATGGTACAACAACCTTCCTCATGGGAAGATTGCGACTTTCCTTCAATTAGCAGAGCTCTTTATAGGGAACTTCTATTTTGGAGAGAAGCTAGTCAAATGAGTAGCACACTTACTAAGTGTTAGATAAAAGGTAGGTGAAAGCACCAGGGACTATATTACTCGTTTCAATAATGAGAAACTTGAAGTAATTAATTACGAGGAGAAAACAACAATTACTGCTCTGATGATTGCACTGTTGTCGGATAAGTTGTACTACACTTTAGCCAAAGATCCACCTAGGACCATGGCAGAACTGATGGCAAAAGCAGCCAAAATTATGAATGCCGAGGAAGCTACGGCTGCGAAGAAGAATGCAGATACTAAAGAGGCCAAGGTGGAAGATGGTAAAACCAAAAATAAGGATCAAAAGAACAATGGTGGAAACCAGCAGTCGAAAGGAAAAAAATCACTGAAGCAGATGAAGAAATTTGGAAATTATACTCCTTTGAAGGTAGATATAAATCACATTCTGGAGGAGATCAAGAACAGCGAGGAGCTAGCCTGGATAGCAAAAATGAAGGCAGATCCTGACAGAAGGGACAAGTCCAAATATTGGGAATTCCACAAAGACCATGGTCATATGAACAAACGTTGCATAGCTCTCCATAATGAAATTGAAGCACTCATCAGACGAGGAAAATTGGCTAAGTATGTTGATTTCCAAAATAGTGGAAAGACCAATGACGAAGGAAGACAAAGATCTAAATCTCATCATCGAGCAAAAGAAGACAAGAAGAGAGACCACGAAGATGATCCACAAGATCACCCCGATCTCCCCAGAAGAACAAGACAGCCAAAGCGTGAGGTATTTTCAATCCATTTTGGGTCATTTAAATGTAATATTATTATAGGTGGAGACATAGGTGGTGGAGATCTTACTGCGAAGAGGAAAGCTTACCTCAATAAGGCTCTAGCCTGCTCGTACATACAATGAATAAACTTGGCAGAAGATGATCGCCCGAGGAAAGTGAATAAAGACAAACTAGTCATTGGTTTCTTTAAGAACGAACTGGTAGGAGTATTATATCCTCATGATGACCCATTGGTGATCAAGATGAGAATGACAGAAGTGGTGATTTCACGAGTACTGGTGGATAATGGTAGCTCAGCAAACATCATGTTCTACCCATGCTTTGATAGTTTGAATATGGAGTTTGCCCAGTTGGAGCCCTATCATAGACCCCTCCTCAGTTTTACTGGAGAAAAGGTTTTTCCACTTGGGACGATCAAGTTGGATATGCTTATCGGTACATGGCCTGCTTGTCGAATAGAAAGAGTACGCTTTTCATAATGGATAAAAATGTCCAATCAGCTTACAACGTCATCATGGGAAGGGTAGGTCTGAAGAAATTTGAGGCAGTACCATCTACTGTACATCAATATTTAAAATTCCCAATCAATTTTGGAGTGGGAGCTGTGAAAGGTGACCAGAAAGTAGCTCAGGAATGCTACTATTCATCCACCGAATAGGAGGAACGTGAAGAATCCAAGAAGAAGACTACTACCTATCTAGTGGTTGAAATAGAAGATGCAGAGATTGAAACGTTAGACCCTCGAGATAATTCTCAACTCGTGAAGGGCCAGGTCATGGAGGCTATCGAAAGTGTCATTCTGGACGACGAGCACCCAGAACGAACAACACAAATTGGTGCGTCACTGGATGTCTCGATAAAATAGGAATTGATAGCGTTTCTAAGACGCAGGAAACAGAATTTTTCATGGTATCATGAAGACATGCCAGGGATAGACTCGAGTTTCTTATGTCACAAGCTTAATTTGAATAAGGAAATTAAGCCAGTGATGCAGTGAAGAAGCGTGTTCAGTCCTGAAAAGAACCAAGCTATACAGGAAAAACTAGAGAAGCTGCAAAAATCCTTTTTTATTGAGGATGTCAAATATCCTGATTGTCTAGCAAATGTGGTGATGGTAAAGAAGAAAAACAACAAGTGGAGGATGTGTGTTGACTTCACTTATCTTAATAAAGCCTGCCCAAAGGATCATTTTCCTTTGCCCCGAATCGATCAACTAGTGGATGCTACCTCGGGACATGAATTGTTAAGTTTCATGGATGCTTATTCTGAGTACAACCAGAGCAAAATGAAGCCTGAGGACAGGGAAACTACCTCTTTTATCACCCCAAGGGGAACTTATTGCTATAATGTTATGCATTTTGGACTAAAAAATGCAGGTGCAACATATCAGCGCCTAATGAACAAGGTTTTTGCAGAGAAAATTAGTCATAACATGGAGGTTTATGTTGACGATATGCTAACGAAGAGCAAGAAATCTTCTGATCATCTAGTTGACTTAGGACAGACTTTTGATCAACTAGAGAAATATCAAATGACATTAAATCCCACCAAGTGCATATTTGGGGTGCGAGAAGGTATGTTACCCGAAAAAATCAAAGCCTTGTTGGGGTTACGATCTCCAAATATGAAGAAGGAAGTGCAAAGTCTCACAGGGCGAGTTGCAACACTTAATAGGTTTATGTCACGAGCAACTGACAGATGCCTCCCATTCTTTAAAACACTCCAAAAAACTTTTGAGTGGAATGATGAGTGTGAGGAGACCTTTCAAGCATTGAAGAAATATCTGGGGACACCTCCATTGTTATCTAGACCGGTGATGGGAGAAAGATTATATTTGTATCTGGTAGTTTCAAATAATGCAGTTAGCTCGACTTTGATAAAATTAGAGGACAGAGTGAAAAAACCAATCTATTATACCAGCAAGGACTTTCAAGGAGCAGAGATCAAATATCCAAGGTTGGAGAAGTTGGCACTAGCGTTGATCGAAGCAAGCAGAAGGATGAGGACATACTTCTAAGCTCGTACTGTAGTTGTGTATACTAATATGCCATTAAGGCAAGCTCTGCATAAACTGGAGAAATCAAGAAGATTGATGTACTGGGCAGTAGAACTTGGTGAATATGATATAGTTTATGAGCTTAGATCATCGCTTAGGGGGTAGGCAGTAGCAGATTTTATCGCAGAGTTCACCCATTCTGATACTTTCGAAGAGTAGAAGCTTAATGCAGAACAACCCGTGGATGATAAGGGATCGTCAAATTTAACCCCCGACCAATTTACAACCCTGGAGAATCAAGAAAAAGATAATCAACGAGCAGTGAGAAGTGCTGGAGGAGGACAAAAGGAAACATCAAATATTCCATCGAGGAACTCTGTTTAATCAGGAGTTGGATAATGAAGTACCCGTATGGAATTTATATGTGGATGGCTCTTCGTGCACTACAAGTAGTGGAGCATGAATTGTGTTAAACAGTCCGGATGAGAGTGATATGGAGTATGCTCTGCGCTTTCAATTTAAAGCTTCTAATAATGAGGCCGAATATGAAGCTATGATATTGGGTTTAAATCTAGCTAAAACCATAAAGGAAGAGCAGATCATTGTATTTAGTGATTCCCAATTAATCGTAAATCAAATTCTGGGGGTGTATGCAGCGAAAGGAGAATTAATGGTCAGATATCATGAAAAATCCATTGAGGTTGTATCGAGTTATACTGCAGTTCAATAACTTAGAATACCGAGATTGGAGAATGCACGAGTAGATTCCCTACCTCCGTTGGCATCAGCTACACGCACCGAGCTAAGAAGAACAATGTCGATAGAAATCCTGGCTGGTCAAAGCATAGATGAAGATTTAATGATGAACTTTATTACCCTCGACTTGGGACCATCTTGGATGGAGCCCATCAGGGTTTATATCGAAGAAGGGAGTCTACCACCTTATAAACTCGTAACTAAAAAACTAAAGTTTAAAGCTGCTCATTATGTATTGACCAATGGAATTTTGTATAGGCGAGGACTTATAG
The DNA here is from genome assembly GCA_949130495.1 of Sambucus nigra. NCBI lineage: Eukaryota > Viridiplantae > Streptophyta > Magnoliopsida > Dipsacales > Adoxaceae > Sambucus > Sambucus nigra. Next base: position 525,440,982 of record OX422209.1, read on the forward strand.
CAGGGCTACAAACAGGTGTCCATCCCTCCGAAGTGAAAGATTTGATCGAAGAGGTTCACAAAGGATCTTGTGGAGCCCATGTAGCAGGTCGGACGCTTTTGCAAAAAATAACAGCGCATGGGTATTACTGGCCAACAATGAGAGTTGATTGCGTAGCTTAGGCTAATAAGTGCGATAAATGCCAATGTTTCTCCTCTATCCGAAGAACTCCCCAAGCATTGTTAACACCCATCATGTCCCTTTGGCCATTCGCCATATGGGGGATAGACTTGGTCGGGCCACTTCCTAAGACCATGGGAAGATTCAAATACCTCGTGGTTGCTGTGGATTATTTTACTAAATGGGTGGAAGTTGATCCCTCATTGATATGACATACGACAAAGTCTATCAATTTATTTGGAAGAATATTATTTGCAGATATGGTCTCCCACATGCATTCAATACTGACCATGGAACCCAGTTTGACAACGAGGAGTTTGCTGTATATTATCATCAATCCAATGTACTGAAGATTCACTCTGTACCAGACCATCCCCAAAGCAATGGGCACAAACAGAATGCTACTAAATGGTTTGAAAAAATGACTGGATGATGCAAAAGGAAATTGGATTAACGAGCGACATTCTGTGTTGTGGGCTTATCATACCACACCAAGAACAGCAACAGTAGTGTCTCCATACATGCTGGCATTTGGGAGTGAGGTTGTCATACCTGATGAATTGGGCCTACCCACACATAGAGTGCCTAATTTCAATTCTCCTATCAGTGACTTGATGAGAAGATTAGACCTGGATATGCTCCAAGAAGTTAGGGAAGAAGCAACAATCAGGAATGCAACAAATCAACAACGAACAACTTTGTTTTACAACAAAAGAGTGAAGAAGTGTGATTTGAAGGAAGGGGATTATGTGTTGAAGAAAGTTATCAGAAAACATAACAAACTAGAAGCCAACTGGCATGGACCCTATAGAGTAACAAAAGTTTTTTGTCCAGGGACATACAGGATTGAAACCTTAGAAGGAGAAGGATCCAATAATGCATGGAATGTAGAGCATCTACGCAAGTATTATCAGTAGTTAAAACTCCTATGTAGCACAATTTTTCAAAAATGAATAAAGTGATGTTTCACCCCCATTTCATTTTTGTTGAAGTTTTTTCGGAATACTAGTGCTACACACTACATAAACCCACCCAAATTCAAGGAATTACCACCAACTCCGGTTGGTCGGGAATCAATTACCACCAACTCCGGTTGGTCGGGAACTCATTACCACCAACTCCGGTTGGTCGGAAAATCAATTACCACCAACTCCGGTTGGTCGGGAACTCATCACCACCAACTCTGGTTGGTTGGCAAATCAATTACCACCAACTCCGGTTGGTCGAGAAATCAATTACCACCAACTCCGATTGTTCGAGAACTCATTATAACCAACTCCGATTAGTTGGTACCGAACTAGGTAAAAAGTTAGACGACCCCCCGGGGAATCCACTATCTAGGAAACAAGGTAATCCACACGAGATTACTACAACTAAGCAGGAACATGGGATACAAATCATTCCATTGCTTAGGACCAAAGAGTGACAAGTCACTATAATCAAATATTCACAAATGAACGAACAATGACATTCTACAAATTGTTTTGAAGAAAATAAAATGGCAAAAGACTAAAAAATTTCTTCATTCAAATCAAGTAAAATTACAGATGATGTAAAAAGTCTGATTCATTACATAAAAATATCCTACTCTATGGGTTTCTTCCCCTTTGCTTTAGAAACAGGTTCTACCCCAGCTGGAGGATCATCTAATGCATAAGGAGAATTTATAAAGTTTACATCTCGCAGCATTCAAACATTCATTACGGAGGGCCGATCAAGAAGGTGCTCTAGACGAGATATATCAAAGTTTGCATGAAGACTGTAATCATCGAGATACTTGGAAATTAGGCATTGAGGGATTGCACGAGCAGGAATCCAACTAATATCAAGCTTAAAAGGAGGCACGGGCAAATTGAGCACTCTAGGCTCATAATAATCCCATAAATAGTGGCCTTGATCCAATTTTAGCACACACAAGGCATTCAACCTCCCTTGCTTATATCCCTCATTATTTTACTGCTACAACCGAGGATCGAGATGGTACAGAGCTTCGTTATACCCAGCCATCCAAAATTCCCTAAGCTGCTTATGGAACTGATAAGTTAACCTCTCAAGTTGCTCATGGAGTTTCTTCATTAGAACTGATTAGAGAGTTGTTCGGTGAAGTTCATAATCTTCTTAGACATTTCTGCCAAGACTTGGTTCTTTGCCATCAACTGAACGACTTGATTCTTTAAAGCCGACTGCGTTCTCGCTTATTCAATGGTGACCCGACTAACCCTTTCTTGTCCATGAGAAGATCTTTCTCATCCACGGGTAGATATGGAGGGTCCATCCCATTTTAATGTTTCTAACTCATCTCGTAAGATAGCATTGTCTACCTCCAAGAAAGAAAAGCCTTCATCATTATTGGGGATCCACGCTCTTGAGGAAGAGGCAGCAGATTTGAGTTGCTTTATATCCTCCTGCAAAGTATTATTTTCCTGTTCCAATAACTTGGCGATATGCTTATGCTCTTCAATTTCAAGCTTCTGAACACTCTCCTTCTTATCATAAGCAGATATGAACTATCATATCCCTTATCAACACTCAATTGCTGGTACTTCCTCTCATAACCTTGATGTAAAAGTGTGGAGGACTCTTTGCACTACTGCTGAAGTTCCTCGATTGTTCCTTGGAGATCTTCAATCATCTCATAGTAGGCCATATTATTGGCAACAGCACGATCGAGAAAGCATTTCAAGTCTTGGTAAGCTTCAATTGCTCGGTTAGAAGCACCTGATCCGAAGATGTCAATTATCTTGGCCTCATTAAGATCTGCATAACCAACTTTAAAATAGTCATTGCATTTCTTCATCAATTCTGTGTCATGAGCGGATAAGAGCTCCATCATGGCCATAAACTAGCAAAGAGAGGAAATACAAAGAATCAATAATGATGCAAACAGAGCGAGTAAAAGAGAAATTCAAGACGAACAACCAAAGTTCAAATTTTATTCATCATAATTCCAGGTTACGTTTAAAAAAGCAATCAAACAAAAGACCCGAACAACTTTACACCTTCTCCTTATTCCCTACTACTTTATTGGACGGTTGGGATGAAGGAGTTGGTTGCTCAGAGGATAATGGTAGCTGCTCGGCAGAAGTGCTAGTTGGTTAAAGTTTCTCGGAAGGTTGAACAAGAGGAACAGTAGGGACCTGGTCTCCAGCCATCAAAGAAGATTCATCTGAAGCAGCTTCATCTTTTTCTTCTTCTCTAGGAGAGGGAAGAGGGCCATGAGTGTACTGTTGGAATAGTTCAGAGTTTTCAGCAACCTTCAATTCCTTTAAGGCTGCTACACATCCATCTCTAAAGTATTTAACATTGGAATACTCCATTTGAGAAGACATAACAGCCAGGCCCTTGTTTCAGCCCTTGTCCTAATAAGCACTAAAGGATTTTTTAACTGCAACTTTCCTCTTTGCCTTCTCCGAGGAGGTCCTCTCCCTAAGGATCTCTTCTGCAGACTTTAATTTTTCTTCCACCTCCATTTTCTATCTCTCAACATCCTGAATCTTTGTAGTCTCCTCCTCAGTAGTCTTGAGCTTTACCTCAAGCTCCTTATTACTCTGCTCAGCCTACCTCAATTTCCTCTCTAACTCTTTGGAGGCAGTCACATCTTGGTCTCGATTCAATTCAGCAGACTCCAATTGCTTCTCTTAAGCAACTTTCTCTTCCTCGTACTTCTGACGAGATGCCTTCAAAGACTGGGTTAGTCCAGCAAAAGCTTCTTCTACTCCACCCGAGGAGCTTGAAGCCCTGATATCTTCATCCTTTTTCAAAATGTTGTTGAAGCACATCACAAGCTAAAAAAAGAAAGAACTTTAAATCAACACATGAAGATAGTATTAAAAAATACAGGGGTCAAGCTAAAGATACTTACTGAAGTAATGTGTTGAGCAGCTAGTGTAGTAAGTTTCTCGCGAGAAAAGGTGTCTTCAACACCTTGAGATTCTGGAACAGTCTAGGATCTTACGAAGCTCATAGCAGAGCTCGAAGCAACAAGATCTAGAACACTACCTTCAATATTTGAAGGTTGAGAGATAGGTTCAGTGGGTCTCTCAGAAGAACTTCTTTTTAATCTCCTCAGAGGAGCAGGAGCATTTTCAACTAAAGATATTGTCTCTATTGGGGAGATAATAACAGTCTTACATGAAGGCACAGGGGGCTTCTCACCAACTTCCTTAACAGCAGTAGGAGGGGGTACATCTATAGTCTTTATCCCTTCTTTAGGGATGTCTGGTTTACTTTTCTTTGCCTCCACAGGGGAAGAGGCAGATTTGTCAAAAAAGGCAGGAGCACTTCTTTTATTCATTAGATCAGTGATGGGGATGCTTAGGTCAAAAGAAGAACCTTCCGCACTGGTTTCAGAGGTTGGTATATGGTCAAGATCACCCACCACAGGGCGAGGACGAGCAGTAAAAGATGAAGTGTAGCTTTTGTATTGCAGCAAATAAGAAGTAGATCTAATGTGCTCCTCAACAACCGATTGATGCAAGCCCCAGATAAGTTTTAAATGCTTTATATTAACCTTGGTTTCTTTTGGAGGTTTCCTTTTACTGTCAACTGTAACAAACAAAATCAAATGTCAGTGACGCATTTTATCAAATACAAAGAAAACAAGATTTCAAAAATAAAAATAACCTATCCCATTGCCATAAAGTGGACACCTGGGACCTTGGTATACATCATCTCCAGTTAATGGAGTGTGTTGCCAATTTTTCATCACAATACCATAATCAAAATAATCCCTATTTGCATTGGGAAGATTGATAACTAACGCTCTATTCAAAAACCTAATTTTTAAATAGAAAGTACTATCACTAGTAACCTATCCATAGCAATACATGATCTCTGGAATCCCTAAACGAGTTCTATGAAGTTAATTCAACCTATGTACTCCGTTAACTATCCTCCATGTATTTGGAGCTACTCTTGCAGGTACAATATCAAAATGTTAGCAAAACTCGAAACACGGGGGATTTGGCGGGAAAGAAAAGCCACATTCGGATACAAACAGACTTGGGAACCAATGTCCCTCAACCAAAGAAAAATAATCAGAAGGACCATAAATTTCTTCCAAGATAACCCACGAAGGGATTGAAAACTCAGACCGAAATTTGTCTAATAATTCAACAAGATAAACCATGGTGAATAACGAAAATAAAGAAGATGGAAGAAAATCTTACAGAGGAAATAGAGATCAGTTATCAATGAGCGATGGAAAGAAAGAAGACACAAGATAGAGAGAAGATGAAGAGTTCAAAAAGACAGATTTAAAAAGTGAAAAACGATAGGATTTCTGTCACACTTAAATACTTTACCTCGGGAATAGAGAAAAATAATGATTGCAAGGAAAGACGTTTGCATTTCTAACAGCTAAAAGAAGCAAAGGGCACCAATATCGTAGTGATCATAAAAATTCAAAATATTTATGAAGTCTGATATTAGGCGCTCAAAAAGGAATTATAAAATTTTCCTAAAATCCATGAAGATCCGTAATCTTAGCAGTTTTCAACAAAAATGTTCCACATTCTCCTTCAACCTCAACTATGAAACATTGGGGGCTTCTGTTGATACCAAATTTAGTCTACTAACATGGAACAATCAGTTAAAGACACGTGGTGTTCTACATGTTAAATACAAATACTTTAGACGAGAAACTCAGATGCCCCGAGCAACTTAAGCGTACCGAGAAACTCAATCGGTAAAAGAAACTTAAGCGTACCGAGCAACTCAGTCGGTCCGAGCTGTTTAGCGTGTAGAGCATCAGAATGAAAAGACAGTTATGCATTAAATGTGCATTGATTATCGTACATATGTATATGTCTACTGGATAACAGCGCATTATCCTTTCATATGTACAACCTCAAGGCTATAAATACATTGTAACTTCCTCCTAAGGGGGCGACTTGGAATTTCTTGATAAACCTTATTATCAAGATTCAAGGCAGACAGTCAGCAATACAAAATAGTGGACGTAGGCCATTTTTACAAGGCTTACATACTTTAAAAATCCTTTGTCTTATTTCTTTTTTATCTGTGATTGATTAATTAGATATAATCTTGTTTTTTACATCAACACACCCCAAAGATACCGTTTCCCTTACTTTCCTCCCACATGTACCTCAAAGTTCAATCATATTATTCATAATTTAAGCAAACTTTTATTTTAATTATTCAAAAATCTCAAAAATTAAAAATTTCATTTCTCACCCTTTAACCTATAAAAGATCACATTATACACAATTTGGGGAGAAGAAGAGTTCATACACTATTTTATAGAGAGATAATATGTGTGTTTATTTTAGGAGCACTAAAAATTGTAAATAATTGTATTTTTAATTTTGAGTGTCCGTGAGACATTTTCGTGTTCAAAATTTGGGGAGACTTTTTGCATTGGCATTCAAGTGTTGGAACTTCAATTTTTGTAAGTGATTATTAATGAAATTATTATTTCATCTTGAAATTAATGTGTTTCAGTTATGATGCTAGCGTAAGTTAATTAGTGGGACTATGTGAAATTTTCATAACTACTCACTATATATTTTAATTAGTTTAATTCACTTAAATTCGTTCCTTGTTCTAAAAATATTTTAAAATTTTGGTATTCATTTAAATATTCATGAGGGTGATATTTTAAGCCTTCAAATTTAATTATTTTATTCACATTCTTTGATTTTGTGTACTTACGCTTGATGGATTATGCTTATGTTAAATTGTGGGATAGTCCATGCTTATATTTGACATAAAATACCTAGAAGTCGTAAATTTTATTCATATCCTGTGATTTATTGTTCTTACGTGTGATGTATTATGCTTATGTCAAATTATTTGGTAGTCCATGCGTATGTTTAACATTAAATGCTTAGGAATGATACTTGTAAGGGGATAAGAATTGTTGGCATCTAAAAGAGATATAAAATATTTGATTTGAATTTTAACATTTTCATCAGTCAAAATATATGCAACTAAAGTCGGTATAATTTTCAATTATAAAAGGGAATTTCAAGTTAGACTAATTAATCATGAGCTAGTAAAAATGATAAACGGATCCAAAATCCTAGTAATCTCTCCATACTTGTTACATATCTTGTATTTTCACTCCTTATTTTCCTTTATTTTATTTTATATCTACATAATATTTATAGTTGTAATATAGTTAATTTATAAAAAAAAATTGAACAACTCCTCGTGGGTTCAACATGCACTTACATTAGCTACATTAAAATATCCCATGCACTTGTAGTAATTTATAATTTAACAACATTAAAATTATGACAAGATATGGGGTTCTGACTCTGACCAGGTCTTCATTAGTGAAAACAATATTCATAGCATAATAAATTTCTTCTAGTCTGCGATGTTTACCAATAAAAGGATTTATAGGGCCAATCTGGAGGGTTCCTACCATAATAGTGATTTTCTTTAACTCCATTCTAAAGGTATTGACTTGGAACTTTAGGCCATGTGAATGACAGTGACTTCATTTCTCATCTTCTCATTGTTTAATATGTTGCATGGATTTTGATTGCCCATAACATGACCTTTTTCATTATTCTTCTTTACGCATTCGTGTAAGTGGCCTACCTAGGCCAGCTCCTCTAGACATAACTTTAAAGCCTTATAATCCATTGAACCTACACCTACTTATTTCGATCAGTCTACCACAACGTTATAGGTTTTTCCAATAGCGATGAATATAGTTATGCAAGATTTCTTGGTGATTTCACTTTCATCATGAGGAGGAAATGCATCCTTTTTGAATGGGTGTTGTTAGTGATGAACCTCATTTTGAAAACCTCGGCGATTTATTTAAATATTGTGATTCACCCATGTCATAATTTTTTGAACTGCTTTTATTCAATATCCACCAAGATGGAAGTAAATATACGACACATAACATCCCTATTATTATTCCATAGGGTCATGGCCTGACGATAATGGTGAACATGGCCAATGGGATCAATTTTCCCATCATAAATCTTGAATCTAGGAGTGGAGAACTTATTATGAGGCTCAAAGTCCTCGATCGAACTCATGAATTTAGATTTCATTTAGTTGATGAAGGACCTCCTGGGCAATTCCTAAGTGTTCTTGAACCTTCAGTGAGTCAGATGGCCATCCTTATCCCTTTGTTCAAAATTGTAAAGATCCTTATTTTTATGACGGTTTCTACGGAGGTCTTTTTGGTATAGTGAGACCTTGTGGTAGGAATAATCTTGCTTGAGCTATGAACATCCTCGACTTCAAGTTCTGCTGGCATGAGGGATAGGGATATGGGTAAAACATTCACATTTTTCTCCATGAGTTTCCTCCTCCGTCTTCTCCAAATTACATTGGAGGCATTCATTCTCAATCTATTGGTGGCATATGTCCGCCTCTTATTATCGAAGGTGTTGTTCATAGGAATCCACTAACTAAGATATCTGGTTGGATCGTGGTGGATCATTAATGATTATTTGAAGTGTAAAATATGATTAAACTATCCTTCAATACTCTGAAAACCTAGAACATAGGAAATAAGTTACACGACATTGTTCTTAATCCATTATCAATGAATTCCTAAATTCCACAAAAATTAAAAAAGAAAAAAAAAGTTTTTGTCACTTTATGTTTTTTTTTAAAATAAAACAAAATATTTCTTGTTTTCCTTAAATTTTTTCAAAAACAAAAATCTTTTTCTATTCCTCAAAAGATATGAAACAACAAAAAATAAAAAAACAAATATGATACACACTCGGAAGGATAATAGAGAATATGCATGAGAAACACAATCTTAACCTAGAGATGATAAAGAAGACATAGTCAGATTGGTGTCGTGAATGAGAATCTTAATCCTTATCCACTACTCCCAGCACATTCTTCTTATTCCCATTTTATCTACTTGTTTCCTTGACCACTAAGATGTGAACAAGTCATCCTTTTGAATTTTTCCATAAGAAATAAAGAAGTTCGAACAACGTACTCAACACATTCTTGGAGTTCGTAGAAGTCTCCATTCAAATATGGATTCACATACCAACATTGCGCAAGTCAGTAGCATTAGTCTCTAAGATGACAATTTTCTTTTGCAATAGATGCAAAATTACAATTTTGAAGCATCCACCCTCTTTAAATTAGGAGAAATTCTCGCCAGAGGGTGAGGATTTGAATTTTTTGACCGTTTGATATGGGTGATCTCTTTTTTTAACCTAGACTTTCGTATACCATCATAACCAAGACCTAATTTGTCATTCGAGGATTGAAATGGTGCAAGGGGAATCCTCTTAGTCTTCTCGGAATTCACTTCTAATTTAATCATCACCTTCTTAAACTCTTAATAAACTAGGTCAAATTTCTTAGATCACTCTCCTATAAACCAAGCTTCTCAATAATCTTCTCGTTTACTTTTTTGTTCCTCGACTTAACTCAAGGAGTTCATCGAATGTCACTGGAAGTTGTTCTATAGTTTCATAAAAACAATATTTTCCTCCATAATTTCATCTCCATCATAATCACTCTCAACATTATATTTCTCAACCTTATCTTAAATAATAAAGCTTTAAGGACAACGTTTATCCTCAAAGGCGGTGAATGTAGTGAAGTTGCGTACAATACGAGATGCATTATCAGAGACAGTATTACCTTAGTAAAGAGTTTGCTTCATACCCTTCATCTTATTACTTCTTCTCTTTAGATGAGTAGGATATTAAAGGGACAAATTCCCCAAACCTTATCACTCAAAACACCTCATAAAGTCATCGACTGATTTCATTTCAGTTTGAGACGTACTGCCTTATCTACCAGAAGACTCTTATAGCTTGTTAAATTTATTATTCTGTCCCCCTTTCTTATTAAATATGATATTTTGAGGGTTGGATTCAAGGAAATACTTGAATTTCTTGGTCAATAATGAAATATCAACCTCATTCTCTCCATAATCGTCATCTTAGGTTGAGGGAGAACTATTTTATGTCTTCAACATGATACCCATCTCTTTCTTAGGTGGAGAATATATTTCTAACTCAAAATTTGAATAAATCATATGATCTCCTCTAACACCTCCTATGATGTTGGAGGTTGAGACATAGGGAAGGAACTTAAGTGGTAGTGACCTATTTATTTCCTAATAATCCTACAGTGTGGGATCTTCTCTCCTAGATAAAAGTGAGAGTTCACAATGTAAGAGAGTTTTACACAAAACCCATCGAATGTATCATTCTCTTACATATTTTACACCTCAAACGGGGTTATCGGATGCTAAAGGTTTAAGATCCGTATGGTATTGGTACTCTCATGTGTGAGTTGGATATTGTCCCGTGCCTTTTTGTATGTAGTATATGCAGATATCCAACGAAACTGTTATTGGGTTACTCTGTAGAAACTAGCAAAAATCCCCCTTGATTTTTAGTTACCTACCATATGCTCATCCCTGAACTAGGATTCCTCGAGTTTAGGGAGAACGATTTATCCCTGAAAGTTTGTTGAAATTATCCATCCCTTAACTATGGCTAAACACATCCTTTCATTTTATGACTTTAAAAAAAAATTCATATGCACCTTCTAGTACGCATAGTTTCTACCATCAAACACAAGGGGCCAAGTGACTTACTGAGCCTCAATAGACATACTCCCTGGATGGATGATTAATACCCGTTATAATACCAGTTTGAAAGTGTTAGGTATGATCCTTATGGGTCTAAAATTATTTGTTTAATTTCATAATTAATTATTAAGTTAAAAAAATTACAATTTTTTTTTAATTTGAACCAGATTTTAAGTAGTAAAAATAATAATTTATGTCCAATTTGTATGTAGTTTATGATTAACACCAGAGGAAAGTACAACGATATTTCACCATAAAACACACAGAATTTATAATGAAAACCCTCACTAGAAAAACCACTATCACGCCCAACCCACGCAAAGTGCACTAGTATTGGATGTTTTGAATACACACAATTTATATATATGACAACGATGACCGACATCTTGTCGCCCGCACTAATGATGGCAGTTATTATCCAAGGAAAACTCCACACATGCTCCAATACCTCGATATCCACCAATCATAGTTTGTGAACAAAGCCCACATATAATCCTAAGTAATGAACATCTTGAATGCATTGCGTTGTCAGGGTCTTGAAACAGAATGACTCGTTGTAAAAAAAATTAGGGTTTTGAGAAAACTATGGTTCATCAAATAAAATACGGATCTTAATGTGTTTAAATAGTTTTGTAATGAAATGTATGCATTCAAACACATTTTCCAAGGCAAAGTCTCTAATTAGAACTATGGAGCCCTAATTTGAATGAAAGCTTTCGATCAAGGATCTCTCGATCGACAAAAAATTTAGTCGAGTGTCATTTTTGCTTGATTAAAATTCTTTGATCTAGGGTTCTTAAATTGGAGGATAAATTCAATCGAGACCTTACCATTTCAACAAATAGGCTCCCAATTAATATCATTTCGATCGAGTGAGATGTTGTTCGAACAAGGTCCCTAGAAGAAAACCTCTAACGAACAAATTATAAAACATGTCTTTGAGCCTTTTACAAAAGTGTCATTTATAAAGCTATTGTCTTGTCAGTTCCAAGAATTAAAATAAACTATGAGGAATAAAAAAACATAGAAAATAATTACCTTTACTAGATATGATGTTAGGGAATGTAACCATCTGATTTGGTTTGGTAAGATGAGTCATACTGACTTTATCTCTTATCTCCATATGATGTAGGTTTAAAACTCAATAAACATATATAAAGACTCAATGGTTTTTTCTAGAATAAATATCCCAACTTATTTTATTATGGAAAAATATGGCCATTAGAAAATGAAAATAGATATCTAGAGATAAGCATGTTTGGATGAGTGTTGACGATGGATGGTCTTGGACATTGGCTTATGTCAATGGAATTATTGGAAGAAAACCTAGGGTTAATTATAAGTGGAATTTTTAGCATCTAATTACAACTCGATTTCTTTGAATACCTTGTTTAATTCCATGCCTACTCAATAGTATAATCATATTCTTAATTGTGAAATGGAATAATAGGTTGGAGATATTCTACGATTTAATCGTGAGGGAACTTTAATGGTAAGAAGATAAAAACTTCAAAGACTAGTGACTAGCATTGAGATGATTAAAATGAATAAAAAAACATTTTGATGAATACTACAAAAGAATAATGGGGGTGGTCAATTCCTCATATAATATTGGTGAGAGGATCCAAAAGATTCATGTAGTCAAGAAAATTTTGATGCGAAGGTAAATATATCTACTGAGATTTTGGATACAGATACATGCATGCTAGAAGAGCTAGTATGATCACTTTCAAACTTTTAATCGCAAGAAGGCTTAAGTTCTGAAGTCAAAGAATTATTAATGCCGAGTCATGTGAGAAAGAATTGGTTGATGAAGACGAAAAGAATACTAAATATTATATTAGTGGGGATATATCTCTTTTTAACAAATATTTTAGCAAGTTATACAAAAACATTAATAAGGTTTTTAAAAATAAAAAGAACTTTGAGCTAAGAAAATTGAATTTCTCTAAAACACGAGCATAGAAATCGTGAAGAGGTGAGTTATTAAAATAAAATAAGATGGAAACTGAGAGAATATGTTAAATATTAATCTTGTGGTGGATTTGTTCATCACATAAACATATATCCGACCCATATAAAGAAGAGTGTTTTGAGAAGAAAATGAAAGAATATAAGGATAATCTTAATGATTTAAAGAGTGAATGCTCATCGGATTCTTCAAATGATGAGAGTGAATAGGTCATTTCATTTATGTAATCTTGATGAGTTGTATGTTGTTAATCATGAAGATAGGTTGTGTGATACTCTTATTGACAAAGTGAATAAGAGTCCCATAGAACATGTTTAGAGTCCGTTGAATAATGAGTCTATGTTCAAAACTCATAATGATAATTTATATGTGGTTAGCATTGATTCTCATATGTCTTGGTATAATTCTTCATAAGATAATGAAAATGATGATTAATATTGAGTCAATCTTTTGATGAATTATATCGACAATCACTTAAATTGAAAATATTGAACAAAACTTCATGTCAAAATTCAAGGTTTTTCAAGTTGATAAATAAAATGCTTTAAAAAACATTTAAAAGGTTTAACATTAAGATCGAGATTTAGTTGACTTCTTGAATGGATTAAATGTTAATTTCTTTGATTGAGAAAGTGGGGGAGATTCGTGTGAAAAAATATAATTTAATTGAATTTGAAAACACGGTTCTAAAGGTCGATTTGAGAAATTTTCTATTCAATTAAAAGAATAAAATAATTCAAAATAGAATTAGATTAAAGATCCAATAAACATAAAATAATTATTTTAGAACATGGTCAAGTCAAGAAAGACAAATTTAGAATTTGATTATTAGTATGAAAAAATAAGTTTATGGAAAAGGTTTAATCCTCCTTTAAAACCAAGTCTTGTGTTTAGATCACAACTAAGGTACAACATCAAGAAAGAAAAATAAAAGGACAAGGTTGAACGTATTTTTTTTTACAAAAACTAAGAACTTTGATTAAATATTTCAAAACCAAAGAGATAAAAATTCATTTATGACTTTTGGATGCTCATTTTGGGGTGAAGTTAATTACATTTTTGATGGTTTCTTGGTAGAAAGTAAGGATTTATTATGTGAAGGATATTGTTGAAATGAGATATCCTATCAACGATATTAAAGTTGAGTTGAGTAATCTAATACGGAAGATTGGATTTACAGTCAACTAAGGAGGAAGGATAAAAGAAAGAGTGGTGAGACAAAGATCTCCTTCAATGATGAAAGTTGGTTCCTATGGTTTTGATAAGAGGAATGACTGATTAACCTAGTAATGCGTGTAAGAATATTATTTAAAATTAGATGTTCCTAAATTTAGGAAAGAGGTTATTTTTATACCTCCCATAGATTCACTGACATCCTATCCCCATCTACTTAGATTGGTAGTTTCTAACTTCCATAGGGTTCTTTGTAGGTTTCTTTGCACTTTCTTTGGTAATCTTGATTATTTTGGGATATTTCTTAGGTTGGATTTATCACTCTCTTATCATGGATATTTTTTCATTCATTTGATGTATTTTACCATATTAATTGTGTGTGTGTGTGTATAGATATATATATATATATATATATATATATATATATATATATAATAAGGAGTAAGGGTGTTTGCACTGTTCAATAAAAAAATAAGTCATTTAAGGGTTGAGATTGATGCCAACTAGGCACGCACTTAAGGGCTGAGATGAGGCCACATATTTGATTCGAATACCCAATGCTAAGCTCCTACCTTTCTTCCATTCAAGTACACTAATATCGAGCCCTTCCCCATATCGTCTTTCCCAACACGTTACATTAATGTTTTCTCCTACTTTTTCTCTCTCATTTCACTTTAATTTGAACATATCTCAGTAGTTAAGACACTCACACCCCTTTCTCTCTATTCAAGCCTCTCTCTTAAAATCCCCATCGCTCATTCTTTAAAAATAACTAGGCCTCAGATTCAAGAACCCAGATTCTCTTCTCTCTCATGTCTTTCAAATCTCTTTGTTTTACCCTTCAAAACTCCCCACCACCATCTCACGATCCAGTTTCATGGTGATAATGAGTCTGGTTTATGGAGAGAATGAACTCCATCATGAGTTATTTCGTTTCTCACATAGCTTTTACCAGTTAACAAAGAAACATCTTGAGGAAACCCATATGCTTTGTGGGCCATTGAATTTGAAATCAAAGAAAACTCACATGTTTTATTTGTATTGGGTTGTCGTAGATTAATTTTCTCTTTTATTGGGTGTTGTATTTGAGGGATTTAAAGAACAGACAAGAACACAATCATTTGGTTGTAATGAAGTGAAAAACGCGTTCTTGAAGGGTTTATTTGTATTGGGTTTACTTTGATTTGTTTCTCTCTCCGTGTGTGTGTGTGTGAGAAATTTTGGCTACTGTATTATTTGTTCAATTTAATGAAGTAGAGAAAAAAAATCTCATTCAGTGGTTCTTTTTATTGGGTTTCTCAGATCTCTCTCTCTCTCTCTCACACACACACACATTAAAATAATCTGTTGTTGAATATGCCAAGACTAGGGCCTAGACGTTATGAGTGTGTTAGAAGATCTTGGCATAGTGTTAAACACCAACCCACGAGAGGTTCTAATTTGTTTGATGTCTACAAAATTCCGTTTTTACATCTCTCTCTCTCTCCACTTTCTTTATCTCTTTGTTGGATGTATACAAATTTTGTTGAGCTCCTTTATATGTGGTTTGATATATTTCACTATTCTAAATTTTGGGCAACAAAAATATCTTTCAACAGCAGGGAGGTAATTGTCTTCTATTTAAGATATTTAATTAATATCTATTTAATGTTTGAAATATATCGGTGGATATTTGTTTTAATGGTGTGGTAGGGATGAGCTCTCTATCTCTCCAGCTGGTCGAAGATTGAAACCGGGTTCGATTTTGGCAGGTCGCGGGTAGGTTCCTGTGGGGGTAAGGTCGGGTTCATGAGGTCGCAAGTTGAAAGATTACGGGTTTGGACATAACTCGAGATGGGTTGGGGTTTTGGTTTGATTTTGGGTTATGGGTTCAGAGGTTGGTGGAGCTCGGGTCGACCATGGAAGGGGGTGGTAAGGTGATTGGTATGTGTTCGATTTTGTGATCGGATTGAGCAGGGATAAAACGTGTTTTTGGTCTCGGGTTTGGACGTAAGGTGGAGGTAGGTGGTTTGAAGGTATGGTTAGCTTAGGTGGGGGATATCGGGTTGTTGGAAGGTTTGTAGTTTTGTAGGATAAAAATGGAAGATGGGTGTTTGTGGGTTCATGGGGTTGTTGGAAGGTGGTGGTAATGGAGGTGAGAGAGATGTGGGTGAGTGACGTTGAAGATGAGTGTAGTGATGATTGGGTGTAGTAGGGTATATGGTAATTTGTGTGTCTTAGGAGGTGTTTAGTGTAGATGGGGGTGTATGGTGTTAGGGTGAGGGTGTGTGAGGAGATATGGTGGTGTAGGTAAGGTGTAGGATATTTGTGTGTGTGTGTGTGTGTGTGATTTGCACCTAAAAATTAAACTAAAACTTAATAAAAATAAAATTAACAAACTAAAAATATAAAATCAGTTAAAAATAAAGGGGAATATACCAAAGAGTGTTTTGAATTTTTTTTAATACACATTTAGTTCAAGTTTTTTTATTTTGCACGAAAAAGAGCGGACCTTTAAAGATAAGAGAATAAATGACTTTTTGGTACAAGATAAAAGGCTTGGACTAAATGTGTATTAAAAAATATTTGAGGGACTTTTTGGTATTTGATCTTAAAATAAAACTCAAATAATTAAATAAAAGAAATAAAACTAAAAATCTAAAAAAAAATTAAAAAATAAAGTACCAAAAATTAAAATGTAATAAAACTAAAAATAAATTCCTAAAAACTAATCCTAAAAATAAAATAAAATACAATAAAGATTAAGATTAAAACTAATAAAAATTAAAAATTAAAATAAAATACACTAATAAAAAGAAAATAGAAAATAAAACCTAGAAAATTCTATATAAATCTAAAATAAAAATGACTCAAACTAAAAATCTAAAAAAAACACAAATTAAACACACACAGATGTAAATAAATGAAAATAATATTTTGGGTTATGTTGTGTCGCGTTTATTTGGATTATATTCATGTTATGTTAAAAAAATATTTTATGTTATATCCAACTAACCCTAAGTTCATTTAAAGATAATTAATTTATGAAATTTTGTCGGGGAACAAAATTTTTGTTGTTTTAAAATTATGGGCTTTGGAAATTTTACCCGTCTTACGATTATGTACTTTGGAAGTTTTGGCGTGCCTTCAGGCGGGGTGGATAGTCTAATATATTAAGGAGATTATGTCCCATTTTTTTTTAAATTTGACAATTTGTTTATTTGAGGAAAATTCAGTTTTTGTTATATATGAATTTGTTTGATAAATTTAGACTATTTGAACATATTTGGACTATTTGTTATTTGTTAATCATGGTGGTTAGTCATATAAACAAATAAGATTGTGGATATTTTTAAAAAAATTATATTTTGTTTTGTTGGCAAACGAAATTTTGCCTTCTTGCAATTACGTACTTTGAAATTTTTTTGCCATTTTGCGATTATCAGCGTGCCTTCAGGCACGGGCATATCCTAGTATATATATATATATATATATCAAATTTTATAATATGGTTTCATGTGTTTATGAGCTGCATGATTACAAATATCCTATAAATACCATGAAATTCAATTTATGAGTTATTTGTATATTATTACCTTGTATATTCTGTAAATCTCATTATCACCTATGTTTTGGTGATTTTTGAGACTTACTTTGATGATTGAGCTATGATTCATTTGTTTTTCATCGTATGGAATGTGTACAATTCTTTGTGGTCGACTATATAAGAGTCAAAGATGTTTAAAATCGAAGGAGTTCATTATGAGTCGTTTGTATGAATTAATAAGTACTTCCATTGGAGTGATACTTCTAACTTGAATTGAAGTATAATTGGGTTGGTACCATCTAAACAGTGTGAGAAAATCCAATGAACGACAAAAGACTTTATTGTCTGAAAATTGTCGGGGTTTAGTTACGAAAAGCATGGATGATGTTTCCTTATACCTAGAGGTGTGTGAGTTAATTTTGAAATAGGAATCATGGTTATGAAAATGCATTTTATTATTTTTATAAATATATTGTAGACATATTGATCAATTGTACTTAGTAGGAATTCTAATGAGTTGGGTTCATTTTGATCATAGGATACTGAAATTATGGTTCTAGTACACTAGAACAATTTAGAACCTAGATAGGGAGTTAACAAAGGGTTGTGGTACAATCCTAGTGCTTTATCTAAAACTAAAGGAAACTCTTTCATGATTCAAGAACTTAGGCGATAGTTCAAAAGAGGAATGTGACGGGTACATCCAAGATTATATTGAACATGACCACCCATGATATTTTAATTCTAAGGGTTGTCTTGATTGGACTTAGGTAATCTCATATCATTTGTAAAGCACTCATAGATTCTTAATCTCAATAATTATACTTGAAAAATTATTCCTATAATTACTATGGGTGTGATTCTATTTTTCATCGGGTCAATAGATCCTAATAGTTGGGCTACCGTTGTGTGAGTAGGTTAGAGATCATAATTCGCAGGAATTTTCACCTAAAAGATATATTGGATTGTGACACCCTTGATAGAATTATATATTTTGTTTCCCCCACTAAAACTCAGCTGGTAGATTATTTTATTTTCTGGTGGACTAATAAATAAGTTAATTCTAAGAATTAAGGAATTATTTAGATGTTAGTTACAATTGATTAGCGAAAAACTAATTTGACCAGATGGTATCAGAAGCTTAACGTTGGCAATCATATTATATACCATAATTAACTTTGCAAATTATACCTATTTATTTATAGTGATTTAGGAATAATTAAATTAGAGTACAATCGTGATTATTTAGCTAAATTAATCGCGATTCAATAAAGAAAGGAAATAATTAATGTAATTGGGATTTACGAGCATTTTAAGGCTAATTTAATTATTGTATTGGTTCAGTAGTATTTCCCGAGTAGTAGGCCCAAAAAATCTCAATAAACCCAATTTTGATAAAGCCCCGGACCTATATTTATTTATATTGATGTAAGATAGGGTTTTAGATTAATGGTCCACTATATAGGGTTAGAGAGGGAGACTAAAAACATTATTCATATTTTTTTGAAGGGGTGAGGAGACAAAAAATAATTTTCTCTCATATTTCACCATGGTGTCATCTCCAAAATCGCCCACGCACAAGGCTTACTTTGGGTGGATCATATGCTAGAAGATTCGAGATATTTTGAGGTTTATAACAAGGTTTTTGTAGACTTTCATGTGCAGTAAGATCAACACCAACATCAATATATTTCTCCACATAAAACTCACAACATGATTCTTTATGTTATTGTACTCCCTAGGTTTAATCTTTAAGCCTAGTTATTGGTTTCTTCTTAATGCACCATTAATCAAATATCTTAGGATTAATTTTACCGCAATTTAATGTTATTCCCTCATTGTTTACCCAACAATTGGTGTATGGGCCATCAGATTTTAATTGATCATGTATTGAAAAGGTCCATGGTTTTAAACCTTCGAAACCCTAGTTTTTTATGTTGTCTGATTATAAAATCTTGTGTGGGGTGTCGTATTAACGTGGTTTTTCAGAGATTCTATGTTAAATCCCTTCCATTACGGCTATTTTGTATGAGTGGATCCTTTGGTGGTTTATCCATTGCTGGTTTTTCTTCTATATTTTATCTGGTAGTAGAGGCTAGGTTTGGGTAATTATTGTTTTGTCGATGTGTTTAGATAAAATTTTTAGGGTATGTAATATTAATTTATGGCTAGAATCATTTATTTACATGGGTTTAAGTTCTAGACAAAGTTTCATCAAGTTTCATGATGATTCGAGGAATTTATTTCCATTTGTGAATGCAAATTGTGAAGTGGAGATAAAGTTGTTAAGCTATAGGGTTGGATTGATCTGAGGACCCATCATTGATCTAAATCAGATTAAAAGTCGATTTGACGCTTGTAAACCAAGGCATTATGGTTGTTTCTTGCTATTTGGGATCGATTTTCATAACCGTTTCTCTATTTGGGAATATTATAATAGTGAGGTTGGGTAATTTAATTTGTACAAGTAAATTGCAAATTAACAAGAATTTAATTGGAGCATTTAGAATTTAATATTTTATTTTTAAAACATACCCTCAAGTTTAAAATATTGAGGGGGAGAGGTTTACCACATAAATCCATCGGTCTCCATTGGTATTTTGAGAATTATGATGTGATTACTTTCTCATGTCATCTTAATATGGTCCCCTATTGGATTTATATAATCAAGGCATTCAGTGTTTTTGATATAATAAATTGATAGTTAATTGAAATTAAATGTGAGTGAGTTCGGTTATCCCATCCAGGAAGTTCTCACAGGAAACTTTAATTTCAATGAATGAACCGATGGTATACACTAAAAGACAACTAATGATATCCTCCCCATCGGAGTCACTATCATTAAGAGTAGGACAAAAAGTCACCGGCTACTCATTATGTTGAACATATGTTTTTAAGATCGCGTCTAGAAATCTCATATCATAGGGGAACTAGGATGTCCATCGGGATTATCTTTTAATTGGCAATAGAAGGATGCCACTTTAAAACTTAATCGAACTAATTCTCAGGTTTAATTTGAAAATACGTTCTTTAATAATTATTTAAGGATTTCAAAAATGAATTCACACTGTTTAGTCTTGTAGTTTTAATTGGAATAAGTTTCAAGGACTGGAAAATGTAATTGGACATTGCCCTAATTTAAGATAATAATAAACTAGTTTAACCTAAGATTTCCATCAAGGTTTATAATTGTGATGTAATTAATTACTCGTTCTAGTGTTTGTCTTTCCTCCCCATTAGAGGGAATTGATCACAAAAGCAGGGTAATTTTCAAATTTATGGTAATCCCTTTTAAATTAAAGCATTACATTTGTTTAGTACCTCCCATTGGCGAAGTTTTATATTTGCACATTTAATTTCAAAGAATTGATCGATGGGAATTTTGTAATACCTATGTTTGTTGATGACACTCAAGTAAGAGTCATGTTATTAATATGGTCTCTATTATTGATTGAACACAAAATTATTTGGATTAGATATGGCGGGGAAACAAAGTTCAATTTATAATCCAGTATTGAGCATCACTGATAGCCAAGTCATGGTGTTTATCGTAGAGATGAACTTAATTTCTTTCTTAAAAGGGAAGTAAAATGTTAAGGTGAAGTCATAGGTGCAACGTTTGGGTTCATAAAGGTCAATATTCCTCGATCGTAGTGAAAATAGATAAAAGGTAGGTACTCTCACTATAAAGAGTTAGAACTTTTACAGCAATGGTGTCCGATGTTTGGAACATATTAAGGAAAACGACATGGTTATGTGTTCTCTATTAAAATAAATGCATAATTTATCATCCGATCTATGGCAACTTGGTTTGTTCACTCGGGAATCATAAATCAGGACCGTAATTCATTGTAGAGGTTCCACGTAACCGGGATATTATTTAAAGGAGAGATGTTCCTAATTACGGGCAACTAAAATACGACAATAGTATAAGGAGTGGGAAATATTTTGGATTTTGATAATGTCATAAAGATATTGTAAGTAAATTATTTAATGTTCTTATTTGTTTGAAAAAGTGGTTTTCCTTTCTAAATTAGTTCTGAACAAATATTCAATTATTTTTATAAATGTTTTTTTTATCAAAATTGGGATATCTTTTATCAGTTCATGTCCATTGGAAAATAATTTATACATTATAAGATTTTTCTCACGAGTACTGGTAAATATGGATATGAAATTTTGTAATGGACAAAGCATTAAATACAAAGTTTACTTCTAGAACCAAACATAATTTTGTCTCTTATACTTAGGTTATTTTATTCTAAAAGGAAGTCAACAATTTGTTTAAAATAAACAAATGATTTCATTGGAAATGGCAACATTTCCATTACTTAATCCCCTCTGAAATGTTGAAGATGAAAACCTATTTTGCATTTCCAATTAAGTCAACCTATTTTGCATAAAATACGAAAAGAACATGTCTCCTCCTCGAGAGAGAGGCATCAAAGACAAAATAATTCTTATGAAACTAATAGTTCAGAGGTTCGTCGGCTAAGTTACAAAATGGGAAGGTGTTAGGCAACCCATCTCGCCCTTTCGATCTATAATGGGATTATTTTACTATTTTCCTTAATTTCTCCATGAAGTGTGTGCGCGTGTATATATAAATGGACATAGGAATCATTCTACTCATATAATGGAAAAAATAGAGTGAGGTAATCCAACGGAATGTTCCCAAAATATTAACTAGAAAAAATGATGTGCGTGCTTATCGAGATATTGATTGTTATGATGAAATGATAATATTTGTGACATAAAATGCAAATACGAATCAAAAGTATGGAATACATTAGCAAAATATGGATAAAATAATGGAAAGATGAAAATATAAAAATAAGAAAATTTAAAAATTGGACTCGAGTCTCGAGTTTTAGCCCGAAACACGTACGTAGACTACAAAGGCATCAAAGTCAACTTAGTTTGCGTACGGAACAAGGGTGGAATTTATCCCATAGATTCAAACGGGAGTTTATTATATGTGTGTATGTGTAAAAGTTATTTTTAGTTTTAAGAAAAAGTGGTGAATAATCCCGTCGGAATCTATAGGTGTAACCCTGTTTTTCTTTATTTTATGTTTTTAATAGAAAATAAAGTATGTGCAATATAACCAATAAAGGGTGAAATATTAATGTGTATGATATAAAGGAAAAACTAAAATGATAATTTATATAACTAATTCAAATATAATGAAATTTAGAGAGAGAAAAGTGAAGTACCTTATACCTTTGACTTGCTTAAGTCTAAATTGTATAAGTACTCAACTAATTTGGAAATAGTGACAAAATCAGTTGTCTAACCTAGAATCCAAAGAGCCTCTGAATTTATCTCTCTAATCCTCTTCAATAATCCAAGAAGGTATAAATTGAATCACACTACACACAATTAGAAGTTCATACATGTGTATATATTGCTTAAAACTGATTGTGTGTTAAATTCCCCTTAATATGTTGTCTTAATATTTTTTTGGGAATTTTTAAACATTTTTAAACATTTTTAAAATAATGTTTTCATTAATAAAAGTGTGAATATAAAATTTGTGGGCTTAATTTGCTATTTTGAAAAATTCATTTTTCATTAGAATGTTTGTTTGGGTAGAATGTAAATGCGCTAGAGACTTCAGGGTGCTGACTGTAATTTTGTTTGATGCGCGTTTGTAAGCCTATCACATGCCAACACTTGTCACTTACCTGATGCATCAATTTGTGTTTGTTATGTGAGAGGGTTGCCTGGTGGATTGCTGATCGTTGGATCAAAACTTATCGATGGCCTGCATGTGTTTTAAACCTATCCTTGTGCTATCCTGTGAACCAATCACATTCGACTTAACCACCGCCTTCTTATAACCCTTAGATCAAGTCAATATTAGGAAGACTTTATCTCATCCCTTGATTGCCTTCGAATCTCCAGAACCTTTCTCCACTACTATAAAAGCCCTCTATTTCTCAACATTTTAAGACTTTTGGCAGTCGTCATTTCTGAGAGAAAAAATAGAGAGAAGAGAGAAGTGAGAGAGAAGAGAGAAAAGAAAAGAGAGGAGAGAGAAAGGGAAAACTGTTAGCCAAACCCTAACCCTAACCCTAACCCTAAACACTTCATTTCTGATTCAAACCTTCGTATACTCATAACCCCAAACACAAACTTGAGTGTTTGAGAGAGAGTGGTGTTACTTGGTTGTTCATATTGAAGTTGTAACCTCTTAGTCTATGATCTTATTACCAACTTAAACATTCGTGTCAAGATCTGTATTTCTTTTTCATAGAAATTGTAGATCTACACTATGCATGTTATATTTCACTAGATCTGCATGTTTCTTTATCGATTTAAGAAAATCCTTACTGATTTAGTGGTAAAAATATTTTATGGTTTCTATTCTTATGAAACTTAACCTTGACCTAGTTGGATTCACACTTGGAGATTTTCAATCTCAAAAATATTTTTAAAACAGAAATTGATTAAGATCTTGACCGATTTTGAAGCAAGATATCAGTGGAATCTGGGTTATATTTATGGGTCAAAAAGGTTTCAAGTTCTGTAAGAAAGAAAGAAAAGAAAATCACAGCATATAGTCTTTATATGTAATTTTCTAGGACTGTCTGTAAAACTAAGTGTGGGTGAGTTCATGCATGTTGATAGGAATCACATCACAAACACTTAACACACTACTACATTGGAAGTGTTGTGAATAAGATCAAAGATTATTGAGTCGACGCAAGGAAGCTAAAGCAAAGGAAGTTATCAAACTGGAAGAACATCATCAACAATCAGATCTATAAGAAGTTAGAAGGACACCAAGTGGGGTATATTCCTAAACTTAGAATAGGTTGATTTGTGTGCATGTATGTTGTATTGTTTGTAACTGATATTTGTTGTTAGTGGATTTTTACTTTTGTGACTTAGAAGTCACCGTGGATGTTTCCTCTATTGGTAGAGGTTTTACCACGTTAAAAACTGTGTGTTCAGATTATCTTCATCTCCTCATCTCATTCTATAGTGTGCTGAATTTTTGAAACTGTCTTAGTTTTAAAAACTGATTACAAAGTCTTGATTACTCTCGTACGTAAGTTTTTGTAAACACATCTTGTTGTTTATAATTTTTATTTTTAAAAGAAAAGGGTTTCTTCAACAAACATCTTGGAGTTGCTTATACAGTTTAATCTTGAATTAAACGGCATTAGCAACGTTTTTCAAAAAGAAGTATTTGGACCTTTTTTGTAGACTAAAGGCTTGATCTTGATCCTTGATCAGCTCCCTTGCAAGTTGAGATAAATGTTGGATGCGAGAGAGGGAGATTTTGCTAAATTGGGTATGAAAATGATGGTAATGAAATATGGAAAGGGATTTCACACAACGAAACTTCACTGATTGCAGATGAAAGTTGATGAGATCACTGATATTGATGGATCTGAGGTGTGCCTTTGAAGTGAGCTCATGCCCTCCTTATATAGGGTAGGGGGACTGCTAATCAAAATATCCCAAGACCTTACAATCATTAGGTGATCCTAGACACACTGCCATAGACAGGAAAATGGACCTGCCAATCAGTAGTCTCGTGTAGATTTTTTTTTTGGAAAAATGATCATAAAACGCAATATGTAAATCCAAATAGTGCACGGGGCATGCCATTACAAAGGTAATTAAGAGACGTTCAAGAGTCCTTTGGTTTTCTACCATTTTTAGTAGTTGATTTTGGGTCAAATGGGGCTCGAAAGCACCCGTCGGGCGACCCCCATTTTTGGGAGTTCACTTTTGGTCAAACAGGATTAGGAAGCGCCCATCAGTCTTTTCGATAGGAGATCAGCAGACAGTAATGGATGGTTCATCCAAAACGTAAGTTAGAATTGCACATAGAGTGCACCGTTGGAATGTTTATGTGAGGCACTTAGATGTTCCAAAGAGCTTCGCTCGATTCAGAGAGTTAACTTTGGTCAAACAGGGATCGGAAGTGCCTGGTGAGCTTTCGAAGAAAAATGGGTCATTCGGCTGTACCATAAAGATGATTTATGTATGGGGAAAAATGTTGGAAAGTGTACTCATTTCCCTTTAAATATTCATTCAGTCTCATTCCATTTGAAGAGTTAACTTTGGTTAAATGGAGCTCGAGAGTGCCCTGTGGCCTCCGGATCAATTTTTATGGTAAAACTGTTCGTCTAAACCATGTTGTCATTTTGTGCACAAGGAGGATCATTGGAAAGGGATTTAAGTTCCATTTTAAGATTTATTGATATTTACCTCTAACTGTGAAGTTGATTGGTGTCAAATCAGGGTTGGGGAGTGCCTGACTGCCTTTACATCGATTTTCGGTAGTAAAATGGTTCGTTCATCTGAACTAATATGTTAATTCATGCATGGGGTGGACCGTTGGAAAGGGTATTTAGATCCCCTAGAAGATTCATTATAATTTTTCTCTGACAATAGAGTTAATCGGATTCAAATCAGGTTCGGGAGCATCCGATGGCCTCTAGATCAGTACTCAGAGTAAGACCTAGGGTTTGTAGTGATTTTTGGAGATGCTAGGGACCTAAGGATAGACTTAGGGGGTCCTAGAATGTGGTTTCTACAAATGAGATCCCAAGTAAACAAGAATTGGGTCCCAGTAACTACGATGAGGAATTCCAAGATAAGCAATATTTCTTTGATGCGTGACTGTCAATACTAACAAGAGATTCGATGTATTCATATTAACTTTTTGGACTTGTAGACTTGTTGGTGGGGTAAAAACCATTAGGCTCAAATTTACCTATAAGAAGTTAAAATATATATGGATGGGAAGGTGAAAACTTTCAGGGCAAGAATTGTGAAAGGGTTTACTCAGAAAGAAAGGGATTGGATATGAGTAAACCTTCTTGCGGTATCCATGCAAAAGTATGTCAAGATTCTTTTAATGTAAATAGTGTATTCTTCAATGATGTTCTTGACAAGTACATAGAAAAAATTCGTGAAAGAAAAGTGATGTAAACTTGTTACATTCATTTATTGATTTAAGCTAACATAAAGTTCTTTGATCATTCGGTTTGATCGACTAATCATTTTTTTTTCATCAAAGTCTGAATAATACATTTTTGGTAGAAGAATTATGATGGAAATGTTGTGATATTTCTAAATACAAATTGTGGATAATATTTTCCTAATTGGGAACGAGTTGGGAGCATTGTCTTACATAAGTGTGTGGTTGTCTAGGAAGCTCGATATCAAACACATAGGATAAGACGATAACAGCTCTATCATCAAGCATTCGCCATTTATGATCAATGGATGTTGAACTTGGCTCAATGAACTTATATCGATGTTATATTCATAAAATTAGCATTGAGCTTCCATGAAAGGATTTTTCTTTCAATAGTGGAATCACTTTATTTGGAATCAGTAGAAAAACATGATGAGAGGGAAGGAATGAGGAATATACCTAATTCTTCGATAGCGGGTAACCTTGGGTATGTTATATTATGTGTTAAACCAAAAAAATTTATTCCTTCGGCATGGTCGACATTTTTTATTCGCATAATCTTATACATTAAGGTACAAATACTTGGTTTTCATTCATATAAGGATTCAAAGTTTTCTAACTTGGAATATGTGTTTACCCGTAGAGGTTGAGTTATAAATTAGAAGAGTTTGAAGAAATCTTAGATTGTTGACTCCACCAAGTAAGTCGAAGTTGTTTCCATTTCGATGGAAATTAAAGAGGCTATATGTCTCAGTAACTTCCTATGTAACTTTCATGATGTTCCTTCAAGTGAAATTAGTTATTACACTTTTTTTTCATAGTGGTATAATTTCATGTTCAAGAGAATTCGTAACCCATAAAAGGGTTAAGCACATTGAGCATAGGGTTCATCTAGTTCAAGAGATCGAACATGGAGGTAATAAGTCTATCAAAAAGGTTATATCAAATAACACTCGATTAATCCTTCTTGAAAAATCAAATCTATCACTGGTTAATCCTTCTAGAAATAAGTAGGAAACTATTGTGTAAATGGGTTGCAAGTTAGATACATGGATTTTAGATTAAGTGGGAGATTGTTAGGGTTTTATTCACTATAAAAAAAAAGGTTTTTTGACATTTAAAATCTATCATAAAAATCCTTTCTAATTATTATTTTTATATAAAATTAGTTACAAGTCTGGGTATGAAAGTTGATACGGGTAACAACTGTCATATTACATCGGTAACATATAAGACTCTTGTTTTCAAAACCATCATTATACCACTAAATAAACTTAGGAAACTATCATATTAAATCAAAAACCTATTTTCATAAACCCTTTTATAATTACAATCTTCGGCTTATGATCTAAAAATTTTCAGGTATGATATTAGAAAATGTCATGTTAAACTAGTTTTTTATGTTAAAACATGTTAGGTAAAAGATTTCATATCATGAAGTTTTAACATAATTTGTATTAAATAAAAAAAATAACGTAAATAAAATTAAGAAACAAATATTCAAATCATGGTTAATAAATAAATTGATTAGTCAAGAATATTGCATTTAAAATTGCTTATATTTATGCATTCTAGCATTCCCACATGCATTAATCATGAGATATATGATCGTTTATTGGATAACCTATGTTTTCATTGTTATATCTTGTTCCAGGTTTATTTGATCATTTATTGGTGTTGTGACTATTAGGCATGAAAGTTGGTTGTTTTTTTGAGAAAATTTCGTCGACAGATAAAACTTCAAGGGCTTTTTTTTTTAATTTCTAACTTCAGTGTCCGTGTAGGGAATAGCATAAATACATTGCGTATCAAATATTTTTTGCAGGGCCAGTGACCGCACATCAATACTTGTTATAACAAAATGTTTATGGTGATTCCCTTACATCGCCTCTTATCTAAATTGACTCAACTCCATCAATTCCTCTTATCCTTCCCTAGGCCGAAGGATTCCATTTTTCTAAAACCATCCCGAGCCGGTGCTGGGCAGCCCGAGATGATTTTGGGTTTGTTGTCATGATTTCTCATTTTGTTTTCCCTTTCCATTTCTATTCCTACTTACCATATAAAATAATTTCTCGTGTAGGGAGCAACCCTTGCTGTTTTGGGAGGAAACCTATCTTTACGTCTAGCATTTTTACTCCCTTATATCTCCAAGGGTTTCATTAAAAAGCTTTCTGACAATCTCCCTTCCTTAATTTCTAGGTATTAAATAGTTCTTACCAAGTTATTGAAAGGTATTTGTTATCTTTACATTGGTTTTCTAAGACTTTGTTTTTATAATAGAAGCTTGTAATTACTCTTTTAAATGGTATATTATCTCTCGTTATCTCTTTCTTTCATAATGAATGTTATAATGAATATGAGTAACTAATTTTTCTAGGTTAAGGGTTATAATCCCACCATGAGTGATTGAACATCAAAGTTAGGGTTTGATTTTTATTCATTTGAATTGAACTCATGTTTTGAAATTGAAGTATCATAGTATCTTAAAATCCCTTATCAAGCAATGGTTGTGTTTGAAGTTTTACTACAAACTTAAGTCACTTATCGCCATAACTAATTAAAATCATAATATTTCATTATTGAGTTTTATCTCTACTTGGTTAATTTTTGGACTTAATTGGATATTTCCGATACAAGGTGGGAGCATGATAGCTAATCCCTTTTGTGATATTTTTCACTTTATGGGATATGATAGATTACAATTTAATTAAATCAAACTCCATCAATTTAGAGTTCATTACTCCAACGATTATGATATTTTTCACTTTACTTTTGTGACGTATAGTAATTCCAAATAACATGAATGTGATCTTCTCTAAGTGCCCATATCCCTGCGGAAATCGATCACTGACTTCTTCAATTATTACTAGTTGCGATTGACTTAAGCTTGAATTAAACATAGTTTTTAGAGCATGAGTTTTTGGCCCCATTATCGGTAATTGGCAACAAAATTTAGGTTATACAAATTTTTTTTACACGATTCTGTTCCTTGTGGTCACCGTGACAACACAGTTTTCGAAACAAATCCAAAATTTTCATAAATGCAAAATGCAAATGATAACAACCAAACTGCCTTAGTGTAAGAGAAAAATTTATAATTGGTCATTTTATTTTTATTTGTCTATCTTGTTACACCCCACAACACCATCATGACCGTTCTCAAGTCTTCACGGAAGGTGTTGAAATCTTTACGGGGTTTTTTAAATAAGTTTGTGTACGCAAAGATTTTTAAAATGATTTTTAAGAGTTTTATTTTTTTAAATCTCGCTTGTTCGTTAGAATGACTCGACATGTCATTCGAATGACTTCTGAGGCGCCCGCTTTTGGGCCGACTCTAAAACCTCATTCGAAGTCTCGTTGGAAGTGATTTGAACAAAAACAGGTAATTCATTCGAACGAGGTGTGTGTTGGTTTAAACAAGTATGCGTGTTTTAGTTTTTAAAACAAATCAAATAAAATCTTTAATCCATATCTCCTTATAACCCCTTTTCCTATAAATAGGGATGATGGGATGCATTTGTTTTCAGGCCTTTTTAGAGTTCTATTTGTTACCAAACTCTGCAATTTTTTCATCCAAAGTCATTGGATCTTTTTGGATCACTTTTTCAAAGAAAGAAGAACCAAATATAAGATGATTTTTCATTCTGCATAGTGGATCTCTAAGTAGTTTGCAAGTCATTACGTGTCTTTCCTTTCTTTAACGGTGTTGAATATAGATTTTGGTCAAAAGGAATTTTTCCTTTATTTCTTCTTCTTCTTCCTATTTGATATGGACTTTGGCTTCATAATTATTCTTGCAGGCTCATTTAATTCTAATCAAGATAAAAATTTGTATAAAGTGGATTTTTTATGTGTGTGACCTAATATATAAGTTAATCCACATAACCCTCACTTTCAAAATGGTATCAGAGCCGAGTGTAATAATTTATTGTGTAATATTTATTTTGGGATTATATGGATATCATAAATAATACTATTTTAATTTTTTATGGATCTAATTACGCATATTAGAAAGACCGGATGAGGTTGGTTTTAAAATCGATTAAGGAGAGAGTTTGTCTTATTTGTGAAAGGGGGTGGTCACTAATTATTGGGACTAATGGTGAATTCATAAGTCTCAATCCCTTCATGTCCTGGTCTGATGATGATTTTAGATGAAGCAATTTTAATTCCCATCGCTTAAGTGCTATTTTTCTTGTGCCATCACACCAAATGACTTTTGTCGTATTAAGATGTATACCACGTATAAGGAAGCATGGGATATCCTCCAACTCATACACGAGGGTACCAATGTTGTAAAATATTCAAAGCCTTGACACATAGGTTGAGACAATACATTTAAATGAGTCCAAAACTTATGATGAAGTTTATGCACATTTATCCGATATTGTGAATTCATGTTTTAATTTGGATGAGATAATTATAGAGATAGGGGTTGTTAAAAATATTTTAAGCTTGTTCCCATCTCATTTTAATGCTAAGGTTACTGTCCTTAACTTTTTGAGAATTTTCTATACTCCTAGGTTAGAAGAACTCATAGGAAACCTTCAAACTTATGAATTAGATACATTCCCTGAATCTAAAAAGAAAAAGAAACAAATAATATTATAAGCTAAAATGAAGAAAGGGAAGAGATTTTAGACTCAGACTCTTATTGTGATTTTGATCTAATTAATCCTACTCTTTTTGATAAAAAATTCAAGAAATTTCTCAAATTTAATAAAGAAAATTATTTTGAAGAAAATAAGGGTTTTGTGAAAAATAAAAAGGAAAATGGGGGTACTAACATTCATAAGATAGATCAAGTGAGATGTTTTAAATGTTAATGGAAAGTTCGTAAATCAGAGTAGTTCCCTCTAGGCTTAAGAGACAAGGCAAAGGCAGAGCGTTATATAAAGACACTCTTAGCGATAGTGACATCGATTCGGTGAATTCCCTGGATGAATCACAACATGAACCATGTCTTACATTCATGGTCAATCACATTGTCACTTCGAGTCCGTCCTACATGGGTAAGGATATTTTTAAATGTGATAGCCTCAGCACTTTGTCGAACCATTCCTAAGAGAGTGAGAGTGATAAGGATGAGAATTTGAGGGAGGGAGAAGGTGGAATTTAGCGCGTGTATGTTGATCTTTATAAAGAGTCTTTGAGAAAAAAAAAGTAGAATAGAAGGTTGACTCTTGAGATGTTTTATTTGGAGAAAAAAGTGAATGTTTTTAAGTGTGTGAGGCATCGGTAAGTCAACTTAAGAAGGTGAAAGTTCTTTCTGTGAGCAATTGATTGTGGTTATTAGGGAGAAGACCGATTTGACCAATACCATGGCTAGTCTTACAAGAAATATTTACTTTTCATAAGAGAGTTGCGAGAAACTTAAAGACTATATATCCCAACTTGAGAAAGACCTCGAACATGCGCGGGAGGTTAAGGTCACTTTTGAGTACACATATAAGAAGCATGGAAAGATATTTTTCTATATTACTTTAGGTTTTAATATGAGGCAAGGAATAGGTTATGAGGGTGTATCCACTTCCAATGGATAACTCGAACCCATTTCTGAGTTGGTGATGGATCTTTAGGGGCCTCGATCTAACCCACTAAGTAGAACGAACCCACCAAGGAGAGCGCGTCCTAGGATTTTTAACAAAATTATACCCAAGACAATTTATGTTTTTCCCATTGCTAAAAAAAGTTCAACTTATAGAGTTTTGTTTTAAGATAGAAAGAGTTTCACGCAATCACATTCCTCGATTTTCTCCCACACGAGCTCACACGCATGTTTCCCTCATGCACATTCACACATGTTACTCCACATGCTCCCGCATATCACCATAGAGATTTTGATAGTTTTTAGAACAAGTAGAGTTTTTAGTCAAGACTTGTCAATGTTTGATGGAGGAATTTCAAAGGATGTCTACTCCTTTTGAGAACTCCTCTCATACTAATGATTGAGGTTTTGACTTACATCTAGTATAGGGTGATTATCATATTGCTATCATTTGTCCCTATTGATAGATTGTATTTATATGTTTATATATGTTTTTTTTTTGGAAAAATATAGAAAAATCCAAAAATAATTTTTATTTTTAAGAATAAGATTGAAAATTTCCAAAAACATTTTATTTTTGATAATTTTTTTGAAAAGAAAAAAGATCTTTGTATCTTATTTTTCACCGTATATGGATTGGATGTGAATTTAAGATATTCAGATGACAATTTCATTCAATCCATTTTGTTCTTTTTCATGGGGTTTTGATACAAGGCTTCATTTCTTTCGTGTGCTTAATAATGCGTGGCTAGCACTTCGTTGTTCACTGATGATAACTTTCTACATGCTAGAATTTTTATCACCTTTATTGCACACATGTACGGACTTTTTTCACGTTGAACTTAGTTTTCATATTTTGAATATGGTTTTCTCATCTCAATTGTGCTTAATAACGAACCAAATGTTTTAGAGATAAGTTCTTCTTGTATGAACCATTGCTAGTATCTTTTTCTCAAAAAATTTGTTTCATTTTAAGCAATGGGAAGGGGCTATGAAAGAGAAAATTCTCTTTGCATTAAAAGCCACCATTGGCAAGAGCCTAAAAGATTGACGGCACATAAAAATTAAAGTGTTAAGGCCATTTTTTTTATTTCATTCATGCTTATCCTTACATTAGCATAATGATATATTTTCAAATTTGAGAGTGAATTCATAAACACATGAAATTTTGAGGGTGTTATTATGTAGAAGATCAATGGGTTTTCTCAATGGACTCTCTTAAAAACCATTAAATAGTTTGGAATTATTGTTTTGAGAAGCATTTAAAGTTATAGTATGTTGTATATGTCGATTCAATTTAATTTTGTTCCGCGTTGTTACATCTAAGGTTAAAATTGAGTTCTTTCTTTAGAAGTATCTCATTGACTTCATGCGTCGATGTTATGCATGCTTGTATTGGTTTGCCGAAGTATTATGTTCACACAATTACATTCCATTTTCATGATTCAAATATTTTAATGCAATTCCATGGTGTTATTTATTTGTACCTATATATACCTTTATATGCACTTTTGATACTTGAAAAAACTGGAAATTTTAAGGGGAAACCAACACTGGGTTTGTTTTTTTTACGTAGATGCCTTTTGGAAATTCGTCGCATGTACTTTATTCTTTATCTTTGTGATATTATTTCATTTCGATATAGTTGATGTTAATGATTCATTCTTAGTTTCTTACCCTTTGTCTATTACAAATAAAAAAAGGGGCAAACAACTTGAGGGCCAGTGTTTATTTTCTACAAACTCTCGTATGCATCATGGTATTTCTTTAGCTTTATGTGTGTTGGTCCTTTATGCATTGATTATACATTTATTCTTTTTCCACTCTCGATTTGGGAGGGCATTATTTATATTAGTTTTAGGGGTCTATTTTTCTTCCATTTGTGTTTTATACCTGAATAGACAAAGGGGGAGATTTGTAAGACCAAAATTTATAATTGCTAATTTTATTTTTTATTTTCCTTTTCATGTTACACCACAATGCATCTTCCTGACCATTCTCAAATCTTCAAGAGAAGAATTGTTAGTGACCATTTGTAAAGATTGAAGATCATCTGTCACTATTTCACCCGCATTCGAAATAATCTTGCTAGTTCATAGAATAACTCTAAATGTCGTTCAAACGAGTTCTTATTCGTCATTAGAAAGACTTTCCCGCGTTCGAACGAATTCCAAAGCATCGCCTTTTGGGTCAGATCTAGAATCTCCTTTGAAGTCTGGTTGAAAGATGTTAAAACAAAAACAGGTCCATCGTTCGAATGAGATGGAAGTTCATTTGAACGAGTATGCGTGTTTTTATTTTTATAAAACAAATCGAATGAAGTCTTTAATCCATATCTCCTTGTAACCTCTTTCCCTATAAATAGAGATGCGGGGATGAAATTTTTTTCAAGCCTCTAGAGTTCTATTTGTGATAAAACTCAATAATTTTTTATCTAAACCCCTTAGATCTTTTAGGATGACTTTGTCAGCCCAAGAAGAGAACAATCTATGTTCTAAATCTTTGTATATATAACTATGTGTATATATGTGTGTTACAAGAGTGAGAAAAAGTGGTGGTTGGAGTTAAGTTTTTCTATGGGTGTTTGGCCGAAGAAGATGGGTTAACTATTTTAAAAACCAAACCCAATCAATTATATATATAATTTTCTAACTTTAAAAATGAACATATTTTAAATGGTTATTCAAAAAATACGAGAAAAAGTACCGTTGAGTTCGTAGTGTAGATATATCATTTTGGTGTATAAACTCTCCATATTTGACACTAGTTTGAACGAAGTCAATTTTAAGACTTCATGGTAATTAAGGTTCTCCCTATACTCTTACAACATTATTTACTATGTAAGGTATACCAAACTTTTATCATACACTTATTCATGGTTTATGGAATATCACCTATTTGCATCATTACCATATTAAAAAAAATTATATACATTTTATTTTTAACTAAGCTGTCATTGTTATAAAAATTATCGTTTTACAAAAATTAGATTTCGATACTTATAAGAAACTTTAGTATATTATTTAAAAATTTTAATTATTAATATTCTACATTCATAAATGGTAAACTTTATATCATTACTCAAGATTAACTGACCTATCACGTCAAAAATGTAGTTATGAACCAACCTACATATTGAGTGAAACTTATGAACCACTAAACATCCATTACTGTAAATTCACACAACTTAGTGAATGTATCTCTAAAGTTATTGGCAGTAACCTTCTCAGTAAATCGTAGCCAGAGATACTAGATTCAACTTATAAAGCGAGCTCAAAACTATATAGTATTAGCAGGTAACTTCTATTTGGTATTATTTCATGCAATTAACTTGATTACGCCAATTGTTTATATCACTTTGTGATAGCCTCAGAAATCTTGTTCTCATTTATAAACTCATTTGTCTAGTTCACAATATGTTAAACTTTATTAGAGTTAAAAAAACATTTTTTTTGCTTTCATAGTATTCATTTCCTTCATTCCTATCTAACTTTGCATTGCCACATGGGAGAGGCTTTTTCTCCTCTAATTAATAAATGCTAGGGGGTCCAGTCCCTCTTATATATAAAAAATGTGATTTCATTGAACCCTTTTTTATAAGAATACATTATAACCAGGAAATAAATTACCGTTCTACCCATGACAGTGTTATTTGACCTGTAATACTCAGGATATTGAGTGCCTAGTTTTTCTTACCATATGCATGCCGCTCTTCAAAGTTTGGGCTCAGTAGTTTTTCTTTATCACCAAAGGTTTTGGATGGATTACTCTCCAGAGGTTTTGGATGACTGTTATATATATTGGTATTAACCCGAAGCCTCTTTAACAGATAATTACACATTATTTTGTTTAAGAAACTATCTGCAACCTTAACTATATAAACTTAATATATCTATTTATAGTTATATCATCATACTACTTACTTACGCTATTTCATTCAGGAATATGGTTGTTTCAAATATCATTTATTTTACCCTCAATTTATTTAATTAATTATGTTAATGATCCAAACTTATTTTTATAAATTATTATAGACATAGAATTATCTACTTGGAAAATTTTTGCTTATTATTTTCCTTTCTTGTTATTTTAAACAGGTACCTATGAGTAATGATGAGCAGTTCAATTAGTATTATATGAATACCGAAAACAGTTTTGTTTAGAGAATAGCCATAAAAAAATAGTTTTTTGTTAAGCAATGAGATATATATACATAGAGTAAGATAGTATTGTACAACTAACACTATAGATTCTAACACGGTGGAATATTGTTACAATTTCATATTTTGACAGAAATTATGGTTTTATTGTGATTCAGTATTTTATAAGATAAGCCTCACACTTAGGAAACTGGTATGTGATAACATGGTATCATAGATAACCAAAGTTAAATTATCCTATGTGCGGCATAAATTTGAGGTTAAGATTAATGAAGTGGATCAATTGATTGACTTTAAGGA
The DNA here is from genome assembly GCA_949130495.1 of Sambucus nigra. NCBI lineage: Eukaryota > Viridiplantae > Streptophyta > Magnoliopsida > Dipsacales > Adoxaceae > Sambucus > Sambucus nigra. The sequence goes on from OX422209.1 coordinate 525,477,334, forward strand.
TGGTTTGACGTTTAGACATGAGTTGAGAAATCAATCTCTGAATTACATTGTGGAAATATGTGTTTATATATTAGGATTTTGCATAGGCATATTTTAAGGATATAAGTACTAGTTAAGATAATCACATTTAATTCGTTTCATAGTGATTTTCGAGGATAAGATATTTCTATACGGAGTATGAGAATGAATTCTTAAATTACAATTTACAATATATAATAACTATTATTTTATATAATTGGATTTTACATTGCCAATGGAACCATTAAGAATTTTTAGGAATTATCAACATGCGATTTAGGATTTAAATGAATCATACTAAGAAAGTTGTCTTAGAAGTGGATTGTATATAATATACCCTCACAACAAGCCTTTAACTAAATCACTATTATTTTAGTTCAACAATTAAATATTTATTCTCCTTAGGAATAAGTCACTTAATTTGAAATTCCATTTTTTCTTGACTTTGAGAATGATCACACTTTTTGTTGATCTTTCGTTATTGTCTTCTGCATTGTACTCCTATTGTATTATATACTATTTCCAATAGATTTAGAGAAGAAGTTACTGATGTTAGAATGGTACCTGAATAAAATTATATAGGAAAACCATTAAATGAATTCTTTTGTAGAAATTAGGAATTTTATTTAAAATAACTATTGGCAAGATAAATGTTAGATAATCAGTTCTATTGTTTAGAAAATAATGGAATTACATACTCGGTCCTACACCCATAAACTAAAATGAGCACATAAACTAAACTTTTGCTACAAATACTGATTCATTGACTAACAATATCTAACTTATAATCATTACAATTTACTTTCTGATTCACACAGATTGAAGCTATCACAGTAACATTCATTATAACTAGAAACGCTATAGGCTTAATAGTGGAATGTGATTTACCACCCATAAACTAGTGTAGTTGAGTTCATATAAACCTTATATTGCATCATCCCTATAGATGATCTTTTTGCCATAGTTTTCTCCTACAATCTATTTTTCGAGGAAAAATCTAATAAAAAACAAAGATAAGTTGTGGATAACTAAAATGTGCAATGAAAAACCCGAATAAACTCATTTATCGATAGTGTGAAAATTATCAGGACTAATGAAATTCATAACTAAAATAATTATTATTTTATCCAATATAACGATACCTTTATACCATATCTTCCATCATCCAAATAATTAATAAACATTGAAATTACTCATCCCTTACCTTACTAAGTTACCTAAAACCACCAATAGTTACTATTTAAGTTAACAAGTTTATAGGTAATTACTCGAATCACATACTTTAGTTATAAGACCCCTATGATAAGATCTAACAATTTATTTCTTTGCAAATAAGACCCCTATGATAAAATCCAACAACTTATTTCTTTACAAATAAAACTTACCTAGAAACTTAGATTTTCATTACTTCATAACATGTTTTACCTTAGCCTACTCTTTAAGTCTAGGAAATTTATTTGTTTTTACATATGTGATAACACAAACACGTAATTTGCATAGATATAGTACATGTAGTCCATCCTTAAAAACAATATGTTATTAGATTCTTTTCATTATCAACATCTTACCACCTATTAAATTTCATTTTACAATTGTGGGATCATATAATAAATGTTTTCTATCTTAGTAGGAATGTTTTTTAAAAATGTATCTTATAATTTTTAGAACTCAATTAAGGTATATTTGAAGTTTGTCCCATTAAAATTTTCCAGATCAGATTTAGTGCCTCTGTGACCCTCCAAAGATTCTAAGCACCGACTAATTTGGAATAACTACAATTTAAATCCTCAAATCATTATAGTCCAAATTTTGTTAACAACTTCTTTATAACTTATTTACCATAACAATTCAATCCAAGATAAATTAAACAAGGTAACCATAGATTTAAGCCCCATCCCAATTATTTACATCAACCCTATAACAAGTTTTCGAGATATGCAATTAATGCCCATGTAAAAGTACTTCCTACTTTCCACATTTATGCTCTCTATTGCATAAACAACGGATACCTTAATCTTATATCATTGAAATTATTTTATTTATAAAAATATTACAAGTCATAGTAAAGTTTGTATTTGGGTAAAATAATATATGTACATAGAAGTCTAGATTACACGGAGTTTGAAATAAAGACGTGCCCTTAACTTTAAATGGATAGTTTAGATTGTACATCGTTATGACTTAACAATGTGAGTAAACCTATCTCGATTACACCAATCATTATATATAAACCAAGTTGAGATTCCAAACATTATCAACTACGACTTTATAAACGTTGGTATTTATCTTCAATAAATTAGTTAGGCTTTATAGATTCCTATAAAACAAACGCCGAAATATAGTATCATCATATTAAACAAGATAGACGTCAAGACCCCATTCACATAAATATATAAATATAGTAATATCTAAGAAACCACCATTTATTCTCATTAGTTCACCCTATACTATATAACTCCCATCCATCTATCAGGTCCAAAATTTTCTTAATATTATAGAGTATATCTAAAGTAGCACTAATATACTTTAAACAATCATTTTACCTTTTTATTTATATGGTAGATTCCATGGGGTTATTTCTATGATATTACAAGTCTTCCAGGTTATGATCCCTAGTAAAACCATACAACTCTGAGAATCGATCGAAGTAACGGCCCTATTTAAAATACCCAAAACTACCAAATGTCACATTCTCCCAAAATATCAACTCAATCAAAGTTAAATCCTAACTATGAATTATTCTGGTATTTAGGAAGTTAAGTAAGTATTACCTAAAGGCTCAAGATATATTTATGAATATTAGTTAGTTAAGATATTTTCATAAGATTATATGTTTTCATACCGATAATTCCAAAACTACACTCTAGTCCCAACATTATTTCAATAATGTAAAGAATACATTTTATAAAAAATTGATATCTATGTGCCAACCCAATATACATTTTTATCAGTGCCTGAAATTTCTAAATAAACCTCTTTACGGAGTCATCAACTGCAATAAAATATCAATGTATCTTTCCATGAGTACTCGACAAATGATTTCATAACTGCAGTAAAAATATTTAGTCATTCGTTAGATTATCCGTTATCAATATAAATGTCAACGGAGGGAACACGATTAACTAACCAAGTTTGCAAATACTATACCATGAGAATAAGGATTGGAATTCTTATAGTAAACTTGGTAGCTTTAGATATAAATGAGATTCAATTTCAATTATCAAAAAGGACGTTTTATCATTAAACTTTACTCACATTTACCGTCTCTAGAAATTAGTAATGTCTCAAAGTCCTCAGAAATCTTTGAGCTATTTTTTAATTCCAATTTGATATTTTCCTAACTCCTAAAATAATTTTCCTTGTCAACCTTTCTTTTTTTTACCATATAGCATCCTTATATTTAATATAACTTCGAACCCAACTTGATAAATTATTTGGGAAAGGATTTATTCAACCTAATATATCTCCTCAGGGATTACAAGTTCTAATCGTGAAAATGAGGGCTAGAATATTATGTTCATATATTGACTATCGAAAACTAAATCAGGTGATTATTAAGAGTTTATATACTTTTCTTAGGATAGGGGGTCTTTTGATCAATTACGATAATTCTAAGAATTTTGACAAACATGATTATAGTTCAGTTATCATTAATTTCGTGTTAATTAAAATTTAGGAATCCAACATATGACGATTCAATGTGTAAACTATCGAACTATTACGTTTCTTATAGAAACGTATGCCTTTAAATATTTATTTGCAAATAAATTGAAAATATTATTATTATGAGATCAAAATATAACCTATAGTATCCTCTTACTAATGCCAACTTTTATATAATAAAATAGTTATTTATAAAACGAACTTCATGTTACCATACTGTGTCAAACTTCTTATATGTTTGTCAAACTCGTTACCTTTATTCCTTTACTACTTATTTATTCAAACCTTTTTAAAGAATCCTTTTTACAAAGACCCTTAGAATGAAAACCATTGTTACGATACGCGATAGATACAAAACTTATAAAATGTCAATTATTTATCTAAAAGACCCCGACCAACATAAGTAGATTGACGAGCAAGAGAATATGGTCGGCGAGCAGTAGAAAATGCTAGAGGAGAATATAAGGAAGCATCAAATATTTTACCGAGGAACTCTGATTGACCAAGATTTTGATAATGAGGTACCTATATGGAATCTGTATGTAGATGGCTCATCCTGCACTACAGGCTGTGGGTCAGGGATAATTTTAAGTAGCCTGGATGAGATCGATGTGGAGTATGCTCTACGCTTTTAATTCAAGGCTTCCAATAATAAGGCTGAATATGAGGCTACGATTGCAGGTCTTAGTTTAGCAAGAACCATGGGGGCAGAGCAAGTCACTGTATTCAGTGACTTACAGTTGATCGTAAATCAAATGCAGGGGGTATACACAATGAAATGACAACTAATGATCAAGTATCATGCGAAAGCAATGGACATTGTATCAACCTTTAAAGCAGTGCAGTTAATTAGAATACCAAGATTGGAGAATGCCAGAGCAGATGCCTTAGCTCGATTAGCCACAGTTACAAGAATCGAGCTACGAAGAACCATCCAAATAGAAGTTTTGGCTAGTAGGAGCATTGACGAAGATATGATGATGAAGTTCATTTCCCTTGATTTATGACCATCTTGGATGGATCCCATCAGGGCATATATTGAATAATGGGCTCTCCCAACTGATAAACTCACAGCCAAGAAACTAAAGTTTAAAGCTACTCGTTATGTATTGACTAATGGTATTCTATATAGATGAGGAATTATAGGAGGTTTACAAAGATGTGTGCACCCCTCCGAGGTGAAAGACTTGATTGAAGAGGTCCACGAAGGGTCCTGTGGAGCCCATGTAGCAGGTCGAACGCTCTTGCAAAGAATAATGATGCAAGGATACTATTGGCCAACGATGAGGGACGATTGTATAGCCTATGCCAAAAAATGTGACAAATGTCAATGATTCTTCTCATCCGAATAACTCCTCGAGCTTTGTTAACACCCATTACTTCCCCTTGGCCATTTTCCATGTGGGGAATTGACTTGGTCGGGGCACTTCCAATGACCACGGGAAGATTTAAATATCTCGTGGTCGTGGTGGATTACTTTACTAAGTGGGTGGAAGCTGAGCCCCTTATTGATATGACATATGATAAGGTGTATCAATTTATATGGAAGAACATCATTTGTAGATATGGTCTTCCTCATGCATTCATCACAGACCATGGAACTCAATTTGATAATGAGGAGTTCGTTGCATATTGTCATCATTCATACATATTGAAAACCAACTCTACACCAGGCCATCCCCAGAGCAATGGAAAAACTGAGGTGATAAACAGAACGCTGCTTAATGGTTTGAAGAAAAGACTGGATGATGCGAAGGAAAATTGGATCAACGAGCTACATTCTGTGCCGTGGGCTTATTGTACTACACCACGAGAAGCAACAGGAGAATCTCCATACATCCTGGCATTTGGAAGTGAAGCTGTTATACTTGTTGAGATGGGTCTCCCCACACACAGAGTGCTGAATTTATATTCTCCTATCAGTGACATGATGAGAAGATTAGACTTGGATATGCTCGAGAAAGTTAGAGAAGAAGCAGCAATCAGGAATGCTGCATACCAACAACGAACAGCTTTGTTCTATAACAAGAGAGTAAAGAAATGTGATTTGAAAGAAGGGGACTATGTGCTAAAGAAAGTAATTAAAAAACACAACAAACTGGAAGCTAACTGGCATGGACCCTATAGAGTAACAAAAGTTGTTCGACCATGGACATATAGGATTGAAACCTTAGAAAGAGAGGAGTTTAAGAATGCATGGAACACAGAGCATCTGCGCAAATATCATAAGTAGTTCAATCCCTATGTAATGCAGTTTTCTTCAATATGAATAAAGTTTTGGATTTTCTCTCCTTTTGTTGAAATTTTTCGCGGAATACTAGTGCTACACACTACGCATCAAGTCCTGAATAAAAATCCAAGCATCAAGTTAAGAATAAAAATCCACCAACTACGGTTGGTCGGGAATAAAAATCAACCGACTACGGTTGGTTGGAAATAAAAATCCACCGACTACGGTTGGTCGGGAATAAAAATCCACAGACTACGGTTGGTCCGGAATAAAAATCCACCAACTACGGTTGGTCGGTAATAAAAATCCACCAACTACGATTGGTCGGGAATAAAATCCACTAACTACGGTTGGTCGGGGACAGTTGATTAAACAAAGCAGGATCATGGGATGAAAGTCGCTTCATAACTAAGAATTAAAAATTGATAAGTCACCATAATCAAAAAATAAAATAGAATTTTCGTACTTGTGACATATCAGATTACCACCAACTCTAAGTTGAAACAAAATAAATAATTATCACAAATTCAGAATGGTCAACAGTAAGTTTTCACCAACTCCAGTTGATCGACAATTTTAAAATAACACAGAACATTTTTGTTTTCTTACAAGATATACATACACATTCATCAGAGAATAAAATATATATTTTATAAAGTAATAAAAATCGAGATTGCAGAGAAAACTAAAATTTCCTTCATTAAAATCAGAACAAATTATAGAAAGTATAAATTACATATTACAAGAGTAATCATTACATCAAAAATCCTATTCTATTGGTTTTTTCCCTACTGCCTTTGAAATAGGCTCTACTCCAGCAGGAGGATCATCTAAGGCGTAAGGAGAATTTATGAAGTTCAGATCTCTAAGAATCCTGACATTCATTACTGATGGACGATCAAGTAAGTGCTCTGGGCGAGATATCTCAAAATTAAAATGAAGACTGTAGTCGCCGAGGTACTTTGAGATCAGGCATTGAGGAATTGCCCGAGAAGGAATCTAAGTCATGTCAAGCTTAAATGGAGGCACTGGCAAATCAAGTAACCCAGGATCATAATAGTCCCATAAATAGTGACCATGTTCCAATTGTAGCACACCCAGGGCATTAATCCATCCTTGCTTGTACCCCTCGTTGTTTGATTGCTGGATCCGGTCATCAAGATGGTAGAGGGCTTCATTGTAACCATCCATCCAAAAATCTCTGGGCTGTTTGTGAAACTAGTAGGTTAACCTCTCTAGTTGCTCGTGGAGGTTCTTCACTAAAAGTTCTTTATTCTCAAAGGCATAATTTTATGTGAAAAGTTGCTCGCTGAGGTTTAGATTCTTCTTGGACATCTCTGACAAAGCCTGATTCTTCGCCATCAACTAGAAAGCTTGATTACCCAAGGCTGCCTGTGTGTTAGTTTCTTCAACAGTAACCCGAGCAGCCCTTGCTTGTCCCCGAGAAGCTCTTGCTCGTTCGCGAGCAGAAGTAAAGGGCCCAGTCCTCTTTAAGGTTTCCAATTCATCTCTCAAGTTGGCATTATCCACCTCCAAGAAAGAGAAACCTTCATTATTAACAGGGACAATGTCTCCCGAGGAAGACGCTACCAATAGTTGAGAAATCTTCCCGTCCTCTTAGACCTCAAGTTTCAGAATTTTCTCTTTCTTTTCGTAGGCAGCGATGAACTTATCATATCCTTTGTCAGCATTTAACTGCTGATATTTTTTCTCATACCCCTGATGTAAAAGGGCTGAAGATTCCTTGTATTGTTGCTGGAGCTCCCCGATGGTACCCTGGAGATCTTCAATTATCTCGTAATATGCCACATTGTTGGCAACTCCACGGTCGAGAAATCACTTCAGATATTGGTAGGCTTTAACTACTCGTCCAGAAGTATGTAGACCGATGATGTCGATGATTTGAGCTTCATTCAGGTTAGCATAGCCAGTCTTGAAGTAGTCATTGCATTTTTTCATCAGTTCAGTATCGTGAGCTGACAAGAGCTCCATTTCAGCCATAAACTAGTAAAGAAAAGAGACAGAAAGAATTAATAAGAATGCAGACAGAGCAAGAAGAGGAAGAAGTTAAGATAGACAACCAAAAGCTTGAATTTTCATTTCATCATAAACGAAAATACAAAAGTTGAGGATACATCCAATAAAATAACAAAATAAACACCCAACTACTCTACACCTTCTCTTTATTTCCTATAACTTCCTCAGGAGGTTTCGAGGAAGAGGCTGGTTGCTCGATGGACACAAGTAGATGCTCGGTAGGAGTAATAGTTGGTTGGGGCTGCTCGTAGCGAAGTTCAACAATAGGGACCAGATCCCTAATTATCATCGAAGGCTCTTCTGAGGCAGCCTTGTCTTCTTCTTCTTGTCTAGGAGAGGGAGGAGGACCATGAACATGACGCTGAAATAGTTTGGAACTCTCAGAGACCTTTAGCTCCTGCAGAGCTGCGACCCATCCATCCCTGAAGTATTTGAGGCTAGGAAATTCCATTTGAGAAGACATAGCAGCTAGGCCTTTGTTCCATCCCTTGTCCCAGCCAGTGCTGAAGGACTTTTTAACTGTAAGTTTTCTCTTAGCCTTTTCCGAGGAAATCCTCTGAGAAAGAAGTTCCTCTGCAGCCTTCATCTTCCCTTCTATCTCCTGCCTCTGACGATCAACGCATGAAGTCTAACAACTTCCTTTTTAGCTTTCTTAAGCTTGTTTTCAAGGTCTTCAGTGTTCTTAAGCCTTTCCTCAAGCTCATTATTTTTCTTCTCAAATTATTTCATTTTCCTCTCCAACTCCTGGGAGGCCTCCACAGCTCGGTCTTTTTCTTGCTCAATGGACTTGAGTCGTGTCTCCCAGGCCTCTTTATCTTCTTCATATTTTTTATGAGAGTCCTTTAAGGACTGATTCAGAACTACAAAAGCTTCCTCCATACCTCCCAAGGAGCTCAAAGATTTAATAGCCTCATCCTTATTTAAAATGGTGTTGAAACAAGTTACCAGCTGGAAAAAGAAAATAATTGTAAGTTAGTGCACGTACATAACATTGAAAAATGAAAGTTTACATTAGTAATACTTACTAAGGCAATATGTTGAGCTTCCAAGGTGGTAACCCTCTCCCGAGAAAGATTGTCTTCAATACCTTAGATCTTCGGGATAATCCAAGATTTCACCGAGCTCATAGCAGAGCTCGGAGGCACAAAGGTGGGAATACCACCTTCAATATTTGAAGATTGAGATACTGCTTCTACTGTTCTCTCCACAGAACTTTTCTTTAACCTCCTCGTAGGAGCAGGAACATTCTCAACCAAGGATGTTGTCTTGGTCGGTGATATAACGATAACCTCGCTTGGAGGAGAAACAGCAATAACCTTGCTTGGAGCCACTGGGGGCTTCTCGGCAACTTTCTTAACAGCAACTGGAGGGGGTGCATCAATTTTTCTTGTCCCTTCCTCTGGGACATCCTGCTTATTTTTCTTCGCCTCCACATTGGCAGAGTCTGATTTGTCAAAGAAGGAGGGAGATTTTCGTCTCTACATTCTAAGATTGAGGGGAATATTCGATTCAGGAGAGGAACCTTTAGAAGCTGGTACTGGTTCAATGTCACTTATCACTGGACGAGCAGTAAAAGATGAAGTGTAGCTCTTATACTGCAACAAGTAAGAGGCTGATCTAATATGTTCGTCAGCAACAGTTTGGTGCAAACTCCAGATAAGTTTCAAGTGTTCCAAATTGACATCAATTTCTTTGGGGGATTTTCTTTTGCTGTCAACTGCAAATAAATAAAAACTAAAATGGCAATGACGCATTTTATCAACATAAAGAAAACATAATTTCAAAAACAAAATAAAAACAACATATCCCATTGCCATAAGGGGGACACTTAGGACCCTGATATACATCATCTCTATTTAATGGAGCATGTTGCCAATTTTTCATAACAACCCCATGCTCGAAGTAATCCCTGTTGGCATCTGGGAGATTGACAACTCAAGCCCTATTTAAAAACCTAGTTTTTAAGTAAAAAGTACTATCGCTTACAACCCATCTATAGCAAAACATAATTTCTGGAATTCCTAAATGGGTTCCATGAATCTGATTTAACCTATGAACTCCATTAACTATTCTCCAGGTATTGGGAGCTATTTTTGCAGGTACAACGTCAAAATATTGACAGAATTCCAAACACAGGGGATTTGGAGGGAAAAAAAAGCCGCACTCAGCCACAAAGAGGTTGGGGAACCAATGTCCCTTAGCTAAAGAAAAATAGTCAGAAGGTTCAGAAAGTTCTATCAATATGACACATGAAGGAATAGAAAAATCAGAGCAAAATTTATCAAGCGACTCAACAAGGTAAACCATGATGAACAAAAGAAATAAAAGAAAGGGAATAAGATCTTACAGGAAAAAGGTGAATCCGGTGACAACGAACAATGGAAGAAACGAACGCACAAGATAGAGAAGAAGTAAAGAAGTTCTAAGATGCAGATTTGAAAAAGTAAAAGACGATCGAATTTTTTGAAGAGTTTAAATACTTTACCTCGGGAATAGAGAAAAAACAATGATTACCAGGATGGACAATTGCATATCCGGCGGCTAAAAAGAAGAAAATGGCACGAAAAACGAAGCGATTATTGAAATTTGAAATACTTTAAAATCCTGATACTATGCACTCAAAAAAGGGGTATAAACAACAAAAGTTTGTCTAAAATCCATAAAGTCTAGGCAGAAGAATGCTCCATACTTTTCTTCAACATCAAACTATGAAACATTGGGGGCTTCTGTTGATACCAAATTTAGTCTGCTGACGTGGACCAATTATGTGGAGACACGTGTCAATCTACATGTCACCCATAAACATTTCTGGAACAACACCTTAACTCCAAGGAGCTCAATTTTCCCGACCAACTCAGGCGCTCCGGGCAACAAGTGTTCTCCGAGGAACTTTATTTTACCGAGCAACTCATGTATGCCGACCTACTTAGGAGGTCCGATCAGCTTAGGCGGTCCGAGTTGCATCTCGTACAGAGCATTTATATCTGGATAATTAAGAGGATTGACTGCGCATTAAATGCTTATTATTATTATACAGATGTACATGTCTACTAGAGAACAGCGCATTGTCCTTTCATTTGTACAGCCTCAAGGCTATAAATACATTGTAACCTCCTCATTAGCAGGGGACTCGAAATTTCTTGGTAAAACCTGTTATCGAGAATTCCAAATAAACAGTCAGCAATAACAAGACAGTGGACATAGGCCATTCCTTCAAGGCTGTACCACTTTAAAAACTTTTTGTCTTATTTATTTTATCTGTGATTGAATAATTAGAGATAATGTAATTTTTTACATCAACAGCAATAGATTAATATACCTGATTTTTGAAGAGTGGTATGTCTGGTGATGAGGTTCAATCTGAAAAACATAACGTGAAGAAAAGAAAATTACATCAAAACATCAAGCCATTTGATGATACGAGAAATCGTACATAGGTAGTCCTCGTATCAGCAAATCAAGTGTAAAGTATTTGATGAGAACATGAAGTAGGTAAATAGAGAGAAAACAATATATATAGTGGTTCAGCCTCTAAAATAGGCCTACGTCCAATGTATTGCTTCGTTCTCATTATATGTGTTGCATAATACAATATAATCAGGCCTAAAGAGGCGTACAAGTATGAGAATAAAGGAGAATACATGGCTGCTGCAGTTCCGAGCGTGTCGGAGATCTGGCAAAGATATTTGTGAGTAGCCCTCAAGATGTAGAGTGAGTTAGGCTGGGCTTCGCCAAGTGTTGTAGAAACTTCCCTCAAGGAGAGAAAAGTTCTCAAGGAGAGAAAATCCTCCCGAAGCACTCAAGCTGTAGAGTGAGTTAGGTTGGGCTTCGCCAAGTGTTGTAGAAACTTCCATCAAGGAGAGAAAATCCTCTCGGAGCCCCCAAGCTGTAGAGTGGGTTAGGATGGGCTTCGCCAAGTGTTGTAGAAACTTCCCTCAAGGAGAGAAAAGTCCTAAAGGAGAGAAAATCCTCTCGGAGCCCCCCTCCTTTTGAGGTGTGGTCTTCTACTTATAAGAGGTATGTGTGCCATGTCATGTTCCCTGAGCATGTGACATATATCAAGTCTGGAGTAGCTACGAATGAGGGGGATACGGCCTGAAAGGCAAGCAGTGTGTTGTATCTTTTGGCGCTGTTAACAAAGCTGCCATGCCCTGTATTGAGTAGTGCCGCGGCTTCTTCTTAGTGAATAATTACTATGTGCCGCTCCCTATAATTGACAGGGCCTCACCCTGTGCCAGCCATCTCCGTGGCGTCTTGATGAGGGCCGCACCATTTGATGAGGTGAGCCGCTCCCTGTATTCTGTAGGACCGCGACCTGTATTTCTGTAGGGCCGTGGCATATTTGCATTTGTATTATAGAATACTATCCGTGGTAGGGCACTATATTTGCACTGTCAATAAGCCCCCAAGTCGTGGTGCCAAGAGAATTCAATTGGGGTTTCGGCTTAGACAAGTCTGCTTGGGTGCCACGGTTCTTCCAAAGCCACGATTCGTCTTCCGCGCTCTCTTATATAAATTGTTTCTGGCCGTGGACTTCATTATGTTTCCAAAACTTTGAGAGAAAATCGAGAGCAAACCTCTTCATGTCCAACTTCATTCATTTTTCGGCGACCCTTCGAGGCTGTGAGTGGCGGTTTCAAGCTGGTGTGATGCTGAGCATCGCTGACTTCTTCATTTCCAGGTAACTTTTTTGATCAATCATCCTTTTTAATCAACTTCGTAGCTTATATTTCTTCAATAATCAAACACACAAGCTTCTTCATTGCTTGATAGGATTTTAGGATTTCAATTGAACTGCCATCACCCTAGGATCAAACATACGTACGATAAAATAATTGTAATTATTGTTTGAATCAATCTTCATATGCTGAATCCCATGTCAAATCCCATACCCAAGGCCTTTATTGAAGGGTTCTTACTGTTCACGATGTTCTTGAAGTTCTTGATACAAATTATTCATATTCTGGGTATTGGATATTAAAAATGGCTAAACAATAGATACTTATCTATTTAATGGAGAGGCCGCGGCATGATAGGATTTGAATAATCCATTAGCCTGAACTGTTTTGGTCCTTATCTGCGTCATACCGTGCCCGATGGTCGCGGTCCCTTATATTCTGGGATTTATCCTTCACAACACTTTGATGCATATCCACTTATTCTGTCGCGGCATTGGGATCTTTTAAGGCTCTGAGTCACCACCCTTGTATCTTTGAGCATCCTTCAAACCTTCATATACCAAATACATCCATGTTAAATAATTGTATTTGCTGCTAGAGTAACTTGAATAAACTTTTAGAAAATTTAGGAATGGCCGTGGCCAAGAATCTCTTAAACCGATTTGAGCCTATATTTGTGGCAATATATGTTCCCTTGCTGATTTATGAGGTGACTGCGGCCAGTAGGGCCAGAGGACGATCCTTTAGGTTCAAGTAGTGGAGTTAGCTCATTAATAACTATGTTAGGGAAATAATTTCCAACAAATATTTACTATTTATACATAACCTTCCCGCTGCTTCTTGAAGTTTTTTCCAAACCATATTGGCTGCGGCGCCTAACTACGAACTCTGCTTTTCAGGTACTGCTGTAGCCATATGAGCCTTAACCTGGGCGAGTTCCTGAGAGGCTGTTGGGCAAACCACTTTAGAACCTCACCTCCTGAACTCACTTTCATGCCCCCTCTAAGATCAATAGGGCCTTGCAAACTAAAGGATTGCCCAAACTGCGTGGTACTAGACTCAGACTCCACAGACTCTGTGTCTGGGAAGGGTTTTCAATCCGTGACGATGGAAGAAGAAGCCAACTCAAGTAATCATCCAGTGGGTGCAGGAGATGATGCCGCAGAAGTTATAGATAACCTAGCTGGTACATCTGGGAGGGCTGAGAGACCCTTAGCTGCACTTGATATCCGCAGCGCCATGACCCAAGAGTGGGTTGAGGAGGTTGCTAAGGCCTTCGAATTTCCAAAAAATTTGATGTGCTCGACAACTATCGCGGACTAAAGACCATGCACGATTTTGGCCGATGGAGTTTGCTTCCCACTCCATGCTTTTATTTATGACCTGCGGCTGCCTATTCCTGTTCCCATTCGTCGCCTCTTTCAGATAATGAAACTGGCCCCAGCCCAGTTAGATCCTAATGGATGGAGAGCCATTCTTGCCGCGGTTGTACTTTGGGAGATTCTAGTCAAAAAGGACATCACTACCGCATAATTCTTTCGCTTCTACCTCCCAAAGGAGAACTCAGTGAAGTTCGCGAGTTAATACTACTTCTCTGTCCGCGGTAAGGACGAGACCCTTTACACTTGGAGGCCAACCAGTGTGAAGAACTAGAAGGGGAAATATTTTTACATCTCCGACAAAGGCTGGGAGATTCACCCCGAGGAGAATGAGAGGGAAAGGTTATATAGAATGCCGCGACAATGGGTGCCTCCCTCTAAATTAGGTACTAAGACTATAGTCGTTTCCTTTCATAATATTTTGTATATTAGCTTCCACTAACCTCTAAATTATCTTTTCTGCAGTTCTTGACAATTTGCATTTGAACAAGCAGCAGGAGAAGAGAGTTGCTAAGGCCGCGGCAGTTCCTGCTGAAGATAAAAAGTTTAGCACACTTGTTACATCAACGACCATATTCGAAGCAGGATTTTTTCCGAACAAATCCATTACTCAAGTTATGGGCGCAGAAGGTAATACATTACATCATGATTTTTATTCCGCGGTCACTTATGCTCTTAAATTCCTTTTCTAATATTTGCTGTTGCTTTTTCTGGTGAGGAAGTTGATAGGGAATTGCTGCCGCGCAACTGGCGAAAATAGGCGAGGATTCAGTCGTCCTAAACAACATTGTGCAGAGCATAAAGAGAAAAGGTCCAAAGCCAAGGCACCTGCCGCGACTCCGTCAAACGATTTGGAGACACCGACCACGAACTCGACTCCTGCCGCGGAGAAAACTGGTTTTGCCCCCCATCCAATGTCTGAATTTGATGACGATATTGGGGCCAACCTAGCTGCGGCAGGTTTGATGTCCGACGATGTCCCTCTAGATACAACTTCTCCACCTCCGCCACCAGTTGTTGTAGTAAATGCAAATCTGGCACCTCCTCAGTTTCGCGGAAGAGCTGGTCCCTACGATAGACCGCGACCCCAATTGAGACAGCTTGACCCAGATTTTTCATGGGACACTACCGTAAAGGCCGCCCGAAGAATGAAAAGGGCCCTGGATGCCGCAGATCTAGACAGGCTTGTGGGAGAAGACCATGATGACCTGGAGGACTGCGGTCTCCATAGTCTTCCGAGGGTAAGTTCAGTGCTGCTTAGTTTTCCTCTTATTTTATAGACTGCAACTAACTTTTTAATTTCAGGTCACGGACCTTATTGTTGCCTAGAAGAGGAAGTTCAAGGCCCGGTATAAATTGCAAGAGGCCGAGAAGAGGGTTCACGCTGCGAATCTTGAGACTGCTCAGACAACATTATTCGAGGCCTGGAAACAGTCTTCTGTTGCGGATCTTCAGGCATCCTAGATGAAGTTAGAGACATCAAATAAGGCCAGGGAGGAGGCA
The DNA here is from genome assembly GCA_949130495.1 of Sambucus nigra. Lineage (NCBI taxonomy): Eukaryota > Viridiplantae > Streptophyta > Magnoliopsida > Dipsacales > Adoxaceae > Sambucus > Sambucus nigra. The sequence goes on from OX422209.1 coordinate 525,492,843, forward strand.
AAACAAAATTTTAAATAGGTCGTGGACTCCCTTAAAACATCCCAGGCTCAGACTGCTGAAGCTGCCCATGTCGCGGAAATTTCAAGCAGTAAGCTCGCTCTTCTTCAGGAGAAGTACGAAGAGCTAGAGGCAAAGTATGATCAAGAAGCCCAAGATCATGTCGCGATAATAAATATAATGGAGGCTGATCATAGAGACGCCCTCCAGCTGGCTATAGACCACGATGTAGAGTCATTCAGAGGCTCCAAGGTCTTCTTCCTCATCAACAACAGGGCTTACCTCCGCGGCTACCAGGAGCTTCGACAGAGATTCATTAAAAACTTCCTTGAGAGAAAGAATTCGGTCCTTGCTTTGAAACTCAGTGATGCAAAGCATCAAGAATGCATTGCAGAGCTTAAGGCCATGGTCGAAGAAAAAGTGAGGCTGAGGGCAGAAGTAGAAGCAGCAGTCGCGAATGGAGAAACTGAGACAGCCACGAATGGTGAGGAGGGTGCATAGCATGATAACGTAGCTTCTTAAACTTGTATTGATAGTTTCTCAATTGATCATTAATATAGGGTTGCGTCCCTCCTGCTACTTTACTTTTGTTATGGTTGCGGCCTATTTACCTACTTTCAACGAATGCTTGGACTGCCCCTTGAATAAATTCGTGTCCTCTAAATGATTTCACTTGATGGCCACAAGCGTACTTACAAGGCTACGACCCTTTAAGTACATGGATCTTCACAGGCTACTTTCATTGCACTTAGTTGCCTGAACTGCTTAGTTGTTGTCATCCCATAACCAATATGGAACATATAGAGAAGGCATTTCTTCTAGTGCTTCAAGATGCCAGTGACTCAGCACTTTCATGAATGAATGGCTCCTAGAGATCTACAACCGTATCGGTAGCTTGCGACATATTTTTGGCCCTTGGATCTGAACAATGTGCCTCTGAAGACATACATGGTATTTTCATGCCTTATCGAGCCGGGTTATGTTATTAAGCCACCTATAGCTATCAGATAGGATATTTTCAAGCCTCCTCAGGCTGGGTTATATTATTAAGCCACCCATAGCTAATATACGGGATACTATCAAGCCTCCCTAGGCTGGGTTATGTTATTAAGCCACCCACAGCTATTAAATAGGATATTTTCAAGCCTCCTCAGGCTGGGTTATGTTATTAAGCCACCCACAGCTACAGGTATATTTAAAGCCATCTCTGGCTAGGTGTTATAAGTCTCTCGACTTAATGATGCATCCTGAAAGTTAAGAATGGGCAGTGGAATCCCTCATGAGAGACGTTGGAGTCCAATCTTGCATAACTGCTTCCAATATTTCCTATTGCCTCTTTTAAATATCATCAACTTTTGGGTGATCAGATGCCTTGTCGGTCAACACCGCCCATTTAGATATTACTATTCTCGAAATAATATATTGCCTCGGATCAGGATTTGTTTAAGACGAAAGTGGTCTTTATAAGATAAATGAGAATCAAAATATGACACTATAAAAGTGAACTCAATCTTATAACTATTCATATATATGACTTTGTAGAGATAACACAAAGTTTAGTTTAAAATAACATAAGCGGAAGTTGTCATTATAAAGTAGGGACAGATGGAACATAAGAAGTAAGCATGAAAAATGGGCATGTGGCCTATGAGATTGAGCTGAATCCCCTAATCATCTTTAAGGAACCTCCTCGGCATCCCTTACCCAATAAGCCTTTCAATTTCATCCTTCAGAGCATAGCATTGCTCAGTTTCATGGCCATGGTCTTGGTGGAATGTACACCAGGTAGCTTTGTTCCTCCTGTGGAGTGGAGCTCTCAGCTTTTTTGGCCACCTCAATAACTTGTCCTCTTTGATGAACTCAAAGATCTTTTCAATCGGGAAGGTCAGTGGAGTGTAGGCCACCGATTTCTTCTCTGCCTTCTCCACTCTCCTTTTCTGGCTCCTACTGACTGCTTTAGTGGTCGTCTCCTCTTGAAATGCCGCCGGATTAAAGACTGTTGGTGCTTTTTTCATGGGTGCCGCACCCACATTTGGAGAGATTGTGGCCTCTAGAATTAGGACCCTCTGAGTTAGATAGTTGACCTGGGTCTGAAGTGAGGCATGGTTATCATAGATATGGTTGAGGTGATTGTACAGCTGCACAATCTCATTTTTGACTTTTGTGCTTTGGCTGGATTCTCTTTCCATTTCTGATTTTGTTAGTCTTTATAAAGTATATAGAATCTGAGACAAAACTAACAAAAGTGAGTAATCATATAAATATTGAACTAGCTAAGTAAGAAATTGGGATGCAGCGTTTGAACTGCTACAGGGTGCGATTCTACTTTAGTTCGTTCCCTGGCATTTTGAAGCTACTAAAAAATTCCACTATAGGGGATGCGGTAAGAAGTTAGTTAAACTACCAGGTCGCATCTCCTATTAGGCAGGAAGTGGCAATTACCGAAATTAGGAAGCAGTGTTTAAACTACTTCATGATATGCTAATGAGGCCGCGGTCAGTAAGGCACACGAGTGCACTGCCGCAGCCCTTGAACGATGTTCACCAAGGTTGAGCTGAATGCCACTCGAGTCCTTTCTCCGATGATTTTGAGCTATTGTAGCAGGTCCGTGCTAGTAGGGGTCACGGCATGAGAGGTTGTTGAACTGACAGGCCGCACCCCTATATAGGCAGTGAAGGGAAAAATCCTAAGATAGGAACCCAAAAACTAAGTTTTGCACCCCCAACATGTGAAGAATTCCTATTAGGGTCTATCGATGAGAGAATACCCTTGTGGTGCACAAAACGGCACAATTTCGATGATAAACCCTAGATCATAGGATGATAACAGCAAAAAGGGAGTAAATATAACTCTTCCCTAATCACCCACCTTTACGGGGCTAAAGCCCATCAAGCCTTCCAGCTTTATCTAGGTGGGGCGATATCACACGGGGTATATAAAATAGATCTAAGGTCATAAAATGGAGACCCAAGAGCAGATCCGGATATAAGAAATACCCATTTAAGGGTACAAATATAGTACGAAGCTCAATAACCAGAATTGACCCGTGAGAAGATGATCCATAGGATCCTCAGGGATCGAATAAGGTGTTTAAGAACTCAAATATATAGAGAAGCAAGATTGAAATATTTCGTTTCCCACAAACGACACCAGATTGATGATACGAGAAATTATACAAAGGTAGTCCTCGTATCAGCAAATCAAGTGTAAAGTATTTGATGAGCAAATGAAGTAGGTAAATAGAAAGAAGATAAGATATAGAGTGGTTCAGCCTCTAAAATAGGCCTACGTCCACTGTGTTTCTCCATTCTCAATATATGCGTTGCATAATATAGTATAATCATGCCTAAAGAGGCGTATAAGTATGAGAATAAAGGAGAATACATGGTTGTTACGGTTCCGGGCGTGCCAGAGATCTGGAAAAAATATTGGTGAGTAGCCCCCAAGTTGTAGAGTGAGTTAGGTTGGGCTTCTCCAAGTGTTGTAGAAACTATCCTCAAGGATAGAAAAGTCCTTAAGGAGAGAAAATCCTCCCGGAGCCCCCAAGCTGTAGAGTGAGTTAGGCTGGGCTTCGCCAAGTGTTGTAGAAACTGCCCTCAAGGAGAGAAAAGTCCTCAACGAGAGAAAATCCTCCCGGAGCCCCCAAGCTGTAGAGTGAGTTAGGCCGGGCTTCACCAAGTGTTGTAGAAACTACCGTCAAGGAGAGAAAACTCCTCAAGGAGAGAAAATCCTCCCGGATCCCCCCTCCTTTAGATATGTGGTCTTCTACTTATAAGAGGTATGGGTACCGTGTCATGAGCCCTGAGCACGTGACATATATCAAGTCTGGAGTAGTTATGAATGAGGGGGATGCGGCCTAAAAGGCAAGCAGTGTGTTGTATATTATGGCTCTAGAGACAAAGCTGCCGCGCCCTATACCGAGTAGTGCCGCGACTTCTTCTTGGTGAATAATTACTATGTGTCGCGCCCTATAATTAACTGGGCCGCACCCTGCGCCAGCCATCTCTGTGGCGCCTTCATGGGGGCCGCGCCCTTTGATGAGGTGGGATGCTCCCTATATTCTACAGGGCCCCGACATGTATTTCTGTACGGCTGTGGCATCTTAGCATTTGTAATGTAGAATACTATCTGTTGTAGGGCGCTATATTTGCACTATCACCATTAACATACAATTAAAGTCTTCAAACAGAATAAAAAATATATACAACCATGATTTATAAAGAGAAAAATCCTAATATTAGGTCGTAATCCAAAATCAATAAACCAAATAAACCTGAAAATATGTTACTAAAGCAGTTTATTAAAAATAAACTATTTAAGTAACTCCGAGCTATTTTTTGAAGAAACTTTTTTCTTAAAAATCAAACGTATTGAATCCAAGATGTGTTTAATAAAACAGTATGTACGAGATCTATTCAAGATTTGACTAACAGGTTTATAAGATAGTTTAAACAAACTTTAAACTCAGCACAACCAAGAATGAGATGAGGAGATGTAGAAAGATTAAGTTCACGATTTTTTATGTGGTAAAACCTCACCAACTGAGGAAATATCCACGACTCCCTTTATGGAGTAAAATAAAAAATCCACTAAAACAAATTTACCAGTTACAAACTATATAACTAACAAGCATACAACTCAGACCTATATAAGTTTAGGAATGTACACTCTGGTGTCCTTATAAATTCTCTGCAGTTCTGATTGTAGATGTTGTTCACCCAGTTTGTTAACTTCTGATTTGTTCCAGCACTTTATGTCGACTCGTGTTCACAAGATCTTATTACCAACACTTTTCATGTTGTAGGGTGAAAGTGTTTGTAGAGGTTATCTCTAACACATGCATGCACACACTCAAACTTATTAAGTACAAACAGTCCTATCAAATTACATATAAGGCTATATGCAGTGATTTTTATTTTTCTCTCTTCTCACAAAACTTTGAACCTTTTTTACCTTTAAATCAATCCCAGAATCCACGAATATCTTGCTTAGAATACAGTCAAGATCTTAATCAATCTCAGAGTTTTAAAAAGATTTTCGAGATTGAAAACCTCCAAGTGTGATTCCAAACTTGGTCAAAGGTTTAGTTTTAAGAGAACTAGAAACAAAAAACATTTATTGTTGATTTAAAGATAACAATGATTTTCAGAAAAGAATCAACAATATATTTCTCAAGATTAGAAATAAATCATGTAAATATAAGTGTGATGTAACATGCAGAACATTGATCTGAAATTTCTATGAAGAAGAAAATAAATCTAAGTAAACAGTTTAAGTTGGGAACAAGATCTAACGAACAAGAGGTTACAGCAACACAAATATCTCTCAAAAACTCAAGAACACTCAGGGTAGTGTTTTGGATATGTAGGAGTTTTAGAGAAGTGTTTGGTTTGAAAGAGGATTGACGAATAGGGGTTAGGGTAAGGGTTTCTAACTCTCTCTCTCTTTCTATTTTCTCTCTTCTCTCTCTCTTCTCTCTACTCTCTCTTTTTTTTTCTCTCAAGAATGAACTGGCCAAAAGTCTGAGACAATTGAGAGGAGGGTCCCTTTTATAGGACGAAGAGAAGGATCGAGAAGCAGGTTAAAAAACAAGGGTCAGGATTGAGTCAAGCTGGATTGACTTAAATCCAAGGTCTCACAGCATGCGGTGATTAAAATTCATCTGATTGGTTCAGGAGGGATACACAGGGATTACCAAAGAAAGCATGCAGGTCGTTGATAGGGTTTGATCCAACGGTTGTAAGCATACGCATTTATATACTCAGCAAAGAAACACAAAATGAACCAATCATCAAGTAACAGGTGTTGATCAGTAAGGCGATATAAAACGCGCGTCTAAAATTAATTACAACCACACCCTGAATTCTCTGCCGCTTTTGGTTTCTATCCAAACCAACTTTAAGCCAATAAACCCTTTAACCATAATTGTAGATTGAACCCACAAACTTTTAAAACTAAGTTTTAATTAATAAAACCTTTATTTAAAATATGTGCACACATTAATATGCAATATGACATGTATATGATGCATTCTACTCTGTGTAAGTGTTGGTAATTTGGTCTTGATCACTATAAGATAAATTAATGAAATACCAATCCAATCTCTGAGGTTCTTTGGTTTCTAGGATAGACATAATTTTGTCTTAATTTCCAAACTAGATGAACTCTTATACAATATAGATTCAAGTGAGTCAAGAGTATGAGAGCTTCAATCTCCCCCTTTTGGAAATATGAGACAAAATCTCCTTTGAGTCAACTAGGACTCGTAGGGTGACAAAAAGATAAGAAAAACCTATTCCTATAAAGATTCTATCTACCCAAATCCTAGAAAGCAAAAGTACATAACTCAACTATTTACAATTGAATACCCTATTACACCAGTTGAGAAAAAAAATGTACAAATACCTACAATGAATTACTAAGATCAAGCAGTTTAGCATATGTACAAATATTCATAAAGACTCAAATTTGTCCCCCATTTTGTCTCAAATGGACAAAGGGAAAAAAATTGGATAAATAGCAAAGATATTACTCAGCATAAACCATACCAATATATTTCCGCAAAGAAATGAATCTATTATAATCTAGAGGTTTGGTAAACATATCTGCGATTTGCAAATCAGTAGGAAGATAATTGATTTCTAATTCCTTAGATTCAACCAATTCGCGTATAAAGTGATGTCTTATTTTTATGTGCTTTGTTCGCGAGTGTTGAACAGGGTTTTTAGAAATATTAATCGCACTTTGATTATCACAATAGAGACGCAGTTGATTTTCTTGAATACCATAATCACTTAGCACAACAGCTGCCAGCTGCTATGTATTCAGATTCAGTTGTCGAGAGTGATGTGAAGTTTTGTTTCTTACTACTCCATCCTACCAAGTTATTACCTATATAATAACATGCTCTTGATGTGCTTTTACTATCATCAGTACACCCAGCCCAGTCAGCATCAGTGTACCCAATTATAGTGCTTGGTGTGTCATTAGTGTATGAAAGTCCTAGATTTAGAGTCCCTTTTACATATTTAATGATACGATTTAAAGAATTCAAATATCTCTCTTTAGGATTATTTTGATAACGAGCACATACACACACAGCATACATAATATCAGGACGCGAGGCAGTAAGATATAGTAAGGTTCCTATCATACTACGATATAGAGTAGGATCTACGGATTTTCCATTTTCATCTTTAGAAAGTTTTAGCGTAGTACTCATGGGCGTTCTAGCATCTTTAGCACTCTCTAGGCCGAATTTATTTACTATCTCTAAAGCGTATTTAGATTACGAGACAAATAATCCTTCTGAATTTTGTTTGACTTGAAGGCCTAAGAAGAATTGCAACTCCCCCATAAGAGACATTTGAAATTACTTATGCATAGTTTCAGAGAATGACTTTACTTCTGAGGGAGAAGTTGATCCAAAGATAATATCGTCAACATAAACTTGAGCAATAATTATGTGTTTGTCAAAATGTTTGACAAAAAGGGTTTGATCATTTCCACCTCTTTTGAAACCATTATCTAAGAGGAAACTGAAAAGACGCTCATACCAAGCTCTAGGTGCTTGTTTAAGGCCATACAAAGACTTTTTAAGACGAAATACATGATTTGGATATTGAGGGTCAATGAACCCTCTAGGTTTTTCTACATAGGTCTCTTCAGTCAATATTCCATTAAGGAATGCATATTTGACATCCATTTGGTAAAGTGTAAAATGCAAGTGGCAAGCTATAGCAAAGAGCAGACGAACAGATTCTAAATGAGTAACAAGGGCAAAAGTCTCGTTAAAATCTATTCCTTCAATTTGAGAGTATCCTTGAGAAACTAATCTAGCTTTATTTCTAATTATTATCCCATTTTCATCAGTCTTATTTTTAAAATCCAACGTGTGCCAATAACCTTTTTGTGATCAGGACGAGGAACAAGATACCAAACATCATGAATGCCAAATTGAAGAAGTTCTTCCTGCATAGCAGAAATCCAGTGAGAGTCATTCAATGCCTCATTTACATTCTTTGGTTCCACGAGGTAAACAAAACATGTATAATGTGCATAATTTCTTAGTTGGGATCTTGTACGCACTGGCTCACTAGGGTACCAACTACGTTATTTATGGGATGATCTTTAGAAACCCAGTTAGGTACTTCAGGTGTCTCAATTGGTAAAGAATTATCTATTTTAGAAGAGTCATTTTCTAAAGTGTTTATAGGCTCTTCATCAATAGTTGATTCGCCAGTATTGTTCTCCATAATAGTGTCACTTACAATTACATTTATGGATTCCATCAAGTTTTTAGTACGAAGATTATACACTCGATAGGCTCTACTGTTAGGCGAGTATCCTAGAAATATAGCTTTATCTCCCCTACTCTCAAATTTGGATAAGTGTTCCCTATCTTTGCATACATAACAAGTACTGCCAAAGGTTCTAAGGTACTTAAGATTGGGCTTTTTATTATACCAAAGTTCGTAAGGAGTTTGTTTGGAATTCTCTCTAAGATAGACCCTATTTATGATGTGACATGCAGTACGAATAGATTCCACCCAAAAGTATTTAGGTAAATTCTTGGCATGTAATATAACACGTTCCATCTCTTGAAGGGTACAATTCTTTCTCTCGGTAATTCCATTTTGTTGAGGAGTCTTAGGAGAACTGAATTCGTGTTTGCAACCATTATAGTCACAGTATTCAATAATACCAGTGTCTTTGAATTCACCACCTCTATCACTACGAATTATATTTACTTGAGTGTCCTTTTCATTTTCAATCCGAAGAAGAATTTTTAGGAAAGTTTGAAAAGTGTCAGACTTTTGTTTTAAAAAGGCTACCCAAGTAAATCTAGTGAAGTCATCAACCATAACTAGAATATAACTGTGTCCACAGAGACTAACAGTTTGGGAGGGACCCATGAGGTCCATATGGATGAGCTCCAAGGGATTAGAGGTAAGAATATCATTAACTTTATTATGAGGTGCCTTAACAATTTTACCTTCCTGACAAGAACTATAGACAATGTTAGGTATGGGTTTGATTTTAGGAACTCCTCTAACTAGTTCGAGAGAGGCCAGTCTACTAAGATTATCGTAATTTATATGACCCATTATGTTATGCCATATCTCGTTGTCATCCATTCTGGCAACATTACAGATTTCAGACTTGTTCATGACAGTATAACAATTGTTAGGAGTCCTGAATCCTGTAATTATGCATTCACCTTTTTCATTTAAAATTTTGCAATTGTTCTTTGAAAAAGTAACAGTATGATCTGAGTCAAAAAATTATGAGATACTAAGTAGATTGGCCTTAAGACCTTTAACTAGAAGAACATCTTCAAGAATAGGAAGTCCATCTTCTTGGAGAGTTTCTTTGCATATGATCTGGGCTGATACTCCATGACCAAAAATGACTTTACCACCAGCAAGGCTGGTTTTGTTGAAAAGTTTAGTATCATCACCAGTCATGTGCTTAGAACATCCAGAGTCTAAATACCAACCAGATGATGTGTGTTCATCTTTTAAAGCAGTGCCAACTATGTTACACTTCATCTGAGGTAATAGAGCATCTTTTCTAACCCATATTGCTCTAGTTTTCATTTTGCGCTTATTAACTCTCAATTGATAAAATTTGTGAGCATTGGATTTTTGTTGAAAAAATGTTTTGCGCATGATTTTGAATTTTGTGAGAGACTTGAGCATTTGGTTTAGGAAGATTTTTAGGCATCCTTCTAGGAAATGTTCTTTTAGGTTTGGTCTTTCTCTTCCTATAATTAGAGTTTTTGTCTGGTTGTCTAGGAAGTACATAATTGTTGCGGCTCCTCCTAGAATAGTTAAAATTTTGATAGATATGAGAATTACAGACAGGTTTGACAAGTCTCCTAGCATAGCAACCATCAAAAGAGTGACTGTATATGTCGCAGTAGAAGCAATAAAGATTGCTCAAAATTGGGGTCTCCTTAGGAAAGTCTCTAAACAAAGTTTTTGAGGAATTTTGAGGTTGAACTCTATTCCTAGGTAGTACAGGTTTGAATATAGATTCACTCTTTCTAATAAAGGGGCAGACGTATTTAGCCTTATGTGAACTTTCATGTTTAGAGCAACTTGATTCACCAATGTTAAGATTTTGATGTTTTGAATCAAACTCAGTTTTTTGGGAATGAAAATCTGGGCATGTTTCAATAGGTCTTTTACCTCCTGACACAAACTTGATAGGTTCAAAAGATTTTGTTTGTGTCTTCAAATTGGGACAAAACTCTATTCCAGTTCGATCATCAGAATTGGTTTTAGATTCAGCAACAAATTCATCAAAACAGTTAGAATTATTTTCAAATTTTGTAAATTTTTTAAAAACTGTTGCTATCTTTTCTTTGGTTTGTTCCAATTCTAACAATGTCTCTTTGTATTTTTTCTCCAGAGTTTCAGTAAAATTTTTGAGTTTTTCATCAAACATTTTAATTTCACTTTCATGAGTTAAACATTGGGTAGTATACTCTTCAGCATTAAGTTTGACCATCTGGCTTAGATCTTCCAACTTTTTGGTGAGATCTTTCACAATTTTTTCTTGTCTAGCACTTTTCTTGAGAGTTTTAGCATAAAGTGTGTGAATGTTTGGGAGGTCTTCATTGTCCGAGTCACTAAGTGTAGTGTGTGAAGTGACCCCTAAGGCTTCATTCTTTGAACTCACACACCCTGAAGAAGAGATAGCAATATTCTCAGTAATCAAAGCATCTAAACCAGTAACAGCAATATTTGAAACATCAGACATAGAGTTATTCGATTCATCCTCACTAACAAGCACAGGCATATCATCATTATATATAATCTTGGCAAAGAAAGACATGCAAGGATCAAAAACATCAGATGACTCAGGTTCCTCATTTTCAGAGTCACTTGAATCATCCCATGTTTTGCAAATGTTGGCTCTAGTGTGTTTGTTTTGAGTGTTCAAGTTAACTCTACAGTCTTATTCAATGTGCCCTAGTTTACCACATCTATAGCATTCAGTCTTCTTAAGGTCTCTATTAGGTCTAATGTGTGAGTCCTTGTGATTTTTGTCATTGCTTTTCTCATGAGATCTGTGATTAGATGGAGTTGGATAATTTGACTTGCCTTGTTTATTTGCCATTTTGTTTCTAAACTTAATGATTTTCTTAAACTGTTTTGACATTAAGGCAATCTGATTGTCCAAACTCTCTATATCGCATTCCTCATCAGAGTCATCATTGTAAGTCTTAAACTCAGGCTTAATCAATTTAGAAGATAAGCTTAGATTTGAACTAGTCGGTTTCCTATGGAACTGGGTCAATTGTTTCTTAAATTCCAGTTCCATTTCCACAGTTCTTAATTTACTACTGAGTAGTTCAGGAGTGAGATTAATATCACACATTTCCTCAATATCATATCTTTTTTTATCAAATTTCTGTGGTAATGATCTCAGAATTTTAGATACGATTTCTTATCTCTCATAAGTTATCCCATTAGCATGCAGTTTGGTCACAATATCAGTTAGGTTCATATAGAAGTCATCAAATGACTCAGTCTCAGACATAATTAGGGAATTATATTGTTGAATGAGCATTTGAGTTTTAACATCCTTAACTCTAGTGTCACCTTCATGAGCAGTAACCAAAGTGTCCCAAGCTTCCTTAGAAGTGGTACAAGATGAGATTCTTTTGAACTCATGTTCATTTATGGACATAAATATGGCATTCTTTCTTTTGTTATTATTTCGAGAAACTTGTTTCTCTTCTTGAGTGAACTCACTTAATTCTTTCTTAACCATCTCATTACTTCCTTCAGTGGATGGTTTTGTAGGAAAAGTGTAACCATTTTGAACAATGTCCCAGACATTATCTCCCAGAGTTCCTTGAATGAAAGGAATCATCCTTACTTTCCAGTAAGCAAAATTGGTTCAATTAAAGATAGGAGGTCTGGTCAAGTTACCAAATGTTTCATTTTTCTCGTCCATATTTGATTTTCAGAAAACAATTTCAGAAACACAGGATCTCTTTAAAAGAAGTTTACCGAGCTCTGATACCAATTGAAAATATGTTACTAAAGCAGTTTATTAAAAATAAACTATTTAAGTAACCCCGAGCTCTTTTTTGAAGAAACTCTTTTCTTAAAAATCAAACATATTGAACACAAGATGTGTTTAATAAAGTAGTATGTACGAGATCTATGCAAGATTTGACTAACAGGTTTATAAGACAGTTTAAACAAACTTTAAACTCAGCACAACCAAGAATGAGATGAGGAGATGAAGAAAGATTAAGTTCACGATTTTTTACGTGGTAAAACCTCACCAACTGAGGAAACATCCACGACTCCCTCTACGGAGTAAAATAAAAAATCCACTAAAACAAATTTACCAGTTACCAACTTTATAACTAACATGCATACAACTCAGACCTATATAAGTTTAGGAATGTACCCTCTGGTGTCCTTATAAATTCTCTGCAGTTCTGATTTTATATGTTGTTCTCCCAGTTTGTTAACTTCTGATTTGTTCCAGCACTTTACATCGACTCGTGTTCACAAGATCTTATTACCAACACTTTTCGTGTTGTAGGGTGAAAGTGTTTGTGGAGGTTCTCTCTAACACATGCATGCACACACTCACACTTATTAAGTACAAATAGTCCTATCAAATTACATATAAGGCTATATGCAGTGATTTTTCTTTTTCTCTCTTCTCACAAAACTTTGAACCTTTTTGACCTTTAAATCAATCCCAGAATCCACGGATATCTTGCTTAGAAGATAGTCAAGATCTTAATCAATCTCAGAGTTTTGAAAAGATTTTCGAGATTTAAAACCTCCAAGTGTGATTCCAAACTAGGTCAAAGGTTTAGTTTTAAGAGAACTAAAAACAGAAAACATTTATTGTTGATTTAAAGATAAAAACAATTTTCAGAAAAGAATCAACAATATATTTCTCAAGATGAGAAATAAATCATGCAAATCTAAGTGTGATGTAACATGCACAACACAGATCTGAAATTTCTATGAAGAGGAAAATATATCTAAGTAAACAGTTTAAGTTGGGAACAAGATCTAATGAACAAGAGGTTATAGCAACACAAATATCTCTCAAAACCTCAAGAACACTCAGGGTAGTGTTTTGGATATGTAGGAGTTTTAGAAAAGTGTTTGGTTTGAAAATGGATTGACGAACAGGGGTTAGGGTTAGGGTTTATAACTCTCTCTCTCTCTCTTTTTGTTTTCTCTCTTCTCTCTCTCTTCTCTCTACTCTCTCTTTTTTTTCTCTCAGGAATGAACTGGCCAAAAGTCTGAGACGATTGAGAGGAGGGTCCCTTTTATAGGACGAAGAGAAGGATCGAGAAGCAGGTTCAAAAACAAGGGTCAGGATTGAGTCAAGCTAGATTTACTTAAATCCAAGGGCTCACAGCATGCGGTGATTAAAATTCACCTGATTGGTTCAAGAGGTATACACACGGATTACCAAAGAAAGCATGCAGGTCGTTGATAGGGTTTTATCCAATGGTTGTAAGCATACACGTTAATATACTCAGTAAAGAAACACAAAATGCACCAATCAACAAGTAATAGGTATTGATCAGTAAGGTGATATAAAACGCGCGTCTAAAAGTAATTACAACCACACCCTAAATTCTCTTCCACTTTTGGTTTCTACCCAAACTAACTTTAAGCCAATAAGCCCTTTAACCATAATTGTAGATTGAACGCACAAACTTTTAAAACTAAGTTTTAATTAATAAAACCTTTATTTAAAATATGTGCACACATTAATATGAAATATAACATGTATATGATGCATTCTACTGTGTGTAAGTATTGGTAATTTGGTCTTGATCACTACAAGATAAATGAATGAAATAGCAATCCAATCTCTGAGGTTCTTTGGTTTCTAGGATAGACATAATTTTGTCTTAATTTCCAAACTAGATGAGCTCTTATACAATATAGACTCAAGTGAGTCAAGAGTATGAGAGCTTCAAAACCCTATTTTGAAAATCAAAATAATCAAACCTAATCGAAACCCCCTTTCTTATAGCGTCTTAAAGAGAGAATCGTCGGCGTCGACGAGGGGTGACGGTTGAAGCTTTTAGGATGTTTAAGGTAAGGTTTGTTTTGGGTTGCCAATGAGAGAACGGGGGAGAAATGTTTGTGGGAGAAATGAGAGAGGGTCTGCGTGAGAGAGAAGTAGAGAAACATTGTGGTTTTCACCAAAATAGCCCCAATTTTGAATTAAAGTGTAAGTTTGGGAAGTAATAAAATAAGGGGGAATAAAAAATTTAAGGTAAAACTAGGTAGTATAAGAAAAAACTATCTTATGACATCATAAGCTAAGCTTATGACATACATAAGTTTTGTAACATATTATACATACATATATATATATATAACTTTAAAAATTCATATATTTTAAAAGTTATTCAAAAAAATGAGGGGAAAGTCATGTTCGGTTCGTAGTGTCGAATCGATCTTTCTTGTATATAAACGCTCTAAATTTGAAACTATTTTTAACGAGGTTAATTTTAAGCGTTTGTAGAAATTATGGGTCACTCAATACTAATTAAAAATATTATTTCATATGTACGTTATACAAAACTTTTTATGATACACTTATTCGAGGTTTATGGAATGTCACCTATTTATGATATTACCGAAACAAAATTATATACATTTTTTTATATATAAAATTTCATTGTTATAAAAATTTGATTACGGTACTTATACAAAACATTAGTATATAATTTAGAAATTTTAATAATTGAATTACTACATTCGTAAATGATAAACTTATCCCATTACTCATAATTACCTAAACTATTGTCTCAAAAATGTAATCATGAACCAAACTACATACTGAGTGAAACATACAAACCTTTAACCATCCATTATTATAAATTGAGATAACCTAGTGAATGTATCTATAAAATTATCTATAGAAACCTTTTCATTAAATTGCAGCCGGAGATACTGGATTGAACTTATAAAGTAAGCTAAATCCTATGGAGTATTGGTAGGTAACTTCTATTTCAGTATTATTATAGACACCCCATTCTAGCACCACTAACTTCTCCTTAGGTACCTAGCACCTCCCCTCATCACTACAAACCTAAGTCAAACCCCAGGTACTGACTAGAGGCCAAAGGACACTCCCGGGCTCCATTTGACCAAAAGTCAAACTGTTCAGCTTGACCGAGACTGAATGAATCTTTAAAGGGCACTAAAAACCATTTCCAACGGTCAATCCCGTATGCGATTCAGACATACGGTGCGAATGAACGACTCCTTTTCCCCCAAAACTTGATCAAGAGGTCACCAGACTCTCCCAGGCTCCATTTGGCCAAAGTCAACTCTTCAGCTCGACCGAGACTGAATTAATCTTCAAAGGGTGCTAAAACCCTTTTCCAACGGTTCGCTTCAGGCCCAATTTTGACTTACGGTGTAGTCAAAAGATCCGTTTTACTTCGAAAGGTCAACGAACGCTTCCAGACCCCAATTCATTGAAGTAAACTTCCCAAACCGATACAAACTCTTTATAATGTCGAAGTACATATCCTAACCTTTCCAACGGTCTACCCCGTTCATGATTCAGACTTACCATGCGGACGAATGATCCATTTGCGTCCGATAATTCCCCGTCCGAAAGATCGATGAACGCTTCTGAGCCACATTTTTACTCAAAGTCAACTCCCAGAACTGGGAGAAGTTCAAAGACTTTCGAATCTATCTGAAGTACCTTTCCAAAGAATTGCCCCGTACACAATTCGGATCAACAGTTTGCGCTCTATGACTAATTTTCTGAAGAAACCTGAAAGGGACTGCCAAACGACAGGTTCCAAACCCTGCCTATCGGCAGTGTGCCTAAAAACACCTACCGATTGGAAGGACTAGGACTATGCCGATTGTCAATGCCCTGGGACTATAAAAAGGAGGGCCTGACCTCATTGCAATGGGACCCAAGATCCTATATCCATCACTCTCAGCGAACTCAGAAAACCTCTCACGAAGTCAGCGTGATTTCCACATCCAAATCCCTTTCCAACCTTCACTTTTCATCATATTTTTCACCAAACTTAGTGAGATAACAATCCTCCATCATCACCCAAGCGGAAGGTCTTCTCTCCAATATTCAAAATCAAGCTCACGATCTTCAAAAAGGTCAAACTTTCTCAACTCTCTCTTTAAATTCTCCTAAATTTGCATCAACTTATTTTATTACTTAGTACGTTTATTCTCTCATCTCATACATCCTAATATACTTTTTATCTAGTAGTATTGCACATCTCTTATTTCTATATAAATAATACCCAAAAAAATAAGAAATATAGGGTTTTCTCATAAATTCCAAATGGGAATTCTAACACTTTTCGCACACTTTTCTCACAACTAAAAATACTTTTTTACACACACAAACGCAAAAGAGAAGTCCCCGATTGGATTTATGGGATAAATCCCACCCCTCATTTTTCATACGAACTACGTGGACTTTGATGCCTCTATAGGCTACGTAGGCGTCTTGGCGTAAAACCCGAGACTCGAGTCCTATTCCTACTTTTCTCCCATTTTCTATTTTCCTATATTCTTTAACTTAATTCTCTTAGATTCTACATATTTGCATATACATATATTTGTTCTTAGTGGCGTATTATTCCATATGCGTTATGATTCCATTATAATGATCAACGCTAGGATAAGCGTGTAAATCCTATTTTCTAATATTTCTTTTAGGGACATTCCTACAGATGGCTCGATTTATCTCTTCCATGATACAAGTCGATGATTCCTATCTCCACTACATACACATATATCACGGGGAAATAGACGAAATATCAATAATCAATGACAGAACACAAGGGCGGAATGGGTGCCTAACACCTTCCCATTTCGTAACATAGTCTCCGGACCCTTTTTGAATCATTTTGGTTTCATATGTATCAGTATGTCTTTGGATGTTGTCCTTCGGGATAGCTCCCTTTTTCTTTTATGTGTTTTGCGTAAAATAGACTGGAGACTCCATCACTCTGCATTTCTCACCTCATCATTGGCATCGACCGAAGTGCTCCCGAGAGGGATGCGCGGAACCAAGATACTCTCAAGAAGAAGACCCCCCTCTTCTTCGTCTTTCCAGCCGCAAGGATCGGGGATGGCTAAAGTGGCGACTTCGCTGGGGACTTTTTTTGAGGGCTAGACTCTATTTATATTGGTGTTTAATTTTCTTATATATTCCCCTATTTTGCATGTTCCCATTTTACTATTCATGTGTACCTGAAGCATATGCTTCTCTTCACACACTTGTAGAAGATTCTCCATGTACACTTCGCACCATGTGAACCTAGGATCACGTATTGCACGCATCACCCAGCCATACTTGGTGTACCTTTGGTACTTCTACTTTGCTCCACGTTTGTCATAATCAATAAATATACTCTCATCATAAGATATTAATAATAGAATCATGCATGATTCACACGACATCACCAAAGAGCGTTGTGATTTACCAAATTTTGTCCAGTAACTGGAGGGTCACTTCGTAATGGGGTCCGACAGGGCTCAATTAGCCTAAGAGATATGACTCTCACCTTCCATTGTCCAAGTACCTTTGATGTATATCGAATGGTTCTCTCGCATCGAATTGCTTAACCGAAGTTATGACGGGAGGTATATCGCAGGGAATTCATTAACGTACACCGAGTATATCGAATTTGCTCTCACACGTACCGTCCCCACAAGGTATATAGGGAGGCAATTCACGTACACTCACGTATATCAAATGGCTTATACACACGTACCGATTGCCCTCAAAAGCAAGATGTATATCATGGAAGTCATGCCAAAGTGGGGAACCGTTTCCAATTCACCCAACCAACTGCATACCCATATATAGGTGTCAAGCCTAGGACACACATGTTAGATTGTCGGTTTTGACCCGAAACTCTACCAAAATTCTGGTTCGGCCTGCCGCCAAAAATTTTGCGCACTTTTAAAAAGGGACCCTGCCCGTGAGCCTGGTTACAAGTCCAACCATATCTTTGCATATTTTACAAACCCAACATTCCCAGGCTCAGGTCCTTTCCAACATTTCATTTTTGTATATAGGAGAATTTACTACAAGTGAGAACATAATAATTATAATAATCATGCTGAGACCCATCTCCTAAAAATATTTCTCCCTTCTTTATCAAAAATCCAAAAACATTTCTCCATTCTTTATCAAAAAGACAAAAACATTTCTCCCTTCTTTATCAAAAAATCCAAAAACATTTTTTACATTCTTTATCAAAAAAATCCAAACATATTCTGCCTTTCAATCTCAAAAGAAAAAAGAGAAAAAAAAGTCAAAAATATTTTCATCCTTTTTTGTTAAAAATAAATCCCATTTTACTCATTCTCAGGTCGATCGCACGCCCTTGGCCTGGCTCCTTATTGGCTTCAGTCTTTAGTCAAATCACTCCAGAGTTCCGTCCATTCCCCTGCTACTTCTTCTGAGTCTGGTATATATCCACTTTCCATGGAGAACACAAATCAAGTACTAGTTGTGCAGCCAGATCTGACGGCAGTCTTAGCTCAGCTCGTGTCCAAAATTGATAACCTCCGGACTGAGGTCCGAGAGATGCAATGAAACTAAGTTACTATTCCTCAAGACCTAGATGCCTTATTCCCTCGTGCTATGGGTCCACTCGAGCCTATTTGGGTTACCGAAGAGTATCATCACGCTCCATGTGCCCCTCGAGTTAATGGGCCACTGCCTTCCCAGCTTCTTATGCTGAACCTTTCCCAGCATGGGGATAATTTGCTTATAGTCATTGATCCAAAAGAGGAAGAGTTCAAAAAGGTCAAATAATATCTCAAGGTGCTAACTAAGAAGTTCGACCAACTCATAATCTCTGGAAATTACATGGACTACACCCACATGTCTCCTTATCCGAAGGCGAGGTTACCCGAGAAGTTGAAGATGCCAAATATCGAGAAATTCAGAGTAAGTGGACCCCCAATTGTTCATCTTCGTAGTTATCACCGTTCTATGACTCTCCTAGAGGCTTCTAAAGAAGTGATGGCCCAACTATTTCAGCAAACTTTGAAGGATAGAAGGATCGTGCCCTTCGATGGTTTTTGTCTCTCGAGGAGTCCGAAATCCGTAACTGGGAGGATGTACCCTGAGAATTCGTGTCGTAGTACAAATACAATGAAGAAATTGAGGTCACTCGTCGTTATTTAGAGTTTCTCAAATAGAACTCTAGGGATTCAGTCAGTAACTTCATAGCCCGATAGAGGGAAAAGCAACTACCATGACCAATCGGCCATTCGAAGAAGAACAAGTCAACACAGTGAACAATAAATTCTTACCCCATGTTCGAGTAACCATGGGAGGACAATACTATCCCCACTTCTGATCTCTCAAAAAAGTAGGAGTAGAAACCAAAGAAGGTCTTGCTAAAACAGAAGTTGAACAAAAGAAAGTGTCTGAACAGTTCAGTCCCAGAAAATATGATAAGCATGTTAGTGCTGCAGTCTCAACCATCAACAGCATCTCTCAACCAACCACCTCGTGGGCACCAGAAAGGCTCCATGTCCCAATCTGAAAGGAATACATCGAGCTCTATGCACCCCTTTCCAAAGTTTATCAGGCCCTGTTAAGCTGAAATCTTATCAAACCCTTGGACCCCCGTCCATTGTCGAACCTACTCCCAAGAAACTTCAGGGAAGATGCCCCTTGTGACGTTCACCAAACTACTAGCCATACCACCGACCAATATTTTCACCTTCAAAACATAATCCAAGGTCTTATTAATAGCGTTACCATTTCCCCACCATCCAATCATAAGCTAAACACTACTCACAACCCACTCCCAAAAAATGCCAATGCATCTTCTTATAAGAGAACCCAAAATTTGATCCCTTAACTCAAATCACAACCATATGCTCTCCCAAACCTCTCCAAATTTTCCCATATTTCCTCCCACACCCTGCTAGCCTCGCTGATCAGGCACTGTCACTCCTTACCAGAGCATGCATCGTTGACCGTGCCCGTTCTGAAAATGGAAGTACGGAATTAGAAAAAGTATTAAACCAAATATTAGAGTTAAGGATGAAATTTCCCTTGCAGATGATCATTGATTACCACAGGTTCAGTACGCTGTTCTTGGAATCATGAAAATGGACCCGAGAGTCAGACAGTTGGGTGGTACCAGCCGATAAAGTCAGCCTAGATGATGTTGTCCATATCATGGCAAAATTATTCAGGCAAACAAATAATATTTGCTATATGACCGAGTTACTTGATACTCTGAAGCTATAAAGACGCCTGGACCCTTTACCCTTAATTATCCCCACAAAATGGTAAGACCTGTATGAAGAAGCCATTGAAGTTGTGGAATGCATTGACTTTTCATGGAAAGACAGGATTATTGCCCCCGGATGGGGGGAAGAATTCGAAGACTTAAATAAAGGGGAATCTATAGAGAAAATTGGCCTGGTAGCCAACATGTGTGGGATAATATCATTTGAAGAACACCTCAGAGAAATAAATAAGGTGTCATAATAACCCGAGATTGATGAGGAAACGGGCTTCATATTCTTCCCTTCTTTAGTAAATCACATTACCAGATCAGGATGGCATTACCAGATCCCAAGGTCAGTACCAGCCAATAACAAAGGTAAGGGCATTGAAAACCTTCCTATGCCAGAAATGACCCTCGAGGAAAGCGAGATCCTCGATCAACTAAATAGAACTCAAGCAAACATCACTCTATGGGGGATTTTCATGTCTTCCTATCCACACAGAAATGCTTTGATCAAGTTGCTCACTAGACCCATAATTCCACCTTCCATCACACCAGAAGAAGAGATAAATTTAGTCGTATCCCTGACCTCTACCTGAATGCTATCCTTCTTCATAGAGGAAATCCTGGGAATTGGGCCAAACCACAATCATGCACTCAATATCTCTGTCAAAGTTATGGGGAAGATCGTACCACTCTCTCTTATCGATAATGGATCCTCCTTGAATGTCTGCCCATTAAGAACCTTCCAATGCTTAGGACTGAAGGAAAGTGACCTCGCTCCAACCTCCTCTGCGTTATGTGCCTACGATAATACTCTTCGCGGGGTAATAGGATCCATAAAACTTATAATAGGGGCTAGCCCTATAAACCTTGTCATTTAATCCCAAGTTATTGGCATCCTAGCTTATTTCAACCTATTGCTCGGATGACCTTGGATCCATAGTATCAAGGGTGTGTCTTCCTCACTCCAATAGAAATTGAAGTTCTTCATCCACGGACGAGTCATCACCATTTTGGGCAACGATGATAATGTCAAGGGTGCAAGTACTAGCAATCCAATCCTTGAAATACAGAACGGGTTAAATGATATGCTTCTATCAGGATTTTAGGCGATGATGATAATGCCAAGGGTGTAAGTACCAGCAATCCAATCCTTAAAATACAGCACGGGTCATATGATATGGTCCTATCAGGATTTCGAGTTGAGCCACTTCTACTCCCGGTAGGGGATAATTTCAAAAAAAGGGTTTGTCCAGAATACGACCCTCATGGCAACGTCAATGTGATTCAAATGTTCAAAAATATGCACTTCATGCCCGGACTGGAGCTAGGGCAAAGACAACAAGGGATAATTAAACCCATTGTACTGAAGAAATCTTTCCCTCCTTGTGGTTTGGGGTATCAACCATCAGAACAAGAGCTCATAATGATCCTCCAGTCTTGACAAAAGAGAAGATTAGACTACATCCAGACTATCCCAAGTGATTCCTTGAATGGACAATTAATCAAAGATGGTGAAGACTTCCCATTTTGTGGCTTCCCAGAACCATGATATGACCATATAGACAAGAAGATGAATCCTAGAATGGAGATTTTTTTCCAGGACAGCTACCCATGGGCCAATAATTCCCAACACCAGGTACAATCGCTCATCAGAGATATCGAAGATTCTTAGGGAAGTTACTAGAAGGATTCCTGCAACTTACAGACATTGGGGCTCACACTCTGCATGGTTCATTAAAACACTACATCACTGGATCCATCCCACGTGATTAAAGCTGTTGATACACCTCTCCTCAACTGGCAGGTTGCGCCAGTTCTACGTGTTGAAATCCCAGCTAACCCTAATGTTTACCCTATTTTTTCTTCTGTTGTCTACCCTTGCTCAAATGTAATCGAGACCACCTTTTATGAGGTTCTCAATGTTGTTTTTCCTATCAATGAAATAAATGAAGATTTTGAGTATCTTGTTGTGCCTTACATTAATTGTTTATATTCTAATCAAACTTTTGATGTTGATGATTTTGCAAATGAACAATTTTTAACAGGTTTAAATAAGGTTAATAACAAACAACATAACCGCGTTCAAGTTAATGAAGAAGAAATGGCTGATGTTAACCTCGATTCTAGTAGCCAACTATGCGAGATTAAGATAGGGGCTACCCTCGACGAGCATGATTGCACACAACTCAAAGAATTACTGAAGGAATTCGTGGATGTCTTCACATGGTCCTATGAAGATATGCCCAGAATTTATCCCGAAATAACTCAACATGATATCCCCACTCTTCCATATTACAAGCCGGGTAAACAGAAGTTGAGAAAGCTCCACACTGAATGGTCGCTCAAGGTCAAAGAAGAATTAGTCAAATAGTTGAATGAGGACTTCATTTGTGTGATCGAATACCCCACATGGCTAGCCAACATAGTGTTTGTGCCGAAATTTGGAGGGAAACTTTGGGTGTGTGTAGACTACCGAAAGTTGAGCAATGCCTCTCCAAAGGATGATTATCCGCTACCCAATATCAACATGATCGTGGAAAACACAGCCAGTCATGCTCTCAAGTCATTCGTCGACGGATTTGACCGGTACAACCAAATCAAAATTCACCGAGATCGCTAAGAAAAGACTGCATTCATCACCCCATGGGGAACCTTTTAGTACATTGTTATGCCATTTGGTCTTAAGAATGCTGGGGCTACTTGCCATAGGACTGCCACAACCATCCTGCACAATCTGATTCATAAAAAAGTCGAGGTTTACATGGATGATATGTGTAAGGCCCTAAAACGTGATGAGAAATGTTAATTATATGATTAAGTATAAGTTATAAGTTTGTGAGGGGTGTTAAACATGTTAATTATCATATTTGGGGGATGCATACTCATGTGATATATGTGTTGGTTGCATTAGATGTTAATCGAGATTATGATCGGGGATGACTTGTTTAGATCATATGATTAGTTATGTGAGTAAATCCATCATGAAAATATGTTTTTCATACATCCTTATTATTATAAAATATAACCAAGGTGTTGGTCCGAAATTGGCGATGTTTGGTCGCCAAATGTGAAAGTTATGAAATTTTGAGTAAATTATCACCCTTTTTTCGAGCCCGTATTAGGCGTACTAATTTTATGATTTTTGGAAAACTCAAAATATGAAAGTTGTAGATATATATGTTATCTACGTGTAGACACAAAGTGAGAGTAAATTAGGGCCCTTAATATTGAGTTATGGTAATTTTACAAGACTGGACAAATCGATAATTAATGGTATTATTCTATTGGACCCCTTGCTCAACCAATCACGCAATACCACCTTAAAGTGGTCACATAGCCACGTTTTTATGCTTATAAGTAAGACTTGGTCATATTTTTCATTTCCTATTACAAGCTTCAGAAAAAAATATGCTTATGGAGAGAGAAAAAGAAAGTTAAGGAAGAAATCATTCGAAAAATAACCATAAATCGAGGAATTCTCGAAACGTAATTACATCTTTATTAAAGTTGGTCACGTGGATGATTTATACACTTGGTATGTTTTTTTTGTAATTTGGTTAATGATTTTAATGATACCCATTTTTCCAAATTGGGTTAAAACAAGGAAGGCTTAAGTGCATACGTGAGAACTTGTGCTAAGATCGTAAATGTTAACTTTAAAGTCCTAGATTTGAATTCCCTTCTCGTGAAGCTTTTTGATGTAGGAAGTTCATGTATATGATGTGTATATATGATAAAACATGTTTATTAAATGTTTTCCATGATTTATGACCAAGGTGGAGAGTAGGTATGCCTAATCATGTTAAGTTATGTTTTAATGTTCTGTTCCGACCTATTTGTGCTGAAAAAGGGCATAAATAATGGAATACTTATTGAAATCAAATGTTTCTCTTGGAGATTAAAATATACTCATTTATGTATAATATATATGAAAATTATGTTAAAGTACTAAGAAATGAATCTTGGGTGATAGTTTGAAGTTCAGGTATAAAATGTGCCCCGAAAGTGTAAGTGCGCAAACCAGGTGTTCAACGTTTTTCTTGACTTAGCAAATGAACTCTAAAATTTATGAAACTCTAATTTTATATTATTAAATATGTTTAATGTATGTTCCTATTATTTATGACTGAGGTGGAGGGTATATATTCTTGAGAACTGTTATTTTATGCTTTCATGGTCTACTCAGACCTAGATGTGTTAAAAGTTGCATAAATCATTGAATACTAGTTGAAATCAAGAAATTCCAATTGGAAATGTTAGATAACATATATGAGTATGATATAATCGAAGGGGAGAATAAAATACCTTCTGGTTTGGCTTGGTGGTTGTGTTTACGTTGAAGTTTTGTTGTTGTTTTCCTCCAGAAATGATTTGGAAAAAGGGTATAATAAAACAGGCATATTCAATTAATTTCCAGTTATGTCAGATTTACTAACTGAGATGATGTGTTACTGAGTTTAATATGATTTGGTGTATTCAAATACTAATGATGTTGAATTTTTAGGTGGGGAAGCGGCTAACACTACCATACCTAGGAAATACTTTTGGTATTAATCTTAGTACCAAATTCAAGGTGAGTGACATGTCCTATGAAATATAGATGCTTATATGTTCATATGGAATTTTGTAGTTAAAGTCACATGTTAAGACGCTTATGGGAGTGATGTTGTATTTATGAAACATATGCATATGATTAAGAATGTTATGTGATGTTATATAATGTTATGGATTGTGGCGGGTCCTTTATCTAATGTTAAGGACTGTGGTGGGTCCTACGAGATGTGGCGGTCTGGTTAATCGATCTTAAAGGTTTGTTGTACTCGGGCCTAATTATCGGATGTAGTATCCCCATTAACTGGGAGTTAATTGTACTGGAGGGTACAGGCTTGCGAGAGTTACAAAATTCCTGTTGGGTTATGACATTAAAAAATAAAAATTGCTATTAAAATTGGTTATATATATATGATGTATGTGTGGAATGCGGTCATTCACTAAGCTTGTGTTGCTTTCACTCCTATAATGTTATGTTTCAGGTATGTCTATCGTTTGGAGTTCACTGCCAAGTTAGGACGTTAAATGGGAGAGTGGAGGATAACTAACGTGAGTTTTATATCAACAAACTTTTTGGGTAAATGTTAAACAAAGGAACATATATAAGTAAATTTGTTTGGTACTTTCAAGTTGTGAATAAAGCTAGTTATGTTTTCATCCAAAAATGCCTTTGAAAAAAAATCTTATGCTATTTTTCAAAAGATTTCAAGTACCATATTGTCTAATTGGGATTTATCTCTAAATAAAATGTCGATTTTAGGTTAATTAAGTCGGGGTGCCACAACTTGGTATTAGAGCATGGTTGTTAGGTTCTGGACAGGGTGTGAGGGTCTAGATTGGCAGAGGACGTAGAAACTGTTTTGAATCATAAGTATTTAGTTTCAAGGGTTACATTTAAGTATGTTGGATTCCTGAGGCACGGACATGAAGATTTTATTATTAAGTTTTAAATTGGCTTTGTTGACTAACATATGTCAGTTATACACATATATTGTTGTACATGATATAAAATGCAAGGATCTTGCAGGAAAAGAAATAAGATGCTAAGATTTATTCGGGGATGACATAAAATACATGTATTTTAGTATAAAGCATTGCATTGTCTTTTTATGTTGTATGGACAAATGTGTCAATTAAGGAAAATTTTTAAAGACACAATGTGGTATACAAATTGTGTAGTATTGGAAGCAATCTCTTCTTATACTGGTATATGTGAACTTGGAAAAAATTATGAAGTATTGGAGGTGATTGCTTCCTATGTTAGTATATGTGGACTTAAGTCATGTTATGTGTATCATTATGAATGGATTCTCTTCTCATCTATATGGGAGAGTGATGTACAAGAACAGATATTCCATTAAAGGATGAGAAGTGAGAAGAATTATTGTTACATGATTATAATGAGACTTAAATTGTTGGAGTGTGAATAAAAATGAATATTCACATAGTAGAGGCTAAATGATAAGGTTAGTAGTTGTATATGTTTATATTTAACATGTGAAATAAGTATGAAATTTAATAACTAGTCGATATATCACAAATGATCAAAGTATGAATTCATAGTGAGTTATTACAAGTAGAATAAAGAGTAATGAGAGTTGAGATGTGTGTCTTTAATAATGTGAGTACATATAGTGGATATTACTCTTGTGATGTTTTGAAATGCTTATAAGAATAGTAAAGTTGAGGTGAGGTGTTAAAGAGTTGGAAGTTTAAAAATATTGAGGAGTCCTCCTAAGAATATGTGTTGTGGATGAGTATGGGAAAGCTGTTAGTCAGGTCTAAATATTTTCAATTGGATTGAGTGAATATTGAGTTGTATTTGTCATTGTGCGTATGTGTTACCACTACGAGTGTTATATAAGTAATACGATTGACATTACACGGAGTCACCAAGAAGTATGTGTAAGGATAATGTGCTATGTGAGATACCATAATGTGGTATATTAAGGTATTTGTACAAGTTATTTGAAAGAGATACGGTATGAAATAGTTAGATAAGTATTATGGACTTAGTAATTATGGTTAAAGTTTTAAGTGGTGATGTTACGTTTAACATCCATGTTACCAAACATGTAAGATGAGTGTATTAATGATGTTGTGTAAGACTATAATGTTAAATGATTTGGGTAAGGTTATGATTGTAATGTTATTGTGTTGGATAAATGACTTGTTAAGGTCATTGTATGTTTAGTTAAAGAACAATCAAACGATATTGAAAATAGGAATATAGTAAGAAGTTATATTGAGTTCATAGTTCATGACTACATAAGATACATGAAAGTGAATATGAAATATTGGTTAAAAATATACATTTGGTGTGTTCATTATCGATATGTGGAAAGTAGTGAGGCTATGTTTATATTAAGGATCGTAAGAATGATATTTAACATACTGTAAAACTTCAGAGATGGTACGGATAGTAGTCAAAGTCGAACACATATATTTGGTATTAAGTGGAAGATGAGAAGATGGCATGTAATAAGTTGGTATTGTAATATGATGTTTATCATTTGAAGTAATGAATGGAAGATGGAAAGATGAACTATAAGAAGTTAGTCTTGTAATAGAATATTTATTATTTTATGTGTTACACGATGATAAGGATGGACTATGGGAATGAAGTGAGAAACGTAAAGAATGATTTTTGGTTTATTAAGAATGTTCAGTCATTGTGAATATAAGAGGACACAACCAATAATATATTATGTTCGAATGTTCAACATACATATATGAAGGTATGACATAATATATGATTTTGAAATTGACTTTCATTGATAAGAAATCACTAAACGAGTATCCTTACGTATGAATGATAAAGACGCTTATGTGTTGATAGCTCATGGTTCTACACATTCTTTATGTTTTACTTTATCTATTGCATCTTAATAGACAACTATAATCATTAGATTCTGGTTTAGGTATTATTACTCCAGTGGGAAGGATTGGTTTTTATTGATAGGGTGTGTAGGGAGTGTATGGTGCGAATAAGAGAAAAGGAGTTATTGGTTGACTTACTACCTTTCAGTATGTATGACTTTGATGTGATATTGGGTATGGTTTGGTTGTCCTCATATCATGTATGTGTATATTGTTTTATAAGGGAGGTAATGTTTCAGTTACCGGATGAACGTAAATTTAAATTTATTAAGCAACAGAACGTCATCTGCGTATTATTTAAAAGCCTTTGCGAGAAAAGCAGTTATATACTAAAATTTCTAAATGTGAATTTTGGCTAGGCCAAAGTAGTATTTTTGGGGCATGTTGTTTTTGCTGATGGTAATTGTGTTGCTTGAAAAGAAGATGGATGGAATTTATAAAGGATTATGACTACACAATACATGACCATCCGGGTAAGGCTAATATTGTTGCTCATATTTTGAGTAAAAAATCTCTAAACAGTGTATCTTGTATTTATTGTGTTCGAGTTGACCTGCTGAGAAAGTTAGCTTTCATGGAGGTGGAATTAACTTTGAATGAGTCGTGTGGAATACTGAGTCATTTAAAATGTAGACCTATGTTGATAAACTGGATATGACAATCATAAGAAGGATATATAGAATTGGGGAAAATCAAAGACAATATGAGAGTAAAGCATATAAATTTTCTAGTCGTAATAATGCAATTGTTATGTATGATAATTTTTTGTGTGTACCTAATGTGCCTAATTTAAGGAGAGTTATTTTAAAGGAGGCCCATTGTTCATTATATCCTATGTATCCAGGAAACACGAAACTTTATATAAAATTAAAACAATATTCTTGGTGGTCCGGAATTAAAAACAATATTGCAGACTTTGTTGCTAGATGACTGATTGTCAATAAGTGAAGGAGGAGCATCAAAAGCCTAGTAGTTTACTATAGTCCTTACCTATTCCTGAGTGGAAACAGGAGCATGTTACTATCGATTTTTTTATTGGTTTACCAAAATCATCCTGACCGTTTGATTCTATTTGGGTTATCGTTGTTAGATTAACTAAGTCTGCACATTTTCTTCCCGTGAAAGCTACTTATCCCAGGAATAGATATGCCAACATATATGTGGATGAGATAATTAGATTTCATGGTGCACCTATTTCTATTATCTCTGATCAAAATCCTAAAATCTCTTCACACTTTTAGCCTAGTTTACAACAAATTTTGGGGACTAAATTGAAATTTAGTACAATTTTTCATCCTCAAGCTGATGGGCAGTCAGAGAGAATGATCCAGACACTCGAAGACATGTTACGAATTTATGTATTAGATTTCAAGGGAAGTTTTGATGAACACTTGTCACTAATAAAGTTTCTTATAATAATAGTTATTATTTGAATATTGAAATGCCTCCTTATGAAGCCTTGTATGGGAGGAAGTGCAGGACCGCAGTGTGTTGGACAAAAGTAGAAGAACAAAAACTACTTGGGCCAGAAATTGTACAAATGAGATTTGATAACAACGCCAAAGTAAGTCCTAGGTACATTGGCCCTTATGAAATAGTGGAACGAGTTAGAACCGTAGCTTACAAATTGGCTTTACTATAAGAATTTTTTTGGATACACCATGTTTTTCATGTATCAATGTTAGGTAAGTATGTGCCCGATCTGTCACATGTGTTTATTTCACAACCGATAGAGCTTAAAGATGACTTGACCTACGTGGTGGAACCAAACGTTAAATTTAAATCAATAAAGTAGGTGTTATGTAATAGAAACTATTTTGTTAGTTAAGGAATGTGGAAAAGTCAAAATGTGGAGTATGCTACCTGGGAAAGAGGGAATAACGTGAAGATGAAATATCCTCGTCTATTAGCTAAGTTCTTATGCGTTAAATTTCGGGGATGAAATTTTAATAAGAGGGGTCGAATTGTAAGGCCCTAAAACGTGATTATAAATGTTAATTATATGATTAAGTATAATTTATAAGTTATAAGTTTGTGAGGGGTGTTAAACATGTTAATTATCATATTTGGGGGATGCATACTCATGTGATATATGTGTTGGTTGCATTAGATGTTAATCGAGATTATGATCGGGGATGACTTGTTTAGATCATATGATTAGTTATGTGGGTAAATGCATCATGAAAACATGTTTTTCATTCATTATTATTATTGTAGGAGGGTAGTGAGACTGGGGTCTACGAATAACTGGAAAAGGTGAGGCGTGACCCACTCTAATGGACGCTGTCTGCAAGGTCTTCAAGGTCTCCTGGTGCAAATTTTGAAGAAAACTTCTCCTTCTGGTAACAATGGAA
The DNA here is from genome assembly GCA_949130495.1 of Sambucus nigra. Lineage (NCBI taxonomy): Eukaryota > Viridiplantae > Streptophyta > Magnoliopsida > Dipsacales > Adoxaceae > Sambucus > Sambucus nigra. The sequence goes on from OX422209.1 coordinate 525,522,909, forward strand.
CTCAAGCTTCAACTCACTCCCTGCAAGAAGATGAACCTTCACAACAAAAATAGTAATTTTCTTAAGGGAAACACCTGAGAGTGATGGCTGTCAGTGGGGAGTGAAGGAACAAGACACTCGGCACTAAGAGAATGAGCAGGGAGAGAATGCTCAGGTAGGTCTGGTGATATTTTGGCAGAGTAACAGTGAAATTTCAATTATCTCTTTCTTTGACCTCGCCCAGAGGTCTATTTATACTAGGGCATTAGGAATGAGTTGGCATTTTTGGGCGCCAAAATTGAGAGGGTTGGTGGGGAACAATGTCTGAAGTGTACCATTTGTCCTTACCTGCAGGCTGCCTTCCTGTCCCCTTCTGCAGGCGCCACCTGATGCCGTCCAACGTCAAAAAGCACATATGTCCCCTAATGAGGACAAAATATCAGATTTGGTAGTTATCTTTTGAAACGGTAACTTGTGGTGCAATTTTGCAAATCTTGAGAGAGGAGACCTTAAATACTCATTTCCTCTAAAAATGTTATTTTTCTTGAGAGGGACCTTGAGGACCCCCTCTTCTGGAAAAGTCATTTTCTTGTAAAGAGTTTATTTCTTGTGAGTAGCCAGCTCTTTGGCTGCTCACTTCACTTATGACCAAGTGTGAAGTGTGTGTAGTCTTGAGTGACTTTTGGGTCTTCCTACTAGTATTCTCTCAATCCTATAGTGCTAAGTGGTTGAGCTTGCTCAACATACCTTGTCCCTCAGCCGCCAAGCCAAAACTCCTAGGAGGTCCCAACTAGCCTGTTCGAGCCCTGCTTGCTCAACTAGGCAACCTGTATAAGAAAGCAAAGTGTTAATACTGTTATTTCTTTTAAAGAATGACATTTCATGATGAGGAGTTTCTCGTGGTAGCTACTCCCTCATCCTGTCCGTCATGGGTGGGTTCCTTCTCGATATGAGCTTCTACCGGAACCCTTGCAGTGCCACTTCTCAGATAACATTTCTGCAGTGACCCTTGCAGTGGCGGTGACCCTTGCAGTGTCACATCTCAATCTTGGACTTCTACGGTGACCCTTGCGAGGCATCTCTCGAATGTCACTACTGCAGTGACCCTTGCAGTGGTGGTGACCCTTGTAGTGGAACTTCTCAATCTTGGACTTCTACGGTGACCCTTGTGAGGCACCTCTCGAATGTCATTGCTGCAGTGAACCTTGCAGTGGCGCTGACCCTTGAAGTGGCATTTCTCGATCTTAGACTTCTGCAGTGACCCTTGCGAGGCACCTCTCGAATGTCATTGCTGTAGTGACCCTTGCAGTGGCACTTATCAATCTTGTATTTCTGCGATGACCCTTGCGAGGCAGCTCTCGAATGTCATTGTTGCAGTGACCCTTGCAGTGGCGCTGACCCTTACAGTGGCACTTCTCAATCTTGGACTTCTGCGGTGACCCTTGCGAGGCACCTCTCGAATGTCATTACTGTAGTGACCCTTGCAGTGGCACTTCTCAATCTTGGACTTCTGCGGTGACCCTTTCGAGGCACCTCTCAAATGTCATTACTGCAGTGACTCTTGTAGTGGCGCTGATCCTTGCAGTGGAACTTCTCAATCTTGGACTTCTGCGGTGACCCTTGCGAGGCACCTCTCGAATGTCATTGCCGCAATGACCCTTGCAGTAGTGATGACCCTTGCAGTGGAACTTCTCAATCTTGGACTTCTTTGCGAGGTACCTCTCGAATGTAATTGCTTCAGTGACCCTTGAAGTGGCGCTGACCCTTGCAGTGGCACTTTTCAATCTTGGACTTCTGCGGTGATCCTTGCGATGCACCTCTCGAATGTCATTGCTGTAGTGGCCCTTGCAGTGGCAGTGACCCTTGCAGTGGCACTTCTCAATCTTAGACTTCTGCGGTGACCCTCGCGGGCACCTCTCGGATGTCATTAATAAAAAAAGCATTTTTATTTTATTTACTTTTATATTGGTAGACACCCTTCTACATTAGCCCCTCGTGCAAAGATTTTTTGGTTGGGTAGACTAAAAAAATTTTGTACGCCATAAATTTTATTTCAACAATTATATATATATATATATATATATATATATATATATATATATTTTAGGGACCCTAGGATCATTAAGTGCGGTGTCCCTTTATCCGAGGTTTTTTTAATTTTTTGAGAACCCACGCGTCAGTGTGGGAACCGTCATCTCATCATTTGGGAAAAAAAGTCATCACCTTTTTTGCCTTCGTTCAGGTTTTCCCATTTTGATGTAAAAAACATAAGACCCTTTTCTTGGGCTCTTTCATCTTCTTCAAAAAATATAAGACCCTTTGGATTTGTAGTGAGAGAAAGTGAGAGAAAGGGAATTCAAAAACACCATAGCCTCCCATCCTTTTTTTCTTTAGCTTTTTTCAAACACCATAGCCTCCCATTAATGGATTCTAATCCAACGAATAGTTCTTCAAATGTAAACACCCCCAAAGCACCCTTGATTTTAGGCTCCATTTCTCTTTCATTTCCCATCCCAATCGTTCCGACCATTGATATTACGGTCGTCGGTGATACTTGGTCCCATTCTATTGCCAGCGTTGAGGCTTCGTCTATGCCGCCTGCGCTCCCTCTCTCGTGCGGAGATTCAGATTTTGGGTCGAGGTCCCTCATGGGCTCCTCGCCATTTCACATAGTAGGTGAGGTTTTTCTTTTGAGTTCTTCTGAAGCGAGGGGTATCTCGACCAAACCTTCGTTGTCAGCGAAGAGTGTTTCGACCAGTGGTTTTTTATTTGAAACGCAGGGCGTCTCGGCTGAATCTTTGCCAACCACTAGGGGTATCTCGACCTGGCAGTTTTTGTTTAGAGAGCAGGGTATGTCGTCCAATCCGAGTATGAGTTTGAATTTTTTCATCGAGACGGTCATTGACAAGGGCTCCTCGCGAGTGGACCCCCCATCCGAGGGTCTCTCGCCAGTTACCTTGGGCTTTTCAAAAATCCCTAGTTGCTTTGGACGGGGTATCTCGACCTTGGTTCACGGAAATTACCAAGCCGGTTTGGGTCCGGGTATCTCATCCTTGGTTGACGATAATTACCAAGTTGGTTTGGGTCACGATATCTCAAGCTTGGGTTCCGGAGATTTGCAAGTTAATTTGGGTGTTCGTGTCTCAACAGCTTTGAATTTTTCAGGAATAGGGGTCTCGACCTATGACTTTATGGTGGCATCTCGTCAGTAGTCGGGGGTCTCGCGTCTTGGCATCGAGTCTATGGGTCCCTCGTCAGAAATTGGGGATGTCTCGACATCTTATCACGTCGAGGGTTCGTCGACCTAGGGTGTCCCGACCCCTTCTGGTGTTGACGATTTTTTGACTGGTCGTGTTGCGTTTGGGGAGATGCACGATTTGCCATTTGTTTCTGGTGGGGGGGGGTCTCAACCTCTTATCACGTCGAAGGTTCCATGACCCAGGGTGTCTCGCCTATTATTGGTGTCATGGAGAGTATGCTGCTGACCAGGGGCTCTTCACATGTTTTTATCGGGGTTGCCACTTCCACTTCTTTTTTTGCGACAGGGGACACCTAGGATCCCTCACTCGGAGTCCCCACTAGGATGAGTTCTTTTCTTTAGCCAATGGCTCTTGGTGGTTCATCATCTACGTCATCCTCTTCTCAGGCATAGAAGGACTATATGCACATTCTCCAAGGGCGGGATTTGGGTATTTATCGTCGGGCTCCTTTTTTTGGTCCTCCTGATAACTTCATGGTTTCGCTTTCCGAATTTGAGGAAAAATTTTCTGATGCTGTTCTCGAGCGCTCTCATGTGGGGTTAAGTGAGTCTGTTGACCTCCCTACCATTTCTACAGATTCCATTCTCCGAGTTCGAGTCGACCGCGGTGACTTTCCTTATCCCAATGTTGAAGCTAAAGCCCCGGGGGGCCCACGGAGGAGTGGGCTATCTGGGTTGATTACGTTCTGAGCGTTCCTGATTATGTGGCTATTCTTAGGGAGGTAGGACTTTTTACCGCCATTAACAGCCTGAAGTCCTGCACCATATCTAAGAATAATTCTTTGCTCAATCTTTTATTGTCTCGGTGGAGTATGGAGTCTCACACATTTGTCACAGGGTGGGGTGAGTTTATCGTCACCCTAGGAGATGTATGTGAATTGTACGCTCTTCCTTTCTTTGGGCAACAGGTCTTTTCTGATGACTGTGAGGATTCTTTAGAGAAGGATATGGTGGGGGAGCTACGGTCAGCTCTCAGAGAGTGCTCAAAGTATGTGGCTATAAATATGACTGGTCATTCCAAGCATTCCTTTGCCAAATGGCAAAGATACTGGTTCAGAGATTTTGAGCAGTTACAGAAGGGGGAGACTTCACGCACAGCCCCCAGATCCCCGGACGGTCCTAAGCTCCACTCTCCTGCACATTTAGCCATTTTCTTTGTTACATTTCTGACTCGGTTCCTTCTGCCAGGTAAGCCCGAAGATTGTCCTCGCGAACTTCTTTTTAGATTGGTTGTACGGTTGTCTCGCGTTAGGTCAATACCTATGGCCGCCTTGACTTTGGGTTCTCTTTACACCTAGATGGACCGAGCACACATAGATGTAGAGAGGTCTTGTGGTCGGTATGATGTCGCTAATCATGCAAACACCGCTCTCTTAATAGCCTTTTTATTTGAGCATTTTCCCCACTTTACTTCAGGGGCTCACGCTTGTCATAGTGATGCTGCGAGACTTCCCTGGTGGCAAAAGAAAATTCCAAAGAAATCTCTGGGAATGTTGATTGACGATATTGAGGAGTTTCAGTTTTGGCCTTATACCAAATGCCCTGGGGGAACTTTCAGCTGGCTTTTTTTCCCTGGCGATGGCGGGACCTTTATTGCCCTTCAACAGTGGGGTCTATTTCCACATGTCCTCATATTAATGTGGTGATGATGCTCTTACCATGCCACCTCCCTTCTTGGACCGAGTTAGGTCCGCGTGCTGAATCTTATCATTCCGAGAGGGCAAGACGACAGTTTGGCTATGATCAGGGCGTTCACATCCCTCCTCTCCCTACCTACAACAATCATTCTAAGGTGTTTTCAGAGGCGTGTGCTTGCTTTACTCTTCAGGTATTATTTCGTTGGGTCAGTGGTTTGGGTGGTCTCTATGTGCCTCCCTGCAATTATTATCCTTCATTCAATTCATCTTGGTTCCTTCTTTGGCAGTGGCAGGCTCATATTATTCAAGAATGTGTAGTTGGACCCCCTCATGAGACCAACCCCATTAAATACACCAAAGCCCAATTTTTGGTCAGGCAGACGCAGAAAGATCCTTGGTTTCTCACTACCACTTCCATGCCACCCTTGGAGCACGCCATTCCCATTTTAGTGAAGCCTCTCATTGACGAGTCACTTCTGCCTCCGCCGACTGAGCTTCCCCCTGTGAAGTCTAGAAGCCGATCAAAAAGCAGAGAGAAAGCGAGCGCCTCTACTACGAGAAAAAGGAAACACCCTGACACAGATGTATCTAATTTTGTTCTTGCTACTACCGCTTCTCCTCCCTCTTCTCCTATGAGGACCTGGGATGTAAAGAAAAATAAAGGAAATGGTGTTGGCATGTCTGCTTCCTCTATGGTGGATCAAGAGTCCGATACTGGCGATCTTGGGGTGGAGGAGGCTTCCCATGTAGTGAAAGGGAAAGGTTACTCCTCACCGAGCCTTACTTACCAGGAGGCGCGGGTTACGTCTGTTCCCATTGCATAAGGTACTATATCACGACATTCTTTACTTAGTGGAACTAGTTCTCTCGAAGTTTCTTTATCTCCCTCCCCTTCATTGGAAGAGGAACTAGTTGATTATGGAAGCACCCCTTCCTATGACGACCATAGTTCTTCTTCGAGTGATATGGGCGGCCTGGGTTTCCATAGAGAAAGCACTACTGACACTTTGCTTTGTTATCAGTCTCAAGAGAGTCTTCTAGTGATGATGAGGCACCCCATTCTCCTGGTGGAGTTAGCCCCACCCATCTCCCTTATGGCCAGACCCCGCGCCCTGCTGCTGTGAGTGTTTCTTCTTGTTGGAGATTTTTTTTATGCATATGATTTTCTTTCTTACCCCTTATTATTTTTCTTGTTAATGAAATTATCATGTCATATTTTACAGGTCATTTCATCGAAAGTAAGTACTTATCCCCTTCCCCCGCTGCGATTGGAGCCTTTTCAACGGGAGAGGAACTCCATGCTCGTTTCTTCTGGAGGCCTTTTTAGAGAGGTTTGCTATCTCCTTATTTCTTTTAACAGCTAATTTAATTTTTTAATATGTCAATTTCATCTTGGTCGTGTACGTTGTCACTTCCCTGCAGCTTTCATCTATGAACCTTATCGGCACCAGGACCACTTTTGTGACTTCTCCTTCTCCTCGGGTATGCCTTGCTATTCTTAAAACTTTCATTGTTCCATTTTTCTCTTTACTTCTTCCTTTTATTTACCCATTTATAATGCGTATAGGGTTGTGTCTCCCGGCGTTGTCACCTCATCTTCTCTTATTTCGACTGTGGGCACTCCTACAGCTGAGCCCCTGGGCACCTCTTCATCTGAGGTATGTATTTTTTACTTTTGAACATTTATTTCTTTTCAGTAACGAGTCCTAATACCTTTTGGATTTTCTTCTCAGAGAGGGACTCTTCCCTATCTTGACGTTGTTATCCCAGGTTTATCCTATTCGGGGAGGATTCCTATCCCTCGGGTCCGCATATCTATGGACGATAGACCCTTGGTTCAGGAAATTTCTCGTGGCCCAATATTTATTGTGGCTTCAACTAGTGAGCCCACACTTCAGGTCAGGCCATTCCATTAGAGCATGGAATATCTTTTTCCTCGGATATGTGATGAATAACATACTTTCATTCTTCGCAGGCCATTAGCGCAGCCTCTACTGCGCCGAATGTCCTTTTTCGGTCTTCCCCTCTAGATGGGGCTCAGGTGCTTTCCTATTTTCTTAGTTACATATTTCTTTTCTATCCAGCCTGTACTTATGGTAGCCCTATTTTACTTTGTTGCAGTTATCCCTTGGCGCTGTTTCGAGTGCGGCTCCTACCGTTGTCTCTTCAGCAGCCCCTATACATGGGTCAGTTTGTCCTGTTATCGCGCCCCTTTAGGTAGCTATCTCTGTGGTGACTTTTGAGGAGTTTCCATCTCCCTATTTTTAATTAATGTATTTATCATTCATCAGGTAAATGACTTGTTACCTCTTGCCCTTTCTTATCACTCGCAGCCTCGCCTACCCCTTGCGGTCGCCATCGCTGAGGTTGTTCTTCCGAAAGTTCTTGAGGTTGAGGTAGCTTCTTTAAAAGCACTAGTCACTAAGACAACCCCTTCAGGAGCATCGACCAGTGTGGCAGCCCCTATGGGAGCCCCTGCTCCTCCTTCTTTGATCGTTACGGAGGGCGTTATTCAGGTACAGTGTATAAGGGTATCTACTTCCCTCATGTCATTCTTATGTCTTTATTATTTTGTTTAAATTATGCAAACATTCCCCTCTTCACCTTTGTTGCATTGTCTCTAGGTGAGCGAGGTCGCTCTGATGACTATGGAGCCTGATGAAGTTGCTCCGATATTTGTGGAGTCAAAGAGTGGGATGGCTACGGGAGAGGTATTAAACTAGCATACTCCCTCTTTTTACTATTTCCCTTCTTTTCTTCTTACGTATACTGTGCAAGCGTTCTCATTTCAGTTTTGTCCTATTGTTTCCAGGTGCGAGAAACTACTCCGATAACTGTGGAGTCTGGAAGTGGGGCATCTGCGAGAGAGGTGTTAAACTAGCATACCCACCTCTTCTTACTATTCCTAATTTTTTTATTCTTGCATGTGACGTTCCCATTTCACCCTTGTCTCATTGTTTCTAAGTGCATGAGAGTACTCAGATGACTGTGGAGTCTGGCAATGGGGCAACTGCGAGAGAGGTATTAAACTAGCATACCCTCCTCTTTTACTATTCCTAATTTTCTTTATTCTTGCGTATGTTGTGCAATCGTTCCCATTTCACCCTTGCTCATTGTTTCCAGGTGCATAAGAGTACTCCGATGGCTGTGGAGACTGGTAGTGGGGCAACTACGAGGGAGGTATTAAACTAGAATACCCCCTCTTTTTACTATTCCCCTATTTTTCTTCTTGCGTATGCTGTGCAAGCGTTCCCATTTCACCATTGTCTCATTGTTTCTAGGTGCATGAAGGTACTTCGATGGCTGTGGAGACTAGTAGTGAGATTTATGTGGAGAGAGATCATAGTTCTGAGTTCACTCCTTTAGTCGGTGATGCTGATTCTGGTGGAGAGTCTTCTTTCCTTCCTTCTGAGGTGGGGTCTCGCCACTCCGATGGTGATGATGAAGTAGAGGATGCTGCGACTATTGCGAGTGGGCTATGGCATGAGGATTTACCAGGACGATTTAGAGCACATGAGCATCACCTCTTGGATCTCATCTTAGAGCACCATCTCGAGACATTCACTTCTCAGTGTATACTTCAGATTGACAGTCTTACGACCTTCAACCTGAGGGCTCTCTCCAGCCATGTTCATGAGTTCTTGGCTACCTCCCCTGCTAAGCTGACTAGCTCTTCCATTTTTCTATTCTTGGATGCTCTCCGCGACTTGCAGCAGTTCTATCATTTTTGTTTGGATTGGCTTGATGCGGGAGTTCGCCCTTTTCTGAGTGTTCCTTTCCGAAAGATAGTGAGATTTCACACTTCCCGACAGTCTAGAGTTGAGCAACGACAGGCTGAGGTTATGAGAATCCGAAATCAGATCGCCCTACTGCAGGTGAAGCTTACTAGACTCGAGTCTGGCAATGAGGAGGACGAGGGTAAATCCCTCAGGTTGGAGGAAGAGTTTTTGCGGGAGGCTGGTCCGTCATATGTCGGCGCCATCGCTCGTGATGATCTTTTTTTTATCATTTCTAGCGGATAGATTACTTCTTGCTTTGTAATGCTCAAAATGTTATGCGTACATTGTTGGTCCTACATGGATGAAACACTTCTTTTCTTCTGCACTTTCTTTTCCCTTGTTCTCCGCTTAGATTGTGGGTGTTTGTTTTATATGACTTGTTCTAATTTATGTGAGCATTTAGTCTACTGATGGCTGCCCGATATACTGTGGGGTACTTGCATTAATATGAAAAGTTATGTGTGTATATATATATATTATATATATTTTTCACAAAAATTCACCTCTTGTAACTGTGAGGTATTTGCATGTTACTGTCTGGGATTGCCCCTCCTGTCTGTGGGAGCACTCATGCGCACTACTACTTATAGTCATAAAGGCTAGGTTGGAGAGGGGGGTGACCCCTGTCCCCTTCCCGAAAGCCTGATTTTATTGAAAAAACTATTTGAATTAGCTAGCCCCTAGTCTTTAGGGTCCTTGTTCTATATTCTCTTTAAGAGCTTCAATGTTCTTTGTAATATTAAAGAGGAGGAATTCAATCTCCCCTCTATATTTTCTATTAATTTATGTCTGGGGGACTTTGCTCAGTATACTTTCTCTTAGGATGGACTTACCTCCCAAGTGTAGTGAGAAAAGTTCATGATTTTTGTGTACTCTCTTCTAACTTAGTAAGGAGTGTATATATATATAGATGAGTAAACAAAGCAAACATCAATGGTGATCAAAAGTGTTGCTATTTCATTTTTGTACTTTTGTGTGATGTTTACATTGTAGTATTGCTCTAAAAAAATTTTACAAAAAACTTTTCTGGTGTAGGAGCAATCCTTGAAATCCATTACAGACATAACAAACACAAAGAATTTTTTAGCTGTTACTAAGCATAGTACCTCTTCAGCCACTTGCAGTTGATGGATTGGAGGCAATCACTCTCTGGTTCTGATATTTGGCAGTAGCCCGACTTCCCCCCTCCTCTGACGACAAAAGGGCCTTCCCAGTTAGATTTGAATTTTGATGCCGACATGCTATGGAGATGGTGAGTTGATGCTCGCAGGAATAAATCTCCCACCTGGAAATCTCTAGGCTTGACTAAGTTCTCGTAGGCTCTGGGAAGTTGCTGAGTGTAGACTTTGAAATTCTCTCTCGCTTTGTCCCTATGCTCATCCAGCGCCTCCAGCTGCACATGCCTTGGGTCAGGGATGAGCCCATTGCTAAGAGAAATTCTGGCTGAAGGTACCGCTAGTTCCACTGGTAGGACAGCTTCATTCCCATATACTAGAGAGAAGGGAGTGAACCATGTTGGCTTTCTTTTCGAAGTACGATAGGCCCATAACACCATAAGCAACTTCTCATCCCATGCTCCCGGCATGTAGAATTTTCTTCAAAATATTTATCAGGGTCTTATTGGTAGCCTTTGCCTGGCCATTGCCCTTGGGATAGGATATGGTTGAGCTATTATGCACAATCTTTTACCTTTCTGTGAGGAGGGCCATCTCCTTGCATACAAATTGCTTCCCATTATCTGTTAGGATCACTTTGGGTATACCAACCTGCATATGATATACTCCTTTATAAACTGGGTTTCCACTTGGGCGGTGACTCTCCTTAAAGGAATGGCCTCCGCCCATTTGGTGTACAATTCTGTAGCCACAATGATAAAAGCCTTGCCGTGAGATGCTGGGGCGATCTTTCCCACCAGGTCGAACGCCCATGTGTGGAAGGGATAAGGAGCTATCAAGCTTTGTAGACTGACAGAGGGAGCGTGCACCATGTTTCCATGTACTTGACATGCTCTACACTTCTTCACATACCCAATGGAGTAAACCTCCATGGTCGGCCAGTAGTATCCCAGCGTCATTAGTTGATCATACAACTTGGCGCCTCCTATATGGGAGGGTTCATGAGCTTCTTTCAGCACCTTTTCCACCTCTTCTTTGGCTACGCACCTCAGCGCCTTCTCATTATACCCCTTCCTATATAACTCTCCCTTGACCAAGTAGAAACGGGCTATCCTTTTTCTAAGGTAAATTTCATCCTCTCTCTCAACGGGCAGCTTCCCATATTTTAGATACGCTAGGTACGGCTGTCTCTAATCTTCGAAGGCTTCAACAAAGTTAGCCTCCGTCGGCTAGTCAAAATTATCTTGGCACTTTAAACAACTTTGTTGCAAGCAGGCCACTTCTATGCTCATGGCAGGCCAATAATACCCGTTTCGCTGCAGTCGTCTGTAAAGGGGGATATCCGTATCTCCGCAGTTCTTTTGGTGCATCTCCATTAATCTTTCCTTGGTTTCTTGCTCTCCCCTACGCACCATGCCAGAAACCCTCCAAGACTCTTGAAGTAGAGAGTTCCATGCAGCACATGATAGTTGGCTAACTCTAATATTTTCATTGTCCCTTCCCTGGTTTCAAGTTGCTTTTCCACCAGACGCCTCCAATCTTCTGGCTCGTTACTTGGTAGTGGTTACCGTTCTCTGCCTCACTGTGATGGTTGCTTCTGACTCGTCCATGTCCAACTTTTGCGCTATGGTTGCGAGCGCGTCAGGGTGCATGTTCATCGTTCGCGCCTGCCTCTCTATAGTTACTTCTAAGAACTATCCCAGCAGCCTTTGGATGATGTGTCTGTACGGCGCTAAGTTGGCATGTTTAAGGGAAAACTCTCCATTGACCTTCCTTACTACCAGATTGGAGTCCCCTCGTATACACAATACCCTGACCTCTCTTCTGAGCGCTTCCAACATCCCTAGAAATGAGGGCTTTATACTCGGCTTCATTATTTGACCATTTAAAATATAAATTGAAGGAGAGGGTGATCTTATCCTTCCCATCTGATAGTATGACACCGGCTCCACCTATTCCTTGAGCACTGGAACCATCAAACTCCATAAACCACTTATTCACATCCTCCGCCGTGCATGCTTGAAAACTTTCTCCGGCTATTACTTCACTAGGTGGTTCGAAAACTCCACTTGTAAAGTGGGCAAGCAGATCTTCTACTGGTTGGCTTTTAATGGCTTTAGGCACTACGCATTTTAGATCGTATTCTGACAGGATCAAAAACCACCTTGCTACTCGTCTCATGAGTATAGTCCGCATGAGGAGGTACTTGATGGGACCACACTTGGTGACTATGTGAACTGTGAAGGATAGAAGATAGTGTCTCAACTTCTGGGATACAAATACCAATGCCAGGAAGTGTCTCTCAACGCTGGTGTATCTCGATTCTGTTCCAGATATTACTCTTGACAGGTAGTAGACCGGCTTTTCCATTCCTTCTTTCTCTTGCTCCAAAAGGGACCCTATCGATCTCTCTGTAGACGTAAGGTAGAGCAGCAGCGGCTCTCCGGCTTCAGGGGAATTATCGTGGAAGGAGAGGCTAGGGCTTATATAATCTTCCCGAACGATTTCTCCTGTCTCTCTCCCCAAACCCACTTGGATTTGTCTTTTAGTAGAGGCACGAACGAATGAGTTACTTCTGCCAGCACAGGTATAAACCTCCGCAGGTAGGATACCTTTCCCAGGAAGATCTTAAGTTTCCTTTGACTCTTGGGCGGTGGCATCATCACAATGGCTTTCATATTTTCTGCATACACTTGCACCCCTTGTCTATTTACCACAAATCCTAATAATTTCCCTGCGATACCCCCATAGGCACACTTTGAGGGGTTCATTCTCATCTTATACCGACGACACCTCTCAAATACTCTCATGAGATCCTGAATATGCTTTCTTTATTTCTTAGACTTCACCACTATATCATCCACATAGAATTCTAGTATATCATGAAAAATTACCATCATGGTCCGCTGGTATGTGGCCCTAGCATTCTTCAATCCGAAGGGCATTACTGTGTAGTGAAAATTCCCTAACGGTGTGCAGAAGGCAGTCTTCTCCGCGTCGACAGGGTCCATTTTAATCTAGTTATAACCCACATACCCATCCATGAAACTATACATCTCATGTCCCGCAGTGGCATCCACCAAGCTGTCTATGCTGGGTAGTGGGAATTCATCCTTAGGACACGCCCTGTTCAAGTCACAAAAATCTACACAGATTCTGATTTGGCTCTTGTCTTTCTTCGCCACTGGCACTATGCTGGACAGCTATATGGGGTGCTAAATAGGCTTGATGAACCATGCCTCTAACAACTTCTCCACCTCAGCTTTTATCTTCAAATCAAGGTCTACTTTGTATGTGCGTGTGGCTTGCCTTATGGGAAGGGAATTGGGAAGGATGTTCAATCTATGAGAGCTCACTTATGCGTCTATTCCTAGCATCTCCGTGTACTTCCAGGCAAACACATCAGTGAACTCCTTAAGTATCCCGATGAGCTCTTCCTTCTGCCTCGGTTCTAGGCACTTGGAGATTAGAATGGGTCTACTCTCGCCCTCTTCTGGCCCCAACTTGATGTCCTCTAATTATTGCAGCTGCTCTCTGGGTCCGTCTTGCATGCATTCTGCAGATTCTTATGGTTCCTTAACATGATCAATAATATGGTATTCATCAACGATAAAACACTCAGGCATCGTTTCGATGCTCTCATCCCAGAACACCACCTGCGTAGACCGTTATAAATGGTATATGATCTTTCCATCGGGCAAGACCACCTTCTTGCAAGTTCGAGGGGGTCTAGTTACCTCCTATACTTTCCTCTTCCCTTTTGCCATATGGGGGATTATCCTCCCCCTTAAACGGTCATGAACGGACTACTTCTGCGGAACCCTTCCCTCAGCTACCTTGATTCCTTCTAGTTTTCTTGCAGAGACCTTTCTTTCCTCATCTAACTCGGTGCAGAAGGCAGCATCCACCAGGTGGGCCTCCTCAACATCGAAGGGTCTCTGTGTGGCCTTGATCACTATCTTTGTACCTCTAATGTTTGCCTTTTGCCTTCGCGCATTGATGGTAGGTGAAAGGCATTATGCCATGAGTGTGCATCCATACCCTTCCAATGAGTAATTGGTAGCTTATGTTAGCTTTAATGACGTGAAATTTGATGTGGGAGGTGAAATTTCCCAACTTAATTCCCACATTCACGTATCCAATAGACTGCATTTCGGCGTTGTCAAATTAGAAAATTACTTGTGCTACTGGAACCACCTTCTCCTCGTCAATTCCTGTTTCATATAATGTACTGATGGGCATGATGTTAATGGATGCTCCTCCATCCATCAACGAACTGGAAAATGAGACTCCATTAACCATGGCTGTGACATACAACGGGCGGTTGTGGAAGTAGGGCACTAACCTATCTTCTTCTGAAAACACCACTTCAGAAGTATTCTTCTTAATCATCCTTCCGATTGACCCCTGCCAATTTAGCGAAGGGTCTCCCTGCTGCTGCACTGCCTCCAAGACTTTCCTCGTGATGGACACCCTTGTGTCGTACTTCACCCCTATCTGGTCGAAAAACCACTTAAACTTGGGGCTCCTTGCTATGGCCTCACATTTAGAATCTAAGTCTACCTCGTACGTCTGGGCACTGCAAACATACTCCACTTCGGAGGTCCCTCCCTCATCTAGAGCGAGAATGACATCTACCTCACCTTTTGAGAGAGTCACTTCCTCAACTTCCCCACTTCCATTTTCTTGTTCCGGAGTGAAGAATCACTCCTCTTGATTTCTTTCTAGCTCAAATCTGCACAGTGATAGATTTTATAACTCTTCGCATAACTGCTCGTCGCTCTCCCACTTCATCAGACTTTTTGTATCTTCTTCGTCATAGGCAACTACCATGTTGGTGGTGCCAAAAGTGATGCACAGGAAGTGGGTTCTCGTTAATGTCCACAGGGGGTATCTGCAAGGTATTGCTGGCCATCTGCTCCCCAATGATCCTACGCAAATAGTAACAATCCTTGGTAGAGTGCTGCACTCGTTGGTGCAACTCGCAGTACTTTGGATTGGCCTTTTCAACTACAGTGGGGGTTTATCCTTTTAGGTGAGGAGGTCCTGCTACACCTTCTCATAGTAAGGTGCGGTAACAATCCATAGCCTCAGCTACACTGCATGGTAGTGGCGGCGGGGCATCTTCCCCAAACTTTCTCTTATTGCCGGGACTGTCAGTCTTGGACCCAGAGCCTCCCTTCTTCCCTTTGTTACTCCCATCCACATAGTTAACCGCTTGCCTCCTTAAAACTTGAAACCTACCGGAACTCAGTGGAACTTGCGTCCTCCAACCCGGGGCTCTTGGTTTGATTATCATAGCTATGTTGCTAGCAGCCTTGGTGAATTCTCTAAAAGTTCCATCTCTAGTTTCGTTGATCAAGTCAACTTGTACTCTTCTAAGAGTCCTTCCACACATATCTGCAGTAACCTGGCGTCCGCCACGTCCTCATGGACATCTAAGGCCCTTTCACGAAATCGCTTGATGTAGTTCATCAACTCTTGTCCTCGCTTCTGGACCTCTTGTGCTAGGTGCCTCAATGTAAATTCGTCCTTCACTACAAAGAACTTCTGGAGGAACTGCCTGTGCATATCCTCCAAAGTAGGGATGCTGTTAGGCGCCAAGTAGGAATACCATGTATAATCCTTTCCAGTGAGGGTCTTAGAGAACTCCCTCAACCTCAGGTTCGTGTCGCCAGCGTGTATTCCCAGGTACTCGACGAACCTCTTCACATGTTCCCTAGGATTCTCCCCCTACCGCCGAACTTGATAAATTTTGGTGGAATATACCCCTTAGGGTATGGCTTCTCACTTACTTACTGCGGATAGGGGTCTTGCAATTCCTCGTATAGGTGGGAACCCTCCCTCTAAGAGAAGGAGAGGAGCTTCCTCACTTCCTCCATAGTAACAGCCTTAGAGGGTGACTCCTCTAAACACGCGCTTTTAGCAACTTGAGAACCTGTTGGCGCCAGAACCTGCTCCGGCGCCGACTTTCGAGACGAAATCATCTCTGCCAGAATCGTAATAGGAGTGGCTACCCCTCCAGAAGGGGCAGCAACAGGTGTCACACAACCTTGACCCAAACTTGATAGGTCTACGTTATTTTGCTTCAAGAAGTCAAAAAACATTTCCATAAGATTCATACCTGCCATTGGAGCCACCGCCGGAGAACTGGTCTGCCCTCCTTGAGGCGCGGGCGCCTTAGCTCCGATCACCACCACTTTTTCCTGAGTAGTCTGGTCACTGTGAGCTTCATTACCAGACGGAATGTCCTCAAAAACCAACTGCTTAGAGATATTGAAACCTTCTTTGTCCATTAAAGCAAGAATACCTCCCCAGCAGAGTCACCAAATGTAGGAGGGTAGTGAGACTGGGGTCTATGAATAATCGAAAAGGGTGAGGCATGACACACTCCAATGGACGCTGTCTGCAAGGTCTTCAAGGTCTCCTGGTGCAACTTCGGAATAAAACTTCTCCTTATGGTAACAATGGAACTCAAGCTTCAACTCACTCCCTGCAAGAAGATGAACTTTAACAGCAAAAATAGTAATTTTCTCAAGGGAAACACCTGAGAGTGATGGCTGTCAGTGGGGAGTGAAGGAACAAGGCACTCAGCACTAAGAGAATGAGCAGGGAGAGAATACTCAGGTAGGTCTGGTGATATTTTGGCAGAGTAACAGTGCAATTTCAATTATCTCTTTCTTTGACCTTGTCCAGAGGTCTATTTATACTAGGGCATTAGGAATGGGTTGGCATTTTTGGGCACCAAAATTGAGAGGGTTAGTGGGGAACAATGTCTGAAGTGTACCATTTGTCCCTGCCTGCAGACAGCCTACCTGTCCCCTCATGCAGCGCCACCTGGCGCCGACCAAAGTCAAAAAGCACATATGTCCCCTAATGAGGACAAAATATCAGATTTGGTAGTTATCTTTTGAAACGGTAACTTGTGGTGCAATTTTGAAATCTTGAGAGAGGAGACCTTAAGGACTCCTTTTCTCTAAAAATACTGTTTTTCTTGAGAGGGACCTTGCGGACCCCCTCTTCTAGAAAAATGACTTTCTTGTAAAGAGTTTATTTCTTGTGAGTAGCCAGCTCTTTGGCTGCTCACTTCACGTGTGACCAAGTGTGAAGTGTGTATACTCTTGAGTGACTTCTGGGTCTTCCTACTAGTATTCTCTCAATCCTATAGTGCTAAGTGGTTGAGCGTGCTCAACATACCTTGTCCCTCATCCGCCAAGCCAAAACTCCCAGGAGGTCCCAACTAGCCTGTTCGAGCCCTGCTTGCTCAACTAGGAAACCTGTACAAGAAAGCAAAGTGTTAATACTGTTATTTCTTTTAAAGAATGACGTTTCATGATAAGGAGTTGCTCGTGGTAGCTACTCCCTCATCCTGGCCGCCCTGGGTGGGTTCCTTCTCGATATGAGCTTGTGCCGGAACCCTTGCAGTTGCACTTCTCAGATAACATTTCTGAAGTGACCCTTGCAGTGGAGGTGACCCTTGCAGTGGCACTTCTCAATCTTGGACTTCTACGGTGACCCTTGCGAGGCACCTCTCGAATGTCACTGCTGCAGTGACCCTTGTAATGGTGGTGACCCTTGCAGTGACACTTCTCAATTTTGGACTTCTGCGGTGACCCTTGCGAGGCACCTCTCGAATGTCATTGCTGCAGTGACTCTTATAGTGGCGCTGACCCTTGCAGTGGCACTTCTCACTCTTGGACTTATGCGGTGACCCTTACGAGGCACCTCTCCAATGTCGTTGCTGCAGTGACCCTTGCAGTGGCGCTGACCCTTGTAGTGGAACTTCTAAATCTTGGACTTCTGCGGTGACCCTTGCGAGGCACCTCTCGAATGTCATTACTGCAGTGACCCTTGCAGTGGAGCTGACCCTTTGTAGTGGAACTTCTCAATCTTGGACTTCTGCGGTGATCCTTGCGAGGCACCTCTCGAATGTCATTGTTGCAGTGGCCCTTACAGTGGCGCTGACCCTTACAGTGGCACTTCTCAATCTTGGATTTCTGCTGTGACCCTCGTGGGCACCTCTCGGATGTCATTAATAAAAAAAGCATTTTTATTTTATTTACTTTTATATTGGTAGGAACCCTTCTACAATTATTATAAAATATAACCATGGTGTTGGTCCGAAATGGGCGATGTTTGGTCGCCAAATGTGAAAGTTATGAAATTTTGAGTAAATTATTACTCTTATGTTCGAGCCCATATTAGGCATACTAATTTTATGATTTTTGGAAAAATGAAAATATGAAAGTTGTAGATATATATGTTATCTACGTGTATACACAAAGTGAGATTAAATCGGGGCCCTTAATAGTGAGTTATGATAATTTTACAAGGCAGGACAAATCAATCATTAATGGTATTATCCTATTGGACCCCTTACTCAACCAATCGCACAATACCACCTTAAAGTCGTCAGTAAGACACGTTTTTATGATTATAAGGAAGACTTGGTCATCTTTTTCATTTCCTATTACAATCTTGAGGAAAAAATAAGCTTATGGAGAGAGAAAAACAAAGTTAAGGAATAAATCCTTCAAAAAATTACCAGAAATTGAGGAATTCTCGAAAGGTAATTACATTTTTAATAAAGCTGGTCACATGGATGATTTATACACTTGGTATCTTTTTGTTTCTAATTTTGTTAACTATTTTAATGATACCCATTTGGCCAAATTGAGTTAAAAACAAGTATGGCTTAAGAGCATACGTGAGGACTTGTGCTAGGATCGTAAATGTTAACTTTAATGTCCTAGATTTGAATTCACATCTCGTGAAGCTTTTTGATGTAGGAAATTCATGTAAATGATGTGTATATATGCTAAAACATGTTTAGCATATTTTTTCCAGTAATTATGCCTGAGGTGGAGAGTAGGTATGCTTAATCATGTTAAGTTATGCTTTAATGTTCTGTTCCGACCTATTTGTGCTAAAAAGGGCATAAATAATGGAATAATTATTTAAATAAAATT
This sequence comes from Sambucus nigra, assembly GCA_949130495.1. Taxonomy (NCBI): domain Eukaryota; kingdom Viridiplantae; phylum Streptophyta; class Magnoliopsida; order Dipsacales; family Adoxaceae; genus Sambucus; species Sambucus nigra. The sequence continues at coordinate 525,541,647 of OX422209.1, forward strand.
ATTCTACTTGGAGATTAAAATATACTCATATATGTATACTATATCTGAAAATTATGTTAAAGTACCAAGAAATTAATCTTGGGTGATGGTTTGAAGTTCAGGTATAAAATGTGCCCCGAAAGTGTAAGTGCGCAAACCAGGTGTTCAACGTTTTGCTTGACTTAGCAAATGAACTCTAAAAATTATGCAACTGTAATTTTATATTATTCAATATGTTTAATGTATGTTCCTATTATTTATAACTAAGGTGGAGGTTATATATTCTTGAGAATTGTTAAGTTATGCTTTAATGGTCTACTCAGACCTAGATGTGTTAAAAGGGGCTTAAATCATTGAATACTGGATGAAATCAAGAAATTCCAATTGGAAATGTTAGATAACATATATGAGTATGATATAATTGAAGGAGAGAATAAAATAAATTCTATTTTGGCTTGGTGGTTGTGTTTACAATCAAGTTTTGTTGTTGTTTTCCTTCAGAAATGATTTGGAAAAAGGTTGTAATAAAACAGGCATGACTTCGTCCAGAGAATTCTTAATTTAATTCTATAAATTGTAGTAGAACCTTAATGAATAAGGTGTTATAGAAATGTGAAGTATCATATTTAATTAATTTTCAGTTATGTCAGATTGACTAACTGAGATGATGTGTTACTGAGCTTAATGTGATTTGGTGTATTCAAATACTAATGATGTTGAATTGTTAGGTGGGGAGGCAGCTTACACTACCATACCAAGGAAATAGTTTTGGTATTAATCTTAGTACCAAATTTAAGGTGAGAGACCTTTCCTATGAAATATAGATGCTTATATGTTCATATGGAATTGTGTAGTTAAAGTCATGTGTTAAGACTGTTATGGGAGTGATGTTGTATTTATGAAACATATGCATATGATTAAGAATGTTATGTGATGTTTTATAATGTTATGGACTATGGAGGGTCCTTTATCTATTGTTAGGGACTCTGGTGTGTCATGTGGGATGTGGCAGTCTCGTTAATCGATCTTAAAGGTTTGTTGTACTCGGGCCTAATTATGGGATGTAGTATCCCCATTAACTAGGATTTAATTGTACTGGCGGGTCCAGGCTTGCAAGAGTTACACGATTCCTGTTGTGTTATGACATTTTGGTGTAGATATAATTAAGCTCGAGTACACATACTTCTTGGTGACTCCGTGTAATGTCAATCGTATTACTTATATAACACTCTTAGTGGTAACACATATTGAGGTACACTATTCCAACTTAAAGGTTTGTTGTACTCGGTATTAATTATCTCTACACCAAAATGGATAAATTTGCACCCTTCCAGTAGCTAGCCTTGTCACGGTCATTGACCGTGACAAAAAACACGCGTTTTGTGTCACGATCAATGACCGTGACAAGACCGTTATAAAGACTTGTCACGGTCGTTGACCGTGACAAATTGTATAATATTATCACAGCCAAGGACCGTGACACGTCCGTGACAAATCTCCCAACAAAAAACCCTTTCCCCTCCTTTTTTCCCCCACCGATTTCTTCCCTCCTTTTTTCTCTCTCTCTCTCTACACTTCTCTCCCTCTTTCTCTCTACTTTCAGGTTACTCTCTCTCTCTCTCTCTCTATCTCTATCTCTCTCTCTCTCTCTCTCTCTCTCTCTCTCTCTCTCTCTCTCTCTCTCTTTCTTCCATTTATATATATATGTGTGTGTGTGTGTGTGTGTGTGTGTATATATGTATGTCTCTATGTGTATATATGTGTGTGTGTGTGTGGTGGCTGGGGTGGGGATGGGTGTGCCTGTGTGGTGGGGGAAGGGGGTGGGGCAAGGTGGGGGGAGGGGGAGGGATGGGTGGGGGTAGGGATGGGGGCTGCGTGTGTGTGTGTGTGTGGTGGGGGTGGGGAGGGGGTGGGGTTGTTTGTGTGTGTGTGTGGTGGGGGAAGGGGGGCAGGGTGGGGCAAGGTGGGAGGGATGGGTGGGTGGGTGGTGCGGTAGGGATGGGGGCCTGCACGCGTGTGTGTGCGTATGTGCGCATGTGTGCATATGTGTGTGTAGTGTGCATGTATGTGCATGTTTCTTCTTAGTGTCCCTTGTAAACGGATTGAATGATTAATAACTTTTTAGTAAATTAATTATAATTGCCCCTAATTATAAATTAGTAAATTAACATATGATTAATTATGAAAGTAGAATTTCCTCTCATTGTAAATTAGTAAATTAATAATTGTATACTTTAATTGTTAGTTTAATTAATGAAAATAATTAATTGAGTAGATGAATTAGAAGGAGTACGGGATACACAGTTGTTGTTGATGTTGTTGTTGGATTATAGTGGATCGATGTTGGGTTGGTTAATTTTAAAAGTGGCATGACCACTGGATTATTGTCCATATGGGGGTGGGATTTTTCAATTTTTTTAAAAAAAATTACTTTGTATATCGAACAATATAATATATATAGTATTATAATTAAATGAAAATACTTGAAATTACATATAGTGCGCATAGATACTAGCCTGCTAGTTCTTATGCGTACGTATTCAATATCTCTTAGACCCGTTCGAGAGTCATTACCCCTGTAATGAGATCTCTCGAATTGTCCCGTTTGGACAGTTTGGGACTGCATAATTTCTGTATAATATTCTTAGTGCCTTAAAGTTGTTACTTTTGGAAAAAGTTCTGCAGTCGTATCCTAATGTTCTCTAGGTACATACTAGATTGACAAGTGTGACTGTTATTTCAATTGAGCAATTGAAATAACACTCACACTTGCCAATCTATAAGGGATATGTTGTCGAATTTTTCTCAAATCGTAACAATATGCATGAGCTATTAAGTATATTACAGAAAAATGCAGTCTTGAATGGGATAGAACCACTCACCCTTTAGAGGAGATGGGGGAAATATAAATTTCTATTATAAATTGAATTTGAATTTGAATTTGAAATTTAAAAACCGAATATAAATAAGACATAATTAAATGAAACATACTATAAATCCAAGTTTTGTGTACATTTAATAGGTGATTAGTTGTGGTATCTATGATGGGATATCCGAAAAATAAAGAGTGGATGAGTGAGACAAATAGAATGGGGGATGTGTTTCGCAGAGGTGCTAACGAATTTATGAAATACGTAAAGAGATGTCATAATGATGAAGAGTTTTCGTGTCCGTGTGCTAGGTGTAATAATGGTAAGGAGTTTGAGTGGAAAACAATCAAACTACATTTGTTAAGATCGGGTATGCAAGATAGTTATCGATTTTTGAGTTTTCACGATCAATTGAAAGTTCGTTTTGTCCCCGACCAACCTTCACAGTAACCTTCAGTAAGTAGGATAGATGTAGAAGGGGACGATGTAGATAATAATATATTAGAGGACTTAGTTAATGAGGCGTACGGAGTTTATGAAGCAGAGGAGAATGAGGTTACTGATGATGTAGAAGCTGCAAGTTCTCATGAAGATATCACGATAAAACTTGACGATGACTACTAAAGTTTAAAATTTAAGGTGACCCAATTGTTATAGTCTGGCTGTGAGAAAGATCAAACAAATTTACATGCCATGGTTGTCTTGCACAGTTTGAAGACGTAGTACGGTTGTCTGGCAATAGCGTGACAAGAATTCTGAAATGGGTGAAGGGCTTACTACCCAAGGAGAATACACTTCCAAATAGCTATCCTATTATGAAGGAAAGTTTGAAAGGTTTGGGAATAAGTATAAATTGATTCATGCTTGTGTGTATGACTATATATTATACCGAAAGGAGTATGAAAATCTAGATCTTTGTCCGGTATGTGATGAACCTAGATATGTCCAATCTATTGGTAAGGAAGGCACAAGTTCAAAAGTGCCTAAAAAATTGTTGAAATATTTTCCCGTTGAGCCTAGATTAAAGCAATTTTTAACAGTACCATGGATAGAGGAGGCAATGACTTGGCATTCTAGGGAGGAAGTAGGGGGTAATATCATACGTCATCCTATTGATTCTACAGCCTGGTGGAGGATGAATTATGAGTATCCCGATTTTTCTCGAGAATAACGCAACATTCGTTTGGTTATATCAACAGATGGTTTCAATCCATTTAGAAATCTAATCACCAATCAAAGTGTATGGCCAGTGATCCTAGACCCACTCAACCTCCCTTATTCACAGTGTATGAGACCTGAATTTTCGATGATGGCTTTATTGATACCTTGGCCAAAGGCACCAAGTGATGACATCGACGTCTACCTGGCTCCTTTGGTAGAATAATTAAATGACTTATGGGAAGAGGGTGTGCAATCATTTGAATCTTTTATAAAAGAAGAGTTTACGCTGAAAGTTATGTTGATGTGGTCAATTCATGATTTTCCAGCTTATGGGACATTATCCGATTGTGTAGTACATGGTTATTTGGGGTGTCCTATTTGTGGAGAGGAGACTGAATCTCTTCATTTATCCTTTAGCTCAAAAAATGTATACCAATGCCACAGGAGGTTTTTACCCCAGTCTCATAGTTTCAGACTTGAGAAAGGTTCCAATTTTTTATTGGGCGGGGTTGAACATAGGCTACTGTCGAGATAACTTACGGGTTCAGAAATTGAAAGTGAATCTTCTGAATGTGGACCTAATATGCCAAGTAATAATCCTAATTTTAAGAATGTCAAGCATAAGAAGACCCCAACTGGGAATGAAATTGAGACAAGAAAGGCATGGTCTAGGAGGTCAATTTTATTTGACTTTCTGTATTGGAAGAATAACCCGGTGCGCCATGTATTGGATGTGATGCATTCAGAGAAGAACTTCGCTAAACATATTGTGGGCACTTGCCTTGGGGGGAGTCATTCGAAGGATGGAGAAAATGTACGAAAAGACCTTAAATCGTTGAAACATAAGCCACAACTATGGTTGAAAGAAGATAGTAGGGGAAGGACAATAATTCCCCCGGGTGCATTTACTTTGACGAGTGGGGAAAGGAAGGTCCTTTTAGACACAATATATAATTTGAAGGGCCCATATAATTTTGTGTCCAACTTACAAAGGATTGTGAATTATGCTACTCATGATTTACATATGTGTAAGTCGCACGATTGGCATACGATCATGCAATTGGTTCCCTTATTATTTAAGCACTACTTCTCCAAGAACAAGGATTTGCGGACGGCTATTATGCAAATTAGTATTACCTTCTCACTCTTGTGGGAGAACGTAGTCAATCGAGAAAACATAGTGGCGATAAAATTGGCGGTGACCAAAGCAATTTGTGTGTTGGAGAAGTACTTTCCCCTAGCATTCTTTGACATAAGTGTTCACTTGTTGGTATACCTATGTGATGAGGCACTTCTTTTTGGTCCAGTTAGATATCGATGGATGTATCCGTTTGAACAATTGATGCAGGTTTTTGAAGATTACGTCAAGAATACGCGATACATTGCAGGATCAATTGCAGAGGAATACATCACCTTGGAGTCATCAATATATACTCGAGAATACATGGCTGACTCAACCAACGTTGATGACACTGATGAGTTCATCGATGATGGTTGCCATGTGATGGGAAAACGAGTGAAATTAATGAGTTTGCAACATGAACAAATAGCTCATTATCTATTTAACACACATGAAGATCTTGAAGAATGGAAAAAAGTATGTTTCGATTATTATAATGTTTAACATTATTTTAGATTATTTATACATGATTAATTTTGTAATATGCTGAAAATATGAAGCCCGTGAGAACAATAAAAGACGAAAAATAATGATACAATCAGACAACGAATTTGGGCTGTGGTTGACACAAGAGGTAATTATAATGAAAATGTCCATTATATAACGTTACATTACACTCAAATTTTACAACTCATATAATTAATTTATCTATATTTTCAGATATTAAAGATGGGTGATGCGACATCAAGGCTTGCTCGTCTAGCCACTGGACCCTTGTTCGTGGCACAAGAGTACAAAAAGTATCGATTGAACGGTTACGTTTCTAGCGCTAAAGTGTACGAGGAAAGTACAAATGTACAGAACTCGGGCATTTCATATAAGGCTCTTACTCTCTCTCGAGTGAGCGCAAAAGATAAAAACCTCGTTGAAGCTGAAATGACTTACTATGGTGTAATCTGAAATATATTTGAATCGGATTATATAAGCTTCAAAGAGGTCGTATTTTACTGTGACTGGGTAAGAGTTGAGGATAAAAATGTTTGTAAAGTAGATCATGTCACCAATTTGATCATGGTTGACTTGTTCAAGTTGAAGAGCAACAACCAGGTGAGCGATGCGCCGTTTGTTTGTACATTTCAAAAGGTTAACTGAGTGTTTTACTCAGAGTATATCAATAACGAGCCGTGGTCAATTTTCCAACACGCACCAAAGCGTCTAAATAGTAGTGTGGATGACTTGGCTTCTCCTACCGAATATCAATCCATTTTTATGATAACCCGAATTTTAAATAATTTTTCAATTTGTAATAAATATTCCAATTTGTCCTGAAACATCCATTTTAATGCTTTTAATTGATTTGCAATTTATCATTTTCACCCTTGTGTAGTGTGCATGTGTGTGGGCAGTAGGTATGGGGGTGGGGATGTGTAGTGTGCGTGTGTGTGGGAAGTAGGGGGGATGTGTAGTGTGCATTTGTGTGTATAGTTATTGTACATATTTCTAGTAACAATTTATTTTGATTTGTACATATGTGTGTGTGTGTGTGTGTGTGTGTGCGTGTGTGTATGTGTGTGTGTGTGTATAGAGGGGAGGGGGAGGGGTTGTGTGTGTGTGTGGTGGGGGTGGGACATGGTGTGTGTGCATGTGTGTGGTGGGGGTGGGGTGGGGCAGGGGGGAGGGGGAAGGGATTGGGGGGGGGGGGCTGTTTAACAGTAACAATTCATTTTTATTTGTAGTAATTTTACATATTTTCATGTCATCTTCTAATTCATTTTGATTTTTACTAATAACGTTATGTTACAGCAAATGTCTCCTTCAGGCATTAAGGCGAGGATGATGATGCTGGTTATGATGATGTCGTCTGGGCTCGGTGGTAGCGGAGGCGACGAGGGCTCCTTGACCCCTAGGCTCCCTAAATATGGAAAATTGCAGATGGCCATAGAGAAAAAATCGGGGCTATTAGCGGGATCCCTCGAGTTGGTATAGATGATCATCGGCTCGGGGTACATTAGTTGGAAGGAGGTTCCATATGAGATAAAGTTAACTATTTGGGTGGCACTACAGGTAATGTATTTATATTTATATTTATATGAATATTTCAATTTCAATTTTGATTTTAATTTCATATTATATTTATGTTTATATTTATTCGCAACTAACATTTTATTTGTTGCACATGAACAATTCAGTCTGGATCCAAAGCTACGCGATTCCGTCTTGGAGCAGTTGAGGGAGCAACACAAGACGTGGAAGAAAGATATGCGGACCCGGTACTTTGGGAAGACATGAGAGTCCATTATCTGAATAGTTGAATCCGTCCCGCCGAAGGAGACGATCTCATTGGCAAAATGGCAACAGTTCGTTGACAATGAGATCGGAGAGCGACAATTGGCATCTCGCCAATTGGGGAGGGAAAACCAAGAAAAAAAGACGGACGTGCACTACTCCGGACGGACGTTTTACGCCGAGGTGGAACATAGGATGATGGTAAGATTTAATTTTTCTATAACTACAGAAATATATTATTCTTCATTATTTCACTTTGCGGGGCCGATGATAATTTTATTTTATTTTATTTCAGGGGACAGGGAGTGGCACTGGGGGTAGGCCATATAGGCTCGATACTTATGTGGCTCTTCGAACGAAGAAGGGGATGGACAAGGTGGTGTCCTTGAGCATCGCCGACACGATTGTAAGTAATCCGACAGTTGACTTTTTGTTAATTACGTTATAATATTTTAATTTACTTATTTTACTAATCATGTGCTTTTTATCATTTCAGGCAAAGCTTAAGGAAGTGCATGAGTCGCAGTCTGATGCCGACAAGGCATCTTTGTCCACAGACGCACTCAGCCAAGTGCATGGCTCTGATCGCAAGGGGAGGACAAGGGGGGTGAGCTCATCGGTGGCCAAATCTAGGGTCATCGGATTAGAGACAAAAGACAACGGGTTGACTCGTATGGTGGACTTGCATGATGCGAGGCTGTACCGTTTGGAGGCGACGGTCCAAGATATGTTCTCATTCATGAAGCATTCATTGTGCTGAAACACAAGGGGAAAGGTAAGGAGAAGGAGGTGCAGGATGACGAGTGTGTGGACCTCGCTGCTTCATCGCCAACACGTGCGGACTTTGATGATCCACTTCCCTATTTGTCTCCCTTCGACCGACCGATGTCGACACTTGATTGGCCGACCGTGTTTATACTGGACATATTTGATGGCCAGCGGATAGGGTAGGGGTTGAGGGACCCGAATATCATCCAGAGTGGACTAGTTCATGGATATGAGCTTCAAGACATCGAGTCCAAGGTGCTCATCATGCATGTGATACCCGTGAAGGAGAACTCCCCATTGTTGTTGCGCGAATAATGTGACACGATGTATATTAGTGCGTGTGTCAATTCATATATCATGTGTCCTACTCACCTCCTCAGATTTAACCTTACGCAATAGATGTAGTGACATTATTTGAATTGAATTATTTTTAAGTTGGTACATTTGAATTATATTTGGATTATATCGTGATGCATATTGTCTCTATTTTGAATGTATATTTTCATTATCTCTATTTTATTTGGATATATGATACTTGAATAGGTACAACGTTGCTATAACAGGTACAAATATACTGCTAGGTAGTGGTAGTGGCCAAACTGCCCAACAGATTTTTTTTTCAATTCTGTCGAGAATTATCACGGTCATTGACCGTTAAAAGTCCGTGACAAATGATTGTTGTCACGGACTTTTCATGGTCAATAATCGTATTAATTTTTTTAATATTGTCATGGGTTTGTCACGATCATTAACTATGATAAAACTTGTCAAGGTCAAGGACAGTGACATGATCGTAACAAGTCCGTGATAAAAAAAAGTTGTCACCCCCAGAATTGTCACGGTCATTGACCTTGACAAGTCCAACTTGTCAAGGTTAATGACCAGGACAATTCAGCAGATTTGGTGTAGTGTATGGGATGTGGTATCCCAATTAACTGGGAGTTAATTGGACTAGTGGGTCCAGGCTTGCGAGAGTTACACAATTCCCGTTGGGTTATGACTTTAGAAATAAAAATTATTATTCAAATTGGTTATATATATGTGATGTATGGGTGGAATACGGTCATTCACTAATATTGTGTTGCTTACACTCCTATAATGTTATGTTCCAGGTATGCCTATCGTTTGGAGTTCACTGCCAAGTTAGGACGTTAAATGGGAGAGTGGAGGATAAATAATGTGAGTTTTATATCAACAAACTTTTTGGGTAAATGTTAAACAAAGGAACTTATGTAAGTAAATTTGTTTCATACTTTCAAGTTTTACATAAAGGTAGTTATGTTTTGATCCAAACATACCTTTGAAAAAAAATCTTGTGCTATTTTTCAAAAGATTTCAAGTACCATATTATCTAATGGGGATTTATCTCTAAATAAAAGGTTGATTTTAATTTAATTAAGTCGGGGCGCGACAATATGATTATCAAATCCAAAACTAGAGAAGGACATGTTCCCCTCCTCCGAAAGTTCTTGAAACAATTGTAAAAATATCAGATGAGACTCAATCCACATAAATGTGTCTTCGTCATTATAAAGGGGAAACTCTTGGGATTCATGGTCTGTAAGAAGGGGATAGAAGTAGATCCTTCCAAGCTGAAAGCCATACTTAAGATGCCACCTCCCCGAATGAAGAAAGAAGTTTGTGGTTTCATTGGGAAATTATAGTACATCAGTCGGTTCATCGGCCATCTAACCTCCATCTGTGAACCTATTTTCAAACTCCTCCGAAAGGATTCAACCAAAGTTTGGAATGAAGCCTGCAAAGAAGGCTTCGGTCGAATCAAACAATATCTGACCCAACCTCCGGTACTCATGCCACCACAGTCTGGTCTCCCCTTGCTTCTATACCTAACCATAACTGACACTGCAACTGGCGCTTTGCTAGCCCAATACCTTCAAAATCCATGTAAAGAAAGAACCATCTATTACGCCAGTCATAAATTGGCTTGGTACGAAGTTAAATATATAGCTTTGGAAAAGGCATGTGTCGCTCTTGTTTGGGTCACCCAAAATTTGCGACACTACATGCTCGCCTTCCCCATCAAACTTGTATCCCGAATGGATCCCATAAAGTACCTTCTTGAGAAACCCTCTTTATCTAGCCTGTAAGAACAAATTTTTTTAAGTCCGTTATCAATTTAGTACGTCATGTCGCGCGATCTCGTTCGAGCGACATGTGTCCTTCATTCGAGAGACATGCTTATCTTGTTCGACGGAGCTCTAATATCGAGGCAGCGCAATTTTGTATAAATACTCATTAAACTACGAAACTGAAAATTCTTTTTGACTTCTTCGTTTAGTGTTTAATCCCTTTTTGTTTTCAATTCACAAAAATTCCATATGCTTTGGTGAATTGTTTTGATGTTGAAGAACACAATTTGCTGTGGTTTATTATTTATGGGGAGAACTCTACAACCAGAGAGATATGTGTTATTATGTAGGGAGTCCTTATAAAGTTCACACTTGTGGAGAAGCCGTTTTATTCTTCATTGTTGACTATCTGGAGTTCTTGCGGGAGATTCCAGTCGATGACATTTCTAGCTGTTGCTTTGAAGGTTTGACGAAGACACTATGCTTTACACTTGTGGGCGGTTATAAGGTTGTATGTAAGTCAAGGGTCTGATGAATTCTTTAAAGTTCTAGCAATAAAAGGTTTTGCCCTTCTGAGATTTTTCCTGAATAATTATGTCAAATGATTTATTTATTTATGGGTTGACACATGCACACACGTAGTTGCATGTTTAGGGGACGAATTGATTTGGTTTGAATAGACTCTAATTAAATAAGTGTCACAAATTAGAAAGTTGCGAATTAATTTAAATCAGTATCACACACTGCATTTATTTTGGTTTTACAAATTGGTATCAGAGCAGGCTCCGCTAATTTATCGCGTGATCCTGATTTTTCTAGGATTTACTTTCTGATACAATTTGTCTACTCATGATTACAAATTGGTATCAGAGAGGGTTACTGTAATTTATCGCGTATTCCTATTTTTAGCAAATTTTGTGTGATATTGATTTTTTTTAATCAATTTTGTGAAAAATCGCAACTTTTACGATGAGGCACTTATGTAATCAGATGCCCCCCTTTGATGACACGAGTCACACACTGCATTTATTTCTCGTTTTAAATCCGCGTTGGATCATTTACAAACAGTTCAAAATCAAAGAGATTTTTACTGTGAAAAATTTGTTACCTTGGATGATGACTTTGTTTATTTAAAATTTCCCAAGAAGGAAAGTGATGATAGGGTCCTATTTTTAGAAAAAGAATTGGAGGACCTTAAAACTTCGATGGTTTGTGTTTGTGCCAAGGAGGATAAAAATATTTTAGTCAATGAGTTTCTGGCACGTGAAGAGACTCTTAGGAAAAAGTTTTCTTTAATTGAGGGAGAAAGAGACACCCTTATAGGAATTGTTGATAATTTGAAAAAGGCGTCCCTTAAATTGGAAGAGTCTAATTCTTTTCTTGATTAAAAAATTTTGATGTTAAAAAATGATTTGACAGACTCGAGTGGGTCTGATAGTGATGGTAATGGCTCATCTTGTTCTCATACTTCAATTGCTAAAGCCAAATCCATTATTTGTTTTAGAGGGTCAACCAATTTCAAGGATGTTAGAAAAGGTCAACCCATAGATGTCGTTCAACCCATTCACACATGTCCATATTATGGTAGGAAAGGTCACCTTTGGCATTTTTTTTATCTTGGAAAATGTACTAGGAATTTTATGTATAGTGTTCCCTTGGTTCCTAAATCCCCCACACGACGTTCCACATATATTTGGATTAGGAAATCACTTTTAGAGGCACTAGATTTTAGACAAGTTGATTCCCGTTTGCTTGTACATGATTCTTATCTCGTCATATCATATAGATGATTGTGTCCGCATGTTTGTCATACGCTAGTTAGGCTTTTTGATATATTTTTGCTAGTGTGTTGACATGTACTTTTTGTATTAAATTTTTTCTTTAAAAAAATTTTGAAAAGTGCAAAAAGATTTTATTTTGATAAATTTTTTAATAAATCAAAAAAGAGTTTTGTATTTTGTTTGCACCGTTTATGGATGAACACTTAGGATGACCATGTCACAACATCATTCCATTTTTCACATGACTATTTGATAGTGTTTTGAGACAATAGGGCAATTCATCCATGTGCTTTATAATGTTTGGAGCCATTAAGATGTAATTAAGTGTTACTTCCTACATTTTTGGCTCATAATTTCCTTTATTGCCCACATGCACATATTTATTTGATTATTGTGCTTGTCTTATCAAATATTGGCTGGGTGTTTTCACTTCAATACTGTGCTTAAAACGAATCAAGTGCGATAAAACTTGATAAGAAAGTTGTGAATGTAAGAGTCGTTTGTGAGTTTTTGTGCTTTGTTTGAAAACGGTGAAGGGCTACGAAAGGTATTCATCTATTCTTTGCGATTAAGCTGCCATTTAAATTGGACCTAAAAAATTGAGGAATTTTAATTATCCGGGGTCCAAAGAGGTTTAAAAGAGCCCAAAAATATTGAAAGGCAATAAAAAGAAATTCATGCCAATTATGGGACAGTTAGGTTTTTGCACCAATTCTACAAAGTTTGCAAATTTAGTTTATACACCTCTAAAAGAATATATATGAGGGAGTTTGGATGGAGAATTAAAACGGGTTTTCACGTCTTTGAAAATCTTAAAAAAGCGTTAAATATATTTGGACGTTATTAGTGTGGAAATCACTTTGACTTTGATTTGTTGATTTGCATAAGGCGATGTCATTTAAATTCAATAAATTTTTACACCGAAGGATACTTTTGATGTTCATTCATTAGGAGTACACGTATTCATCGTGCACATATGATTGATTGAGTTTATTTTCCTATTGAATGTGTTCACACCCATACATTTCATTTCCATGACTTGATTGTTTTAGTTAATCCATGGTGTGATTTTTAGTATCTTATTTTTGTATGAAAAAATTGAAAAAATCAAAAAATAGTTTGTGAATGTTTTTGGGATATACCTTTGCATGTGCGTAGTTTGATTCTGGTTTGCTATGAATTTTATCGTGTCACTCCTTGTTTTGATTATTTCTTCTTATCTGTCTATTTGGGGACATCATAAAAAGGGGCAGAAAGAATTATCATGTTATAGGAGAGTTTTTGCATTATGGGGGAGATTTGATTATATTGATTGATTTATTCTTATATTATTTCAAACTCGATGCGTCACAAAGGTTTTTTCTTTATCTCATGTATGTAGGTACAAAGATTAAAGAACATTATGTTCCACATCCTAATGATAAAAGCTTTGAGATCTGATGAAGACTTTTTGAAGAACAGTTTGAGATCTTGCAAATTTATTCAATGGGAGGGTAGATTTGTATATTCATTTTGATATTTGATAATTCGGATGTTTTTATGTATGTACCGGCATAGACATGGGGGGAGATTTGTAAGGACATATTTTTATAAGTCCGTTATCAATTTAGTATGTCATATACCGCTACACCGTCGAAGAGCATTCAAGAACATTCAAGCATCAAAGACAGATCCGAATATCAATTTCTTCATCAAAAAGACTCCTCGAAATTTACTTTGGTAAGGTTATGTTTTTAATACCTTAACTTTCCACTTAGAGCTTTTGGGTTATTTTTACAAAATATTTTCTATGTGTTGGAGCAGACTTTTTCGTCAAAAATTGAGAATGAGTATTTTTTCTAAGTATTGGAGCGGACATTAAAATAATATTTTTTTACGCAACAGTCATTCAAACGACATAGCACTATCATTCGAATGAGATAACCACGTCACACGATCTCGTTCGAGCGACACGTGTTCTTTGTTCGAGCGACATGCTTATCTTGTTCAAACGAGCTCTAATACCGAGGCAGTGCAATTTTGTATAAATACTCATTAAATGGTTTCGTTTTCATTAAGAAGTCCAAGCGTTTTCAAAGATAGAAAACTGCGAAATTGCAGATTCCTTTTGACTTCTTCATTTAGGGTTTAATCCCCTTTTGTTTTCAATTCACAAAAATACAATATGCTTTGGTGAGTTGTTTTGGTGTTGAAGAACACATTGTGCTGTGGTTTATTTTTTATGCGGAGAACTCTACAACCGGAGAGCTACGCGCTATTGTGGAGGGAGTCCTTATAAAGTTCACACTTTTCGAGAAGCCATTTTCTTCTTCATTGCTGACCATCTGGAGTTCTTTCGGGAGATTCCAACCGACAAAATTTCTAGACGTTGCTTTGAAGGTTTGACGAAGACACCATACATTACACTTGTGGGCGATTACCAGGTTTTATGTAAGTCAATGGTCTTATGAATTCTTCAAAGTTCTAGATATAAAAGGTTTTGCCCTTCGGGGATTTTTCCTGAATATTTGTGTCACATGCTTTATTTATTTATGGGTTGACACAAGCATACATGTAGTTGCATGTTTAGGGGATGAATTGATTTGGTTTGAATAGACTCTAATTAAATAAGTGTGCGGAATTAGAAAGTTGCGAATTAATTAAACTCGGTATCACACACTGTATTTTCTTTCGGTATTACGTAGCTGAATGGCTCGATGGTTGATGCTTCTAACCGAGTTTGATATCGTGTACATCACACAAAAAGCCATAAGAGGAAGAGACATCTCGGGCTACCTCGCTGACTACCCCATGGAAGATGATGATGACTGGATCTCTGAATTCCCAGATGAAAACATCCTCTGCACCGCTCAAGACGATCTTTGATGGAAAATGTTCTTTAGCGGTGCTGCCAATAAAAAGGGATATGGAATTGTGATACTTATGATCGCCCCAGATGACTCCCACACTCCCATCGCTATCAAATTGGATTTCCCCTGCACCAACAACATGACTGAATACGAGGCGTGTACGATAGGCCTCAAAATTGGTCTCAAGAAAGAAATTCAATGCCTAGATGTCTACGGGGATTCTTCCCTCATCATTGGTCAAGTGCTGAGAAAATGGAAAGTCAAGGAAAAAAAACTCCAGCCCTTCCGTGCCCACTTAGAAGAACTAGCCTCCCAATTCCAAGATATCACCTTCCACTACCTACCTCGAGCAAAGAATAACCTAGCCGATGACCTTGCTACATTGGCCTCCATGATCTACATACTCAAAGGAATAACAATGACCCCCTTCCTAGACCATAAGAAAGATAAACCAACCCACTGCAGCCATATTGAACTCATCACCACAGAAGATAACGAGCTAGCCAATTGATGGTACTATGATATCTCGCACCTCCTCAAGCATGGTAGGTATCCCGAGGGTTCAAACAAGAAATACCGAGCAACCCTCCGAAGACTGGCTGCCCAATACATCATCTGTCACAAAGCACTGTTCAAAAGAAACTTCGATGGAACCCATCTACACTGCATCGCAAGGGCTGACATTAAAGAGATAATGTATAAAATCCATAACGGGGAATGCCAACCCCACATGAACGGTCACATGCTTGCCAAAAGGATCATTCGAAAAGGCTACTAATGGACCACCATGGTCCAGGATTACACCGCCTATGTCCGAAGATGCCTCAAATGCCAACAGTTTTCCAACCTTCAACACCTACCTCCGCGAGAATTATACAGCATGACTTCCCCCTGAATGTTCTCCACCTGGGGCATCGACATTATAGGAAAGGTTAAACCCAAGGCTTCCAATGGGCATGAATTCATCCTAGTTGCCATTGGTTACTTCACCAAATGGGTCGAAGCTAAGTCATACGCAGTCCTGAACGATAAGAAAGTGGACAAATTCATCAAGAAAAACATTATCTGCCTATATGGGGTTCCGCACGATCTAGTGTCAGATAACGAGTTTCATTTCAAGGCAGAATCCACATAAGTGGTCAACGAGTATGGGATTCAGAGACACAAATCTTGTCCCTACGGACCTCGTACCAGTGGTGCAGTCGAGGCCGATAATAAAAATCTCAAAGCCATCATCAGTAAGATGACCGAAAGCTATCAAACTTGGACCGATCGAATCCATTATGCCCTCTGGGGCTACCGAACCTCAATCTGAACCTCTACTGGGGGTACCCCTTACTCTCTAGTCTACGGCATGGAAGCAGTCATACCCATGGTCTAGAAATCCCTTCACTTTATGTCATGTTCGAAAGCCAGATGAGTGAGGATGACTAGCATCAAAGTCGTCTCGACGAGCTGTCACTCTTGGACGAAAGGAGACTGAAAGCACTATACCACATACAAGGGTATCGCCTAATAGCGTGTTCATTTAATAAGATAGTCAAGGACCCAGGGTTCGAGAGGGGGAGTTAGCCCTCAAGGAAATAGTAGAGACCATATAGAATCCCATAGGTAAATTCAAGCCCAATTGGAGTGGCCAATACATCGTCAAGCATATCTTGTCCGACGATGCCACCATGCTCACCGACCTAGATGGAGAAGAGATGGCTCGTCCAGTCAACCTGGACTATCTCAAGAAATTTTTCCCCTAGTCTGAAATCTCGACGTGCTACGACTCTTCTCATCTCCCTTTTATTATTTTTTTAAAAATCTCTTCATTTCCCTCTTCCTAGAACTACGTGGTCCTGATCCTCTACAAAACCATTTTGAGAATAATTAAAACCCCCAGAGTTATGTAGGAAACTCATACATCTTACATGAGCCCGACCCTTTCTTTTTCACAATAAACTATTCTTTTTTTATCTTCGAGATCGACAGTTCATTCTAAACATATACTTGAACAAAAGGATTATGCATGGCTTAGCGATCAATATAGATAATTCAAAAATACAAAATTCATCAACAGGCACAACTATATGATCAAAAACTTATTTATTTAACTAATAAGAAATTACAATACAATTACATAAGAAAATGAATGAATAACTCCCTTACCACTACCTTCCTAAAATTCCCAAATATGTTCCCGAGTACAAAACAAACTCCCCTAAGAATCTTATCCATAGCTACCAGAAGAGCCCTCTCCATCATCATCCTCTAAATCCTGGGGTCCCCAAGCTTCCCCTGCCTAAATAGAGTGTCGTAGAAGCTTCATGGACCGATAAGCTTGAACCAGCCTCGAAAAAACCACAACACCTCCCTCCATAGTATCGGATAAGACAAGCCACCTTTGACCAGTCCCCACTAACAACATCTTGCTAACTAATCTTCTCTATAACCACTTCATATGATCCCCAGTCATGTGCCAAACTCTCCCAACTAACTAAGAGGGACGGGTCGACGGACGTCGACTCTCCCACAAAGAGGCAAGCAGCATGTGCAGACGTTCTGTCAGATCTTCTATCAGAAAGAAGTCTATTGCCCGAGGTGGCACAATTTTCTCCTAGCCAAATTGGCCCACACGTCACCAAGGGAAATAAAAAAAGGTCTGTCTGACACCAACTAGCCGAACGTATGGGTATTCTCCCAGTTACAGAATAGGAAGCAGCTGTCCCCGCCAAGGCAGTGACTAGTGCAGATTTAAAGCCCAATTCTCCACAAACTAGTTCTCCCAACTCTCAATATCCAGGCTCACGCTGATGAAATGGCGTGAAAATAAGTTGGGTACTGTAATACCCCGTACTTTTGGCTATATTTATTTTTGGGATTAATTAATTAAATGCGTATTAATTGGAAATTAATCCGGGTTAAAAATACTAACGAGATGCGAGTTGGTATTTGATTATGTGCATACATGTTTTATATGAGCATTGAATTATGAAATTTGTCGTGAGATCTATATACGATAATTTGGAAATTTTGTTGAGACGCGTGTGACCGCCGCGTCATGGTATATTATGTTAATTATAAAAGTGATTTTTAATTCTATTATCCGTATGGTCGTTTTGAGTGCGCTAACGCGTCCGGAAGGGTCGAGATAGTCAGAAAACACTAGCCGGGGGTGTAGTTTGGATTTCGGAGTATTTTTAGGCCATACCGGCATCAAAAAGGGTATTTTGGTAATTTTATATTTTGAGGAATTAAAAGTGACGAAAATTGGGAGTTTTAATCTGATTGGGAATTGACCCACTAAGCCACTAACCAACCCATATTAACCCATTAAGCTACGGAGGTTATCATTTAGGTTTCCAACTTTCCCAAAGAAAACCCTAGCCACCATAGCCACCTTTGGAGAAGGAAGCTTGGAGAGGGAAAGAAAGAGAAGGAATTCTGCAGAAACCTTTACAGAAATCAACACCAAATTCAGAGACAATCAAGGCAAGTGTTTTAATTATATTTAAATTCGTAGAATGTTCCTTCCATGTTAGAAAATTGAAGAGTATCAATTGTTCTTGAAAGATAATGAAAACCCATGAATTTTGAAACTTAGAACTTGAAATCTTGAGGAGGATTTGCATGTAGAATGATAGGTAGATGTTCATACTGATGATATTTATGATTGGATGAAATTTAAAACGGATTTAAATTGGGTAAATTCATGATTTAAAATTTTAGGGTTTGTGTTCTTGAAATATTGGGGGAAAGTGATGAGATTTGATGGTTTAATGATGATTGGGAAGAATTAACTCCGTAAATTACATTAGTTTATAACCTTGATATGTTTAGGATTGATTAGAGACCTTAAAGTATTGTTGGGACAAATTTTAGAAGAGATTTGAGGAGTAAAAATGGTGAAAAACGAGATTTAAAAAAATCTGGGACGAAGCTGGCAAGTCATTAGAACCCCTGCCCAGGTCGTTCGAACGAACTCGTTCGAACGACCTTCTAATGAATTGACCAGTCGCTTCTAACGAAAGAGAACTTCATTCGATAATCTCGTTCGAACGAGATATCGTTAGAAGTTACAGTTCGTTCGAACGAACTGAATCTCGTTCGAACAATCTCGTTCGAACGAGACTTCTAACGAGCTGACAGTGGAATCTCGTTCGAACAGCCTCGTTCGAACGAGACTTCTAACGAGTTGATCGTTTGGGCCTTTTTGGACAGTTTTGATTTTTGGAGTTCCGTAAACTTGTTCGAGGATATAGATAACATCCGATGATGATGTAATGATAGAATTGGGACTTTTGCGTATTTATGAGAAGGAAATTATATATGAGAGTTAAATTAAATGGACGGTTTGGGTTGAGACGTGAGTGTCTACTAGGACGTGAGAATAAATTATGGCGCGTATGATTATAAACCGGAATAGTATAAATTGTGATAATTATAAGTTGGTACGAGAATGCGATATGTACTACGATTAAACTACGGGATTACTAAGACGTGTGTTTACTTAGTATTGGTATATGAATTGTGTGTATAACATACCTACCATACTTGCTATCACGGGAGGTTTGCGTTCGCTTAGGGCCCTCTAATCCTTGTGTTGCCCGGATTTAGACTGGTTACCTTGATGAACATAGGTCATAGATTGACTTATTGGGATATTAATAAGTCCGCTGATCGTGGGAGCGTAGGTATATGCGTGACCCATGTGATGTGACTGTGTTCGCCTCCATTATTTGTGATGTTGTTATCTGTGAACTATTCCTGAGAGATTCGGAATATGTAATCCTTATGTACGTGATGTACCGGGATGGATAGCAGAGTATGTGTGCACCACAGCTTAGTTCTCGGGGTGCTTGTATTGTATATTTATGTTGTGAATAATATACACTTAATTAATGGGAACCTTCATGTTAATGTTATGAATGTAATTACGGTATTGTTTCAAGTTACATAACGGGTTAGCTGATAGTGAAATATATTGCATATTGAGCATCGGAGTTTACGTTAAATCCCTACTTAATTACGAGCGTTATAATGTTTATAGAACCAAGTAATATGGGTAGGACCTATGACAGTCTAGCTAGATATAATGTCACTTAGCTAGTGGTTTGTGTCGTTATAGATGGGTACTTACGTTAGGAGTGCACAGTTAGACGAGAGGTGAGAATATCATGTGAGTGCACGTCCTAACATGTACTTTGCATTTAATGTTTTAAATGTTTTTAAAGCACTTGCAGGTTTTTAAAATATAACTCCACATTCGGGCTCTGACCCGTTTGCTTTCAAATCTACTTTTCTTGTAAAACCATTTTAGGTGCCCAGCCACAAGGACACCATGCATAGGATACTCATTCTGGTGACGAGCTGTAGCTGTTTGTGGAAGCTACAGGGATTTGCTTGTAGACGCTTCTATCACTTGGATTCCAGATTCATTATCTATCAGTTTTAGGGCATGTTGCCCATTTCTATTAGAGTTACTTTTCCATTACAGTTTTCAGACTTTGGCATTGTATTGTTTTAGCATTCAGTCTATTTATTTCAGTTGTGGGATTTGTAGTGAGGAGTTTTTCCTCCAGACTTTATTTACGTTATGTGATGGTTATTCTTTTTACTTCATTACGGTGAATGGTGTTATTATTCTTTATTACACTTGTTGCATGTTAATCAGACTTTAAATAAAATTTGGCACTTACTTTTTAAATACTAGGTGGTTAGTAATAATAAAAATGTTTTCAACAGTGATGCTATTAACTGAGCCAACTTGGCATTTTGAATTAATTTAATAAAGGAGTAGCTACCCGGTATTTAATTAGTCGGGGTGTCACAGGTGGTATCAGAGCATCAGGTTCTAGTGTCCTTTAGGATCTGACGGCTTATTATGTTTACGCTAAGTTTCTTTGATATAGAGCCCTATATTTTAGGACTGTTGTACTCTTTTTGTGTATGCTTCGTTCTTCAGCTATTTTAAGTTTATAACAGTGAACTTATAAACTTCATTCTTATTTCAGATGCCTCCACGACGTGCACGACGAGTTCCCAGGGATGCAACGCCCGAACCCCAGCCCTCTCCAGTTCAGGGCATGATGAACGCCGCTGAGGTTGCAGCTATAGTAGCCCAAGCGGTAAATGCCGCCATTGCGGTTGTTCAGCAGGCACCACCTCAGGCGCCAGTTGCCGCGCCAGTACAGGCAAATGCATTCCCGTCTGCTTGGGAACGTGTACGTGACGCTTTTCCGAAAGCGCATCCGCCAGAGTTTGCAGGTAGCTCAGATGTGGTAGTCTCGAGCCAATGGAGGAAGGATATGCAGAGGCACTTAAGGATGTATGAGTGCACGGATGTCCAGAAGCAGGTGCTAGATACTTTCAAGCTAGTTGGATCTGCACTACAGTGGTGGGAGTCTATTACCACCATGGAGGAGAGGGATACTCTCACTATTCAGGACTTCTAGGTGCGGTTTGACCGCAAGTACTTTCCGTCGGCTGTTCACACGGAAATGAGGAGGAAGCTGATGAGTCTGAGGCAAGAGGGTAAGACCGTGGCCGAGTATGAGGCCGAGTTCACGAATCTGTTGAATATCGTTCCAGATGAGATACCAACAGAGAAGAAGAAGATTGAGAAGTTCACGGACGGGTTGACATGGAGGATCCGTCAGCATCTGTTAGGGAACCTTTCGTTGGCCACGTATTCTGATGTGGTTAACGCTGCTTTGTTACACTGCCAGGACCACCGCTTTCATATGGCTGAGGGCAAGAGGTCGGGAGAGTCTAGCCATCAGGGCAGGACTGGAGGACATGGTGCCAGTGGGGCACAATCTGTCCAGGGGCAGAGACATGGAGAGAAGGGTTCGCAGCAGGGGGATCAGAAGAGGTTCCGATCAGGGAACTACAGGCAGGGACACGGAGGTTTCCGTCAGGGCCATCAGGGTCCAAACGGCCATCAGGGCCAACAGGGGCAGAATGGGCAGCAGTTTCACCAGGGCCAGCAGGGCCAAGGGAGGAACGGTAGCGGCCACCAGGGCCGGGGACAGCAGGGGCAGAGAGGAGGGAACTTCCCAGGGAAGTGCTTTGTTTGTGGCAAGACTGGCCATAAGCGACAGGATTGTCCTGATAGGGGCAGGGCCCCACAGCAGCAGCAGCAGGGTGCTCGCCAGGAGCCATAGAGGCCTATGTTTATCGTCGCTCTTCCCGCACCGCCACAGATGGCAGCATTGCCACCCATTCCAGCAGTCCCAGTTCAGCAAGGGCAGCTACAGTATGGACGTGTCTACAACGTCCACCAGGCTGCAGTTCCACAGGCACCGCCCGCGATTGAGGGTACGTTTCCTATCCATGGCACTATGGGATGGGTATTATTTGATACGGGGGCTACACACTATTTTATAGCTACACACTTCTCGAAAGATTTAGGATTGTTAGCTACGGCAGAGAGCACAGTGACGTGTGTCGACTCACCATTGGGGAGTGGGTCACTTATTTTCTTTATATGCCGGGGAGTGGGGGTAGAGATTGGTGGTTTGGTATTACCTGCAGACATGTTAGTATTAGATATGCATGTTCACGATGTGATTATCGGTATGGATTGGCTCGTAGCTTATAGGGCCATAATTGATTGCTTCAGCGGGAGCATTATTTTTGCCATTCCGGGGCAAGAGATGTTTGTAGTGGCGATGCCTCGCCCAGAGGGAGGATCGACCGCTCATCTGTATTACATTGAGGAGGATACCTCTAAGGAGGTAGTGATTCCTTTAGATTCTATCCCCGTAGTCAGGGAGTATTCGGATGTGTTTCAGGAGATACCAGGCTTACCCCCCAGTCGAGAGATAGACTTTGTTATAGATTTGCTACCGGGTACGAGACCTATAGCACGTGCATCGTACCGTATGGCTCCAGCTGAGATGAGGGAGTTACGGGATCAGATAGAGCAGCTGTTAGGTCAGGGCTTTATTCGCAGGAGTACCTCACCTTGGGGCGCTCCAGTTTTGTTTGTGAAGAAGAGGGACGGTTCACTGAGATTGTGTGTGGACTACCGAGAGTTGAATAAGGTCACGATACGGAATAAGTATCCGTTGCCTCGAATCGATGACTTATTCGACCAGTTGAGAGGAGCTTCTTTCTTCTCGAAGATTGACTTGAGATCGGGATACCATCAGTTGCGTATCAGGGAGGAAGATGTCTCGAAGACTGCGTTCTTGTCGAGATATGGTTCTTACGAGTTTCGAGTTATGCCTTTCGGTTTGACCAACGCTCCAGCAGTGTTTATGGACTTGATGAACAGACTGTTCAGGGATTTCCTAGATCAGTTTGTCATTGTCTTCATTGATGACATTCTGGTTTACTCTCAGACAGAGGAGGAGCACGCCGAGCATTTGAGGCAAGTTTTGCAGACACTTCGTCAGAACGAGTTGTATGCAAAATATGAGAAGTGCGGGTTTTGGCTGAAGAAAGTCCAGTTTTTGGGACACATTATTTCCGACCGGGGAATATCTGTCGATCCGGGGAAAGTATCAGCGGTGAGGGAGTGGGGACAGCCTACGACACCGACTGAGATTCGTAGTTTCTTGGGTCTAGCAGGATACTACAGGAGGTTTATTCGGGGTTTCTCAGAGATAGCAGGTCCTTTGACACATCTGACTCGTAAGGGTGTGCCATACATCTGGAGTGACGCCTGTCAGTTGGCATTCGATGAATTAAAGGACAAATTGACCTCAGCACCTGTGTTAGCATTGCCGAGACCGAGAGTTGAGTATTTGGTTTACACCTATGCGTCTTTGCAATGGCTTGGAGGTGTATTACAACAGGAGAGACAGGCCATAGCTTATGCTTCCCGTAAGCTTAAGCCTCATGAGAAGAATTACCCCACGCATGATCTGGAGTTGGCGGCAGTGGTATTTGCCCTATGGATTTGGAGGCACTATCTTTTAGGGGAGAAATTCCAACTGTTCACGGACCACAAGTCCCTACAGTACCTGTTCACGCAGAAGGAGTTGAATATGCGGCAGCGTAGGTGGCTTGAGTTTGTGAAGGACTACCAGTTCGACATCCAATATCACCCGGGAAAGGCTAACGTGGTAGCAGACGCGTTGAGTCGTAGGCCAGCAGATGAGGTGGCAGAGGTGTGGAAGGCAAAGTGGAAGGAATTGGGACACTAGGATGCAGTGGCCCGATCTTTCATGTCTGTGATGACCGTTACACTGCAGATTGTCATGAAGGTAGTACGGGCACAGGCTAATGACTCGTTCTGTCAGGAGAAGATAGTTCGATTACTAGCAGAGGGAGCCGAGTCCTATAACGTTAGCTCAGACGGGGGATTATGCTTCAATGGGAGATTGATGGTTCCGGAAGGGGAGGAATTGCGACACAAGGTGATGGCAGAGTCGTACGGCTCACGGTTCGCGATACATCCCGGAGGGGACAAAATGTACCAAGACATGAGACGCCAGTATTGGTGGAGCGGTATGAAGAAAGATATCGCTG
The DNA here is from genome assembly GCA_949130495.1 of Sambucus nigra. Classification (NCBI taxonomy): domain Eukaryota; kingdom Viridiplantae; phylum Streptophyta; class Magnoliopsida; order Dipsacales; family Adoxaceae; genus Sambucus; species Sambucus nigra. Next base: position 525,566,016 of record OX422209.1, read on the forward strand.
AGTTTGTTTCGAAATGCTCCACTTGTCAGCTTGAAAAAGTGGACCATCAGAGACCGGCAGGACTGTTACAGCCGTTGGAAGTCCCGGTGTGGATGTGGGAGAGCATATCCATGGACTTTATCACGGGGTTGCCTACGTCACAGAGGGGTCACGACTCCGTTTGGGTAAATTGTGGACAGGTTGTCCAAGTCGCTCACTTTTTACCCGTAAGGATTGACTACACTACGGGACAGTATGCCCAGCTCTTCATTTCAGAGATTGTGAGACTTCACGTTGTGCCCCTAAATATCGTGTCTGACAGAGACAAGATATTTGTTTCGAGGTTTTGGGAGAGTTTCCAGGAGGCCATGGGCACGGAATTGCGGTTGAGTACGGCTTATCATCCGCAGACCGATGGGCAGACAGAGCGCACAAATCAGATGTTGGAAGACATGCTACGCATGTGCATTATTGACTTCGGGGGTGGATGGGAGTAGTATCTTCCACTGGTGGAGTTTGCTTACAACAACTCCTATCAGTTTACTATTGCCATGGCTCCGTTTGAGGCATTGTACGGTAGGCCTTGTCGTTCCCCAGCATGTTGGTTAGAAGTGGGGGACAACAAACTACTTGGGCCGGAAGTGATTCAGGATACTTCGGCAAGGATTGAGTTGATTCGGAGTCGCATTCGGGTAGCTCAAGACAGGCAGAAGAGTTATGCTGATGCGAAGAGATTTTTCAGAGAGTTCCAAGTAGGGGACCAGGTTTTTCTCAGGGTATCTCCTATGAAGGGGATTATGCATTTCGGGAAGAAGGGGAAGTTGGCATCGAGGTATGTGGGGCCATTTCCCATTATTGAGCCGATCGGACCGGTTGCGTATAGACTTGGGTTACCGGAGCATTTGCATCGGATTCACGACGTGTTCCATATTTCCTCGCTGAGGAAATACCTTAGAGATAATTTGGCTCATTCTCACATTGCTGTGGAGGACATCGATCTCCAGCCGGATAGCTCCTACGAGGAGGGGCCAATTGCTATTTTGGACCGAAGCGAGAGGAAACTGCGGTCAAAGATAGTTCCGTTAGTGCGTGTTCAGTGGCGACATCACAATGTCGAGGAGTCCACATGGGAGCGCGAGGATGAGATGCGCGAACGTTATCCAGAGTTATTTTTAGCAGGTACTTTCTAGTTTAGAATTTCGGGATGAAATTCAGTTATTAGGGGGGAAGTATGTAATACCCCGTAGTTTTGGCTATATTTATTTTTGGGATTAATTAATTAAATGCGTATTAATTGGAAATTAATCCGGGTTAAAAATACTAACGAGATGCGAGTTGGTATTTGATTATGTGCATACATGTTTTATATGAACATTGAATTATGAAATTTGTCGTGAGATCTATATACGACAATTTGGGAATTTTGTTGAGACGCGTGTGACCGCCGCGTCATGGTATATTATGTTAATTATAAAAGTGATTTTTAATTCTATTATCCGTATGGTCGTTTTGAGTGCGCCAACGCATCCGGAAGGGTCGAGATAGTCAGAAAACACTAGCCGGGGGTGTAGTTTGGATTCCGGGGTATTTTTAGGCCATACCGGCATCAAAAAGGGTATTTTGGTAATTTTATATTTTGAGGAATTAAAAGTGACGAAAATTGGGAGTTTTAATCTGATTGGGAATTGACCCACTAAGCCACTAACCAACCCATATTAACCCATTAAGCTACGGAGGTTATCATTTAGGTTTCCAACTTTCCCAAAGAAAACCCTAGCCACCATAGCCACCTTTGGAGAAGGAAGCTTGGAGAGGGAAAGAAAGAGAAGGAATTCTGCAGAAACCTTTACAGAAATCAACACCAAATTCAGAGACAATCAAGGCAAGTGTTTTAATTATATTTAAATTCGTAGAATGTTCCTTCCATGTTAGAAAATTGAAGAGTATCAATTGTTCTTGAAAGATAATGAAAACCCATGAATTTTGAAACTTAGAACTTGAAATCTTGAGGAGGATTTGCATGTAGAATGATAGGTAGATGTTCATACTGATGATATTTATGATTGGATGAAATTTAAAACGGATTTAAATTGGGTAAATTCATGATTTAAAATTTTAGGGTTTGTGTTCTTGAAATATTGGGGGAAAGTGATGAGATTTGATGGTTTAATGATGATTGGGAAGAATTAACTCAGTAAATTACATTAGTTTATAACCTTGATATGTTTAGGATTGATTAGAGACCTTAAAGTATTGTTGGGACAAATTTTAGCAGAGATTTGAGGAGTAAAAATGGTGAAAAACGAGATTTAGAAAAATCTAGGACGAAGCTGGCAGGTCGTTAGAAGCCCCTGCCCAGGTCGTTCGAACGAACTCGTTCGAACGACCTTCTAACGAATTGACCAGTCTCTTCTAACGAAAGAGAACTTCGTTCGATAATCTCGTTCGAACGAGATATCATTAGAAGGTACAGTTCGTTCGAACGAACTGGATCTCGTTCGAACAGTCTCGTTCGAACGAGACTTCTAACGAGCTGACAGTGGAATCTCGTTCGAACAGCCTCGTTCGAATGAGACTTCTAACGAGTTGACAGTTTGGGCCTTTTTGGACTGTTTTGATTTTTGGAGTTCCCTAAACTTGTTCGAGGATATAGATAACATCCGATGATGATGTAATGATAGAATTGGGACTTTTGGGTATTTATGAGAAGGAAATTATATATGAGATTTAAATTAAATGGACGGTTTGGGTTGAGACGTGAGTGTCTACTACGACGTGAGAATAAATTATGGCGCGTATGATTATAAACCGGAATAGTATAATTTGTGATAATTATAAGTTGGTACGAGAATGCGATATGTACTACGATTAAACTACTGGATTACTAAGACGTGTGTTTACTTAGTATTGGTATATGAATTGTGTGTATGACATACCTACCATACTTGCTATCACGGGATGTTTGCGTTCGCTTAGGGCCCTCTAATCCTTATGTTGCCCGGATTTAGACAGGTTACCTTGATGAACATAGGTCATAGAAAGACTTATTGGGATATTAATAAGTCCCCTGATCGTGGGAGCGTAGGTATGTGCATGACCCATGTGATGTGACTGTGTTCGCCTCCATTATTTGTGATGTTGTTATCTGTGAACTATTCCTGAGAGATTCGGAATATGTAATCCTTATGTACGTGATGTATCGGGATGGATAGCAGAGTATGTGTGCACCACAGCTTAGTTCTCGGGGTGCTTGTATTGTATATTTATGTTGTGAATAATATACACTTAATTAATGGGAACCTTCATGTTAATGTTATGAATATAATTACGGTATTGTTTGAAGTTACATAACGGGTTAGCTGATGGTGAAATATATTGCATATTGAGCATCGGAGTTTACGTTAAATCCCTACTTAATTACGAGCGTTATAATGTTTATAGAACCAAGTAATATGGGTAGGACCTATGATAGTCTAGCTAGATATAATGTCACTTAGCTAGTGGTTTGTGTCGTTATAGATGGGTACTTACGTTAGGAGTGCACAGTTAGACGAGAGGTGAGAATATCATGTGAGTGCACGTCCTAACATGTACTTTGCATTTAATATTTTAAATGTTTTTAAAGCACTTGCAGGTTTTTAAAATATAACTCCACATTCGGGCTCTGACCCGTTTGCTTTCAAATCTAATTTTCTTGTAAAACCATTTTAGGTGCCCAGCCACAAGGACACCATGCATAGGATACTCATTCTGGTGACGAGCTGTAGCTGTTTGTGGAAGCTACAGTGATTTGCTTGTAGACGCTTCTATCACTTGGATTCCAGATTCATTATCTATCAGTTGTAGGGCATGTTGCCCATTTCTATTAGAGTTACTTTTCCATTACAGTTTTCAGACTTTGGCATTGTATTGTTTTAGCATTCGGTCTATTTATTTTAGTTGTGGGATTTGTAATGAGGAGTTTTTCCTCCAGACTTTATTTACGTTATGTGATGGTTATTCTTTTTACTTCATTACGGTGAATGGTGTTATTATTCTTTATTACACTTGTTGCATGTTAATCAGACTTTAAGTAAAATTTGGCACTTACTTTTTAAATACTAGGTGGTTAGTAATAATAAAAATGTTTTCGACAGTGATGCTATTAACTGAGCCAACTTGGCATTTTGAATTAATTTAATAAAGGAGTAGCTACCCGGTATTTAATTAGTCGGGGTGTCACAGGTACAAACAATAAAGGGTATTCCGGAGGAGTCACCAGGCGGAATCTTTTAGACAACCCCATGAACAGCATCATTGGGCTACCCCTCAGAGAGTCAGAACGACCTTCTCGTCAAGCATCCAGGCCATTAAGAGTCTCCTCTAGTATCAGTGTCACAGGATTGCGATGGTATGACATCCATGAACTGATAGCTGCAAGTTGTGGGTCCACCAGCAGTTCCCCACTCACCAATAACGATTTTGAAACTAAGCCCAGAATGACGGCTTCGACATATCTAGCATCACCAACCTCCTGTAAATGCACAGACCGCATTATTGCTGGAGGAGAATTCATTCTTTCAATAACCAAGGATCTACCCGCCGAGTGCAAGATGCAGAGAAGTCCAGCCAATAACTCCTAGGGAGACCGGGAAAACTTAGGTAGAGTAGCCGACACAATAGGATTTACACCCAACATGGAAGAAAATTCCTCATAAGTCGGACACACATCTTCCAAGATAAAGAGGAATACATGGCCTTTGAGGTACCAAAATTGTACCGCTGACATCAGTATGTTCAATTCTATTGCCCGATTACGCCATAAAGAGACTCGACACATGTTCAAAGCATCATAGTCATCGTTGTAGGAGCATATAGCCTCCAAAGTCTCGAGGTAGTTGGCAAACTCAACACTAACAGGGAGAGCCATCTCACACCACAAGGTACTAGAGGCTGAAGAGGGTAGCAAACAAAGCTTTGAATTAATGGGATTGGACTGACCTGCCGATAGGCATGACAAGGTGCTTGCCAATCGGTAGCCTCCTGTTTTTAGAAACTTACATTTTCCTCTTTTGTCAAAATCAGAAAACTCAATAAAAATAAATCAATATTCTCAACAGAATTTCCAATTCCCTTTTCATCTTTATATAATTCCTCATTGTGAAAAAACTTCCTTTCAAAACTTCCAAAAATATTTCTTTTTACGGTCTCAACAACAAAGTAAAAAGCGCATATGCATGAATTCATTCATTAATGATTAATAGAAAATAATAAAAAAAACTCCATTGCATTGCATATATATTATTCTGTGTTATATCAATTTTGCAGGAAATAAAGAAAATCAGAAAAACAATGGGACTCAGCTCGAACCCACTTTCTCTCTCTCTCTCTCTCTCCCCCCTAAGCCTTCACCCCTCTCTCTAAGAGTTTCCACCCCTGCGACGCGCGCTCTTTACCCTACGATGAGATGACGTACCACCAATACTCGAACCAGACTCATCCCCGAATGAGGCAGATGGAACCAAGCAAGAAGTAATAGTAACCTCATACCGAATATGGGGAGTCATCGAAGATATTCAGTCCCTAATGTCCCTCAACCAAGTGGTGGACACCCGGACTTGCTGCAAGAAAAGGAAAAATTAGTATCAAGGAAAAAAGATCAAAAGAAACCAAAAAGAAGGAAAAGAGAAGAACATAAAGGTATACCACAGGATGAAGGACCTCATCTGTCAAGCCCAACTCCTTCGGGTCCATCGCATGAGGATGATGAAACATAGGCATCATCCCTCCATCAGCCCACCGGATGTTGTACAAAGGGGTATGCAACCTTAAAAAGGGGAGCTCCAAAGTTGTCGTCATTGCAGATGTCGATGGACCGCCACCGATATGGGAAGACCCCATTAGACGACTCAAACCCCATAGAGGGAAAGGCAGTGCATCGTATATGCTGGGCGCCATCAGCCAACTCATCACAAAGTCCATATAATCATACGGCACATCCGCATCAATATACAACAGATAGGACTCACCAATCATCGCCGCAATCCTTTCATCCTCTGGAAATAGCCACTCTCGCCTCATAGACATAGGGGGCCTCGCAGGTGGCACCACCACCTCTTCCTCAGTAATTTGTCGGACCACCCTCTCTCCTAGATACCAAGAGTGGACAAACTCATATTCCAGCAAACATCTCATCGGTGCATTCATTCCAGTCAACCCCGTGTCCTTAACAGCTGTCCCCCAAGGGTGAAAGGTCACCTGAAAAATCCCCAGTTGATATAAGTCAATACAGAATCAGAGCACATAAAGACCAAGATTGAAGAAGTAAAAACCCTTACCCTATCACTGGTCAGTACATTCAAGACCTAACACACCGCCTCTAGAGAAAGAGACTTCCTCAACTGCCGATTGGCCTTTAGCCATCGATACAACTAGCAAAAGTCCCCAAACAGTCTCATGCTTCAAAGAAATCAGCTGGGTATTACACCAGATCACCTCATAGAACCACGTCTGCCAAAGACAAGAATCCACAATAAAAAAAAATTGCACAAGCAAAATGCAAATGCATGAAAGGAAAATATGCAAATTAATGAAAACCTTAAGAAGATACGTGGCTCCAGTGAAAGACTTTCGGTAGCACCGGTTGAATTCATCTAGAGAAAAATAAAGGGTTACCAAAGTCAGGCTCCCCCAATCATTGAGTGGGATGTTCGAAAACATCCACAATTATGGTAAAAACCATAAATGGACAACGTCGCAGCTCGAATCTGCCAAAAATCTTCCAGCACTGGAAAAATGAACAATCGGGCCATCTGTCTCACCTATAGCCCGTCCTTCGTGTCAATCACCCTACCCAGTAAAACATCCCTCAGCAAGGACAGCCGGATAGAATCCCGAGATAAAATCCTCCCCACATCCCCAAGCGTCGCCCGCACTACCTCTGGCCTTACCCGCAAAGAGCGATCCACCTCTATCTGCTCTCCATCATAATCCATCCTCAGTAGCTGCTGCACATCTATGGGAGTCACAGTCATCTCCCCGAAGCCAAAATGGAAGGTGTGGGTAATGTCTCACCACCTCTCCCCCTGAGCGCATAAGACCGTCATTGAACGAGGTGTCTCATCCAACACAGACGCCAGCCTCCAAAAGCCTACTGAAAATACTACCCAATGCACTATAGGTGGAAGGTACACCCAGACAACCTTAATCCCCATCGAAAAACCTCAGACTGTTAAAGAAAAACCTTGTCAAAATCTAAAAAAAAAAGAAATCACCAAAAACCAATGCCAAAAGTAATTTTACTTACATAATGACCAAGGTTCACCACCCTCGAAGAGTGATGATGTGACGTCTCTCGCAGAAAGGTCTGCTCATCCGCAATTGGATCAAGTGCATCAAAAGAGTTCTCACTCCCCAAAGCAAGAGGTGCCATGTCCCTCCACTCCACGTTTGCCCAGTCGTCAACATCCAACCACTCCCGGTATACTGCAGTGCTCACAAAAGGGGCCATGTTTCAGATTATGAATTTCTAGAACGATTCTCAAAAGAAAATTGTAGAAAGAGAGAAGGCAAGAAGTTGTGAAAAATGAGGGGAAGCCACCCTCTTTCTATAGGAAGCCAAGGGTCATGCCTATCGGCACTGCACCCCTACCTACCGATCGGTACTGCCCTTTTACCTTCTCGAGGCAGTCCAAAAGTCCATGGCACTGTCGAATCGAACCCTCCACACCATGCCGATCGTCATCCCTCTTAAATTTTCATAAAAAAATCCAAGAAAACCATGAAAAATCCTCAGAAAATTACTAAAAATCCCGAGAAGGATTTAAAACATTTTCACCAGGAAAATTTCACACTCCCTCAAGCGGAACACTTACTTCCCTAGAGGACCTCTCAAAATCCAAGTGAATCTCGTCTTGACCGCGTCCCTAAAGAACCCCTGAAGTATCCCAAACCTCAGGTTTTCTACTGTCCCCCAAAAGTCTCCCTAAGAAAGGCGTCCAAATCATGGACCACCTAATCACGTCCCCAGTTGAATTTATAACATCCAATTGGCTATTCCCCTGCAAAGTCTCCAAACGACATGAAAGCTTCCCCAGCAATCATCTCCCCAGTTCAAATCAAAATCATGAGGTAATTTCCCCTGTAGAGTTCCCCGAGAATATCTTAAATTAAGCCCTTATAATTGGCTTTGACCCGCAGAATTGATCATTTTAACTTAAGGCCTCAGAATTGGCTTCGACCTGCAGAATTTGTCATCTCAACTAAAGCCCTCAAAATTGGCTTTGACCCACAGAATTGGTCATCACAATTTAATCCCTCAAAATTGGCTTCGACCTGCAGAATTGGTCATCTCAACCTAAGCCCTCAAAATTGGCTTTGAACTGTAGAATTGGTCATCTCAATTTAAGCCCTCACAAATGGCTATGACCCACAGAATTGGTCATCTTAACCTAAGCCTTTAGAATTGGCTTCGACCCGTAGAATTGGTCATCACAATTTAAGCCCTCAGAATTAGCTTCGACCCCTTAAATTGATCATCTCAACTTAAGCCCTTAGAATTGGCTTCCACCCGCATAGTTGGTCATTATAGCCTAAGCCCTAAGAATTGACTTTGACCCGCAGAATTGGTCATCAAAATTTAAGCCCTCAAAATTGGCTTCGACCCGCAGAATTGTTCATCTTAACTTAAGCCCTCAGAATTGGCTTCGACCTGCAGAATCGGTCACCCTCATCTCTAAGTCCTCAGAATTGTCTTCGACCCGCAAAATCGGTCACCCTTATCTTCAAGCCCTCATAATTGGCTTCGACTTGTAGAATTAGTAATCTCATCTTAAGCCCTCAGAATTGTCTTTGACCCGCAAAATTGGTCATCACAGTTTAAGCCCTCAGAATTGGCTTCGACCCACAGAATTGGTCATCTGAACCTAAGCCCTCAGAATTTTCTTCGACCCAAAGAATTGTTCATTTCAACCTAATCCCTCAGAATTGTCTTCGACCCGCAGAATCGATCACCTCCATCTCTAATCCCTCCGAATTAACCTTAACCCGTAAAATTGGTTATCTCAACTTAGACCCTCAGAATTGGCTTCGACCTGCAGAATTGGTTATCTTAACCTAAGCCCTCGGAATCGGCTTCGATTTTCAGAATTGGTCATCTCAACCTAAGACCTCAAAATAGGCTTCGACCTACAAAATTTGTCATCTCAATTTAAGCCCTCAGAACTGGCTTCAACTCGCAGAATTGGTCATCTCAACCTAAGCCCTCAGAATTGGCTTCGACCCACAGAATTGGTCATCTCAATTTAAGCCCTCAAAATTGTCTTCGACCCGGAGAATTGTTCATCTCAACTTAAGCCCTCAGAATTGGCTTCGACCCGCAGAATCAATCATTTTAACCTAAGCCCTTAGAATTGGCTTCGACCCGTAGAATTGGTCATCATAATTTAAGCCCTCAGAATTGGCCTCGACTCGCAGAATTGGTCATTTCAACTTAAGCCCTCATAATTGGCTTCGACACGCAGAATTGGTCACCCTCATCTCTAAGCCCTCAGAATTGTCTTCAGCCCACAAAATCAGTCACCCCCATATCTAAGCCCTCAGAATTGGCTTCGACCGACAGAACTGATCATCCTCATACTTAGGCCCTCAGAATCGGCCTCGACCCTCTGAATTAGTCATGCTCTTTCAAAGGCACCATGCTGTTTATTCGATGGCTATCATTTGTTCCAAACACACCCATCAAGGGATCTGTATACACCCCGTTGTAGCACCCCTAACCTCTCCTTAGGTCCTTAGCACGTCCCCTCATCACTACAAACCTAAGTCATACCCCGGGTACTGACCTAGAGGCCCTCGGAGACTCCCAGGCTCCATTTAACTAAAAGTCAAACTTTTTAGCTCGATCAAGACTGAATGAATTTTTAAAGGGCATTGAAACCCATTTCCAATAGTCCATCCCGTACACAATTCTGACTTACAGTACCGACGAATGATCAGTTTTCCCTGAAAATTGATCAGGAGGTCATCGAACGCTCCCAGGCTCCGTTTGAACAAAGTCAACTCTTTAGCTTTATCGAGACTGGGTGAATATTCAAATGGTACTGAAACCCCTTTCCAACGATCCATTACGGGCCCAATTCTAACTTAAGGTGCGGATGACTGATCCGTTTTCCTCCGAAAGGTCACCGAATGCTTCTAGCCCCGGTTGATCAAATTTAACTTCCCAAACTGAGTCACGCTCTCTATAATGTCTAAGTACAACTCCTAGCCTTTCCAATGGTCTGACCTGTGCGCTATTCTGACTTACCATGCGGACGAATGATCCGTTTGCGTCTAATGATTCCCCATCCGAAAGACCGACAAACGCTTCTGAGCCACATTTTACCCAAATTCAACTCCTGAACTTGAGATTAGTCTGAATACTTTCGAAGATATCTAAAGTAAATTTCCAACGGTTTGGCCCGTGCACGATTTGGATCAACGGTTTGCGCTATACGACCGATTTTCTGAAGAAACCTGAAAGAGACTGCCAAATGGCAGGTTCCAAACCCTGCCTATCGGAAGTGTGCCTAAAAACACTTGACGATTTGCAGGACTAAGACTATGCGGATCGGCAATGCCCTGGGCCTATAAAAAGGAGGGTCGGACCTCATTGCAAGAGGACTCAAGATCTGATATCCATCACTCTTAGCGAACTCAGAAAACCTCTCTCAAAGTCCACGTGATTTCCACATCCAAATCCCTTTCCAAACTTCACTTTTCATCATCTTTTTCATCAAACTTGGTGAATTAACTATCCTCCACCATCACCCAAGTGCAAGGGCCTCTCTCCAATATTCAAGATCAAGATAAAGATCTTCAAGAAGGTTCAACTTGCTCAACTCTCTCTTCAAATTCTCCTAAATTTTCATGAACTTATTTTATTACATAGAACTTTTATTCTCTCATCTCATACATCCTAATATAATTTGTATATAGTAGTATTGCACATCTCTTATTTTTAAATAAATAAAACCCAAAAAACAAGAAAAAGAGGGTTTGCTCATAAATTCCAAACGGGAATTCTCACACTTTTCGCACACTTTTCTCACAACTAAAAACACTTTTTTACACACACACACACACATAAGAGAAGTCCTTGATTGGATTTATGGGATAAATTCCACCCCTCGTTTTGCATACGAACTACATTGATTTTGATGCCTCTATAGGCTACGTAGGCTTCTCGGTGTAAAACCTGAGACTCGACTCCTATTCCTACTTTTTCCCATTTTCTATTTTCCTATATTCTTTAACCTAATTCTCTTAGATTCTACATATTTTCATATACATATATTTGTTCTTAGTGGCATATTATTCCATATGTGTTATCGTTCCATTATAATGATCAACGCTAGGATAATCGTGTAAAGCCTATTTTCTAATATTACTTGTAGGGACATTCCTACTGATGACTCGATTTATCTCTTCCATGATACAAGTCGATGATTCCTATCTCCACTACATATACACATGCACACATATCACTAGAAATAAAGGAAAGTATCAACAATCCATGAGAGGCCGCAAGGGCAGAATGGGTGCCTAACACCTTCCCATTTCGTAACTTAGCCTCCAGACCCTTTTTCAATCATTTTGGTTTCGTATGTATCAATATGTCTTTGGATGCTGTCCTTCGAGATGGGTCCCTTTTTCTTTTGTCTATTTTAAGTAAAATAGACTGGCGACTCCATCACTCTACATTTTTCATCTCATTATCGACGTCGGCCGAAGAGCTCCCGAGAGGGATGTGCGGGACCAAGATCCTCTCGAGAAGAAGACCCCCCTTTTCTTCGTATCTCCCGCCGTCCCGTCGAGAGGATCGGGGATGGCCACAATTATTTCGTGCAATCACCTTGGTTATGCCAATTGGTCATATCACTTTTTGATAGCCCCAAAAATCTTATTCTTATTTATAAACTCAATTCTATAGTTCACAATAGCCTAAACTTCATTTAATTTAAAAAAATCACATGTTGATTTTGAATCGATAATTTAAAATTAATCCGATTTTATTGAACCCTTTCTTATAAGCATGCATTATAACCAGGGAATAAACTACCGTTCTACCCACGGTGTTGTTATTTTTCTTGTAGAACTCTGGGTATTTACTGCTAAGTTTTATTTACCATATGGATAACGTTCTTTGGAGTTTAGGCTCAGAAGTGTTAATTTATCTTCAAATATTTTGGATTGATTATTCTCCCAAGGTTTTGGATAATTGTTATTTGTACTGCTATTAATCATAAGCCTATTTAATAGATAATTGTAGTTATATTATCATACTTCTTAATTATACTGCTTCATTCAGGATTAGAGTTATTTCAAATCTCATTTTCTTTTATCCTAAATTTATTCGATTGATTATGCTAATACTGCAAAGTTATTTTTATAAATTATTATAGACGTAAAAGTTTCTACTTGACAATGTTTTGCTTATCCTTTCCCCTTTCATATATTTTAAACAAGTACCTATAAGCAATGATGAGTAGTTCAAGCTAGGATTATATAACGACCAAGAATATTTTTATTTAGAGATTAGTCTTACGAAAATGGTTATTAGTCAAGCACTGATATATATATATATATATATATAGAGAGAGAGAGAGAGTATTGTACAGTTGAAACTATGGATTGTAACACACTGTAGCATCAATACAATTTCATATTTTGAATGAAAATATGGCTTCTATTATGATTTAGTATTTTGTAAGATAAAACTCGCACTCGCAAAATGGAGATGTGACAATACATGGTTACTTAATGTGGATTTAGGAGTGTTAATTGGGATTGAATTTTTCTTTAATCCAACTTTACGTTGGAAGTTTAAACTCAGTTCCTCTATTTCAATTCCCATACCCATATCATGTTCAAAACAAGTAGCAAGAAACACAAACACATGTAATTTGAACTGAATTAAACCAAACAAATCAATGTATAATTAAAACAACAGTAGTGGAGATAGTTAAATGACAATGAAGACATGTATCAGCCACGTATTTATCATCTCTGATGCTAACATAAACACCATAATTGAAAATATTCTTTGCATCCTATGTAGAACTATGATTTACATGTACATTCAATCTATATGATCGTATAGTTGAACTAATGGGTATATCCTTTTCTGTTTTGTTAAATAGTCCTGACATGTATCATTATTATATTGTGCTAGGGAAATCCCCTCCCTTCCCTTATTAATTTTTATACATCTATGTAGTATTTGGCTATATTATGCCATTATCATCTCATTATAAAAACTTTATATTCATTCAATTTTAACTTAACAATAAGTCAATAAATTTCAAGAGAGAAATACGCTTGATATTTTAACATACCCAATCAAGAGGAAACACAAAACTCTCAGTAATAGAAAGACTATGTCACTATAATAGAAGGATTATGTGACTGTAATATGAGGCGATCGGGAGCAGTCAGTTAGTGTATTTGTGTTTCCTACACGATAATGTGACGGGTTGACTATGTTGTGCTAACAACGCTCGAGTTGGTACTAAAAATATCACACGTGAACTCGGGAGTGTGATACTAAGGTAACTCTTCAAACCACAACTGATAAAGAATATAAGATCTATGATTCCACTTAAAGGACCACAAGGCTTACATTGACAAGGGCATTACAACGCCTAATCTATTATATAACTATATTAATCCTGAGTTTAGATATATTACTCAAAGGACATGTGTTGGCTCTCATGCCATTAATAGTAGTAGTGGTAAATAATAGTAATGACTTAAGTTGAGGTTCTTTGGTTAAGTATAACTACTAAATTTCTTTCAAGTATTTTTATTTTTTTATATCACTAATATACTTCTTCCAAACGTCCCATTATTAGTACACATCAAAACCCTGTAATCAATTCTTTCCTTTGGATAATGATTTTGTTTTTCTAATATCATCACTTTCCACATAAAACCATGAAGTTATCCTCATCAGTGATAATTAGGTTATCTTATTCAACCAAGTTGAATGGATTTTTAAATCCGACTGGGTTTTCCCCAGAGGCACGTTATTGCTCGTCGTAAATTGACATTGTAGCGTTTGTTCCCTTGAGGAGAAAAAAGATGGGGGTATTCAAAGGGGGTGAATAAGGCTATTAATAGGCCTCAATGCCTACCATTTTTAATCGTCCAATAATTTTCCTCCATCTTTCAGTTCTCTTATCAAAATTTAATCTAGTTAGTTCAAATACAAATGCATAAAGTTCCATTACCTTAGTCTTGAAGATTGGAGTACTAATGTATGTAACAAATGAAAAGAATCAAGAACACAATGTATGTTTAACACGTTTTGCATGTACCCACTGGTGAAAAAAGTATGATTTGCATAAATTATTACGTATTATAGTTGCAAATTTTACCATCTTTAGTAAACAAGAATAAAATGATTATAGCCCGTCATTTTCAGATGGAAACTGCAGTGATAAGAGTAGACTTGTCATTTAAATTTGACTGTAAATCAATAAGACATGGGGAACTCAGAAGATAACATTTGTTTGAGAGAACACAAAGGTAATTCATATGCATTTTGAGGAAGATTACAATGTAAAAATAATAAGAATTATTTATAACATGAAATTAATTCGTATAAGATCTTAATATAATCATGCAATCACAAATTCGTTTTTAACTACAAATTGTATGGAAAAATACCTTTTTTCCATGAGGACTTAATTTGTTTGTAGTCCTTGATGTGTCTTGAGAAAAGCTCCTAGATGTTCCTTTCTTCAAGAACTTATCTCTTCCTCCGAATGATTCAGAATCTCTTTAAAAACCAGCTAGAATTCCAAAATATGGAAATTTTGGAAAATATGGATTTTTCTTCCTAGCCCAAATATATTTTTGTGTGTTCTTGTGTACCAAATGGTGGAGGTTGGTTACTATATATAGGGTGGAAGGGCACCCAAAATTCTCTTTAAAACTCATCATCTACCATCCACCAAAGTAGCTTAAGGGACTCACAAATATACCAAAAGTCATGTGACCTTTGGAATAATAATTTTCTAACATTAATACATAAATTTAATCCAATTCATCCCCTCATTTGGACCTCACTAATTAGGAGAAATAATTAATTTATTTAATTTATAATTACAAAATTTGGCCGATTTTTGTAATTATTAAATAATTAAATATTAATTCTAACAGTCTCCCACTTGGTCCTAATAAGGTTATACATAACGAATTGATTAACAAAAGTTGTACAAGTATCTTAGAACATCATTAAGCACCTTAACTAAATACTTGATTAGTGTGAGTCATGGAGGTTCCACACTAATTCAAGAGCATGGTTCCTTCCACGTACCACGCCACCAATGTCATATTTAATAAGGATAAATATGTGAGATATCATAATGGTCTCATAATGTCTTTCTAAAAAAAGAATATTTCTCTCACATTAAGTCATTCACATGCATGTATATAATTAAGAGAGAAATTTAGAATTTAAAAACACTTTATTGATATCAAAAGTTGTGTCAAATAACTAAGCAAATAGCAATTTCACAATTAACTACTCGAGACTCATCTCTTTAGTATGTTGCAAAAATATCTTTGGAGATAGCCCTTTCGTTAAAGGATGCGCTATATTATTATCAGTACTGATGTATTCAATTGACAGAGTTTGTTTTTGAACTTCTTCTTTGACAAATATATACTTATTCTCAATATGCTTAGCTGCTTTTGAATATCTATCCTTCTTTGAAAAGAAGATTGCTGCGACATTGTCACAATAAATCTTCAATGTCTTAGATACTGAACCCATAATACTAAGTCCTGAAATAAAATTTCACAGCCATAACCCATGATTTGTAGCTTCAAAAAAATCCACAAACTCATCCTCCATAGTTGAAGAAGCGATAACACTCTGTTCAGAACTTTTCCATAAAACGGCCTCTCCTGCCAGAAAGTAAGCATAACCCGAAGTGTTTTTCCTACTGTCAAGTCATCCTCAAAAATCTGAGTCTGAATAACCAATCACCTCAACGTGATCGGATCTCCTATAAGTGAGCATATAGTCTTTTATTACTTTTAAGTACCTTAACACCTTATTCGCATTCTTACAATGGAAGTCACCCGGATTACTTTGATATCTTCCCAGCATCCCAATGGGAAAACTAATATCCGGTAGAGTACAAACGTGAGTATATAATAAAATCCCTACAAGAGAAGTATATGGCACACCTTTCATGTGATCCCTTTTCAATTCAGTTTAAGGACATTGACTTAAACTAAATTTCTCCCCTTTTAGAAGTGGAACATTAATAGGATTAAAATTTTGCATGCCAAACCTTTGTAAAACTTTGTTAACGTAAGTATTTTGAGACAATACTATCAATCGTCATGATCGATCACGATAAATATCTATCCCGATCACGAAGGATGCCTCACCCAAATATTTCATTTCAAAGTTTTGCGAAAGGTACTTCTTAGTGTCCTTTAGTAAACCAATATCACTGTTGGCGATAAACAAGTCATCAACAAAAGGACTAAAAAAACAAACTTAATCCCACTGGTCTTTAGGTATATACACCAATCAACAGTGTTTTACTTAAACCCAAAATATGTAATGGTATGATGAAACTTAAAATATGATTGACAAGAAGCTTGTTTAAGTCCATATATTGATTTCTTTAACAAACAGACTTTGTGTTCCTGTCCTTTTTTAATGAAGCCCTTTTGTTGTTCCATATAGACTTCTTCCTCTAAACTCCCATTAAGAAAAGTTTTTTTAACATCCATTTGATGTATGTCTAAGTCATAATGGGCTACTCATGCTAATATGACTCTAAGTGAATCCTTCTTTGAAACAGGAGAGAAGGTTTCACTATAATCAATGCCTTCTTTTTTAGTAAAACCTTTGGCAACAAGTCTTGCTTTATGTCGTTCGATATTGCCATTTGAGTCACGTTTGGTCTTATATATCCACTTAGACCTGACTGCTTTATGACCTTTAGGAAAATCGGCTAACTCCCAGAATTGATTAAAATCCACAGATTTTATTTCATCATTCATGGTATTAATCAATTTATTAGAATCTCTGCTAGACACAGCTTTTTCATAAGATACCGGATCATCAATATCCCCAATGTTAATTTCATTTTCTTGAAGATACACCACATAGTCATCTGAAATAGCTGATCTTCGATTTCTCTGAGATTTCCTTAAAGCTATGTCTTGTGGTGTTGCAATAATAGGTGCATTTAGTGGTTGTTTAGTATGTGGTGCATCCATTTGTTCTTCGTTGTTGTTCGGAGTAGTAATCGATTCAATAACTTCAGTATGAACAATAGGAACAAAAGGAACCTCATTGTGATTATCCAGAATTCTTGGAAGAGGAGGAGTTTCCTTGATTTCTTGAATAATCACATTTCGAACTTCATTACTCCCACTAACTTCACCATGTTCAATGAATTTAACATTTTTGGTTTCAATAGTTCTTATTGTATGGTTATGACAGTAGAATTTATATCCTTTTAATTTTATTGGATACCCAATAAAATAACAAGTTAACGTTCTAGGTTCCAACTTCTTTTCATGTGGATTATAAATGCGTGCTTCTGATGTACATCCCCAAACACGAAAATGACTTAAAGAGGGTTTCCAACCTTTCCATAGTTCAAAAGGAGTTTTTGAAACGACCTTGGTAGGAATCCAATTTAAGATATGTGCAGCAGTCCTAAGAGCATGCATCCATAAAAACATAGGCGAATCGGTTATACTTATCACACTCCTACCCATTTCGATAAGAGTACGGTTGCGCCTTTCAGCGACATCATTTTTCCAAGGCGAACTAGGCATGGTGTATTGTGAGAAAATACCTAAACGTTCAAGGAGTTTAGCAAAAGGATCGGGATGTTATCCCGTTTTATCATATTATCCATAAAACTCACCACCTCTATCCGATCGAATGTTTTTTACCTTTTTGTCCAATTGTCGTTCTACTTCTGTAGTATAAACCTCAATCGCGTTAACAGATTGAGCTTTATCATTTAACAAATACAATGTGCAATATCGGGAAAAATCATCTATAAAAGTGATAAAGTATTTTTCTCCTCCAATATAAGGAACATCAAAAGGACCACAAATATCTGTATGTATAATTTCAAGAAGCTGGGTGCTTCTTGTGGATCCTTTCTTTGTATGTTTGGTTTGTTTGCCCTTAATAAGCCTTTCAAGTCTCTTTCTGGATTTGTATCCTAATCTTTTATGCCGCAAGTAAGTAGAATTCTCATTAAATGAGAGATGTGTATTTCCAATATTACTATGCAGAGATAATCAAGATTCCGAAAAATGAGGATCAATTTTAAATTGAAGCAAACCTTCGTCAAAAAACCCGAGCCAGAACCAGAATTATTCTTATATAATGTAAAACCATTATTGTAAAAGTGAAAAGAAAATACCCTTAATGAGAGTTTAGACAGGGAAATTATATTTCTCAAAACAGTGGGTACGAAAAGAGTGTCTTCGAGATCCAAATAAAGGCCATATTGTAATTTTAGCTTCAACTTTTTCTTTAGCCCGGTTTCCCATGTAAAGAATATATTCATTTTGATTTATTTGTCGATGGACAGGAAGCCCTGCATAGTATTTAAAACACGACATGTAGAACTCGAATCAATCCACCATGTGTTAGAAGGAACATCAATCAAGTTTGATTCGAAACATACATAAGCACAAAGTGTACCTTTGTTTTCAAACCAAGCTTTACACTTTATGCAGTCTTTCTAAAAATGCCCCTTCCTGTGTTAGAAGTGACATGTGGCTGCTTATTTTTCCTTCTTTTGGTTGGAAGGACCAGGACCGTGCTTTATTCCCTTTGCTTTCATTTTCTTACCATCCCCTTTATTGGCCATCATATTTACCACTTGCAATTTAGTCACCTTACCATTTTGCTGCTTAAGACGTCCTTCTTCTTGAACTAACAAACTTTGCAGTTCATTAACATTCCATTTATCTTTTATGGTATTGTAATGAATCTAGAAAGACCCGTAATCAGAAGGCAAGGAATTTAGGACAAATTGGACTAAGAAAGAATCGTCCACTGAACATCCTATGGTCCTTAGTTTGGCAGCAATATTTGTCACTTCAATAATATGTGCGTTCATGGTCTTAGTGCCATCGAACCGCATAGTGGTCAAGTCGTCCATAAGTTTCCCAGCTCGGGATTTATCAACAGTGCGAAATATTTTCTTAACATTTGTCATATATTGTTTGGCGTTGGGTGTTTCAGGTAGGGAGGATTTTACATTTGGTGCAATGCACATTCTAATAAACATCAGACATGGCCTATTTGATTTGGACCATGTATTGTAAATTAACACATCATCCTCACTGCTTTGTTCAGTAATAGTAGTGGGTTCATTAGTAAGAAGTGCTATGTCAATGTCCATAACACCAAGGTTAAATTCGATTTGCTCGCACCATTCCGACAGATTAGTTCCGTCAAATTTCGAAAAGATTGAGGCTTGGGAAAACAGTTTGATATATGCTAAAAAATGCTCACTCTAATTAAAAATTAACACAGATAAATAAAATTGCAAGGAAATGAATATATAAACTTATCAATTTTTGATGGGAGAATCATATCAATTGTGTCAGAAATTGACCTTTAATATTTACTAAATCACAAAACCATAAAAGCAAACTATCTTTAATGGAATTTTAGTACAAAAAATTGTGATTTAATAAACGCATTATTGGACAATTTAATATTTAATTAATGATTCTAAAGTTTATTAAATGTATATATGAACAAACTTTAGAATAAACAAAAAGTTGATATTTTCATAATGAGTCATTGTCCTGTGTTTGGCACGAGACGCTTTAATCAAAATATCAAAACAGTAATATTTAATATTCAATGTTATAAATCACTGGCCTATGTTTGGCACGAGACTTATAAAAATATGAATATTAAATTTAAAAATATAATATTTTTATCATTCGATGTTATGAATCATTCGCATGTATCTAGCATGAGACTCATAAAAATATTAATATTAAAATTTCCAATATATTTAATATTAACTGTTATGAATCAGTGGCATGTGTTTGGCATGAGATTCGTCAAAATATGAATATTAAAATAACATAAGTCTAATATGAAATATGTTCTGTTTGGCACGGATATTCAACTAAAACATGATTATTAAAACAAGGTTTATAAAGCAGTTCTAGATGCAACACTTATAAAATATAAAAACATGAAATTTTGCCAAAAATGGAAAAAATGAGTTAGCAACATGAATCTATAGAAAATCAGTCTAGAAACTCAAAACTTTCGACGGAATTAAAAATAAATTTTCTAGAGTGAGATATGATCCCCGAGATTTTGTACATAAATGGAAAATTTAGAGTGTTGATGGCCTAAACAATCTCGGATCACCGAAAAATAGTTTATGTCACAACCTAAGGTAGTGAAAATCTATCTTTGGCCCATTTTCAATCAGACTATCGAGTTTCATCACATTTTGAGCAAGTTCGGGGGTAAAAACACTATTCACCGTAAGCGCTTTTTAAAATTTTTTGTTCCCGAATTGCTCGAAATTGGTAGGGTTGATTGAAACGGATTAGATAACCATTAAAATAACATCAAAACGACATATAATTGATTTTATCGCATCAAATTAAACTGTTTTATGTGGATTTTCAACTGTTTTAATAATTCCTATAAATCTTGTTAAACAATTAAACTACTTTCAACATATTTGTTTAAACAGATTTTGAACAGATATGTTAAATAATTGGAAATAGATTGATTAACGATCATAACTATTTTAAACAAATCAGATCAACCAAGACAATTTCAATTCAGATTTTTAAACAAAAATCAAACAGAAAATTCTTAACAGATTGAAAATCAAACATGAATTTTTTAACATATTAAAAATCAAACAGGAATTTTTAATAGATTGATAATCAACTTATAAAACTGTTCTTATTCAAATAAACCAAACAGAACAGTTTTTAATCAAATTTAAAACTGTTCTAAATCAGATTATAATTAATCAAATTCTTGGCAGAATCAAATATGTTCCATAAGAACAATTTTTAACATGTAACACATATTATTATGATAAATCTCAGTCAGTGTTAAAAAAAATAACATGTAACACTACACATTATTATAACCAAATCGGTGTTACAATTGTCACCAAAATACTACTAATCATGATAAGCAAATCATCAAACAAATAGTGCAGAATTAATCAAGAAATATGGGTTTATCATTATATGTAGTATGATCATATGAATTTCGTAAAGGGATATCATGACAATATTTAAACACGGGTCTGATACCACATGTAAAAATATTAATAATTATTTATAACATGAAATTAATTCTTATAAGATATTAATATAATCATGCAATCACAAATTCGTTTTTAACTACAAATTATATGCAAAAAGACCTTTTTCCATGAGTTCTTGATTTGTTTGTAGTTCTTGATGTGTCTTGAGAAAAGCTCCTAGATGTTCCTTTCTTCAAGCTCTTATCTCTTCCTCCAAATGATCTATAATCTCTTTAAAAACCAGCTAGAATTCCAAAATATGGAAAATCAGGATTTTCGCTTCTTAGCCCAAATATATTTTTGTGTGTTCTTGTGTACCAAATGGTGGACATTGGTTCACTATATATAGGGTGGAAGGGGACCCAAAATTCCCTTTAAAACTCATCATCTACCATCCACCAAAGTATCTAAAGGGACTCCCAAATATACCAAAAGTCATGTGACCTTTGGAATAATAATTTTCTAAAATTAACATAAATTTAATCAAATTCGTCCCCTCATTTGGACCAAACTAATTGGGAGAAATAATTAATTTATTTAATTTATAATTATAAAATTTGGCCGATTTTTGTAATTATTAAATAATTAAATATTAATTCTAACATACAATACATCATCTTGCAAATTAACCATAAGTTAGAAAATTGGCAAAACTCTCAACTGCCATGAATTTATTAGCCTCTTGAATAACTAACATAAAACGAGTGTAATGAATTATCACCTTCTTCACTTATTAGCATGTGATTCTCCATAATACACTTCAATGAACGAAAAAAGAAAAAGAAAAAAGTTAGTGGGAGATGAAATTTTTTGTATATAAAGTGAGTTAATTATGGGAATGGACACTGATCTCCTTACTTTGTACTTGCAGCATAAGTTAGACTAATATAACCACTATAAAACAATAATTAGAATTGTAAAAACATAATCACATATAGCATCTGTGAACAACAATCCATACATCAGAACATAGGCTTTAAATGCAACTTTGCATCATAAAGTTGCACAAATAGATGAAAAATCAATTGGGATCTCTTGGTGATATTATATACAAACAAAATTCCGTATTATGAAAAGATTATTTGATAAGAATAAAAGAAAATATGCAAAGGTACGAAACACGAAGAAAGAATAAACTACAACCACAATCCCATATAGGATCCTTTTTCGTTCAGCGAAAAAGTCATAATACATCTCATTATTTGCCATTTCCAATAATACCAATATAGTCGATTCTTATAATCAAATAATATAACTAACTCTTGACATATTAATGAATTCTAGGAACTTTTTAAATAAGAAAAGAGAAATATGAGGGATTGGAAGGACTCAGTCAGTTGGAAATAGAAGTAAAGATATCTAGACAGAGAGCAATCATTAATGATATCAAATAAATGAATGCACAAATGGAACATCTTCTTATTTGTCCCACTCCAATATACAAAACAACTTATTTCCTGTGGGGAAAACCACAACAAAAGGCATGTTATATCAAAGTGTATCCTCTAATTTGTAAAAACAAACCCATGTTTTCTCGCTATGAATTTGTTTCATTCTGTGTTACATAGTTTGCATATAGATTATGTTAAACTCATCATTCTCCATCTAAAAGTTACTAATAGAAATAGTCAATTCAATATGGAAGAAACTTTTGAAATTACACGAAATGTAATTGTATATAAATTATCATTTCTTCAGTATTTTTAAAAGTGTGTGTGAATTGTCCATTCTCCTCATCAAGTATCCTCTCTTATGAAGGCAAATCCTTAAGAACAGGCATGAGATCAACAACACCAATGATTTGGCATGTTCAACGCGAGACATCAATCCAAGGTAAGGGCCATCAATGGACGGGGCTTCGGCTTGGGAATTTTTGATTTTTAAATAGACCAAGCTATAAACATTAGTGGTATAACACATTTGGCAAAAATGTAAAACCATGACACATCAAAATCCTTACATGCATGTGGGAACTGTTTTTAGAAAATCAAAACACGTTCTTGATAAAATAAAAAAATAAAAAAGGTATGAAAAAAGGCATCTACGTATAACAATGTATAATCATTCAACATAAATAAGACACGAACCATTACTAAACTCAACCAGGTATATATGTTGAAGCACTCTACGAAGATCATAAAACATAGTGTAATTATGTGAGTTAGCTATCAACAACACCAATGATTTGACATGTTCAACGCGAGACATCAATCCAAGGTAAGGGCCATCAATGGACGGGGCTTCGGCTTGGGAATTTTTGATTTTTAAATAGACCAAGCTATAAACATTAGTGGTATAACACATTTGGCAAAAATGTAAAAGCATGACACATATCAAAATCCTTACATGCATGTGGGAACTGTTTTTAGAAAATCAAAACACGTTCTTGATAAAATAAAAAAATAAAAAAGGTATGAAAAAAGGCATCTACGTATAACAATGTATAATCATTCAACATAAATAAGACACGAACCATTACTAAACTCAACCAGGTATATATGTTGAAGGACTCTACGAAGATCATAAAACATAGTGTAATTATGTGAGTTAGCTATGAACTAACCATCATCGGGAGTCGATAAGATTTTCCAGACCTTCATATGCCTTCCCTTTTAGAAAGCATATTGCAGGTGAAAGCTATTGCATGATAGAAAAGTCATGTTTTTGTTACTAAATTGAAGATGTGCGTTACCAAAATCAATACATTCTCTTCTTATGACATCTCGTACCATGAAAAAAATATGGCAAACACTGATGGACAAAATAATTTTACGGCTACAAAACAAGTTGTTGTTTATGTTCTTGAATATTTAGATTGACAAAACCATAGATGGAGCGACAAAATCGAAGTTATATATATTGTACTCATATTTTGGCATAATAAAATCTATAAATGGTCTAAAGTACTTCGTATTATCTTAAAACATGACAAGAAGTAGTATTTTGAACAAGCAACTAAATAAACAGGTCTCTCTGTTGGCCACAATCTGACCTTAGAAAATCTTCAAACAAATATAAAAACTCGAAGAATTTGTCATGGAATAATTTCTTGCATATCTGAAGAAGTTAGTTTATAAGCAAGCACAAAGAATGGTTACATTCGATATATATTTATGCGTAGTGTTCATAATGAAAATTCACGAAATTAGAAAGTTGTAAATAGATAGATTTGTTTTGTTCATAATCCAAATCCAAATCCATGACCTATGCTACACAACCTTGAGTTTTATCACTACGACTAAATTGCCTCACTATGTAAGCATCATACCATGTGCTAACCTACTAATTATAACAACTATATATTTGTTAGGGTACAGGGCGTCAAGCATTTCCTGTAAACACTAAGGCCGATGCTTATGAACACCACAAGGGATCCTATTTCTCAAAGCCAAACTACAATACCATCCAAATTTTGGTAGGACGCAGGACATCGGGTATTTCCAAGTGAAGGCCCACCCTGACGCCGCCGCAAGAGGTCCGGTTATAAAACATCACAACTTATTTATTTGATACTAAGTCACCATAATTATCTAGGTTCACTCCTAGGTTACACCAATCACTAAGATTATCCAAATCCACGTTATAGTTAAGGTATATAAATAAACCTAAGTCCTCAATGAAGGGGCTAATAGTCCTTCACCACGAAACCACACTTATAAAAACATTTCTCAGTCCTTTAATTTCAAGCTTTTCATCTAAGTCGTGAAGAACACTATATGATGTTACCATTACTACTAAGGCTTTTTTTAGGATATGGGACACTGTCATAACCCATATATCCCTAGGTATACACCATCGATGTCACTAAAGATCCTATTCATCAAGTATTGCATTACTCTATCAATTATATTCGAGAGAGATACCCAAGGTCCACACACTTTCCATTACAGCTCATCATTGTCACTTACGTAACCCTTTGCCATAAATTTTCAGTAACGTTAATCATGGCTCATAAAGTACATTTATCGACTAATGGCCACTAAGGCGCTCACCCACAAGGATATCCTTTTATCAACTAAGACTGACTTATCTTCTAGTGTCGACCCATATAATTTACATGTTCATCATGTCACTCATCATCTATAGTATTACCCCAAGGATCAAGTTTTCCGAATTATCACATCGAAGTTGACCTTCATATGTGTAAACCCAAGGCTACATATGATTTAAAATAACGATTTCTCTTTCCATAATAATGACACTCTATCAATCAATCCCTACCGTTGATTATTCACAATTTTCTACCACTTGCCCAGCGGGCGATATCTCATTTTATCAATATCTCCAAGGACTCTACACCAACAAGGCTGGAACACAAACACTTCACACTATGAACCACAATGTCATTACTTACTGGCTTTCATGGATGCTCACAAACTATTACCTACTTAATCAGAATTTACAGAAGTGATTTACAATGATTACAAGATTGTATGCCACTTGGCACTAACTAACTTGTCGTGAAAACCTCTTTAACTTACTATCGAGGATACAAACTAAACCGTCAACAAACTAGAATGATCGGCCCAAACTATACGGGCATTTAAAAATCCAATACCGACCTCACCACATCACACCCGAAAGGGACCTTGAACCTATAACTCTGATACTATTTATAACGCCCGACCCAGATTTATGAGTTACTCATGATTCAACTCGATCCGAATCGAGTCGTTAAGTGTGAAGTGCAATGAAACTACCTAAATAATGTTGCTAGTCTAATTTTATTGTAATCAACATTTCACTTGTTTAGCATACGATTCCAATTTCAGGATAAACTACGTGTCTGGCCCGCGGGATGCACCCCGAAGTCCAAGTAAACACAGCTTCCTAACATAAACATAAATTAAATATACTTACCTGTAAATGCCCTCAAATTACGAAATCGCTCCCAATTTATCGTAACAAAGTGGGGATGTGAGCCAATTCCTAGTGGGATTTATACAAGAAGTATAGAAACGGATGACAGAAATGAATACTCACACGCTACAACCACATGCATGCGAAAAGACGTATATGTCTACGCATGTATACCTTTGGAAACACATTCCAGTGAATTGACCTTAATCTTATTGAAGGCTCTCTTTGTTCAAACCTAGCGTTCCCACTATATTTAACGCACCCAGTTTGACGTTTGAAACCCTTTCCCATAATTTGTCAAAAATCCTTTACTTTAAGGGAAACTAATCCATTCATTCATTTGAATTTACTTTAGTGTTTTCATTGAAAATCACCATTAGGTTGCTTAACCACTCATATATCCACTTTCTTTAACCTTTTTCCTTATCTTATGGACGTTATGTGATTTACGCATTTACTCGTCCATCTCACCTTTAGCGGAACATTTATTACATTCATTCAAGGTCATTTTAACACGTTTACCACACAACCCATTCCTTGATACATTCCATATTT
Source organism: Sambucus nigra (assembly GCA_949130495.1). Taxonomy (NCBI): domain Eukaryota; kingdom Viridiplantae; phylum Streptophyta; class Magnoliopsida; order Dipsacales; family Adoxaceae; genus Sambucus; species Sambucus nigra. Next base: position 525,592,739 of record OX422209.1, read on the forward strand.
CATTTAACATTTATCAGAATCTTCTAATACCGCATAATTACAAGGGCTCTACATCGACGGCTATGTGCACCATATGCTCTGGCAAGTGGTTTGGGGATCTTCACCCAAGGACTCTAGGCCCTTCTTGTTTTATCCCGGTGTCATATAAGTTCCTATAATATGTTTTAACATTTTATAAATGTCCACACTATTCCACTTCTTTACTTTTACCCGGTCGAAGCCAAAATCCGGACTTAACCGCCCATTTTTTTCCTTAAACACTTGGAAAATTATTTGTTTTCTTCTCTAAGTCCCCTATCTACACACACATGATTTATAATGAAATCAGTCATGCTTCATTCATTTCACACATGCGAGTGTAAAGACCTCCTTTAACATTTTTGTACCATAAAACTGTTCCACTTTAAGTAAATCACTAATTTACCCTTTATTTGACAAACTTACCCTTCTTGTACTTTAACAAATCTTATTTCCCAAAATGCTCATTAAGTTTCCCACTTGATATTTAAAACATCTTTAGCCATTTTAACACTTCTTAATATCACACTATTACCCGATTCTCACACTTCACACATTCACACTTTGAATATGTAAAACAACACTTTTACGAAATAAACTCTCATTTTCACACATTCTTTAAAGATCAAAATTTCCATTGTCTTATTTCATGTTTAAACCCAGTCAAAACTTCCTTAAACTTGTTCGTATGCTTATTATCAAAATACCAAGTTTATATACATGTGAATGTGGACTTTAATTTTCCATAATCCTTCTACATGGTTTAAACACACATTTATTCTAGAATTCACACCATTTACAACAAATATTCATTTTTATTTTATTGTAAACAAGGATAATAATTCCTTACTTTTTTATTCCATAAAAATTCCCATTTATTAGTTTTACTAGAAATACAACAAAATGACATTTTCTTACATTTTTATTCCATAAAAATGTCCCTTATTTTCTTTTACTAGAAAATACACTGAAATAACATGCTCATGCATTTTTATTCCATAAAAATGTCCCTTATTATATTCTGAATTCTATTATATTTTTAAAGACCTATTTCATCATTCTTGTGATACCATTCCATACAAATACTAACATGGTTATTTAGTCAGTACTAGAATGCAACCAATAAACTACACATGTTTATTTAATCTAATATTTGTAATAACATGCTGAAACATACCACCCATTGAACTTTAAATCATAGTTAGTTTATACCATCTAAAGGACTCCAACTGGCGGTGGTGATGAAGAAAGGTGACTCATCCAGCTTCAATGGTGGCCCAAAAGGGAGTCACAAAAGTTCCACCAAACAGGTTTTCATGGAAGCTCCAACACACTCCAAGAAAAGCTCCATTAACACCCTCTTCAAATACCTCCAAGAACCCAGGGATCTTCTTCTAATAATGTTCCCCAAACACTCCAAAATCTCACCAAGAAACTTCTGCATTTTGCAGCTTGAATCTTGACAGTGGGGAAATAGGCATTCTCTTGGTGTGAGGGCTTGATTTAGAAACCAATAATGGGGAGGTTGCGAGCTTAATAACATCCCACACTTCTCTCTCTAACTATTGTTTCCGAATTTAGAAAGGCTTAGCTCCACATTTTCTATGGCCTACGCATTTTCTCGCCCAATAACAAGGATTGTTGGTGTTACTTATAAAAATACCCCAACAGAACCAACAGTTTGGATGGTTTTAGAGGTCCACATTTCGGAAGATGGTAAACTCTACCTTTTCTTACTAATTTAGAACCAACCGCTCAAAAGCCAAATTAGTAATCAACCCAACTTATCCAACCATGAGGCTTCAGTGAACTTACCCAAGGCCTTTGATGAATGGTTGTGAAGATGACAACACAAGGGAAAATAGGACTGATTGGGTCGGAATCATTCTAATGACTTAATGCATCATTCTAGTGATGACGCTTATCACTAGAATGACATGTTCATCGTTCGAACACCGGTAAGGAGATCGTTGTCCCATTTTTACCCTCAGGTCATTCCCACACTATACGAACTCTTGCTAACACCTATAACAGCTATATGTGTATCCTTTTCAGATCTTGACCAAAGAACACTACCAAAAGTTGAGCACATCACATATTATGAAGGAATAGGAATGATTAACGAAAGAGCTATGCAGTCACTAACGACAACAAACTTCATATGTTTTATATTTTTTTAATAACACCTTAGGCATATATTTCCTTTTCGTCTATTCCCTCAACACGTGTTTCCTTTTGTAAGGATTTTATATACTACATGATTAAATCATTTACTTCCACTCTAATTTTTCACCTCATCATATATAATTCGCATATATATAATTTATTTAATTTATCGAGGTGGGGTATTGCAAACTTCCCTCCTTAGAGAATTTTGTCCTCAAAATTCCTGTTTCATTGCATTTTATACTCTTTCCATCTATGACCAGTTACCAATCCTAGGCATTCTCGGTACTATGGCCTAACCCCAAGGATTTCACTTTACTCAATCATCATTGTTAACCTAATCCAAACGAACTCAAAGGTATTATTGTAAAATTTCAAGCACGCCTGACATGTTTATCTAATAAAACTTCGAGATGAATGATACTCATCAAATGTCACAATATCAACAACGAATTCATTAGTATAGATCATTCCTAAGTTAGGATTCACAATCTATATTTCCTTGAAAAAATTTAGATCACGCCCATCCTAAGATGTTACAACCTCAACATTTTTAATTATTCTTATCGATGATCACAAGACAATATATCAAATTCATCCAACCTCTCGATACCCCCATGATACTCTTAAATTAACCTAGAGTCACCCTAGGTATCACCACACAATCATATACGAGACATCACATTCATAGCCTGCATAGTTCTTAAGAGAGTGTAATGCTAGCACCTAATGTTCTATGAAATCTTGATATTCAGATTGCTCTGAAGTCACTACCCCATAACACATGGTCAACTCATAACTAGTTATACCGGTTAACTAATGAAACACATTAACCCATAATAAACAACTAACAATGCAAACTACATGAAATAGTGTGAGACCATGTGCACACACAAACTAGTGAGGAGCCATGTTCTTAAAAAAAATGCACCTATATACCATAACGCATCAGCCACATTCGACCTAGGCCGCATCACTACTGAGCTTATGTAGCGCTACACCCGAATCAAGATGATTAACAATTTCCCATTATCGGGATTATAGAGGACACAAGAAATGAAACGAATCAGGTGAATGCCATGCGAAAAGGGAACAATCAAATTCTAACAATGAATCATCCCACACGAAGTGTGAATCCACAAGGTACACTTGAAGTTTATAACTTTTACCGATACTTGTTAAGCACTTTAGCCTTGCCACATGCCTTGGCTTGACCTCTTAACCATGAAGAGTTCTAACCACAAATCTTCCATTCATGCCCGACACAAGGAATACAAAGAGTAATTTCTTCAGGAACTTAAAATGTCAGACTTCCCTGCTTAGGACTAATGCCACATTCCTATCATTGGCAAGTGCAACCAACTTCACCGTATGAATTTACATTCCTTCAACACTTATCACTAGTCAGTGATCCATTATACCTAGGCCTTCATGATTTCTACTCGCGATAATTAATCCCAGTTTTTAAAATCACTCTCATCAAGTGAGGCACCACGCTTACCTGCCTTCAAATATTCAACTCACGAACCATTGCTATAACTCAGAGTGGTCTACATGATGTCAAATCTTAACTATTCCAATGGCATCAAAAATTTTCAAGCATCACTCATGCCTAAGTCTTAATGATTTTGGTCATTAGAATCATACCAAATCATACGGGTAGCACACGAGGGTGTTATAATTAATCCTAACACTTCATCCCGAGTGCTATCTCTAAAAACCATAACGAACATCACCATGTTCTAAATCTCTCGAGTGCACCACCAAGCGTTGCACAACCTATTTTTGAAATTATCCTCGAGGGTCATATCATGACATGTGCCTATATAAAAGGTCGTAGCACTAGTTCCAAGGCACTACCACAATCGACATGTTCTAATCGTACTATAGTCATCAGTAGTTTCCCACCATTATGTAAACTTCAATAAAATAATGACTCCCAATACCTCATGTGTGAAACACCAAAGTCAATTATTTTTCCAAACAACTTATAGGTCTATTACAAGAAACCTAAAATCATACCATGACCAATGCTACACAACCTTGATTTTTATCACTACGACTTACTTGCCTCACTATGTAAGCATCATACAATGTGATAACCTACTAATTATCACAAATATATATATTTGGTAGGATACGGGATGTTGAACATTGCCTATGAATACTAAGGCCCATGCTTATGAATGCCACAAGTTATCATATTTCTCAAAGCCAAACTACAATCACCAACTATAATTTAATACCATCCAAGTATTGGTAGGACGAAGAACGTCGGGTATTGCCATGAGAAGGACCACCCTAACGCTGCCGCAAGAGGTCCTGTTTTAAAAGATCACAACTCATTTATTTGATATTAAGTCACCATGATTATCTAGGTTCACTCCAAGGTTACCTCAATCATTAATATTATCTAAATCCACATTATAGTCAAGTTACATAAGTCGAGATGCACTAAACCCAAATTCTCAACGAAGGGGCCTAGTACTTCTTCCCCAATAAACCACACTTATAAACACATTTCTCGATCCCTTAATATCAAGCTTTCCATCTAAGTCGTGGAGAACACTATACGATGTTACTACTAAAGATTTTTGTTAGGATATGGGATACTGTGCATAACCCGTACATCCCTAGGTATACACCACTGATGTCATTAAAGATCTTATTCATCAAGTATTGCATTACTCTATCAATTCTACTCAAGAGAGCTACCCAACTTCCTCCCACTTGCCACTACAACTCATCATTGGCACTTATGTGACCCTTTGCCATAAATTTCCAGTAACATTAATCACGGCTCATAAAGTACATTTATCGACTAATGGCCACTAAGGCACTTACCCATAAGGATAAAATTATATCAACTAAGACCAACTTATCTTCTAGTGTTAACCCATATAATTTACAAGTTCATCATGTCAATCATCAACCATGATATTACCCCTAAGGATCAAATTTTTCAAAATATCACATTGATGTTGACCTCTTATATGTGTCACCCAAAGGCTACATATGATTTAAAATCACGATTTCTCTTTACATAATTATGACACTCTATTAATTAATTCCTATCGTTGATTATAAACAATTTGGTGCCACTTGCCCAGCGGGCGATATCTCATTCTATCAACATCTACAAGGACTCTATGTTAACAAGGCTGGAACACAAACACCTCACGCTACGAACCATGGTGTAATTACTTACTGTCTTTCATGGACACTTGTAAAATATTGCCTACTTAATCATAATTTGTAGAAGCGATTTATAATTATTACAAGATCGTATGCTATTGGAACTAACTAGCTTATTGTGCTAACCTCTTTAACTTACCGTCGAGGATACAAACTAAACCGTCGTCAAACTTTCAAGATCGGCCCAAACCACACCGACATTTAAGATCCAGTACTAACCTCACAACTTGACACTCGAAAGGGACCTTGAACCTATACTTCTGATACCATTTGTAACAGTCGACCCGAATTTATGAGTTACCTGTGAGTGAACTCAATCCGAATCGAGTCGTTAAGTGTGAAGTGAAATCAAACAACCTAACTAATGTTGTTAGTCTAGTTTTATTTTAATCAACATTTCACTTATTTAGCATGCGATTTCAATTTCCGGATAAACTACGTGTCGGGCCCACGGGGAGCACCCCGAAGTCCAAGTAAATAGATCTTGCTAATGTAAACATAAACAAAATATACTTATCGGTAAATTCCCTCAAATTACGAAACCTCTCCCATCCTTCCGTAATAAAGTGGGGATGTGAGCCTAAGCCTAGTGGGATTTATACAAGAAGTATAGAAACGAATGACAGAAATGAATACTCACACGCTACAGTCACATGCATGCAAAAAATAAGTATATATATACACATGTATACCTTTGGAAACACATGCCAATGCATTACCCTTTTTACTTCCGAAAACCTTACTCGTTAAGATTAATTAGCCTTAATCTTATTAAAGGCTCTCTTTGTTCATACTTATCATTCCCACTTTATTTAACACACTTGATTCGACATTTGAACCCTTTCACCTAATTTGTCATAAAACCTTTCCTTTACTAGAAATTAACCCATTCATTCATTTAAATGTACTTTAGTATTTTTATTGAAAATCAACATTAGGTTTCTTAACCACTCATTTATTAACTTTCTTTAACCTTTTTCCTTATCTTATGGACGTTATGAGACTTACGCATTTACTTGTCCATTTGACCTTTACCGGAATAATTATTACATTCATTCAAGTTAGGTTGTTTTAACACGTTTACCAAACAACTCATTTCTTGATACGTTCCATATTTTATTTAACATTTATTAGAATCTTCCAATACCACATCCTTACACGGGCTCTACACTGATGGTTATCTACACCATATGCTCTGGTCAGTGCTTTAGGGATTTTCACCCAAGGAATCCAGACCCTTTTTTCTTTATCTCGGAGTCATTCGATTTCCTTTAATGTGTTTGAAGATTTTATAAATGTCCACACTATTCCACTTTTTTACTTTTACCTGGCCAAAGTGAAAACCCGGACTTAACCGCACATTTTTCCATTAAGACTTGGAAAACTGTTTGTTTTCTTCTCTAAGTCCCCTATCCACACACACGTGATATATAATGAAATCATTCATGCTTAATTCATTTCACACATGCTAGTGTAAAGACATCCTTTAACATTTTTATACAGTAAAAATGTTCCACTTTAAGTAAATCACTAATTTACCCTTTATTCGCCAAACTTACCCTTCTAGTTCTTTAACAAGTATTATTTCAGAAAATGGTCATTAATTTTCCCACTTGATATTTAAAACATCTTTAGGCATTTTAACACTTGTTAATACCACACTATTACCGGATTCTCACCCCTGACACATTCACACTTTGAATATGTAAAACAACACTTTTACCAAATAAACTCCCATTTTCACACATCCTTTAAACACCAAAATTCTCATTGTCTTATTTTATATTTAAACCCAATCAAAACTTCCTTCAACTTCTTCGCATATTTATTATCAAAATGCTACATGTTTATATGCATGAGAACGTGGACTTTAATTTCCCAAAATCCTTCTACATGGTTTAAACATACATTCATTCTTGAATTTATACCATTTACAACAAACATTCATATTTCTTTTATTCTAAACAAGGATAATAATTCCTTACATTTTTATTCCACAAAAATGCCCATTTTTTTAGTTTTACTAGAAATACACCAAAATGACATTTTCTTACATTTTTATTCCATAAAAACATCGCTTATTCTCTTTTACTAGAAAATACACTAAAATAACATGTTCATGCATTTTTATTCCTTAAAAATGTCCCTTATTAGATTCTGAAATCTATTATACTTTTCAAGACCTATTTCATCATTCTTGTGATACCATTCCATACAAATACTAACATGATTATTTAGTCAGTACTAGAATGCAACCAATAAACTACACATGTTTATTTAATCTAATATTTGTAATAACATGCTGAAACATACCACCCATTGAACTTTAAATCATAGTTAGTTTATCCCATCTAAATGACTCCAACTGCGGTGGTGATGAATAAGATGACTCCCCCACCTTCAAAAGTGACCTTAAATGAAGTCACAGAAGTTCAACCAAAGAAGTCTTCATGAAAGCTCCAACATACGCCAAGAAAAGATCCATTAACACCCTCTTCAAGTACGTCCAAGAACTCACTGATTTTCTTCTAATAATATTCCCCAAACACTCAAAAATCTCAACTAGCAACTTCCGCATTTTGTAGCTTTAATCTCGATAGTGGGGAAATAGGAATTCTATTGGTGTGAGGGTATGATTTAAAACCCAATAATGGGTAAGGTGTGATCTTAAAAACAACCCACGCTTCTCTCTCTAACTGGGGTTCCTAGTTTTAGAAGGTCTTATCTCCACATTTTCTATGGCCTACGCATTTTCAATCCCAAGTCCAAGGAGTGTTTGTGTTACTTATAAGAATACCTTAAAAGAAACAACGGTTTGGATGGTTTAGAGGGTCATGTTTCGAGAGATGGGCAACTCTCCATTTTCTTCCTGATTCAGAACCAACAACTCACAAGCCAAATTAGTAATCCTCACAACTCATCCAACTTTGAGGCTTCCACAAACTGACCTAAGGCCTTGATAAATGGTTGTGAAGATGACAACACAAGGGGAAATGGGACTGATTGGGTCGGCGTCATTCGAGCGACGACGCTTGTCGCTAGAATGACTTGTAGGTCGTTCGAATACCGTTAAGGAGATGGGAGTCCCATTTATACCCTCGGGTCATTCCCACAATATACGAACTCTTGCTAACACCTTTAACACATAGATGTGTATCCTTTTCAGATCTTGTCGAAAGAACACTACCAAAAGTTGACCACATCACATATTATGAAGGAATATGAATGGTCAATGAAAGAGCTATGCAATCACTGATGACGACCAACTTCATATGTTTTATATTTTTTTATAACACCTTAGGCATATATTTCCTTTTCATTTATTAGCTCAACACGTGTTTCCTTTCATAAGTATTTTATATACTCCATGATTAAATCATTTACTTCTACTCTAATTTTTCACCTCATCATATATATAATTTATTTAATTTATCGGAGTGGGGGATTACAAGTTATGCGCACACAAGATTCAATTTTTATCCAAATTTTGTCCGATTAGATTAAGATGTGCATGCAAGATAAAGTCCAAATTCAGTATCTTTGAACAAAGAAATCAAACAAGACAATAAAATAAGAATATGAGGGAAAAACCCCTTCCGGGTAAACCTAGATTTATGCACTGTATTAAAAATTGACAGACTCGGTGACTTACAGAGTACTTAGAAATCCACTAAGTATAATCCCTGGGTATTCAATTCTTCAAAATCTACGGCACAGTCGATCAACGTCCACAAGAAGCGATCTTCCTTCGATATCCACCGATCAGCCTTAATATTTAAGATCCTTTCTTCTTCAGCAGTAGAGCCTCGATTCCATAAATTCACAGTAAAGTAAAACTTTACAAGAGTTTGATGCAGACTTTGGAATCTTGGGTTTGACAAAACTTAATGAATCATATAGAGGGATGTATGATTCGGAAAACAAAAGCTTGTTTGGAAAAAAAACATGAACAATTTTGGAATAGGTATAAGGCTTTTGTTTTTGCAAAAATTCTTAAGAAAAACTTATCAAAAAAGATTTTTATAGAAAAAAAACTATTTTTCAATGCAGTGCCCTCGGTTGAATGAGAATCGGGTCTTGTTCGAATGAAAACAATAGTTTCATTCTATGGATGTGAATTTTGCTCGAATGACAAGCCAATCTCATTCGACCGTCCTTATAATGACCTTTCAGTAACAATAGTTTTGTTCAATAAAGGATAACTCGTTATATGCTCGTTTCAATGAAAGTGGCATTTCGTTCTAATGAAATCTACATCTCGTTCCAATGAGATTAAAAATAGATGAAAATTATTTTAAAAAATTATCTTATAAAAATTGCCTCGATTAAAAAACAATCATCCAAGAATATAATTCGACTGAGATATCAAAGCCACAAGTTTTTATACCTCCATAAAAGGTTTATGATGATTCCAAGGGCTTGAATCTCGTACAGGATGCTCGATAACTAAAAAAATATTCAAATGATTATGGAGGCAAAAGCGGATGAAGTGTTTAGTTTGAAACTTCGGTTTGTAATTGGATATGCCAAAATACCTAAACTATGAGAAATTATAAAATTATTCTCTTGCAAATATCCACCTTTGGCCATTCTGATGAAAAGCTAAAAAATTTGAAAAAAAAACCCTAATACAATGTATCCTAATATCCTCCCAAACCCAAAAACAAAATGGCATTCGAAACTTTGTTTTCAACTGAAATGCTTCATCTTGTGTAGTCCATGAGATCATCATCAAAGAGGAAGAGATCTACACACATGAAACAAAACAATATTGTGATGCGTATGAGTATAAAGAAAAGAAAAACTCACCCTCAATTGGTTCTCCCCCTTTTAGTCTGTAAGAGAAGAAGGGCTAGAAACTAATCACTAATATTAAGCATAACTTGAAAAGGAAAAGGTATCATCACAAATATAATCATGGAAGCACATGAGATGAAGTATCATAGTGGCATACCAACTATTTTTTAGATTTTTTTAATAATTTTTAAGCATAAAAAGAAGGTATAAAAGGTCAATATAGGTACATAACACATAGCACCATGTAATACCACTAAAATAATGAAATCGAAGTGAAAAGTAATTATATGAACATTATTCATAGGCATTCATGACATAGTTGCACGAAGCCAATGCGATACTTCTAAAGAAAAACCTCAATTTCAACCTTGGGTGCAAAAAATGATGACTTAAATGAAATTGACTCAACTTATGAAACCTGCAATGAATTTAAATGGTTCTGAAATCAATATTGTAAAATTATTTAAATTTTTCAAGAGAGTCCGTTGTGCCATTGATCTTCTACTTTATAAAACCCTCAAAATCACTCATATATATGATTTCACTCTCAAATTTTGAAGATATAATAATGGTCATATGTAGCGATGTATCATTGAAATAAAATAAATTTAGTCTTGACACTTCTTTTTTTGTGTGTCGTTAATCGTTTTAGACTCTTTTTGCAAATAGTGGCTTTTAACACAAAGAGTTTTTTCTCTTCCGTACTTCTTTCCATTGTTTAACATATAATAATATTTTCTAGGAAACAAAATCTGTGGAATGATTCTTATGAGCACAACTTATCTCTTTTTACACGTGGTTCGTTATTAAGCACAATTGAGAGGAGAACACTATATTCAACACATGATAAGGACGAACACTGTTCAAAAAGTCTGTGCACGTGTGAAATAAAGGTGATAAATTGTCTATCATGAAGAATTTAATCATCAATGATTAATGAAATGCTATCCACACATTATTAAGCACACTAAAGAAGCGTAGCCATGTCTCAAAGCACTATGAAAATGTCACATGAATGGATGGAATGTAGGGGTGATCTGAATATCTTAAATGGATACCCATATATGGTGAAAAAAGAAAATACAATTTTTTTTGTCATTTTGGAAAACTTTATAAAAAAATAAAATCTTTTTGTAATTTTTCAAACTTTTTTTGAAAATATTAAAATCCTTTTGGATGTTTCAAACTTTATCAAAAAGAAAAGGTATGAGAATACAATAGAAATGCAATCTAAAAATGGGGATATAAGATATGTACATGATAATCACCCTATTCTAGAAGCAAGTCATAACCTCAATCATTAGGCTCGATGGAATTCTCAAAAGGAGATGACATCCTTTGAAATTCCACGATCAAAATTTCAGAGGTTTTGACCAAATACTCTACTTGATCTCAAAAACCCTCAAAATCCCTATGGTGATGTGTGGTAGCATGAGGAGTAACATGTGTGGGACTATGTACGGGAACTCATGTAGGAACTTGGGTGGGGTCATACACTACAAGAAAAAATACTTTCCACGACACCTGAAATGCGTCATGAAACTGTTTTCATGACACATTTTGTGTAGTCGTTGAAGGGGGGTGTCTTAGAAAGTTACCTTTTATATCGACACCTTTATGGTGTCGTAAAACTATTTCACGACACCCCTCAAGTGTCTCTGAAACAAATATCCACGAAACCTAATTACTAGTCGTAAATATCCACGACACCTTTAGTGTTGTAAAACAACTTCACGACATCGGCCAAGTGTCGTTGAAACAAATATTAACGACACGTAGTTACTAGTCGTAAAATTCATAACCCAAAAAAATCTCCCACGACTACTTATTATGTGTCATCAATGTTATTTTATGACTGAAAATACGTGTCGTTAATATTGTACACGACTAAATATAAGCGTCGTTATTATCATTTTACGATGTATAAGATATGTCATTAAAAGTGTATAATTTTTTTTATAAAAATTAGTTTCTCAAATGCCTGTTGCTTATACTAATCTTAACATATCCACATATATGATTGTATCAAAATTAGCCATTCCACAATTCTTGAAATTTAAAACAAACTTATATAATCAAAGAGGAACTCATAATTTGTACTCATAACCATAGTATCAAAGTTGTGCCCAAAATAGTAGAATGAATAAATACTTGGGTGTTACAAGTCACATAAACGCATGGGATTACAATGAAATGAAACGAGCATAACCTAACAAGTTAAAATCCAATCTTCCTTCAAAAAATAACTAATAGCATTCTTCAAAAACATTCCTCCCAACATGTCTTCAACATCTTCCAAAAATAAGTACCTGTTCAGAAAATAATTTTAGTAAATATTCTCATAAATTAACAACACACTTGTAATAAAAAAATAAAAAGTCAAAGTATACCTTCAATTCAAAAAGCAACGAAGAAACACCATACCCACTCGATTCGTTATGTTTTTCTGAAATCGATACGAGAGAATGTCAAAGAAAAATTCTTAGAATAAAATTCAAGAACTATAACTATTCCACTCACATAATTAGTTGAAATGAATGTATCAATGTGGCCATGCTATGGTACTTCCTTTTGCATCATTAAGTATGGAAAACTCATCCTAGTATCGAAAAACTGGCACTTTGGACACTAAAATTTCAACAACCCATACTTTATAGCAATCAGTACCAAGGATTTGATGGTGCACTAGTGACTTCGGGTGTGTAGAGTCAAGTTCTGCGCTTGCCACTTCTTCTCCAGTCCCTAACCAATGTAACAATTTGCAGGGGGAATTTCTTTGTGGAACACTTTGTGCACATGAACTTTCTCGATTGCACTAATAAACAGTACAAAGAAAATAATTAAAAAAATAATTATTATTTCAACTAGTAAAGCAATTTAGACTTACATAATTCAATAACAATAACCTATAGAGTAAGTGTGTCATTATGCATGGCATCCCCACAACCCTCATGTTGACCCTATAGAAATTGCAAGTGAAGTATATAAAAACAAACTAATGGAAAAACTATATGTATTGAATCATGTTTAATTTTAAAATTATACCACATTTCGTTCATTTCCTTATGTCATTCGACTTTCCATGTGCATCTTCCATTCCAAAAGTTGTTGAATTTGATTTTCAAGAGTCATTACCCTTGCATTACTATATGACGACACATTTACCTTCGTAGGCATCACCCCAAATCCAAGACCTCGGACATGACTCGGACGTTCAGGACCAAGACCTTTACTACTGCATCATCTCTCAATGATGTTGAGTCATGGGATGGAATTTTTTGCGTCTTTCCTAAAATAAATACAATAATTTAACATATTAAAAAATTATGATAAACACATTGTATCTTTTAAAAAAATTGTAAAGTGTTGTGTAAGTGTATAAGTCGTTACTATTGCTTCACCAACAACTTGATTAACCGGATCGCCATTTTCTCTCCTATGTCCCCTTATCCAAAAATTAACACGACGTATAGTTTTATTTGGGTCTTCGGCTTTCTACAAAATTTTAAAAGATAGAATTACAAAATAATGTAAGCTATTTATGAAGTATACAACTTTAAAGGGGAAACATACCATGGTTTCCTTAAGTCTTGCATAGCCTCTACGACTAGTTGTGTGTGGATGGATTTGCTTTTCTCTAGCTTCCTTATGCTTTTCGCTTGTTTCCTATAAAAATAAGAGAAATCATATATAATTGCTAAGAAATACGAGAATACTAAAAGTGGACTTTGGTCTATTAATAAAAATCAAAAATAAATAATTAAATTCACTTGCATCAAATTCAGGTGACAAACGAGATTTATCAAATTCATCCCATTCATTTGACTTCATTCCAGGATGCTTGAGTAATGTAATATGGAGAGTGGAATTTGGTCCTTTACCTTCTTCTCGTATCTGTGTTGATAATTTTGACTTATAATCTTTCCAAGCTCTACCGGCCTGACCCAAAACAATAGCCTTTCGGCATTCTTCAAGGTTATATTTTTGCTGCATCATAAAAAATAAATACACTATCTTAGTTGTAATTAAAATGTATAAAGTTACATTCAAAATATTACATAATAGTGCAAAGGGTAGAGAAATAAAATACTCACAGTAACAAACTCCCATATTTGATCCTTGATGCCACTTGTCACCTTATCCCAACCTTTATGTGTTACTGGTACGCATTCTCGTGCTAAAATCACAATCATAGAACTAAGATGGATGGAATCATGTCCAATTGGTTACCCAAACTCACTGAATTCTACTTCTTTAGGGTCTTTCATCCCAGTTGCAATTACATTCAATTTTGATGGCCTCCACTTCTTTTTTTTTTTGCCCTTATCAACATAATCAATGTTAGGTACTTCATCCGCATAAATTTCTTCTGCCGTATGTGAGTTAGAGACTTCGCACGATATTCTTGCATCCTCATTCTCATTGCATGTAGTTCTTTTCGACCTCTTACCCCTAACAACCTATTTTGGATACACACATTATACATGGAATGCAGTGTATATTATATGGACTTCAATAACATTTATTACAAAGTTTAAATTGAAGAGATAATGGACTCATAACTCACCTCTTTAAACATATCCGCCATATTCTCAAAAAGAATATTTTTTTTCTATTCACTCCACTTGACAAGTCAACCTACACACATACACTTGCCAAGATAGTCCTCGATAAAGATGTTCTAGAAGTATCTAGTTTTAGAGGAGATCCAACTGCATTACAAATGGAAAATATGCTTTCCTTATTGTATAATGAATCAGCAATAGAGGCAGATTAATCCAGACTAGAACCAAACTATATATAAGTCACACCCTATGGAAGTCCTCTTCATGAAACAAGAAAATAAAAATACGTTTTTGATCTATGAATCCTATATTAAAAATTTCCAGACTGGACCCTTTCTAATATTAGCTATAAATGGGCGACCATGTGAAAATTTCCCAACCAAAGTATATTTGAAAAGTGCATCCATATTGTGGATGATAAGGAAATGTAACATAGTGACACTGAGAAACAAGGCAATTAGCTTATCATCTATGTACCTACAATTGATATTTTAGTGAGAGAATGAGACTTTCTTCATTTGGCGCTCTTGTGTGCCATTTGTTGGGTTTCGTTAATAACAGTCCTGGAAAAAAAATAGAGGTTGTCAATCAATAATCATTTATGTTAATCAACTATATAGCAAAAATGAGTACAATCAAGAAAACATTGTTAATATTTTACTACATAATCCATACTTCACCACACACACACATGTATATCCCATACTACATTAGATATGTACACCTGACTCCACACTAAACACATACACATGGCTCCATTACTCCTCCATACTTGCTTGTTGTTTTTTTTATTGTGGAAGCATAGTTGTTGTCTTGTCAGTGCAAAAATGTTGATTTAAATGTGGTATGTCATTACCCTCCAAACATGGAGTGAGTGAACACCACACACAAAGTTCAAACCTTAATAAATCAAAAGAAGCTATAGACAGGGAGGTGGTGAAGATACACATGTTATTTCAGCTATAGCTACTCCCATTGCGTGATACTCAGCTTCACAGATAGACACAAAGTCTTTATGTTGTCTTTTTAAAGCCTAAGAGATACAATTTTCACCAAGGAAAAGATAATAGACTAAGGTAGATCAGCGTGTTGTAGGACACCCTGCCCAGTCTGCATTGGAGAAGCCATAAAGGACATGGTAGAAGATACAATTTTCACCAAGGAAAAGACAGTAGACAATTTATTCATGCATTGTATTGATCCACCTATAATATGTCAAGGATTCTTTGATGTTGGTAGGTTCAATATGATATGAGATACTGGCTTGGAGAATAGTTGGTGAAGTTGTTTTTGATAGTTGTCTAGCCTTGGATCGTGTAGTCATGGAATGGTAATTTTTGGAGGTGTTGGCTGAAGAATTTTTTGGTGTGCCAGACTGTAGAGGTATTTTCAAATGAATGCCATTTGGGTTGAAAATGGTGGGAGGCAATTGGGAAATTGAATTTTGATACTATGAATTGTTTTGTGATTGTGGATGATTGGTTTGGGAAGTATGTGAATGTATAGTGTTGTCTTGTGGTTGCGTATGATTATATGGGTGAGAAAAAAGGTGTGTAGTGGTACTTTACTCAAGTATGTTGTCTTGTTGTTGCGTGGTAGGATAAATCATGCTTCCTTGTGGTTGCATATGAAGATGTGGGTGAGTAGGTAACTGTGTACTGATATTTTTTTCAGACACACTATCCTCTAGTTGCGTGTCAACCGATAGGAGTCTTTAAGCAGGTGATGTATCACTGTGTTGATCTTTTGAATGAGTTTCATTCCTATTTGAAGTCCCATGTCTGACTACTAGACTGGATAATGTTGAATCTACACAAGATTGACCTCATGTGTTCCTATTTTAATTTTCTTCCTTATTGTCTAGATTGTGTGTGCTACATCTTCCATAAACTCATAATATGTAGTCATATCAGTTTTAGTTTCCATAGAGTGAATATACCTGTCAGGATTAACGTAGGGCATAATATTTTCATCAAATATAACATGTCTAGATACAAATACCTTTCTTTTAGATTATTAATGGCACCTATACCCCTTACGAAAACAATTGTATCCAATAACTATACATGGAAAAGATCTAGGTACATTGATTTGTCATACATGTTACCTACTATCCAACTTCGCAGAAGGTAGTCCTTATCTTCCCAAGAAGCATTCACATCAAGTTCCTTGTCGATCTCCTTATATTTTACATATTTGGGCTAAACAAATGGATCACTATAAATCCAATGACTCACACACATCTCTACCCTATACACCACTAGACACGTACACCTTATTTGAGGATATAACATGAACAATTCAAACATAAATGACTCTTAAACAAAGGGAGAATATGATATGATAAATTAACATTTAGATGACACCACATAAACATTCTTCTTTTCCAACACCAAACTGCCTAAAAAAAATAAACAAACATTCATCTAAACCTGCACAAGTCCAAAGGTTAATTTATATTAGAACTGATGTGGTACAGAAAGCTACATTGGCATTTAGAGAAGTGGTACAGAAAGCTATATTAGAATTGATGCTACAAAAAGCTATAACAAAGGAAATTTGGTTTAGTATTTCTTCTTACTTGGTATCGCCACTAAGATTTACCAATAGAATAAGCATACATTTAGTTTGTAGAGTTAATCTACAGTTCTGAAAAAAGCATTTCTACATGGTATGTTGTATGCATACTAATTTTGAATCATCTATGTTATTTGGAGTAGAATAGCTATATTCAACTTACTAATAATTATTCTTATTATTAAATTCTATTGAATTCTAATACAGTTTTGAAGCTCATTATAGATGGAAAATAGATTTCATTAACTTGATTTTCAGCTAGGTGAAGAATATTTAATCCCAAATGGAATAAAGCCTAAGTGTTTTTCTGTAACATGACTGAAACAGAGTACGTGAGTCAGATGCTACCAAAACACCATTCATGTCATGTTTGGTTTGTAACACATCCAAGACAGGTATTGTCCTTAAATTACTCTTTATAAAAAGAAAATAAGACTTCAATCTTCCACACAGTAACATCCTTTGTGTATGAGAGCATTGGCATTATATTGATTAAAGCATGTTGTTACTATGAGAGCTAAATACTGGGTGCTCACCATGGACGTATCTCAACTTATGCCCTGGAGACTATGGCTCTTTACATATTTCATATATATAATAATTCCTTTGCTGGACCACTGAGGTTGCTATAGTTATCTTGCTTTCATTACATATCATGTGTATATTTGTTTATTTAATCTTCCATCTAAATGTTTTTTCTTTGCACCTTCAGGTAAATAAGCAAGTTCTAATATAAATTAAGAGAAGTGGTAAAGAAAGCTATATTAGAACTGATGCTACCTATGCTCTTATGAAGTTTTGTTGTTATGTCGATTAGAACTGATGCTACCTGTGCTCTTATGAAGTTTTGCGATTATGTCGAGTAGATTAACAGTTTCCTTTTCCACGGTATGTGTTGCTGGAGATTTTAATAATAGAAGATGGGCTCCACTCAAATCCAAGCATCCACTCCCACAAAAGAAATAAGCGTATTTATAAAGTGATGTTTACCGTGTAGAACAAACGGATGAAATAGCTACTTGAACTCGTGATGTTTGCGCCTTTAGAAATAGTTACATTGGCATTTAGACAAGTGGTACAAAAATCTATGTTATATACCTATTGAATATCTAATACTCGGAATGCAATACTCCAATTTGTTGAGCTCAAAGATACTACCTTGTGTCCATAAAAAAAAGAAGGCTTAAAATAGCTTACGAGTTTATATAACTTATCCATAATATTTATTCATGAACCTAAAGTGGATGATAGTAGAATACAGTAATTTGTTTTGAAACTGGAATTTGAAGGAGGGGTGGTTAGCAGTGTTAACTCAATTTGGATCATAAAGGAGTAAGCATCCTTGAATTTTAAGTTTCCATCCATACTAAATGGCCAAATTAGCATGTATGTAGCTTGAATAAGAGGAAGATGAACCTCCATTATCATATTATTAGTTGAGGCATAGTAGAGGAAATTAAATGAGGAATAACATATTTATCTCCTACTATAAGATCACTATAAACATATTCCAGCAGGTGAGATATTTGTTGTTAGAAAAACATATTCTAAGCTCTATAAAAAAATTAAGAATCACCTAAATCTAAATCTAAAATCAGTGCTGGAAACACCCGAACCAGATATGAAATTCTAAATCGGTGTCGAAAACACCACTCCCAACCACCCCTCTACCACAACCAACATCCCCTACCAAATCAAAATCACATGGCAAATCCCTTAAATCAACATTTGTGTGTGCATATGTTTTCATTTGTGTATTTGTGTGTGTAGGTGAGAAAGATCCGGAGAGAGATAACATCTGATGTGTTATAAAATACACCAAAGTAATATTTAAACAGTAAAATGAGGTGAAGAAAAGGTGAATAATTTCTCTCAAAAGAACAAGCATATAGTAGGCTAATTGCAGCATAAAGAAACATTTCCCGTTGAATTTACCATAAACATACTAACACTTATATTCATCAAACAAAACAATATTGTTCAAAAAAATATAAATTCATCAAATAAGCTTAATGTCTACATGCTAAAATAAATAACTATCAAACGATAACACCCTCACAATCTATCCTCGCATGAGGCTCATCACCATTCCTCTCATTATTGTCAAGTTTTGAAACATCAATCGGAAGATATGATGTGTAAGCACTCTCATCATACGTCTCTAGCTCATGAAAACCTCGTGGCGATGCCTTGAGAACCACATACCAATTTGATGTTCCACTTTCTCTCGAATAAAATACTTGTCTTGCTTGTGATGCAAGAGTAAAAGGATATTTTTTTAGCTGATTTTGTCCTTGGTGGAGGCTAACCAAAGTGAATCCATCGTCAAATTTAACACCATTGGAAATGTTGCCCCAATCACATTGAAATATAGGCATTCGGAATTTGTGAAAGTCCAACAAAATTATATCCCGTATAATCCCATAATATGAAACCTTAGCAACGACTTGTGTGGTATCCCTTGCACTAGATCTATAAATAGTCTATGCCTCAAGAAAAACACCACTATCATGGGTGGACTTTTCAACTATTGATGTGTGAAATCGTTTGCCATTTATTACGTAGCTTGAATATCACATTGCATAACGTCGTGGCTCAACTGCTAGCCACTTTAGGATTGTTGATACTTCGGTCGTATTTGCTTGAACCTTAATCTGTTTAAAATATCGTAAATAAAATTAAATGAATTTTTATATACATAACAATATTAAATTCTTATAATGCAAAATATAAGTATTGGTCCACCTTGTTCACAAACCATGAAGCGAATGTCTCGATGTGTCTTTTTTGTACCATAGTCTCGTCTTTGGATAAACTTCGATTGGAATGCCTTAGCTCGCTCAAATGCATTCTAATATGAGTGTAAAGGAATTTTAATAAAAATATTAATGATAAAAAAAGTTAATAAATATATATAAAGATAATCATTTTACTCACTCTATATATGGCTCAACTTCTGGATTATTAAATAGCACATGACGGTGGGCAATTTTTAACATTTCATCGGACAATGTTATTGGCTTCCCCTTAGAAATAGGTCGACCTCCTAGTATTGTCTCATCTTCAAACTCTTCATTTTGAGACTGTGGAATACCTATATCTGCAGTTTTTTCCAGATACATGCTACAAAACCATACACACTCATCAGCCAAATAATTTTCTGCTATGCATCCTTCAGGTCGTGCACGATTCCTAACATAACCCTTGAGTACCTTCATAAACCTAATGAAAAACCATAACAAAAAAATACAAATACAATAGCTATTTACTAGATACCTAACTTGTTAATAAGAAAAAAGTTAAATACATTATGAATTACCTCTCAAATGGGTACATCCATCGAAATTGTACCGGCCCACATAATCGAGCTTCTCGAGCTAAGTGAATTGGAAAGTGAACCATAATCTCAAAAAAAGAGGGAGGGAAGTACCTCTCCAACATCCATATAATCTCTACAATATCTTACTCTAATTTTTCTATTCTTCCTTTATCGATGACTCTTTGACATAACTCATTAAAAAATGAAGATAAGCGAAAAATCACTTGTCTTGGCCCCTTCGGTAGTAGTCCCCGTATAGCAACTGACAACAATTTTTGCATTAAAACATGATAATCATGGGATTTCAATCCCAATAACTTACATTCTTCCAGTGAAACACAATGACTAATGTTGGAGCTATAACCATCAGTTAACTTCAAATCATACAGTCTTTGACAAAAAACTTTCTTTTCTTTCTTTGAGAGTGTGTAAGGTGATGCGGGCAGGTAAAATTTATTCCCTTTTGGTTGAGGATGCAATTCCTTTCTAATGCCCAATTCTTAAAAATCTTTACGAGACTCGAGGCCATCTTTTGATTTTCCCTTTACATCTAACAATGTGGAAATGAGGCTCTCACTTATATTCTTCTCGATGTGCATCACGTCCAAATTGTGACATAAATCTAATGTCTAGAAAAAAAATGAGAGGATTAATATGAAAAATAAATTTCATAAAACTTTTAATACAATTGCATTAATTTAGTGGATGAGATTATGAGTTAAAATATACATACATGCCAATACGGTAAATAAAAAAATATTGACTTCTTTTTTAAGAACAATTTCTTCCTCTTACGCTTCTTCCCTTTACCGAAATCATTTTCAACACCCTTCAAAGCATCTAAAATTTCCTCTACATTCAATGGTTTTGGTGGCCTCCTCAATTCTTCAAATCCATCAAACCAACTCTTTTTGGTAACCCTCCATGGATGGTTCATTGGAAGAAAACATCTATGGCCCATATACATCGATTTCATATTCTTTGATAACCGTAGTGAGGATGTGTTAGGACCACAAACAGGACATGCAAATTCCCCTTTTGTGGTACATCCGACTAAATTACCATATGCGAGAAAGTCATTGATTGTCCACATCAAAATAGCTTTCAAATTAAAAGTAAATTGGCTATATGCATCGTACATCCCCACCCCATTATTCCACAACTCTATTAAGTCATCTATAAGTGGTTGCAGATATACATCTATGTCATTTCCTGGTTGCTTTGGCCCCTGTATAAGCAAAGTCAGCATCAAATTTTCTTGTAACATGCATAACCATGGGGGAAGATTGTACACAGTTAGAATTACGTGCCAACAACTATTGCTCGAGCTAAGATTATTAAAGGGATTAAATCCACTCGCTGCAAGTCCAAGCCTAAGATTTCTTGGATCGGATGCGAAATGAGGCCACTTTTTATTAATTGTGTCCCATGCTAATGAATCAACTGGATGTCACATATTGCCATCTTTGCTTATGTGAGTTTAGTGCCACTGCAACTGCTCTGCTTTATCTGATGATAAAAACATCCTCCGAAATCTTGGGATTATTGGAAAATATAGTAATACTTTTGCAGATACTCCCTTATTAACCTTCTTTGTGCGCTTGTCGACTTTCCACCGTGAGGAGCCACATTTAGGGCATTTATCCAAATGTTCATACTCTTTTTTAAATAAAAAACAATCATTAATGCATTCATATATCTTCTCATAGCCAAGATCAAAATCTTTTAGAAACTTCTTCGTTGCATACAAAGACTTGGTCAGAAAGTTATCCCCGGGCAAAATTTCATGTATAGACTTAAGATGTTCATTAAATCCTTTATCAGATAGTCCGTGTACATCTTTATGCTTATATAAAGTTGTAATTGCTTACATCTTTGTATACTTTGTACACCCGGGATAATGGAGTCTCGGCATCTTTCAACTTTACTTTAAGACTTTCATCACCGCTTTCAAAACTATCGTCAGTAAAAACTGCATCTTGAACATAAGCATCTCTATACATCCTATGCAAATCTGACAATTCAATATCAATATCTTTAGAGTACAAAGAAGTCGAACGTTCTCCGTGAAATACCCACTTCTTGTACGTAGGTTCAAAACCATGAATGACTAGGTGTTCAAATAGTTCTTCCTCATCTTGTTGACAAATATTTTTACATTTTCTACAGGGGCATATTATCATATCAGGATTTCTAGCAGTTTTCTTAGCACATTCAATAAATTTGTAAACACCATCTTGGTACTCCTCGGTATGTCTAAAGTTAATAAAAAAAAGCATGAAATCATTATCAGTTCTCAATTTTTGAACAGTGTTCATTCAGAAATATACTTTAAGTTTTTTTAATATATGTAAACGTATATGCATGAGTGTAATAATAATTAAAAAAAAAACTTGGAAAACTTAACCAATCTTTTTCCATCTTGAGTTTCCCACTTGCTAGTTTCTAGTCTGTTTACACCAACAAACATTAATCTTGAAAAAGAGGTAAAATGTCAACAATTAATGGATAAAATGTCATGTTCTTTTCAAATATAGTTACATTCTACAAGTTCTCATTAGATTAGTCACATTCTACTAAATACCATTAGATTATTCACTATCTACAATGGTATATTGAAATAGATATATAGTTAGATCATTGATAGATTCAAATATAGTTAGTATAGCCATTTTTTTCTTATTCATGGTTTCCTTAGCATAGAAGTAATATAAACAACCACACTCAGCAATACATATTAATACACCTAAATCAAGTTGACCTATTGTAATATAAATATGTTAAGAAATATCAGTGTGGGTATATAAACGTAATAATTTCAAAGTAGAAGATACACAAATGAAGCAAGATAAAGATACCTATATTGGATCTGATTTGTAGTGTCTGAATACTACCCAAAACAATCCCCTGCAAAATAGAACAATGAAATATTGTAAATGTAAACATCAGATTTAGTAGTAAAGAGTTTGCCCGAAAAAAAAAGAATTAACCCAAATGTCGATAAACTAAATAAAACTCACATAGCCCAGTTAAGAAAGAAAGAAAAGAAGAATAACCCACAAGTTGCAAGATTTCACGCTATATACCCAATGTCAAAGAGTGAAAAAGTTGTTTAGGATGCACAAAATTTGATTTCCAAGAACTAAGAGCCAATAATAAGCAAGATAGATTTTTATTTCATTTTCATTTCAAACCATCCGAAAGATCCAATATCTTGATACAGTCTAAATAAAGAACCAAAAAACATTTCAACCTACAAAAAATAGCCAACAACTAAAAAAGGACATTACACCTTCCTTTTATTTGGCAAAAAATATCGCAAGTTTGAGAAGTAACCATAACATTACAATTTCAAAGTACTATAATTTAAATAGTATAGTTATTAGTATGTTCAATTAGTTTTGAGTTCTAAATGGAAAGGATCTTGGAGTGGGTTGTGAGTTACCAATAATTTTTATTGCGGCATTTTATTGAACATTTTGCGCGCATACGTTAAAAACAGTTTGTGTGATTCCTTTTTTTTATTTTATCCCAAATAATCAACAACAACAATTAGACCAATAACAATTTAGTCCAAAACAACAAAGAAATCAAATTACCGATCCCGAATAATCAACACTAATAATTAAATTACCCATTCCCACCTGATTTTCTTTCACCCACGCCCATCCCAAGCATTGATGTTCTCTAACCAAATTTGACTTCTATGTCCCAAGATTTTCAATTGTTTTAAGTTATTTTTATTGTTGCATAGCGTCTCTAATAATTTGATCAAAAGTTAAAGATTGTTGAAATTGAGTGTATAATTAAAGAAGTCACCTCCAATGAAAAAATTAAAAGTAATGAACCCCTAACCAATAATTAAAATAATAAACTGATCTTGCCCTCCACTCTTTATCATCTTTCATCTTAAATGTTAAAGGCTTCCAAACATTATACGTGGGCTTAATATTTTTAATGATTCAAACAACCTAGAAATAAAAGGGGAAAAATCTAGCAACTCACTAAATAAAGGATTAAAAATTGATGTTATCCTTTTTTTGCATACGCCATCGAAAATGGTTTATAGGCAATGTCCATCAAAATCAACTTCTAATTACCAATTAGGTAAAATTCCTCACGCATCATCCGCTTCCACACCCACCTCTTTAATACTATTTGTCACGTGTTATTTTTGAAATAAAATGATTTAAATGAATTAAAATTTTAAAAAATCTCTACAAATAAAATTAATCAAATAAAATATTCGTAAAAATGAAAGAAAACGAAACACCCTCCCCTCCCCTCCAAGATCCCCCCCCCCCCCCCCCCCCGACAACCCCACCCTCCTCGCCCATCCCCAATTCCTCCATCGCCTCTGCCCTCCCCACTCAACCTCCTTCGGCCAACCGAAATACACTCCCTCCCTTTCCACCACCTACCACGTAGGGGCAGAAGACAAACGCACCAAAAACCTCAATAACCTTGCCGGACAGTCCGAACCCACCCCCAAATCAAAACACAAATAACCCAGAAAATGAAATATTAAACCCAACAACAACAAACCCGTTCGATTTCAAACCAGACCTGAAACCAAAATACCAAATAAAAACCATATCAACCACTATTGTAACCCAATCAATCAATACCAAATCGAAGTCGGCATAATTCCTCTAGAGCTCTCATGAGATTGGAATAAAGTACATGGTCGTTATGTAGCTATTAATGATTGCACAAGAAAATAGTTGTAAATGAAAAGAATTTGATGTATACCTAAGAAGTCGAGTTCAAGACATTGTCACTTGTATTTATGCATATCTCTGTCATCTTTATGGCCAGCTGACTCAGTTATTAATTTGTGAGTATATACTTTATTATTAAAATAAGTTGGGAATTAATAAAATATTTTAATGCCAAAGACACTTTGACATAAATGAACAATTTTGACTTTTAGCTTTTAGTCTTCTTTCCATATTAGGAGAGTGTAAGAAAATCGTGCTATTAATATACAGAAAACTTCTTGTATATATATATATATATATATATTTATTCAAAGAAAAAAAAAGTTGTTAATAAAAAAATAGTAATTTTTGAAAGTGTGAATCAATTTTTTGAGCCAAATAGCTATTTTGGAAGTATACACTCACTTTTGAATTAGTGGACACATTTTTTGGTCCAAATTTTATTTTTTCAAAATTGTTCTTTAGCAATCTAAATAAAGAGCACCAAAATGTATTCTGCTTCACTTTTGTTTAATACCCAAAGTACACTCCCCACACTCAAACCCAATTCCCCACACTCCTCCAGTAAGTAATCCATCCCACTCTTCTGATATAAATATAGATTTAAATAAAATATAATCTAAATTAATAAATTGATCTAGTCTTTTACAATAAAAAAAAATACTCTTGTATTGACATTATAAACACTTATAACTATTGTGCAATTCATTAAAGGCACAACATATTTTTTTAAGGCTATATATATATATATATATATATATATATATATATAGGCTCTAAGACTGTCTAGAGATGAGTGTTTGGACTGATTTTTAGAAAAAGACAAGCTGAAAACCCTTCTCATTTATCCTCCACCCCACCCCCGAACAGAAAAGAAATGATATTCACACCATTTGTTTACCACCCCAAATCAAAACCTAGATAACACCATTTGTTTACCCCTAAAACCTGAGCTTCTCTCTTACGAGAAAACCAAAAATAAAACCTTAAATTCTATTTTCTTGCTTCCATCCAACCAAAAATACTCACGCACACCTAATTCGACACCAATATCCCCGTGCGACCCAATAGGAGCAGAGTGAATTTAAAAAAATAAGAAAGAAAAATCATAGAAATATTTCAACAGAGGAAGATTACCTTAATATAGGTACAACTTTGTTTCAATGGAGGAACGGCTCTATGAATGGAGGTTTCATTCGGCCAGAGGTGGAGTTGTAAACCGCAGATTATGGGAGTCTTTTTTTAGGGTGGGGCTTTGTCGATGGAGGTTTTTACGGCTAGCCATTATGGGAGTTTTTCACGGAATCGTGGAGTTTATTGGGATATTATCCAAAATATTTTTTTTTCTTTTTTTTGACAAGCAACTAAAATTTCTAGCGCCAAAATTGGCAACAAATTTTTTTCAATAATGTGTAGTCCTTAATAAAAAGCACGACATATTTATTTTATATGTCGTGTTCTTAATTATAATTGAATTATTTACGACACGTTTTGAAATTATGTCATGGTTATCTATTTCCACGACATATTTTTATAAAGTGTCGTCCTTATCTACTTTTCATGACATAGTTTTATAAAGTGTCGTAAAACATATGTCGTGAAAAACACTTTTTCTTGTACTGATACCAGGAAACACGCTTGTGAAAAACTCTCAGTAGCCTAAAATAAAATTCCCGAAGGTGACCTCTTTATTTGTAATTTTAAAAAACATTAATGGGCTTTGGTCTAACTTGATCAAAAGGACTAAGACGAGTTGTCCTTTGTAGGTTAGTTTTCTTTCGTGGGTTAGTTCGAGGCCCATAAGGATCCATCTCAAACTCGAAAACTAGTTCGGGTGCGACATTGTAAGTGGATTCACCGTCATAAACTATTCCTTGTCTCTCAATGTTATCTAACACAGGACTGAGGAGCATCTTTCAAACCTTTTTTATGTATCCTCCAAAGTGACCTTAGCGTCTCGGTAATGCTTGAGATAAATCTTAAGTTGGGATACATGGGTGTAGTACCTCGCATTTTTATGATATCAAATAATTATGGGATTAATTATTATTGTTGGAATAATTAAATTAAAAAGGTCGGGAAATTTAATTGTTAATTAATCCAAATTTAAAACAATTATTAACTAGCGTGCCTAGGGTTAATACTTATTGAAGGAAATCATTGATTATTACTGTAAGTATATGTAATATGGAATTCTGTAATGTTTATAAATTATCGGAGTGCGAAATACGACAGTTTGGTATTTTAAGTCAAGGCGCGCGTGTAAGTCGTGTCGGGACTAATTTTATAGAAAAAAAAGATAAATTATTTTTGTATAACTTTTATGGTAATTTTGAGTGCACCGTTGAGTCCATAAGGGTTGAGATAGTAAAAAAACTCTGCCTGAGCATTTTATTTGGACTCCAGAGTAATTTTAGGCCTAACCGCCACCCCGTAGGGGTATTTTTGTCCTTTGGAATCTTGAAGTAATAATAAGGACAAAAATTGGAAAATAAAAGATAGATGTACATGGGTTAGTGGAGATTTATCGGCTCTAAAGCTGCTTAAGATAAAACGAAAAGTCACAGAGGAAGGAAGAAGAAGCTATTGGTGTTCTTGGTGCCAAACTCAAGAACACACACCAAAAACTATACCAAAGTGTAGATCGCGAGATGAGGAACACGCTCATACCCATATCAATAGCGGATCAAGCCATTGAAATTAAGGAAAGTGTTTATTACTTGCGATTCATATCAGTAAATATGTTCATATTAGTGTAGGTAGATTATACTCACTTTTAATTTATGAGTTTTGATGAAATTGGAGATTTAAGGATATCAATTGAAATCTGAGAAAAACGAATTAGGATAAATACCTCATGTAGATAGTTTATAAATCCCAAATTGTTGGTTTATTGTAATGGACAAATCAGAATTAGAGTTAATGTTTAGAAATTTGATGAACTAGGGTTTTGAATTATTAAATTGGGGATTATGGATTTTCTAACTTTTTTATGATGAATTAATGGTTCAAAGTTAAGGGAAATCATTTATACATGTTAGAACATTAATTATGATTGATGTTTTGGTGTTGGGGTTGAGAAATTTAGAGGTTTTAGGACTGAAAGTTTGGGGAAGACGAAGTATGAATAGTAAAACGTAATAGGTCTGGCCAAAGCAGGAAAACACCCCATCTTATTCGAACAAGACGGAGTCTTGTTCGAACTAGAAGTCAGAGTTGTTCAAGCGACCTTCTAACTCGTTCGAGCAATAGGTCCCAGAAAGCCAGAAATTCAATTTTTCCCCAGATCATGTTACCCAGTTAATTATGTCAAGGATACTGCAATTTACTAATATTAACATAGTGCAGAATTATTTGGGAGATAATCCTATAATGAAACCTTAAGTTTTGAATAGGTGAATTAACCTTGGGAAATTCGAGAGGGTGAATAATCGAGTAAATAATGTAAGTAGTAAAGAGGAATATACTACATGAAGAAATATAAATATGGGTTGGGTGAATACTTAAATTTTGTAAGGCTTCATGAAGGCCTATTATTATATGTTTATCACTATTTTGTGTATAGCATAGCTACGCAGCTTGCTATCGAGCGGAGGTTTAGCGCAGTGGACAGTCTTATCCTGGGGTGACCCAAAGGGAGGATATTTGACTTGTGCCCAGAGCATATGAAATTGGATATGTGCTATCTGTTACGTAGGATAGTTTCGACGGTCGAATGGGAGCGTAGGTATGTGAGTGATCCATTTGGCTGGTGAGTATGCTCGCCTCCAATATTTGTGTTATGAGATTTATAGTTCGTGAGAGACGTCGAACTAGTTGTCCTTTTGCAGCGAGAGATACATGATAGCAGAGTATGCATTACTCCAAGTGGTCCTAACAAAGGGGCATAGGTTATATATATATATATATATATGGATGATGTGGCTATATGTATATATGTATAAATATACTTGGGAATGAATGATTCAAATGTGTGAAATTAAAAAATTTATAAGTATGGATAAGTAAAGTAATTCCAGTGGATAAAGACTTCCTATCAAAATAGTGAGTATAAAATGGGCAACTGGCATAAAAGAATAGAATTAGCGTATTCTTTGGGCGATACGGGTTAATCCCTTGAGATATATTTAGCAGTTCATGTCAATGACCTAGTTGGGAATATTATAAATGACTAGGTTGGGGTACACATACGCTAGGTGTGCATATTAGTAGAGAGGTGAGGATCTTAGGTTAGAGTTCGGAACTAATATGTAAGTAATAATTGCAATAATGCAGTTTTAAATACTTGTTAAAACAAATATTTTTACAAATCAGGCTCTGACCCGTTTCTTTCTATTTCGCTTCTCTTTTGCTATATATATATATATATATATATATATATATATATATATATATATATATATATATATATATATATATATATATATATATTATACCAGGTGTCCAGCCACAGCGTCACCACCAGACTTAGACGCGTGGATCATTCGACGAGCTGCTGCTGTTGTGGAAGCTATAGGTTTTTGATATTAGACGCTTCTATCTTTTCATTCAGTTCTTAGTTCAGACATTGCAGTTAGGTCATGTGTCACCCGCTTCCAGCCTAGTTATTTCAGAGATTGTATTTCCTTACTAGTTTTTCTTTTACTATTGGATTGAGTATTATGATTCTTTTTGTTTTAGACTTTCAACTGGAATGTTTTATCCAGTCTCATTTATTTCAGTATTTAATTCATGTCCAGTATTTATTCTTGTGGAATGGGAATGGCTTATATTTTAAATCATGGAATTTGTTAATGGATTAATTGTGAATAATTAAATGAGGAAATGTTTTGACACTTAGCTTAATTAATTATTAGGTGATTAATAATGAAAATGTTTTTTCGACGGTGATGCTAAAAATGAACCAACTTGACACTTTGATTTTAATTTAATAAATGACTGATCACCCGGTATTCAATTAGGTGAGGTGTTATAATGGGCTTTAAGTTTCTCATAAGTCTCTAATGAAGCTTGAAAATCTCTCATAAGACTAGCCAATGCGTTGGTGAAATCGGTCATCTCCCTGCCAACAACAATTAATTGCACACACAAAGAAACTTTCAACTTCTCGAGTTGACTCACTGACGCCTCAAACTCTCTTAAAACATTCACCTTCTTCTCTAAATCAAATACTCTAAGAGACAAATATTTTAAATGATTTTTTATTTTTAAAGTCTCGTTGTAAATTTCGTGAAAGGCGTGTTGAAGTCCACCTTCTTCCTCCCTGAAATTACCGTCGTCAGTCTCACTCTCTCCAGAATGGTTCAAAACATTGTCAAGGCTCTCACATTTATAAATATACTCATCATTGTGGGATGAACTCCACGTACTCACATGGCATTCCATGAACGCACATAAATTATGTTCATGTTGTGATTCATCCTCGAAATAAACCGACTCAACATCACTATCGCTAAGAGTGGCTTTGTGTAAAACTTTCCCTTTTCCATGTCTCTTTAGTCTAATGGCACACTTGTGGACTTTGTGGCCCTTGTCCTTGCACTCATAGCATCTCACATCATCTTTCTCACAAAAATTCTTGCCTTTATTCACACTTTTACTTTTCTAAAAAAAAAATTGTTTGGAAAAATTTCCATTATTAAATTTGAGAAATTTTTATTTTTTTTGCAAAATAGGCTAAATCATCAAGCTTAAAATCGAATTCAAACTCATAATGAAAAATCATTTATATCTTATTTTTAGTTTTAGCTTTCAAAGTAATCCATATTTCTTTTTCTTAACAGTTTTGGGAAGCATGTTGATTTCACAAGTTTGAAGGTCTCCTAGGAGTTCTTCTAACCTGAGAGTATCTAATATTCCCAACGAATTATGGGTAGTGACCTTAGGGATAAAATGGGCTAGAAGAGATCTCAAAATCCTTTTAACAACTCTTGTCATAAGAATTTTCTCACCCAAATTAAAACTAGAGTTGGCAATGTCTAATAAACGTGCAGAAAACTCATCAAAATTTTCATTGTCATTTATGGTAATAGTTTAAATTAGGAGGTGAGATTTTGAAACTTAGAAGATTTCACTATGTTGGTACCCTTGTGAGTGAGTTGGAGGATATCCCACGCTTCCTTAGATGTAGTGCATGTCATAATGCGACAAAAATTGTTAGGGGTGACGGCTCCAGAAATAGCATGGAAATCGCATGAGTTAAAATTACATCATTTCAGTTCATCCTTCGTCTAAGTGGTGATAGATTTAGGACCTATGACATGACCATTTGTCATAACGGGTGGCATCCACCCTCTTTCCCAAACAAGCCAAAAGCACTCGTCAATCTCTTTTAAAGTCGATGTCATTCGAGCTTTCCAATAAGCATAATTAGACCCATCCAAAATAAGTAGCCTATTATACAAATTATCCATTGACACCCAAATTTAAAAGATCACATAAAAACTTAGTGTAACCGGCTCTGATACCAGTTTGAAAGCTGGGTTCAATTGAATATTCCGCATATTATGTTACACACACACAAGATTCAATTTATATCCAACTTTTATCTTGATTAGATTAAGGTGTGAATGTAAGATAAAGTACGAATTAATATATTCCCAAACCACAAAATACAAGAAGAATATAAGGAAAAAGTCCCTTTCGGACAAAATCTAGATTTCATCACTGTACCAGAAATTGACAAACTCGATGACTTACAAACTTCTTAGAGCTCCACTAAGTATAACGCACATGCCTTGAATTCTTAAACAACTATAGCGCAGTCCAGCTCCATCTACAGGAAGTGCATTTCCCTTGGTATGCATCAATCAGCCTCAGGATTCAAGATCCTTTCTTCTTCAACAGTGAAGCCTTGGCTCCACAAATCAACAGCAGAGTAAAACTCCATATGGGTTTTATGTAGACATTGGAATCTTGGGTTTGATAAAACTTAATAAATCATATAGAGGGATGTATGGTTTGGAAAATAAAATCTTGTTTTAAACACAAAAAGTGAACACTTTGGGAACAAGTATAGGGTTTTTTTTTTTGCCAAAAGCCTTAAAAAAATTGATTAAAAAATGTTTTTTAGGAAAAAAACACATTTTTCGAGATGGTACCCTCGTTAGAACGAAAATATGGTCTCGTTCGAACAAAATAAACAATTTGTTCTAATGAGGTGAATTTTGTTTGAACGAAAAGCTAATATCGTTTGATCGTCTTTCTAACAACCTTCCAACAAGAATCGACAACTCATTAGATGCTCGATCGAAGATCATTCCAATTAAAATGGAATTTCGTTCTAATTAGATCTACATCTCATTGGAACGAAATTAAATATAAAAAAATATATCAAAAAATATTTTATAAAAATTTCCTCAATTAAAAAGCAAATATCCCATAATATAATTCGATCGAGAAATCAAAACTACAAGTTCGTATACCTCCATAAAAGGTTCGTGATTATTTCTATGTCTTAAATGTCAAACACGATGCTTGATCAATAACACATCTTCAATTTCCATGGAGGCAAAACTGAATGTAGTTTTCGATTTGAAACTTTGGTTTGTAATGGGATACGTGAAAATATCTATGCAATGAGGAATAATAAAATAATGCTCTTACATCGTAACTTAGAATTAGGCGATCCTAGTGCCATTGGATTCATAACTTCTGTGCCTAGATATTTACAACATTATTTAAGGGGTAAAAATCGACTCCAAATCAGTTGTTGCACTTTTTCATAATGCTCTGTTCTTGTTCAAATCGAATTTTTTCTTCAGGTCTATTTTTTACCCTATAATGATTGCATCTTTGTATAATACTAATGGGTGACTCGGAGTCTAGTCATGGTTGGAGACTTTAATTTATTCTTTTGACTGGTATTAACTATGTATCTAGATCAAGAGTTGTTACTTTGTCACTTGGTGGCAAGAAAAAAACGAAATTTAGCATCACTAAAACAAACCCAATCCAATCTCCCAACAAGTCATCAGTCCAAAAAAAATAAAAAACTATACACATATAATAATTAATAACCAATCTCACATCATGTAATCAATCAAAACAAAAAAATTAAAACTAAATAGATACCACAATAAATCGCCAAGAACTAACACGCATTAAATCTAAATTTCCTAAAATGTGAAAGAGAAGGGGGGGGGGGGGGGGGGAGAGAGAGAGAGAGAGAGAGAGATGATACATCTAAGCGACATAAGAAAGTTAACTTAAGGATGCATATATTTTGGAAAGAAAAATCAAGATCTATGATGTTTCAAAATTCATTCAAAATTCTTTTTATATCGATTAGATATACAAGTGTAACACCCCGCCTAATTAAATACCGGGTGGCCATCCCCATACCAAATTAAAACAGAATATACAGTTGGCTCATTCTTAGCATCACTGTCGAAAACATTTACAACTCACCCAATACTCAATTAAGCTGGTGTTAAAAAAACTTTCCAAATTTTAGTTCAACAAAATCCATTTCCAGTTTAAGAATAACACAATACATTTTATTCTACAACACTGATAACCAATTAGATAACACAAAATAATTTGAATGCAATTGGAATAAACATTCCCAAATAATATTAATCCATTACAGTAATCCCAACAATATCAAATGTATTAAAAAGACACGAATACAATAGTATTTGAATCCGATAGAAAATGATAACGGAATCCTTTGGGCGACATGCCCTACTAAGAGAATACTGTGAATCAAATGATGATAGGCGTCTAAGCAAAACTTCATAAATCCATAGCCTCTCATAATTCGCTAAGGTTGGCGTCCCTGTTGTTGGATACCTGATATAGAAGATACAATAGAAAAGAAAATATGCAAGGAAACGGGTCAGAGCCCGAATGTGTAAATGATTTTAAAACAGCAAGTATTTAACAAGTGGAATAAAGCATTTATTATGTACATGTTAGATCCAACTCTCACTTGCTATTCTCACCTCTCAACTAGAGTGCACACTTAACGTTTCCTATTAACCTCCTAGTTAATGGTTCCTCTTTTCTAGTCTCCATATTATAATTCCATTCCCATATCATAATCCCCGTATGTCCCATACCATACGTCACATTATTAGTCATTTACATTTCTCATTTATATGATTAGTTTATCATTAACATGAATCACTTCTCATTAATATGAGTTAAGCTTTTCAATTCTTTAAGAATAAACATTCATTAACTTAATTCCGTTATCTTTCTCTATTCACCGTTATCTACATTATCACACAGTAGATGATTTAACCACAATAAATCCAATCATTCATTTAATCCATTATATATATATTCATATATAATACGGCACCCCGAGTCACAGCTGCGGTGCAATGCATTACTCTGCTATCATGTCCCAATATCTCTTGTCGCCGAATAAGGGACTAAAGGTTCGTTAAGATTCCTCGAACCACAAACAACAACACAATCATTGGAGGCGAACATAGTTTTCATACCCATGGGTCACGCACATACCTACGTACCCATAGTCAGCGGACTTATCAACTCCCCGATAAGTCTTTGCCCTCACGCGCAAACCTCCCACCGATAGCAAGTAAGCTTGGTATGTCATACACATAAATCATCAATCAATCAAATAGGTATTATCATACCTATAATATAATATCAATAAGGTAATATCACTACTCTAAGATAAATCCCATACGTAGAATTATATCTCTTTTAAATTCCACGTATTAAAATATCATATCTTTACTTCATAATTTAATTATCCTCGCATCCTATAACATCTCTCCACTCCCGACGTCGTTAAGGTTCATGCGCGGAGCGTCTCACAAAGCGAAATCTAAACAAGGAACCCCTCCAATACACTACTACTTAACTTTGTCGATCGAGGAGGTTCGTCAACTTCAAATATGCGATCGGAATAACCTCATCCCCTCTTTCAACCAAATGTGTTCTAAACTTCCATCTCTATCCAGGAGCCATACCACTACGCTCTTGTACTACACTCAGCCCTTGCGAAATCAATAATGAGCTTAAACTCAGTCCTTGATGTTTAAATTGTAACCCTAAGGCTACCCAAGTGTTATATTAAATCTCCCCTACTTGAACTATCCTTAATCCTCATACAAACATATTAGAATCCAACACATGAATCTAGCAACCGAAATCTCTTTAACTTTAATTATCATAATTCTAATCAATTAAATCCCAATCAAATAAATTCAAATCTTAACTAGGGCTTACTGATCTTCTCTAAGTCCCATAATATCCAATTAATAATCACCGAAGATCTACAAAAGTTTTGGGATAAGAACCAACATTAAAAAGAAACAACATCATGAATTCTCATATTTTAAATACTCAGAAAAATCAGATCCAAAAATTATTCAAATCATCAATCCGACTTCAGATTTGGAATCTACACGAAAAATTGAGTCAGGTATGTGTTTTGAGTTTTTCTTAAATCTCATCCAAATGCACTCAAAAAAGAAGATCTAAACATTCCAAATTGGCTCTTCTCATTTCACTCGTTTTTGCCTCTTTTTCCATAAAATTATCAACATATTATCTTCAAGAACACTAAATTATTTTCAGAATTTCTTCCACAAATTGATGAATATTTATTGGATTACTAACTACCTACAACATGAGTTTAATTCCTATATATTTCATACTTCCAGAAATCCATTACTACTCCATTTTTATCTTCCAAACATGAAAAATCATCTCTTTTCATAATTATTCTAACATGGACAATATGCGAACTTAAGTTGCAAATATCAAACACTTGCCTCGAATGAAGATCTGACCCTTTGGAATTGAATAACACAGGTGGTGATGGTGGTGGTGACCTTTGACCTTTGGTTCTCCTCCTTCCCAAGCAAACTTCTTTTTCTTTCCAAGCAACCTTCCACTCTCTCTAAGAAGATGACTTTTCAATTTTGTGTGGAAGAGATGAAATGAACCTACATACACTAATCTCCAAATACTTATAATAAGACAAACCCCGAAATCACTATTCATCCCCCTTGTAAAAATAACCAAAATGCCCTTTTGGGTTGTCTTTTCATTTCCAAATGACCCGAGACTCAAAATTAACATCCAAATAGACTTTTCTGACTATTTCGAACCTTCCGAACGCAACGACGCGGTCAAAATGACTATAAGGTCGATAGAAAATAAATTTTCTTTTTAATTTAATAAATTAGTCCCGACACGTCCCATACCGCGTCTGACTAAAAATTCAAATTACCGAATTTATATCATACCATCATATCAATGACATCACATTCATATATTACCTAAATATCTTTAAGTAATGTTCAGAATAATCCATTTTAATATCCACAATTCGGATAAAACCCAAATGAATTAATTTATAATAAAATCCAATTAATCCATTAATTTAAAACATAACCCATTTTAAAAGTCATTAAAATTACGGGGTATTACAACAAGGACTATGTGTATCTCTTTATGTGTGTGTGTGTGTGTGTGTTTGAGAGAGAGAGAGAGAGAGAGAGCTTGGTAGCCATAACAATGGTAATGAGGGAGATAATTATGGATGAGGGAAAGGCCTCCGCTGATTTTGCTTGAGGAAAGGGTTTGATCCATTTTGGGTGAAGAGTCTAGGTCGATTTTTGAGATGGAGGGAAAAAGTTTGCCCTTTCTTCTTTAGACGTGTTGAAAAAATTGAGGGAGGAATTTTTTTTCATAAATGACACTTGACTTAGATATGCTATGAAATTTTCTTTAAAAACATTAATAATGTATATAAATAAATATGATTATTGTATTTAAACTGACATATATAACATTAATCAGTATATAGTGACATAAAAGCTAATTTTCTAGTAGTGATGTTTAAAACCATGTATGACATTGACCTTTAAGTGAAAGTCTATCAGTTTATTTTTAATTAAGAATCATGTTTATGAGGATGCCTTAAATTTATTCTTTAAATGTATTTTAGACATGCCAGTTTATTATATTTAGTATTAATTTCAGTGAGTTGGGTTCGCCTTGATCACATAAGATAAAAATTTTGGTTATGGTACAAATGAATAGTTCAAAACCCAAATAGTGAGTTCACATACTATCAGAACAATTACAATACAATCATAGTCTTTTATATAAAATTACAGGAACCTATCTATTGATTCGAGAACTTGTGCGATAGTTAAAAGAAAGATTATGAGTAGTACATCCAGAAGTGTCTAGAACAAGACCACCCATGAGATTTTCACTCTGTGGGCTCTCATCATTAGAATTAGGTAATTACCAATCATTTTCAAGGGGTTCATAGATTCTCAATGCCAAGGATTATGAGGATTAGAATACTTGTACAATTGGTTCCTTAATTACTATGGATGCGATTTGATTATACACTGGATCAATAGATACGTGCAGTAGGGTAGTAATTGTGTGATTAGGTATGAGATCATAATTTGGAGGAATCCCCATCTAGGAGATATATTGGATTTTGATACACCCATAATAGACTTGCATGTTTTGTTTCCAGTAGTAAAACAAGTCCGATGGATTATCATAAAGCCGATTAGTGAGAAATTGATTTGACTAATGGCTATTGTAAGCTTAACATCGGGAAACATAATATATACCACTATTAACTTATAAATAAGACCTCATTATTCCGAGTGATTTAGGGATAATTAAGTTATAGTGCAATCGTGATTATTTAGTGGAGTTAATCGTGATTAAATAATGAAAGGAAATAATTACAGTAATTTATTTGGGATTTCTACGTATTTAGTTGGAAGCTAATTTAATGATTTGTATTGGGTTCCTAATATAGTCCATTGACCAAGTAATAGGTCTGACAGTTTCTGCAAACCCATTTTCACTAAAGCTCGTGACCTATATCTACTTATATTTCTTTAAGTTAAAATTTTAGGTTAATGGTTCCCTATATAGGGTTACAGAGGGAGAGTAAGAGTACTATTACCTTTTTTTTTAAGGGGTGGGGAAATATAAAGTTATATCTTTAATATTTGACCATCGTGTTATCTCCAATAGTTTCCATGCCCGAGTAATATGCCTTATTTTCATGGACTATATTTACTATTAATTAAGTGAGAAATAAATTATAAAATGGGACTAATTACTAATATGTGTTTTGGTAATAATAAATTTACATAATTTAGATGACACTTGAATATTTCATGTCGTACGATTTTTTAACGTGTGTTTGTAATAATTAATTAATGATATTCATTATAAGATTGGGGACTATGTGTAAGCGTAGAGTAATTAAGTGAATAATTTATTGATGTCGTGAGGTATTATCGTGGGATGTGGGTACTGTAATTTAGATTGGGATCTCGATGACAAAAATGTTTGTTTATGTATTTTCACTACTTTAAGTTTGTTCGGGGGAGTAGGTCTACCCTTAGGAGGAGTTTCGGGTCAATCTGGTAGCATTTCGGCTTCATTTAAGGGTCCATAGTTAGGAGTTTATTATATGTGCGAGAATTTAAGGTTTTAAATAGGTTTAAGAGTTTTTAGTTGTTATTATTCATAAGGTCTAAATAAACCTTAGAAGCCATGTGTTTTTGTGAGAAGTAGAGAAAGGTCCAAGGAGGGCAAACCACAAGGACTCAAGACTACAATCACGTGCTCTCCGATTTTCAGGCTAGAACATCATGTAATCTTCATTATAAATTCGGACTTGATTTAGAACATGTAATTTTATTTTCAAAATTTAAATATTGAATCATGTTTAGGGATTAATTCATTTAGGATTGAATATATTAAAGATGTGTGGTAATCAGAAGAAATACAAATTTTTCATACACTAGATACTTGTACTTTGATGGAAAAAAGAAGAAGAAATTATTGGTCTACGTGTCGTATACCTAAGAATTAATCAATGATTTAGGATCGAGATTCATTATTACAACATTTTCTCATGTTAATTAACCTTTTAGTTTTGAAAATAGAGATGAACAAACCCCAAGATGATTTAAAGACGAATTAAGTTGCAAAGTTTGGATCATTATGTTTTGATCTTGAATTTGATGTTATTAGACATAAATGATTGCGTAAAAATGTTTAGAAACATCTTCACATACATATATTTGGTTAGGGTGTCGATTTGGTACTGGTTAAGAGCTTGATTTGGGAATTAATTCAGATTTTGGAGACTTCATCTTCATCCTTAGGACATTTTGGATTCTTCCTAAAGCTGAATCAATTCGGTCTAGGGGAGAATCTATTAAAAACATGAAATTGTATAGCTTTTTATTATGCATCCGTGAGCGATGGTTTCATATTTTTCTAATTTTTATTTGAATTAGTTATGAATTGTCTATTAAATGGTGCGCGAGACCGAAATTTTGGGTTGGACATTATTTTTGGATTTCTCCACCTACTTTTTTAAGAGACAAAATTTATTTTTATGAAGGATAGTTATGTAGATTAGAGTTTTGACCTTTGTACTATTGTATTCGCATCCGGTGATAGGATTGCGTTAGAATGGGTAAATGCAAACCCGGGCAATCTGCCAGATGCAAATCGATTCGACTTTGAGGGAGAATAGATTAGGTCCATGAGTTAGGTCTGGTTAAGATTTGAAAATGGATCATGGGGTTGTCCCAAGTTGATTCGATTATATGAGACGTTATCCATATGAGAAATGGTTGACAAAATTTAGAAGTTGGGTTTATTAGTTTATGAACCAAAAGACAAATTGTGTAACTTTAATTTAGGTTGAAGAGTGGTTAATACATTAATTAATTGTACTACCCAACATTTGGAATTACATTAGATTAAGTGGACATGGGAGAGAGTGATATCCTATAGTCATGTATACACATTAAGCTTAAAGAGTAACGAGTTAAAGTGTTTGGGAGATTAATTCAGGTCATAAGAGATTATATGTTATGCAAGAAATTTAGTAGTTAATTGAGGAGACACTTTTGTAATTTATGTGTGAGTATGTATATATAGAGAGATAGATGTACTCATAGTTTGGAGATAAATTAAAATAGGAGTCGAATTTAATCAAGTGAAAAGTTGATAAACTTAAGAAGGTAACGAATAGTTCGGTGTTTAGGGATTGTGATGTTTGGGTACGCTCGAGTGTATGTGTTAGCGAATATGTGTGTGTATATATATATATATATATATATATATATATATATATATATATATATATATATTTCGTGAATTTTGTGAACATATCTTTACTCATAGTGAATCTATTGATCGGGGGTTGCGTTCGACATCGGGACTATGTACCATGTGTTGATTGAGAAGTGATGGTGTAGTGAGGGTTATTATTTTAGATCATGCAGTCAACGGTCACTGCTTCGTGATGGGAGAAGTAGGATAACCGATCCATCGATAAGGTCTAGGTATAGGTTAGTGGTGGTGTTACTGCGTAGTGATCTCCCCATTATTTTTATGTGTTTTGATTTAGCCCATTAGGTGCTAGCTTGCTACAGAATTAACTATAGACACATGAGATAGACACCGAAGATAGTGACCTTCATGTGGTTTAATATAAATTTCTAATAAGAAATAAATAATATAGCCACTAGATAGACAATTAATAATAAACCTTATGTGATGTTAAATACTTTATGATGTTTACTTGTATTTTCCTTGTGAGGACATTACAGGGGTTGGTACATGGGTAGGATTCTTACGTGCAGTTATTTACACCCTTTTCCCAATGGTACATAGTGGTTATATATCCTTTATGGTAGTTTTGATAATAACTCATTTAATTAAAAACATGTTCAAATAGATATATTACTTTTATGAGACTGCGAATATGTTAACAAAAATATCATGAGAACTAATATCGTTCCATGTTACTTGTTGATTAAGTGATAGTACTTAATATTCTAGAGATAGATACTTATAGCATCGATTATGCCCTTTGTTGGGACATGCATGTAGTTCTTGCACTTGTATGGGAGGTGAGGTATTCATTCCATGTAAGTGTCGAAGGGTTGAATATTTATTGCAAATTAGTCGCATGACTTACATTGTCCTATTATTGATATTCTTGCAACTTTAGGGAACTGAACCAAAGTTATAAAATGTTTCCCACGTGTATATTATTGTATAAGCAAGTTAATAGGATTAAGTGGTCAAGCATGCGGTTATGGCGATCCTTCTTAGTACCCGTAAAGTTAGAGACGCTAGTTCATTGAGCCGTTTACATGTATTCAAGAGTTGTATTGAGATGAGTTTTCGATTGTACTCTATTTTATTCATTTGGAAAAATTATAATGACATATTTTATATAGTGGATTCACTTATTGGAGTTTAGTTGTTTAAGTTAAGTTATCCCTCTTGTGATGCTTCGTTGAGTTTCTATTTTGGATGGTTTTTATTTGCTGTATCTTTTATGTTTATGGTTGATGCTGAGAATGATATAGATTATTTAGCATCCCCGGTATTTCATAAGCATCCTAATTAAACGAGAATGGAAAATTGGGGTTGTCACAGTGGCCTAGATTTTATGGATACTGTGCTAAAAGATTCAAGATGTTTGGAACTTCTAATAAGGTTTTTGGAACTTTATGTAACAACCCATATATTTTGTTATTTGGGGTGATCTGGCCCGAATAGAAAAATAAACAAGTTATTAAAATTAAATATGTTCTTTGCACTTGGAAAAAAATATAAGATATTTAAAACCTTCTTCCAAAAGATATAAATCAAGAATAATCCAATGAATATAAAATTTTCCCACGATAAAGTCAGTCAACATGCTAATCTCCAATAACAAATATAGACTCCAATAATAATAAAGATCGAATGAAATCAAATCAACTACAATCTGTTCAACTAGAAATCATAAAACAACTGTTGAATTGAGTGACTAGTGAAATTTATAATAATTGTCTCATTATAAAAATGAAAGGAAACCAAAACAAACTAAACCAAGGAAATAAATCTCCAGATCCAAGTTCTCTAAACTCCAAATAATATGCAATTACCCAGCGTCCTAATCTGAAATATTAGTAAGACGTGACGGGTCAGGGCCCACCACAAGAATGCCAGTTATATTTTCCAAATATGATTTATGCCTGCTCATTAGTCCCGTACCTAAAATGTAATATATTTATCCAAGGGTTAAAGTATAACGACTTACACAAATTCCACCATCCCAACAGTGTTAATATATTAACACGAACAATTTTACATTAATTTTATTTTTAATCCAATATTATAATTCTTTATTTTGAAATATACAAATTTGATTCCATGAACATTAAATCAATTATATCGTGTGATTGTGACACCCCACCTAATTAAATACCGGGTGATCAGTCCTATTAAATTAAATCAAAGTGTCCGATTGGTTCATGCTTAGCATCACTATAAAAAAAAATTCATTATTAATCACCTAATAAATTATTAAGCTAAGTGTCAAAAACATTTAATTTTATAAGTTAAGTCCTATTGTTACGATTTAATATACGAAACCATTTTCATGAACAGGGTTAATAATATTAGAAACCAAACCATGCAAATGAAATAAACATGCTAGATTAATCATCCAAATAAAATATCCCACATCGAAGGATTATGTAATATTCAAAAGCAATCCCAACTAAAACAAAATATTGAAACAAATACAATTCTTTGTGAACTAGATAAAAACTGGAAATGGATTACACATTCCCTATCTAATAATGACTAAATAGAAGACTGAGAAGACAAGGATGAAGTCGTTTACTGCAAGGACCTGCAACTCCCACACTAGCTGCAGCATGTCAACAATCCCAAGATCTAAGCCTGACGCCCCTGCGGCTGGGCACCTGTAATATATATATACTAGAGGATGGACGATAAATTTGCCCCCTGATAAAACCCAACACATAATAACTCGCCTTTTAAAAAAAACTTTTAAAAACTTTATATATATATATATATATATATATATATATATATATATATATATATATTTAAATATGTTTTTTTATAAAATATTTTAATAAAAAAATAAAAAAATAATAATGTATGTATGTATGCATGCATGCATACATGCATGTGTATGCATGCAACACTTAAAATGCCATGCATGTTTATCATGCATGAGTTACTATTCATAATACCATTGTCCCATATTATATAGATATATATACAAGAGATGGAAGAGGTGACAAGAAACGGGTCAGAGCCCGAGTGTAAAGTAGATTTTAAATTTGTTTAGCAAGTATATAAAATGCTTACAAGTTGATATTACATACATGTTAGTACCTTTACACTAATTTGGGAATTCTCACCCCTCAACTAGTGTGCACGCCTAATGTACTACCGAATTAATCTAGATAAATCTATTCCAACCCACTCTTCCCTTATCAATTCTAATTCGTGCCCTTGCATCACAAACAATTTTATATAATAACTTTTCTTACGAATTTACCGAGTTGGCTATGTACATCATAATATAGTTTTAGATACTTAATTTGTTTAAGATCAATTATCCAATTTTATCTACTTACAAACACAATAGTGAAATCACAGGTATATGTATATATATTTTTCACCCATGTAATATATATACTAATCCGACACCCCACATAAGATATATGTTGTTGGTATACTCTGCTATCAAGTCTCCATATCTCTCATATAAAAGGGAGTACTAGTTTTGAATCACTCTCGAACTGTATTAACACAAAACACACATATTAGAGGCGAAGCATAGTTCCAAGTCACTAAGAGGTCAGCACATACCCTCACGTCTTTTAGGACCACCCGACTATCATTCTCAAATAGCCTTTACCATGGATCCTATGTTCTAGGGTACAAGTGAATATCCTCTATAAAGGTCCAATCGAGATAAGACTGTCTCGGTATGGAAACCTCCGTGATTGAAAGCAGCACGGGTATGATTACACACAGATATTTATATAATAAATATTCATACACATATA
The DNA here is from genome assembly GCA_949130495.1 of Sambucus nigra. NCBI lineage: Eukaryota > Viridiplantae > Streptophyta > Magnoliopsida > Dipsacales > Adoxaceae > Sambucus > Sambucus nigra. The sequence goes on from OX422209.1 coordinate 525,636,981, forward strand.
TTTATATTTTCATCATTTAGATAGGTACACACACGACCCAAATTATATTCTGACCATACGCAGCACGTAGCACCTGAGTCCTACGTATAAATAATTCACTCTTACTTTCTCAATTACCGTAAGTCCTTAAGTTCTTCTCCGCTCTCAAAGTGTATCATCTTGATAAATATAAAATCAATAGGTGTACGCTCTCTACCCTACTGGTCTAAGTCATTCTTAATTCTCACAAGACCTAATTTAACGTACACACGATTTCCACTCCATTTTATACCCTCGAAATCCCACGATTAAACTTTATATAAAGTCGTGTTACTCGGACCTTACCTATACCCTACTGGTCCTTCCCAAGTCCTATTATGATATTTAAATTATGTCTGAGGGTGCTCATACATTGGGATCATATTAACATTAAAAGGGGAAGAAGTTTCAATTTCCAGGAGGAGTCGATCGATCGATGAAAAGGGTCGATCTATCGGCATTCTTGAGTCATTCGATTGATCGAGCAAGTATTGGCCCAGTTTTCTAAATATCAAGCCTACGGGTTTCTTCAAACTTAAATCATCAAACATCCATTAACATGTCCCAAACTCCCAACCAAACATCGTGAACGTTATATAAACCAATATGGATGATTTCTAACGTAAAACATTCATTAATTCCTCAAGAATCGCCATCAAATGGATTAATTCAAGAATTCATCATTTAACCCTAGTTTATCAAATTTTCTGAAGAACCCCATTAATTTCCAAATTTCTATCTCTACTGGGCATCAAATTTCATGGTTAATATTCTACATATAACATGATATACATCATAACATGGTTCCCACTCCAAATTGCAATAATAATCACCCAAACAACATTATATTATCATGAGACATAACATCATTATCTCCTATACTAGCATGGATGTGTTATCAACTAAAGAACATCAAGTTAGATACTTGCCTTAAGAATATAAGTGTGCATCTCTGAGATTTGATGATGTGGTTGTGTTCTCCTTCCTCAGATCTATACTCTGGCAGTGTTTGTGGTGAAAACGGTGCAACTATGGTGGCGCTAGACTTGGGGAGCTCCTCACCTTCATCCTCTAATGGCCTTTATGAAATACGTAGGTTCTAACCCTAGAGGACAACCTCTAACACCTGATACACTTCTCTAATTTTCGTAGGTAATTAAATCTCAAAAATAAAAATTACAAAAATGCCCTCTTGGGATGCCAGTTAGGCCTAAAATCTTCATGAGGCCCAAAATAAACCTCCATGTACACATTTCTAACTATATCGGCCCTTTCAGACACATTGGCACACTCAAAATGACCATACGGGAAAATTAGAATAAATTTACTTTTTATTTCATTAAATTAGTCCCGACACGGCTAATATGCGCGTTCCGACTTAATTTCCATAAATTATCGTATTCGTCACACGTGGAAATTTAAATAAATTCAATCTGATATATTACTTTACTCACTAAGTAATATTCAACATAATTCTTACCAATGATTACTAACTCTCATCACGCTAGTAAATAACAAATTTAAAATCCGAATTAATATTATATTACTTTATCATAATTTAATTTAATTAATCCCATAATTAAAGGCCATAAAAGTACGGGGTCAGTGATGATCGAGTCCTACCATTGACAAGACAAGTTGTCCAATGGGTGATAATTTATAAAACTAACACATAAACCGGCCAAAACACAACGAAATAATAATTTTCATCTATATCATTTTATAAATCAATTCGTAACATCGAATTAGATATTTTAATTAACATGTGATTTGTTCAAACACCCTAAAAAAACAAGGTACAACTATTTAAGCATGTTGTATTTTTAGTATTAAGGAAATTTGAGAATTTAATAAAAACATATTTATAATTAGGTTATGAATTTCCCTAACTAAGTTGCTAATCATGTTAAGAAAATATGTCTTATTAATTATTCTTCCCTAAATGATATTCTTAAGGAGGCCCATAATGATATTCTTCCCTAAAAATTAATTATTCTGAAATTCGGAGTATTCGGTTTCATTCGTCTCGCAAAAATAAGTAGGTTTCATTCTTTGGCCTTTTTAAAAATTTATGATTTAAACCTCCCAAAATAAAGTTAAAATTTTTTATAATGGAGGTTTATCATTAAAATAATGGGGTATGTATAACAATAATGATATTCTTTCCTGAAATGAAGATAGCTAAAAAATTCTACTACACCACTGCATTGAAAATATATGTTTAAAGCCTCCCATAATAACGTTGAAGTTTTATTTAATTGAGGTTTAGAGTTGAAGTATGTAGCTTTGTGTTTTACTTTGAAAAAAAATAGTTTTGTGCATACCAAAAAATAAGGGAGCGTCGTATATAAAACGATTGAAAGTACACATTCTTTTAGAGTCATACAAAGATCAAATACACACATATAGCTACACACACCCACAACAGTTTTATTCGCCAAAAACAAAAAGAGTAGGAAAGTCCTAGCAAAGATGCTCAATGCGCCATTTATTTTCTTTTTTAAAACTAATAACTTTAAAACTTTATAAAATAACACTAGTGAGCCAAAATCAAATTATTTTTTGGTATCTCAAGTGAAAAACACACTCACACACTCCTACAATTTTTATAAAAATCCTATTTTATTCCATAATTACATGAAAGCCGAAAATATTCAACTAAATAGCCTAAAATTTCCAATTTCAATTTTCGAAATCCAAAACTTGGAGTTCAAGAAATTATAAAATTACCCAATTAACGATTATATTAAAACTATATTACTAAATCACCAAATTATTAATAAAATTTATAAAAAATCATTTAATTTCAGAATTTTTTTATCAAATTTAAATTAAATCAAATATATTTAGTTCAATTAGAATCCAAAAAAAACTAATATTTTTAATTAAATAACACATTTAATAAATTAAATCTAATGTCCAAAAATATGTACTATTACAGTCTTTCCCACTAGAACAATAATTTAATCCTCGAAATTAGACTAAGTAAAAATATGCGAAAATAATATAGGCTAATATACGCCTAACTAGCCTACGTACCATCACAAGCTGAAAGTAAGATTCATATGTTCCTAGCCATTACATGCTGCGATAGATACGCAAATACACCCAATCCCATGCACACACACCCCACACGTAAAAAATAGATACATATATCCCAAGTATATAATTACGGTATAAATAAAAATTATGGAGAATGACAAGCTACCCTATTAATCACGTGTATCTTCTTCTTCAAAATTAATCACATACTATAAGTCCTCAAATCATTTAACATCAAATAACATCTGGAATAGCAATACTAATGATTCCTTTAATACCATCTAAATTTAAAAAAATTAATTAATTAAAATAATTAATTCATTCGAATTTTGGGGATTCAATCAAATTTCTAAACTATTTGGAATACTTCAAAATAATTATTTTAAGTGAAAACTGAATTTTTATAATAAAGTTTTATAAGAAATGATGACATCAAATTAGAGTTAATTGAAATTTAGGTTTATTTGAGAAAATAATGAAATTTAAAATTTTTAATCATGATTTAATTTAAATAAGGATTCTAAATTATTTTATTAAAACTAAGTAAAGTAATTAGTTGGATGGATGAGGTTAATAAGGTAATTGAAATATAATGGGAGAGAAGGTTAGGGTTAAGGAATTAGTATAAGAACTTAAATGAAACCCTAACATCTCCTTAACCAACAATCCAACTTCTAAACCTCAACCAAACTTCCCACGAAATGCCTAATTCCAATCCATAAAGTATATCCTTTTATTCTAATAAAAAATCCTACAAATCTAAACATGGTTTTGGAAAAACATCTTGCCTATTATAAAAACAAAATACGTTTAGGGACATCTTGGAATAACAATTCAATTTTTTTGCAATGGGGTTATTTCTACATCATTGACTATCATAGTGCTCATATCTCGCACATCATCTTAGCCCTTAATCACTCATTTACGTGATTCTTGGCTAAACCTTCCAACCCAGCTCCATAACCAACAAAAAAAGAAAGAAAAGAAAGAAAAGAAAATGCAACATCTCTCCACTCCCAACGTCGTTAAGGTTCATGCGTGGAGCGTCTCGCAAAGAAAAATCCAAACAAGGAACCCCTCCAATATAATTCCCTTAACTTGTTGGTCGTGGAGATAAGGCAACATCATACACAAGCAAAGAAAACAAAGCAAGAAAACAATCAAGAAAAACAAATGAAGAAAGACAAATAAAAATGAAAACTACATACATACCGTAGACCACCTCTATACGATCTCAATCCTATATCTAGGAGAGATATTATCGAACAACTTGTTATTCTCTAGAACTAAAAATAGGATAGACTCACGATTTATTCGCTTGCTATCACACCAACGAAACCAAGAATATCTCTACTCGTATATTACATATAATACAAGTAGCACATACCACACATATACTTCAAATATCATCACCCGCCTCATAACGGGTGAAGGAAAAATATAGGACCTCCTTTCAACGAAAGTCGTATAGGTATACTTACTATAAAAATATCGATACTACCATAAGCTCGACATACACACCCGAATCTAGGGTAAATAAAATACGACTCCATCTTATCATAAGGAATACCCCACCCTCATCTACGGTGGAAATCCCTGCCAACATACTTGTCAATCTCTGGCCATTACAAATGGTTCTCAGACACATTATTCAAGTCTAAACCGAACTAAGTACTTCCATCTATGCCCCAACTAGGCTTCCTATTCTGGCCCTTATTCTCCAAATGACAAGATCACACACTTAGTTCCATTAAATTTTCCAGCAAAGAGAACATTCTACTAGCCTCCTCAGCCTTAGTTCATCGAGTCTCCCCCGGGTGGATGTCCACCGATGGGGTCTCATGAACATTACTTTTCTTGAAGTGTTAGCAACACTTATTCGTGATCTTATCATTTCCACTGAAGGGCTCTCTCTCTGGGTAAAACTTCCTGTTCCACCAAAATATGGCGTCTGCCATATTCGCCACTTCAACCTTACTCCTATGGGTGAGAAGATTTTCCTTCCGATCTTCGTACCTGGGCACCTCTATGCCCCATTCTAGTCCAAACTCTTGGGCCTTATGTTCTCACCAAACGAGATTATACTTCCTCCAAACCGACCGAACTTCAACATGTAGTCCTAGTCAAGGACCTCTCAACTTCAAATCAATGTTGCTTGGAATCCCAAGCTTAGTACCACCTTTTACTAGGCACTTGGAAAACTATATCTACTGTACTTAGTAGTCACAGTAGCAATATGAGAAAATGCTACAAAAGGGAGCGACCTTTAAAGCGGCCCACATCCCCGACTACAACTTACAGCTCTTAGAAATCTCGTCTCGCGATGCCTTCACGACAACCTCCCTTAATGCCCATTATCTGATGACATACTAGTCTCACACGAACGCAAAAAAGATTTTTGGGGTTCTAATAGCATAACAGAAGAACGAAATCTCATAAGAGAAATCAACGATCTTAATCTCAAGGCTCTACATCAAATTAGAAGCAACGCTGAAAGAGAAATACACCTACACAGATTCCTAAGGACTCTAGAACCTAATGCTCTTATACCATCTGTGATAACCCGCCTACTAAAATAATAGGTGGCCAGCCCAATACTCTAATAATCACAGGAATCATAGATGGTCCATTCTTAGCATCACTGTCGATTAAAATAATAGTACCAGATAACCACCAATCATTTTAGAAACGGACTGTCAATAAAAAGAAAACTTGTAAATAAAATAAAACGCTTAGACAATCCCATTTGCAAAAACGGTGGATATCAAAAATCGATAAATAAAGGATGACAATGTAATAAATAATCACCGAATAAGCTATCGGTGAACAGACCAAGACATATAGTTACACCGAGTATTATATTTTAAATATTTACAATATAATAAATGAGTGCAACACTTGGGAAACACGCTCGAATAAACAAACTAAACATAACTAGAATACAAAAGAAAGAGGCGTCTAAAACAAATAACCTACAACATCCGCAATATGACGTAGCTCCATGACAGCTGGAATGGAAATGTAAATACGGGTGTCCATACGATAGAGCACCTATAACCGCAAAGAGTATGTGCAGAAACAAAAAAATATAGACGGGTCAGGGCCCGATTTGAAATGATTCTCATGTGAATAAAATGCATGACAGTTAAGTGCATTTTTCTCTCGCAATTAACAGTAAGATTTCTCACCTCTCAATCTAAAATCAACCTAGTGCAATATCAATCATGATGCTCTAGTTAAACAAAAAACAGAAGGCTAACTTATCCCCAGTCTCAACGCTATGCCCTTATTCATGCGTGGGGTGTTTCGCAAAGCAAAATCCGAATAAGGAACCCCCTAATAACTACTACTAGGCAAGGTTGATCGTCGAGATACATTTGACCCTATCCTAATTAATCCAAGTACTAAAGGATAACTTCTCCTTAGTCACAACACTATGCCCTTATTCGTGCGTGGGGTGTGTTGCAAAGAGAAATCCAAACAAGGACCCCCCCGATACACTACTACTAGGCAAGGTCGATCATCGAGATCCATTAAACACTAAGTACAATATTGATGTATATAGTCATCTAATTTAATTTCCCCTTTAACATAGTACTAAGGGCTAAACTTCCCCCCAGTGTCAACACTCTGCCAAATTCGTGCATGGGGTGTCTTGCAAAGCGAAATCCAAACAAGGAACCCCCCTGATACACTACTATTAGGCAAGGTCGATCGTTGGGATCCATTATACTCTCAACACATAATTAATATATATATATATATATATATATATATAAATGAGAGGTCAATATATATAGATGGTACAACATTTTATCAAATGTTTACCAAACAATTTCATTCGGTACACTAGTTCATTTCATGGTTCCATTCCTTATCAGGAAATATATTCCCAGTTTTTATGCTCTTTGTGGCATTTTATCTCAATTATGGACTTTGTAAAAATCTCTTCCTTATCAGGAATATAATCATCATCATATGCTCTTTGTGGCATTTCATTGTGCTCTTTATGGCACTTCATCATGCTCTTTGTGGAATTTATCATACACCAAGTCCAACTTGATTTAGAATTGTAATAATTATATGTATATAACGATTCTAAGACCACCCGCCCGGGTTTCCCCACTGTGCGCGCCCCTAAATGGCTATCATCTTCGAGGGCCTATCATTCAGACAACCTGGGATTCTACCGAAACGTCGGGAAGCGGCCATATGCCCGCGGGGTAGTAAAAACCACACCCGAAATTACCTACCCATCATAGAAACATACAATAAATGCTCATAAGGACTAGGGATATATCCACACTGCATTCACTAGCCAGGGGGCTTCACCACAACGCGCGAACTTCCCTTAAGATAGCGATTTAGAGAGGGTGTGTATCCATACATTTTAACATTTATGAAAATCATCTTCCTTTTCATTTGAAAACATTCATTTTTACATTCTAAAAATCATTTGTACTTATTTATTAGTACCACATTTAATAATATTCATTTCGTATTCTTAGAGTCAAATTTTATTAATGCCCTAAGACCAGAAGTGCCACTATACTCAAACTAGTCTCCAAAGGTTTATACAATTTCATAAACCATCAAAGTGAGTCTCCCTTGAGGAGTATCTCCTAAAAGTATCAACATTTACATTTTATCTCCAATTTATCTTAAGGTTGACTTCCCAATTCATTCGGACATTAACCTACATAAAATAGCCCTCGGGGTAAGCCCAATCATCCCATTAATACTAGGACATTAGCCCACACAAAACCACCATATAGGACTCCCCATTACTTTCCAAAGGAAGGTTCCTAAACCTTGGACCAAAAAGAAAAAGGGCTAGAAATCAAACTAGGAAAAATCCCACAAAAACAGGGAAATCGAATCGATTCTCCCCTTGGGCCGAATCAATTCGCCCTTGCGAATCGATTTGTTAGTAAGCCGAATCGATTCGGTGGGTGAAACTTGACTTTATGCAATTGTTCGAATCGATTCGGTCTTAACTCGAATCGATTCGGTCTCCCAGACCTATCGCCTAACCCTTAACCGAATCGATTCGCTTGGGAGCCGAATCGATTCAGCCCTGCGATTTTGCCCAGTTTGGGTTATGGGTTTTATGAACCCTAAAATCCCAAAACCTCAAATCTTTGATTTTGTCCAACATCAACAACATCTAATTCTCCTAAATCATTTCTTCTCCATTAAAAACTAATAATTTATCCTCAAATCAAATCAAAACTAAGATTTAAGGGTTTAATCATCAAAATTAACAAAAACCCAAATATGGTTTAAATCTCCAAAACTTAACTAGACATGCACTTTATCACATTAAATCCATATCTAGCAAGTAAGAAACTTTCTTCGAGGTTGTAGTCTCGAATTCCCTTCCGGTAGCAACAATTTTCGGCCTCAAATCTCCATTTTCTCTCTTTTCTCCCATTTTCTCCCAACTCTCTCTTCTCGTTCTCTATCCTTTGGCGTTTCTCACAAATGAAGAAAGAAAAAGGGGTGGGGTAACTTAAACGGGTCTTAAAACATAATTTCCCTCTTTTAATATCTAATACACCATTAAAATGACTCGTATCCACATAATTGAGTCATAACACCCCAAAAGTGCCTAAAACTCAAAAAATACAACTTGGCATTTATTTCGACTATCTCGACTATTCTAAAAACAACCGCACCCCCTATTTTGGCATTCAGGATAACGTGAAAAAATTTTATGTTCAAATTTAATTTTATTTCATTAATTATACTCCAATTTATTTATGAGCCATAACCGTCATTTTACATATAACGACGCAATAAAACACAATATAATGTTATTTACCTTCTCATACGATAAATAGACAAAACATAGTAAATATTATCCCTAAATCTCACGGGAAATAATATTTACTCCAACTTCCCTTATTTTATAGAATTAGCCCATCGGGAAAAATAATATAAAATAGCCACTCAAAAGCCTGGGTTGTTACATCTATCAACGATAATTCTACCATCTCCTCTTATGATGTAAATAATGATTTCAACCTACATGAAGTTTTATAAATTACCAAAATTGTAGAAATACTTAGGATTATTTGATTGTCACACCCGTAAAATCCGACAACGGGGTGGCCAGCCACCGTCGCTGAACTATGCCAGGCGTGAACTAAATAAATACCATTCTTACCATAAGACAGATATGAGACATAAATAAATCAGTCCATAAGATAAATAATTAAATCAATCTCAAATGATCATAAACAACTAAGCGATAAAAGATCCATCACTTGCTAACTCCAAAAATACATTCTCCAATAATGATTAAATAAAATCTGAAATAATCCCAAAAGAAATCCCCTAAACAACTTTGGAACCGAACGGCCCAATAAAACTCAAATGAAGTCTCATAATTAAATACGACTAGAAAATAAAGTCTAACTAAACTATGTCATAAAATGAATAACTCTAGCTGCACCGTCAAATGATAACACCGATAAACTTATGCAGCTTCTCCAATTATAATCCTGAAAAAGATTAGTCAACGCATGGATCAGAGCCAAAGCCTCGAGCAGGAATACACACTACTCCGCTCAAATAGGATCCTTGAATCCAGACAGTAGCATTATACGCAATAAATATCACAATAGAATATTTTAAATTAAACAGGATAATTAAACGCGATAAATATAAATCACTAACTACCCGCAGAAATCACCATTTAAGAAGGCACACCAATATGATTTTAATTCCCAAGTCCCACGATGTTAATTTCATTAAATTAACCATCTTCTATTATATCCTCATTTTATTACGGTGGTCCTCCCGCCTCAAGTGATTTCTCCACCAAACTACACATCCCCTCGTCAAAATGTCGGCTGGCCCGTTTAAACTGTCGGCCCTCCCTGATTGACGAGGTTCCACACACGACATGACATAAAACGCCGACTGGATCGTTTAAAATGTTGGCCCTTACTGATTATGTTGCCAATATATTTTAATACCCGTATTATTATCTTAGGTATTAGTTCTCAATTTCTCAATTCACAATTAAACAACACCCCACCCTCTAATCGATGTGAGATCCTCAAAATACCCCCTAGTCCCTTACCTAAGGGTCCCCAGGTTATCAATACGTCCTAACCTATGTATAGGAGGATTTTCTAACATAAATCATAGCCTAGTATCATACCTAGACTAGCGTAACGACGATAAAGTAATAAAAAACATCCCACCCCCAACACAATAAAACCGTGATAATTTTCCCTCACCAGTCCCATTCCTAGAAGGCATTCTAAAATATAGGGAGAGAAATAATACCCAACAACCCGTCGTCACAATGATATTTAATAATACTAACAAGTCATACTAACAAGAATAATTAATCAACGTATAAAACTACGCATGATAGTCCAATTCAATTAAATCTTTAATTTAATTATCACAATGTCAACAATACCCAAATAATCTCATTTAATTAGCACAATGTCATCAATACCCAAATGATCTCATTTGATTACTTTAAATTAAATATACCATGTTTTCATCATATATACATCAAAAACCAAATTTCATTATCTCTACATGTATTACATGAGTTATACGCACCCAAAAATTACTTATTCTAAAACTAGGGTTTTTCTACATGCAACCTATACCAATAAAATCCAAAATCACTCTTGAATCCTACGTACACAAAGGATTATGAATATTATTCAGATTAATTTTTTTATAAAAACAGCCCCATAATTAGTGTCCACTTTATCTAATTAAGTTACTAATTATTTTAAGAAAATATGTAATTAAGTGTTTAGGCGACATTTAAAACGCATAATACTAAAGGAAAAGAATGGAGTATTCATGCCTAAATAAAAGTTGGTTTAGAATTCTGATCTTGAATGTGTATTCCTCTTAAAAATTTGACAAATATTCGTTCCTGACGCATCTCGAGAAAATTCGGTTAATCTTGACAAAACTTGAGTTGAAAGTTATGTAGAATGGGGATAGGGTTTTGAGGTTGAAGAAGATGAATAAGATGAGAGGTTTCTGATTTTTGAGAAGGCGAAAATGTGTTTTAAAAGATCTAAACTCGTCACTTTATGTTTATATACCAAAAAGAATTAGAGTCCTAATTAAATACAAATACTCGAAAAAATCATTACGAACGATCGGACCGTCAGAATTGCTTGAAAATTTAACATGTCGTAACGAGCGGCGAGACAGGACTACTGTAAAAAATTTGGCTTCATCGGACATTCGGATTTCTAAAAATATTATTTTTACTGGAGAGTTTTATGTTTTGAGGACTCGTAGAGAGTTTTATATTTTGAGGACTCTCCTAAATAATAACAATTCAATAAAAACTCCATTTTAATTCCGATTCCAATTTCGTTTGAAAATTTATTTTTCAAATATAAAAATCAACATTGTAAATTATAAAATTTATAAAATCCAAAAATTTCACTTTTCTCCGGTTTTTAAAATTAATTTAAAAAATTTGGGTTGTTACATACTTCCCCACTAGTAAAGAATTTCGTCGCGAAATTAGACGAAGGATACATATCGCGTAAATCTCGTAAAAGATAATATGGATAACATATGCCTACCCATAGAATGCCATAATCGGGCACCCATACACCCAATTCTATGTGCACCTACTCCACGAGAAACAAAATAATATATATGCGTATATACATACGCATAACTATGAAAATAACGGCGTACCACACGCTCCCACAAATCCTAACTCGATCCTATATCCGAAAGTCATCAAAATGATAACATCCTCAAATTAAATCTCAACATCAAAACTCGATACATACGATACCTAACATCTGCACAAAAATCTCTAAATTAATTATCGTCTCCAAAATCCATTTTAGGGATCCTCACGTTAAGCCTACTAATTCTAAACTCAATACCTACGACGTCCTTATCAAAAAGCTTCACATCTCCCAGAAACACATCCAACACGTATGCTAGACCCTTTACCATAAGGAGTACGAATCAACAAAGGGAATCAAAGATCAGCAACACGGAAGATAAACGGACTCTTAACCTACGAGACGTAAGACCATGCTCCGATACCATCTGTCACACCCTGAAAATTCGGACAGACGGGGTGGCCAGCCACCGCCGCTGAACTATAACAAGCGTGAAATAAATAAATACCATTCTTAGATTGAGACATATATGAAACATAAATAAATCAGTACATAAGATAAATAATAGAATCAATCTCAAATGATCATAAACAACTAAGTGATAAAAGGTCCATCACATGCAAACTCCAAAAATTCATTCTCCAATAATGATTAAATAAAATCTGAAATAATCCCAAAAGAAATCCTCTAAACAACTTTGGAATCGAATGGCCCAATAAAACTGAAATGAAGTCTCATAATTAAGTACGACTGGGAAGGAAAGGCTAACTAACTATGCCATAAAATGAATAACTCCAGCTGCACCTCCGAATGATAACTCCGATAAACTTATGCAACTTCTCCAATTCTAATCCTGAAAAAGATTAGTCAAAGCATGGATCAGAGCCAAAGCCCCGATAAAGAATACACACTACTCCCCTCAAAGAGGATCCTTGAATCCAGATAGTAGCATTATACGCAATAAATATCACAATAGAATATTTTAAATTAAAGGGGATAATTAAACGCGATAAATATAAATCTCTAATGTAACAACCCTCACTTTTGAGAGCCTATTTTATACTTATTTACCATATGGGGTAATTATATATAAAATGTTGGAATGTGGAGTAAGTATTAATTTGATGAGATACGTTAATATTTACTAGAAAGTTGTATAATTACCATGTGTGTAAGTAAATGTTTCCATATGGTGTTTTATTGTGTCATGAGAATTTTAAATGACAATTTGGCTTAAAATGGAACCGTAACTTAAAATATATTATAAAATTTCCAAATGATAATTTGGAGGGTACAGTTAGTTCCGGGAGGTGTGAGATAGTCAAAATGTGTGCCATATTCTATTTTCAGGTTTTGGGCACTTTTGACTGGTTTCGATATATTGCGTATTAGAAATCATTTTATTGCGGTATTAACCATTTAAAGTTGGAGATTTTTTCTTAAGGCCACGTTTTAGGCTTGTTAAGCCTTCCATTTCTCTTATTTCCTTTAAGAACATTTCTAGCCCTAGAGTGAGAGAGAGAGAGAGGAAGGGAACTTGTGGAGAAGGTGAGAGATTGAAGATTTATGGAGTTATCTTGCATTCTTCTTCATCAAAATCTAAGATTTAAGGCCCCAAAGCAAGTTTTCTACTTTCTATTATATGGTTTAAGGTGGATAATTAGTGTTGGTAGATATGTGATAGTTTTGGTTTAATGTAGTTATGGTTTTGTTGGGATTTATGAATTTTGATGTCTTTGGAAGAGATTTGATTATGGATTGATGTTGAATAATGTAGTTGGAATCATTTATGATCAATTAGTATCAGTAAATGAGGTTGGTTTGGTTTGGTTGAAGTTGGATTTGGGCTTAGCTTGAAAACAGGAAAGATTGGTCTAGGTCTGCAATGATCGATCGACCGCGGTTCTCAGAACGGTCAACCGGGCCTTCGGGAGAGGGCACACTGATTTCTTTCAAAGGCATAAAATTTGAGGCGCGGTCGACCGCGGTCCCCTTACCGTTCGACCGGCCCTGCCGTAGTGAGCTTTTTGCTTTTCTTCTTAGGCAAAAACTTGAGACGCGGTCGACCACAGTCTTGGGACCGGTCGACCGGTCACCTGTTTTCTTCCTAAAATCTTATTTTCATTTCTTTAAATCTTTTCTTTTCATAGGGACTTAGGAACCTTCTTGAATTAAGTAAACCTTGGCTTTTAGAGTCCTAGTTGAGTTTGGTTGCCACCCCAGTGTTGAGTGGGTTCAATTGGGGTTAAGTCCAGGGATGTTTATAAGTGATGTTTAGGCATCACTTCTCTTTTTACACCTTAATAGGTGGATAGGGGTTGTAGGCCCATGCTTGGAGACTTAAGGGGCTTAAATTGAGGTATATAAGACCTTAAGATTCAGGAACAATTGTGATCGCGTGGAGAATTATTCGAGGGATACCCTATGTTAAATATCAATGAAATATTTTATGATTATGGTTTCAGATAAAACGAAACACATATATGTTAATGGAAATGAAAAGTATGATTTTTAATAGTAAATGCTAATTTACTTAAACACACCTCTCTAAATGCTATCATAAGGGAAGCTCGTGTATGAGGTGATGTCCCCTGACTAGTGAATGCAGGGAGACTATAGTCCTCGGCCATATGCGGGTTTATTATATGTTTTTCTGCGCTAGTGAGGTAATTCTGGGTGTGGTTATGACTCACTCGCAGGCATATGGCCACTTCCAGACGTGCGTTAGGTGCCCAGTCTGCCTTGTTTGATAGGCCCCTGGAAGATGATAATTATTTAGGGGCGCGCCCAGTGAGGAAACTCGGAGGGGCGGTCTTAGAATCGTTATATGTATAAGAATATAACTTTTCTAAATTCAAGTGGGACTTGAGATATGTTTATTACCACCGAATGTATGATGGTAATGATATTCCTGCTAAGGAATAAGAATTGAAAAGAAATGAGAATAATAATGATATTATATTCCTGTTAAGGAATGGAAATTGGATTAAAGTGGCTATGAAAGATGGAAGCTTTTAACTTAATCATGCATAATTTAACTCTCTTACGTAATTTAATTGTAGGCATGTCGTTTTAACTGTCCCATTTACGATTCATGATTAGGGTGTTAGATATTTCATCTTCATCATCCATGATTAACTGTTCATATCTATTATGCTTCTTATTCATCTGGGAACTATATAAAAATCGGGCCCTGACCCGTTCATTTATTCCATGTTATGCATGTTATCGTATCTGCCCAGGTGCTCCTCCGCAAGGATGCCCGTGTTGATATTTCCACCCTTATGTTTTCAAGGAGCTGTAAGATTTGCGGATATTACAGGATGTTTTTGTTAGACGCCCTCATTGTTTATAATTCTAGATATGATCGGGTCTATCATTCAGGCGTGTGGCCCAACTTTGTACTTGTTTAATGGATGTAATATGTATCATATTGAACTGTTGTGATTCATTTTGTGTAGCTGTGGACCGACAGCTTATTCGGTCCTCTTCTTGTACATTTATTATGGAGGTTTATATATATGTATGTTATCTTGGAAATTCCACTATCTTTTAGAATGGGTTGCTTAAATTATTTTCTTAACTTAATCTTTTAATCAAATTAAATGTTTTGGCAATCCGTTTTCTGAATTATTGGGTTGTGTTTCCGTATACTCGTGTTATATTTGTGATGCTGAGAATGATTCCCATCCATGATTTCTGTATTTATTGGAGTATCGGGCTGGCCACCCCTTATTTCGGAATCCGGGTTGTCACAACTAACTACCGGCAAAAATCCCCATTTATAAAGGCATGCCAATATGATTTTAAACTCCCAAGTCTCAGGATGCTAATTTCATTAAATTAACCATCTTCTATTATATCCTCATTTTATTATGGCGGTCCTCCTGCCTCGGGTGATTTCTCCATCAAACTACACATCCCCTCATCAAAACGCCGGCTGGCCCGTTTAAACTGTCAGCCCTCACTGATTGACGAGGTTCCACACACGACATGACATAAAACGTCGACTGGACCGTTTAAACTGTCTGCCCTCGCTGATTATGTCGCCAATATATTTTAATACCCATCTTATTATCTTAGGTATTAGTTCTCAATTTGTCAATTCACAATTTAATAACACCCCACCCTTTAATCAATGTGAGATCCTCAAAATACCCCTTAGTCCCATACCTAAGTGTCCCCAAGTTATCAATACGTCATAACCTATGTACAGGAGGATTTTCTAACATAAATCATAACCTAGTCTCATACCTAGACTAGCGTAACGACGATAAAGTAATAAAAATCATCCCACCCCCAACACAATAAAACCGTGATAATTTTTCCTCACTAGTCCCATTCCTAGAAGGCATTCTAAAATATAGGGAGAGCAATAATACCCAACAACCCATCATCACAATGATATTTAATAATACCAACAAGAACAATTAATCAACGTATAAAACTACGCATGATAGTCCAATTCAATTAAATCTTTAATTTAATTGTCACAATGTCAACAATACCCAAATAATCTCATTTAATTATTTTAAATTAAATATACCAATTTTTCATCATATATACATCAAAAACCAAATTTCATTATCTCTACATGTATTACATGAGTTATACGCACCCAAAAATTATTTATTTTAAAACTAGGGTTTTCCTACATGTAACCCACACCAATAAAATCCAAAATCTCTCATGAATCCTACGTACCCAAAGGGTTATGAATATTATTCAGATTAAAATATTTTATAAAAAAAAACCCATAATTAGTGTCCATTTTTCTGATTAAGTTACTAATTATTTTTAAGAAAACATGTAATTAAGTGTTTAGGCGACACTTAAAATGCATAATACAAAAGGAAAAGAATAGAGTATTCATGCCTGAATAAAAGTTGGTTTAGAAATCTAATCTTGAATGTGTATTCCTCACAAAAATTTGACAAATATTCGTTCTTGACGCGTCTCGAGAAAATCTGCTTAATCTTGACAAAACTTGAGTTGAAAGTTATGTAGAATGGGGCTAGGGTTTTGAGGTTGAAGAAGATGAAGAAGATGAGAGGTTTCTGATTTTTGAGAAGGCTAAATGTGTTTTAAAAGATCCAAAATCGTCACTTTATGTTTATATACGAAAAAGAATTAGAGTCCTAATCAAATATAAATACACGAAAAAATCATTACCGACGATCGGACCGTCTGAGTCGCTTGAAATTTTAGTATGGCGTAGAAAATGGCGAGATAGGACTGTTATCAAAAAATCAGTTTGATTGGACTGTTAGATTTCTAAAAATATTATTTTTACTAGAGAGTTTTATGTTTCGAGGACTCTTAGAGAGTTTTATATTTTGAAGAGTCTCCTAAATAATAAAAATGCAATTAAAACTCCATTTTAATTCCGATTCCAATTCCGTTTGAAAATTTATTTTTCAAACATAACAATGACCATTTTAAATTATAAAATCCAAATATTTCACTTTTTTCCGATTTTCAAAATTAATTTAAAAATTCCCATTTAAAAAAATCCGTGTTGTTACATACTTCCCCACAAGCAGAGAATTTCATCCTCGAAATTAGACGAAGCATACACATCGCGCAAATCTCGTGAAAGATAATATGGCTAACATATGCCTGCCCGTAGAATGCCATAATTGGTGTACACCCAATTCTACGCGCACCTACCCCACGAGCAACAAAATAATACATATGCCTATATACATATGCATAACTATGAAAATAACGGCGTACCACACGCTCCCACAAATCCCCACTCGATCCTATATTCGAAAGTCATTAAAATGCTAACATCCTCAAATTTAATCTCAACATCAATACTCGATACATACGATACCTAACATCTGCATAAAAATCTCTAAAATAATTATCGTCTCCAAAATCCATTTTAAGGACCATCACATTAAGCCTACTTATTCTAAACTCAATACCTACAACTTCCTTAGCACAAAGCTTCACATATCCAAGAAACACATCCAACATGTATGCTAGACCCTTTACCTTTAGGTGTACAAATAAAAAGAGGGAATCAAAGATCGACAACACGGAAGATAAACGAACTCATAACCTACGAGACCTAAGACCATGCTCTGATACCATCTGTCACACCCCCTAAAATCCAACAGACGGGTTTTCTAGCCTCCCCCGCTGAACTCTGCTAGGCATGAACTAATTAAATACCATTCTTAGCATGAGACATATACGAGACATAAATAAATCAGTCCATAAGATAAATAATTGAATCAATCTCAAATGATCATAAACAACTAAGCGATAAAAGATCCATCACATGCTAACTCCAAAAATCAATTCTCCAATAATGATTAAATAAAATCTGAAATAATCCCAAAAGAAATCCTCTAAACAACTTTGGAACCATATGGCCCAATAAAACTCAAATGAAGTCTCATAATTAAATATGACTGGAAAAGAAAGGCTAACTAAACTATGCCATAAAATGATTAACTCCAGCTACACCTCCGAATGACAACTCCAATAAACTTATGCAGGTTCTCCGATTCTAATCCTGAAAAAGATTAGTCAACGCATGGATCAGAGCCAAAGCCTCGAGTAAGAATAAACATTACTCCCCTTAAAGAGGATCCTTGAATCCAGAAAGTAGCATTATACACAATAAATATCACAATAGAATATATTAAATTAAACGGATTAATTAAATGGGATAAATATAAATCACTAACTACCAGCAAAAATCCCAATTTATAAAGGCACGTCAATATGATTTTAAATTCCCAAGTTCCAAGATGTTAATTTCATTAAATTAACCATCTTATACTATATCCTCATTTTATTATGGCGTTCCTCTCGCCTCAGGTGATTTCTCAACCAAAATACACATCCCCTCGTCAAAATGTCGGTTGGCCATTTTAAATTTTTGGCCCTCACTATTTGACGAAGTTCCACACACGACATGACATAAAACGCCGACTAGCCCGTTTAAGCTGTCGGCCCTCGCTGATTATGTCGCCAATATATTTTAATACCCGTCTTATTATCTTAGGTATTTGTTGTCAATTTGTCAATTCACAATTTAATAACACCCCACCCTTTAATCGATGTGATATCCTCAAAATACCCCTTAGTCCCTTACCTAAGGATCCCCAAGTTATCAATACGTCCTAACCTATGTATAGGAGGATTTTCTAACATAAATCATAACCTAGTCTCATACCTAGACTAGCGTAACGACGATAAAGTAATAAAAATCATCCCACCCCCAACACAATAAAATCGTGATAATTTTCCCTCACTAGTCACATTCCTAGAAGGCATTCTAAAATATAGGGAGAGAAATAATACCCAACAACCCTTCGTCACAATGATATTTAATAATAACAACAAGAATAATTAATCAACATATAAAACTACGCATGATAGTCCAATTCAATTAAATCTTTAATTTAATTATCACAATGTCATCAATACCCA
Organism: Sambucus nigra; assembly: GCA_949130495.1. NCBI lineage: Eukaryota > Viridiplantae > Streptophyta > Magnoliopsida > Dipsacales > Adoxaceae > Sambucus > Sambucus nigra. The sequence goes on from OX422209.1 coordinate 525,656,135, forward strand.
AATAATCTCATTTAATTATTTTAAATTAAATATACCAAGTTTTCATCATATATACATCAAAAATCAAATTTCATTATCTCCACATGTATTACATGAGTTATACGCAACCAAAAATTATTTATTCTAAAACTTGGGTTTTTCTACATGCAACCTATACCAATAAAACCCAAAATCACCCATGAATCCTACGTACCCAAAGGGTTATGAATATTATTCGGATTAAAAGATTTTATAAAAACAATCCCATAATTAGTGTCCACTTTTTCTAATTAAGTTACTAATTAATTTTAAGAAAACATGCAATTAAGTGTTTAGGCGACACTTAAAACGCGTAATACTAAGGAAAAAGAATAAAGTATTCTTGCCTGAATAAAATTTGGTGTAGAAATCTGATCTTGATAAATATTCGTTCTTGACGCATCTCGAGAAAATCCGGTAAATTTTGACAAAACTTGAGTTGAAAGTTATGTAGAATGGGGCTAGGCTTTTGAGGTTGAAGAAGATGAAGAAGATGAGAGGTTTCTGATTTTTGAGAAGGCTAAATTGTGTTTTAAAAGATCTAAACTCATCACTTTATGTTTATATACCAAAAAGAATTAGAGTCCTAATCAAATACAAATACTCGAATATATCATTACGGACAATTGGACCGTCAGAATCGCTTGAAATTTTATTATGTTGTAGCGAACGACGAGACATGACTGCTGTAAAAAATTTAGTTTGATCGGATTGTCGAATTTCTATAAATATTATTTTTACTGGTGAATTTTATGTTTTGAGGACTCTTACATAGTTTTATATTTTGAGGACTCTCCTAAATAACAACAATTCAATTAAAACTCCATTTTAATTCCGATTCCTATTCCGTTTGAAAATTTATTTTTCAAATCTAAAAATCAACATTTTAAATTATAAAATTTATAAAATCCAAAAATTTCATTTTTCTCTGATTTTCAAAATTAATTTAAAAATTCCCATTTAAAAAAATTCGGGTTGTTACATTGATGTATTGAAAAATGATGATTTTTTTACAAATAAATGAATCAACCTAATTCTTAAAATCTTATGTTTAGTTTAAATTAGCTTAACTATATTAGGTTAGAGAATTCAATATCCCCATTAGATATTTATAATTAAATAAAAACATGTGGTTGACTACTCCTTTACATGAATTTAGTATCTCCTTCAAATATTAATGTAGAATTTGGGTATGATTATGGAAAATTGGGATTTTTAGGGTAAGAATGGAATTTTATAGCTATCCTAGGCCATATTTGGAGGCTACTAGGGTATAGATCTTCGTTTTAGGAAACAAAATGGTGATTGTAAGTTTTGGGCCTTTGTCGAAGGATGTAGGTTGAACACAAATTTATTTCTGGGAAATTATAGATCTATGAACCGTGGGAATGTCCATATTATTTGTCATGCATACATATATATTTTTATCGTGCGAAGGGAAACTTGTCCATGACCAAAATTTTATATCGTGCGCATAGATCAAAAGGAGTTTATAACATAGTTAAATTTATGGATATGTAAGATAATTCTAGAAGTTCATATTTACTCAATTAGTTCTTCTTATATGGGAAATGTTGGGGTTTAAAATATAGTGATTGAAAATAGAACACTTAAAGAGTTTTGAATTAGAACTCTAGATAGTATATGCATTATTAACCTTGAGCATAAGGGGTAAGTGTAATGATTAATGGATTAAAAAAATCATTTCGATACTTTTAGGCTACATAATATGGGCATTTAAGAATTAGTAAATAATGTTTCATGGCTCGACCTCGAGACATGTATTTTGTGTACTTGATATAGACAAGTAAAAATATGTACTATGTGACACCCCGTCCAATTAAATATCGGGTGATCAGTCCTTTATAAAATTTTAGAACAGAATATCCGGTTGGTTCATTCTTAGCATCACTGTCAAAAATATTAACTTTAACAATCACCTAATATAACTCAAACTGGTGCCAAAATACTTTTTCCTTTTTTAATTTAAAACCAAAAACCTTTTATTTAATAAGTTCAAGAATGTAAGTATAAACCATTCACCAATCAACAAAGATAAATAATAAATCTGAATCACTGACTGAAATAAATGCGACTGGATTTAAACATTTCAGTTCAAAACCTTAAGCTAAAGAACCACAGTAAAATAAATCCAACTAGAATGAATAGAAAGTAAACTGAATAGAATCTCTGCTAAAATGTATAAGGAATGGGCGACACATGCCCTAAATGAAAAGTCTAGATAAACTAAGAGGAAAGATAGGAGCAACTAATGCAAAGACGTACAACTTCCACAACAGCTGTAGCACGCCAAGCGACCTAAGTCTCTAAATGTGATGACCCTGTGGCTGAGCACCTGAGATAATACATACGTATATAGAAAGAGATAAAAGAGATGCAAGAGACGGGTCAGAGCCCGATGTGTAAATTTTTTTTGCAAGTATTTAAAACTGCTTTAAAGCATGTATTATGTACATGTTAAATTCGTGCCCTCACATGAAGATCTGACCTCTCTTCTATTGTGCACTCCTAGCGCATCTTTTATTTAGTACTAGTAATTCTACCCAAGATATCTAGTTCAAGACACTCAACACTCTTTACATCTAATAATAGTGTTCCCGTATTGTCCATACCATACTCCATAAGTAGCCTGTCACGTATTACTACCTATCTCATTTATTATATGACCATTTAAGTCTTTATCTCTTTTAAGATTATATTCATTTGTCTTCATTGCCAAAACTACTAGTTTCTCTTAGTAGAATATTTCATAATTATGCATATATATCTATGAAAGTCCTGCACCCCCGGTTTAAATCCCATTAGTGCTATTAATATAATATTCATGTACCCCCGGGTTATCACCCATTAGTACACTTAAAACAATATCATTGCACCCTCGGATTATCACCCATTAGTCCGCTAAATAAAAATATTACACCCCCGGGTTATCACCCTTTAGTGTATTAACCACACAACCTTGCACCCCCAAGTTATCACCCATTAGTGCACTTAACAAACTATCTAGTAATAGGCATACACACATCCCATTAAGATTTATAGGTATTCTCCAAACCTATTTATATACTTACCATACGTATTTTATTCTCATTACCACGTATTTTATAGAATTTCTAAATTACCATAACTCTTTAGTAATTTTGGAAGTAACTCTCCTTTTCGGATTAATTAAAGTATAAAACTCATATACTTTCTTGTATACCTGCCTCGTTTCAAATCTGTTAACTGACAATTTCTCTCACTCGAATAAAATGGAAAATTCCAAAAATGCCCCTAAGAAGTTTCCCATAAATTTATCCTATCGCTCGAACCAGATGGCAATGTCGTTTGAATGACCTTCGTGCGAGATGCATATCTCGCTTGAACGACCTTCGCGCGACTTCTTGCGAGACCTACTGTTTCGTCTTCTTCCTAGAATTTCAACATTTTCCCACCATTTTTAACCCTAAAACCTCTACTGTTCATACCCAAACACCCAAACAGCAAACCCAATCGATGTTCCAACATATCTAGATGATTTCTAACAACCTAGAATCATTAAATCCTCCGCATACCTTAATTTAATACGAAATCCCCAAATTTAATTAACAAGAACCCTAGTTCTTAATTTAAGATCATAACTCCAAATTAAACCCAGATTTGTACATGGAAATTATTATAATTTCGTGGATGACATCCTATCTACATGAAGGAATTTAAATATCTTATTAATTCAGACCCAAATATAAATCAAATCATCAAGTTTTCATCAAAATTAAATGTCATAAATTAATGGGTTATCAACTACTCTAATCATGCACATAATTATTACTAAACAACACAAGTAATAAACACTTGAATCGAAGTAGTTGTCTAATTTTTTGATGTTGTTGTTATGGGTGTGTTCCTCTTATTCTGATCTATACGATGGTTGTGATGGTTGTGTAAGATGGTGCTAATTAGGCCTTCCCTCTTAGAATTTGTTCTCCCTCACACCCTCTGTGGCCGTTCTTTACTTTTTTTTAACTCTCAACCCTAATGGATCTCTCATGGATGATAAAATAACTCCCAATTTTCGTCCATTTAATTACTCAAAAAATCAAAAATAGAAAATTACGCCTACGGGGTGCCTGTTTGGCCTAAAAACCTCCCGGAGTCTAATAAAATACCCGGATAGTGTTTTTGACTATTTCGACCCTCCCAGACTCAACGACCACTCGAAATTATCTTACGAGTTGCATAAAAATAGTTTACTTTTTATATTCCATTCAATTAGTCCTGACACGACTCACACGCGTGTCCCGATTTAAAATACCAAACTGTCATATATTTCACTCTCGATAATTTATCAGATTTAGAAATTCCATATTACTTATTCACTTAGTAATATTCAATAATTCTCGTTAATAAGTATTAACTCTTATCATGCTAGTTAATAATTATTTTAAATTCGGATTAATTACCAATTAATTCTCGCATATTAATCTAATTAATCCCACATTAATAATTAATCACATAATTATTTAGGTTCTCAAAAATACGTGGTGTTACATACTAGTGTGTGTGTGTGTGTATATATATATATATATTTGATTTATATGGGTAAAAGGAAATATAATAATTATAGATGTTATTATTTATACTCCTGATTGATTGGTTTACTACTTCAGTGCGTGGCTATTATCTTTTTGGGTCGGGCTTTATCCATCACATTATTGCATTTGCTCATGTACACCTGGCTTAGTTTCTTACTCAAGCACACTATCTTCCATTCTATTCATCACCGAGCATTGAATATTTAGGGTTTGTACTATTTTTAAAGTTACTTTATTTATTTCGAGAGATGATGGGTTTAATTTATTCTTTGTATTTGTATTAAGTTGAAAAAGATAAACTGAATTTGAGAGAATTGGTACGTATTAGTTGGTTTCGAATAATATGGGTTTTACTTGTTCTTCACCTTGATTTATGTAATCCCCGTGTCCAATATATTACTATTTTCCCCACCTAAATTGTAAATATATGAAACCTTGGAATTTGGATCATTATAACTGGGATCATATATGTGTTTTACTGATTTTGGAGTCCTAATGGCAATTGTTGAAGAATGAGGATGAAAATTAGAAAGTTAGAATAATTTCAGGAAGTCTTCATTCGAACGAGTTTAAGTCCGTTCGAACAAGTAGCCATGTTCGTTATAATAGGAGATCGAATGAGGATCGAATGAGACCCAACTACACCACAACAAACTCTTTAGAAGGCCGTTTAAAGGTTAGTTCGAAAGAGATGTCATTCTAATTCGAACGAGTGCAATAATAAAATTTAAATTGGGTTGCCTTTGTGTGCTATCATATTTTAGTCCGTTGGATTGATGACGGGTCAAGCTCTGGTGAGCCCTGGTTTGGTAAAAATGGGATTTGAGATTTTGGGATGTTTTATAAGGGTTTGTTTGAGTTATTTGAGGGATTATATGAATTGGAGGAAGGGAGAGAAAGGGTAATGGCTCTATATTTTCCGCAATTCTCCTCCTCTATCTACCATAAACCACCACGCTGCCACCATCCCTCGACTTATTGCCACCGTATTATACATATATTCTTCCATATATGAGCCTTATATACCCATTTCATCCATGGATGAACTAAGCTACGCAAGCGGGGGTGGTGTTCAGTTTTGTTTAGAGAAGATGAAGATGAAAGATTTATGGATCTAGAAGAGGGTTTACATGGAGCATTCATTGATCAAGCTTGGTGGATTTAGGAACCTCTCTAAGGCCACATTAGGAGGTGGGAGGTCACCCACTTATTAGATAATTCAACCTACCATTGTCGGAGCTCCATTTGAGGTGGAAAAACTTTACTCTTAGTATTAAGTGTGACAACCCGAATATAATTATGATAAATTATATTTAAATCATGCTTATCTTATGTGACATGGATAATTTGTTATTCGTACATCTAATTTTAAGTGATTATGTTTAGTCTAATCCTACTTTCATAAATCGTGAAATGTCGAGTTATGTATGAGCACAAAATTTTGTTATTTTCGATAGAAATGTGCCTGTTTAAGACTAGTTTTAACCCTTATAACATTATAAATGACTTGAGGTGAAAACTAGATAGTTGTAGACATGTGATTTAGGGTGGTAAAACAACAAACGTTGCATCAAATGGATGTCCGATTAAGAAGTTAGGTCGAATTTACGAATAGGGGGCAAATCTATCCATTCCCTATAAGTGGAAAATTGTCTTTTAGTAATCCAAGTGTTTTAATTTGATTGGTTTTCATTGAAGGTAGCCTTGTCCGACTTAAACCTCTCCGTTTAACTTATTTCTTCAGCAAATATAACCCTAGGTTCAGTTTTGAGAGATTTAAGCTTAAGGAAAGAGAAAGTAGAAGTTTAAGGAAGAAAAGATTTCAAGAAAAGCTAGGAAAATTCCAAAAAAATCCTTAAAGTGTTTCCAAGGTGTAAGGTCAAATCAACCAAGTTCAGCCCCACCCGAGGGAAACATGAATACATAGTTGACAACCTAAGGTGGTGTACTTACTGAGTCGACTATGGATATGGTGTGTATGTATTATATATTGAGATGATATAGCTTATTAAAAGTCATGAGATGTTGAGATGTTATGACTGATTAAAAGTCAAGAGATGTTGATATGTAATGAGTTTATAAAAGTCAAGATATGTTGAATTGCTATGCAATTCAGGAGATGTTAGGTCATTAAAACCTATATATATGATTATTGCCTATGGGCAGGAGATGTGGGGTTTATTAACTCCGGATATGTATATGGCCTAATTTGACCGATAGATGTATATATTTATATGTTGAGATGTTAATATAGTATTTTTACTATATAGAGATGCAGTACATTCACTGAGTTTTTAAACTCATGGTTTTATATGTTTACATTTTCAGGTTTTGAAGCTGCCACTACCAAGTCTAGGATGTTAAGTGAATAGTTGTATTGTCTCATCAGTTTGTTTTGTACATTGTACTAGTTGTAATTAAGTTAAATGGTATGGGAGTTTTGTTTAAATTATGTCTCCTTAAAATGATTGTATTTTTTGTATTCCGCATTTTAACCTTGAAGTTGTTTTAATGTGTATTACCAAATAAATAAATAAATAAATAATAAGTGTGGTTTGTGAACTATTGAGTTAATTATATCCTAGTGGGGTTACGGGGTGACAACTTGGTATTAGAGATTTAGGTTTTTATATTCTGGGGTTAGAGAGTCTAGATGTGGCAGTGGCAGAAATAGCATGGTGTGGGTCATTTATATTAATTTGTGAGAAATACTAACCATTATGTTATAAATAAATGTTGTATTCTTGTTTTTGTAATTGTGGTTTATGACAGATAGTAAGAAATGGAAGGAAAAGATGTTCATGAGAGGGTGGATGAGGAGTCTTCAAATACAGTAAACCAACAAAATCCCAATAATGTAGAGGGGGCTCCTGAATAACTTACAGATATGCAGAAAATGGCTCGTGCCACGACTTTAATGGAAGATCAACAAAACATGTTTATGACGCAAATATCAGAACAACAAGCCAAGTACTTGGTGGAGAAGACTTTGGCCAGAAGAGAAAGGGAAATACAACAATAGGAGAAGAATACTACGTACGAGAAGTTTATCAAATTGAACCCCCCCCCCCCCCCCCCCCCCCAGCATTCTCAGGTTCTGTAGATCCTTTAGAAGTTGAGGCTTGGGTTGGATACACAAAAACTATCTTCGGGGTGATGAATGTACCTGACGTGCAGAAGGTAATTTTGGATACTTTCATGTTAAAGGGCGAAGCTAAATATTGGTGGGAGTCTTACAAACATTTATTTCTTACTCCGGAGGGAGGTGAGGTAATTACCTGGGATTACTTTATTAAAGTGTTATATGAAAAATATTTTCCTTGCATGTATCGGAAGCAAAAAGAGAGAGAATTTTTATCATTGACTTAGGGGAATATGTTGGTCAAGGAGTATGAAGCTAAATTTATATCTTTGTCTCGATTTTCATTACGTTTCTTACACAATGAGGAGGGAAAATGCACCAGATTTCAGTATGGGTTGAATTTGGTTATCAAGTCTAGACTCACTGCACTTGAAATGGTAGACTATACTTCATTACTTAACAAAGCTATTATGGTTGAAGGAGATGTTAATGATGCAATAAAGAATGGGGAACAAAGGGGAAAGAGGAGTATATTTGATCCATCTCAGCAAAAGGAAGGCATTGTAGAATACTCAAAACATGGGAGTCAAAGATTTCAGCACGATAGAGGGACTGGAAATTATGTTCAAAATAGGACACCAAACAGTTTTAGGGGTTCAGGATCGATGGGCCAACATAATAGACAACAGGAGAATGACAATGGGCAGTCTATGTCTGTTACATGCTAGTTTTGCAAAGTTGAGGGCCATATCAACCCAGATTGTCCCAAGTTAAAGGGGGTAGAGTGTTATCACTGTCATCAAATTGGTTATACTAAAAAGAACTGTCCTATGCTATTGGGAGGGATTCAATCAACTACTACTAGTCGAGGTTCATCACCTGGAGGTATAGGGAGAGGAGGAGGTAGAGGATAGTCTAGTGGTTCCAGGTCTCCAGGAAGAATATTTTCTATGACTTTACAGGATGCTCAGGCTACTCCAGAGGTGGTGACAGGTACATTTTCTATCATGACCCAACCTGCTTACGTGCTTATTGATCCAGGTTCTACTCATTCATTTGTAGCACTGTCATTTACCATGCATTTGGTTAGACCATTTTCTTATCTAGATTACAATTTATATATTTCTACACCTATGGGGGATGTGATGTTAGGGGAGCTTGTGTATAAAAATTATGTATTGTATGCGGGGGAGAGGGAGTCGACCATTGATTTAATTCCACTAGATATTAGAGATTTTGATATTATCTTGGGTATTGACTGGTTATCTTCCTCCCATGAATCGATTGACTATTTTCATAAGGAGGTTACATTTAATATGCCGGGGGAGGAAGAATTTAAATTTACTGGGGAAAGAAATGTGGTTCCCAACTGTCTTATTTCTGCCCTTCGGGCGAGAAAATTGTTAAATAAGGGTTGTCAAGGCTTTTTAGCATATATTGTGGATACAAATAGGGAATTGCAAAAAAATAGAAGATATCCCAGTAGTTAAGGATTTTTCAGATGTGTTCCCAGATGAATTATCAGGATTGCCACCTAGCAGAGAGGTAGAGTTTACTATTGATTTAGTGCCCGGTACAGCTCCAGTTTCTATTTCTCCATATAGAATGGCACCTGTGGAACTAAATGAGTTAAAGGTTCAACTGAAATATTTGCTAGGCAGAGGTTTTATTCGACCCAGTGTATCACCATGGGGTGCTCCGGTATTATTTATGAAAAAGAAAGACGTCACCATGTGACTTTGCATTGATTATCGGCAGTTGAACAAGGTAACTATTCGAAACAAATATCCATTACCTCGTATTGATGATTAGTTTGATCAATTACAGGGTGCTAAAGTGTTTTCAAAAATTGATTTGAGATCGGGTTATCATCAATTAAGGGTGATAGATTGTGACATTTCTAAGACAGCTTTTTGTTCTCGCTATGGTCGTTATGAATTTTTGGTAATGCCGTTTGGGTTAACAAATGCTCATGCGGTGTTTATGGATATAATGAATAGGGTATTTCATCCTTTCATAGATTCATTTGTGATTGTCTTTATCGATGATGTTTTGATATACTAACCTAGCCAAGACGAACATGAGAAGCATCTACGAGTTGTATTGCAAGTTTTGCGAGATAGTCAATTGTTTGCTAAGTTTAGTAAATGTGAGTTTTGGTTGAATTAGGTAGTATTTTTGGGGCATGTTGTTTTGGGAGATGGAATTTAGGTTGACCCTAAGAAGGTTGAGGCAATTGTGCAATGGGAAAGACTAAGAAATGTAACAGAGATAAGGAGTTTCCTAGGATTGGCTGGATATTATAGAAGATTCATAAAGGGTTTTTCATCTATAGCCTTACCATTGACTAAATTAACCCGAAACGAAGTGAAATTTGTGTGGAGTGATGAATGTCAACACAACTTTGAAAAGTTGAAAAATAGGCTAGTATCAGCTCGAGTCCTCACTATTTCATCCAGTGGAGAAGGTTTTGTGATTTATACCGATGCTTCCCATCAGGGACTGGGCTGTGCTTTCATGCAACATGGAAAGGTAATTTCTTATGAATCTAGACAGTTGAAGACGCATGCACGTAATTATCCTACACACGATTTAGAACTTGCGGCTATTTTTTTCCCTTGAAATTATGGAGACATCATTTGTATGGAGAGACGTGTGAAATTTTCACTAACCATAAAAGTTTGAAGTATTTATTTACATAGAGAGACTTAAATTTAAGGCAGAGGCATTGGATAGAGTTGATTAAAGACTATGACTGTACCATTCATCATCACCCTGGTAAGTCCAATGTAGTAGCAGATGCTTTGAGTCAAAAATCATCGGGGATTCTGGGTTGCATATAGTGTGCGTGTGTGGTAAATATCCTTGACTTGGCATCGATGGGTATTGAATTAAGTTTGTCAAATAGGGGAGGATTATTAGCACATGTCATAGTGAGACCTTTATTGGCAGAACACATAAGAAATTTACAGGTCGATGACCCATTCCTTGAGAAGAAGAAACAAGATGTCCTGGATGGTAAAGAGAGTGACTTTCAGATTAAGAATGATGAATCGCTGTGTTATAAAAATAGGATTTGTGTACCAAATGATCCACCCTTAAAGAAGGATATATTAGAAGAGGCACATAGTTCTATTTACTCTATGCATCCGAGAGGTACCAAAATGTACAGAGATTTGAAAGAGTATTACTGGTGGAATAATATGAAACGTGAGATTGTTGAATTTGTAGCTAAATTTTTAGTATGTTAACAAGTGAAAGCGGAGCATCAGAAGCCGACAGGATTATTGCAGTCATTGCCTATTCCGGAATGGAAGTGGGGACATGTAATGATGGATTTTGTTGTAGGATTGCCACGATCATCAAAGGGGCATAATTCTATTTGGGTGATTGTAGATCAATTGACGAAGTCAGCCCATTTTCTTCCAGTTAAGACCACCTACACTGTTGATAAGTATGCACGTATGTATGTTGATGAGATTATCCGTTTACATGGGGCACCAGTGTCAATTGTATCAAATAGAGATCCAACATTCACTTCTAAGTTTTGGCCTTATTTACAAAATGCTATGGGCACAAGTTTGAAGTTCAGCACTGAATTTCATCCACAAACCGATGGTCAATCTGAAAGGACGATTCAAATATTAGAAGACATGTTACGAGCTTGTGTATTTGACTTCAAGTGTAGTTGGGATGATCCTTTGCCATTGATGGAATTCTCGTATAATAATAGTTATCAGTCCACCATTGGTATGGCTCCGTATGAAGCTTTATATGGGAGGAGATGTAGAATGCCTTTGTGTTAGGATGAAGTAGGTGAAAGGAAACTTTTGGGTCCTTAATTGATAGATATGAAAACATAAAAGATTAAAATGATTCAAGAACGGATAAAGATAGCACAAAGCAGGCAGAAATTTTATGCAGATAAAACGAAGTGTCCATTGGAATTTCAGAAGGGAGATTTTGTATTCCTACGCATTTCACCATGGAAAGGCGTTATGAGATTTGGGATGGAGGGGAAACTAAGTCCAAGATACATTGGACTATATGAGGTGTTGGAAAGAATTGGAAACCTGACATATAGACTAGCATTACCTCCAGATTTTTCTCGTTTACATGATGTGCGTCATGTATCTATGCTTCGTAAGTATTTGGCAGATCCATCTCATCAGCTGAAAGCTCAACCAGTTGAACTGAAGGAAGACTTATCGTACATCGAGGAACCAATGGAAATTATAGATCGTAAGGAGAAAGTATTGAGAAATAAAGTTATTCCCTTAGTTAAGGTTATGTGGATAAGCCATGGTATTAAATAAGCAACTTGGGAAATGGAGGATAGCATGAAGAAACAGTATCCCCATTTGTTTGTAAGTGAACTTCATATTAAATTTCGGGGACGAAATTTTCTTGGGGGGGAGGTTGTGACAACCCGGATATAATTATGATAAATTATATTTAAATCATGCTTATCTTATGTGACATGGATAATTTGTTATTAGTATATCTAATGTTAAATGATTATGTTTAGTCTAATCCTACTTTCATAAATTGTGAAATGTCGAGTTATGTACGAGCACAAAATTTTGTTATTTCGATAGAAATGTGCCTGCTTAAGACTAGTTTTGACCCTTATAACATTACAAATGACTTGAGGTGAAAACTATATAGTTGTAGACATTTTATTTAGGGTGGTAACACAATAAACGGTGCATCAAATGGATGTCCAAGTAAGAAGTTATGTCGAATTTACGAATAGGGGGAAAATTTGTCCATTCCCTTTAAGTGTAAAATTGTCTTTTAGTAAACCAAGTGTTTTAATTTGATTGGTTGGCATGGGAGTCAGCCTTGGCTGAGTTAAACCTCTCCCTTTAACTTATTTCTTCAGCAAACATAACCCTAGGTTCAGTTTTGAGAGATTTAAGCTTAAGGAAAGAGAAAGTAGAAGTTTAAGGAACAAAAGATTTCAAGAAAAGATAGGAAAATTCCAAGAAAATCCTTAAAGTGTTTCCAAGGTGTAAGGTCAAATCATCCAAGTTCAGCCCCACCCAAGGGAAACGTGAATACATAGTTGACAACCCAAGGTGAGTGTACTTACTGAGTTGATTATGGATATGGTGTGTATGTATTATATATTGAGATGATATGACTTATTAAAAGTCATGAGATGTTGAGATGTTATGACTTTATAGAAGTCAATATATGTTGAATTTCTATGCAATTCCGGAGATGTTAGGTTATTAAAACCAATAGAGATGATTATTGCCTACGGGCAGGAGATGTGGGGTTTATTAACTCCGGATATGTATATGGCCTAATTTGGCCCAGAGATGGATATATTTATATTTTGAGATGTTAATATAGTACTTTTACTATATAGAGATGTAGTACATTGACTGATTTTTTAAACTCATGGTTATATATGTTTACATTTTCAAGTTTTGAAGCTGCCACTGCCAAGTCTATGATGTTAAGTGAATAGTTGTATTGTCTCGTTAGTTTGTTTTGTACATTGTACTAGTTGTAATTAAGTTAAATGGTATGGGAGTTTTGTTTAAATTATGTCTCCTTAAAACGATTGTATTTTTTGTATTCCGCATTTTAACCTTGAAGTTGTTTTAATGTGTATTACCAAATAAATAAATAAATAAATAATAAGTGTGGTTTGTGAACTATTGAGTTAATTATATCCTAATGGGGTTAGGGGTGAAATTAAGACTCTACTTGCATATAAGTAGTCTCGTGTTAGATTAAATGAGTAGGATGCATTTGAATAAAATGATGGGTTTCAAGTAATTTGGTGTTTAACATTTTTATGGAATGAGAATGTTGCAAAATGCTATTTTGATGAGGGTAAAATATGAATGAATATTTCAAAGTTTCCTGAAAATAAAGTTTGGGATTTCATGGTAATAGTTCATTTCTAGAAGTTTGATGTTAAATATTTTATGAAATAGAATGTTTTGAAAATGACATTTATCTTGAAAAATGAAAGATTTTATAAAAGTTGGACATTGTTGAATTTTGAAGAAATAAAAATGTCCTTTGGTCTTGAAAAGTGTATATTTTTTAAGTATTATGAATATCTAGAATAAATTGTATGTTTAAGCCATTTAATAGGATTTTCAGAGTTAAGATCCATATTCTCATATATATAAACTTGTAGTATTTTGATGATGAATATTTCAAAAAGTTTGATGAAGGTTTCATTGGGTTTAAACACGAAATAAGGACGAAAGAAATTTTAGCCCTTAATGTGTGTGAAAAAGGTGTTGAAAATGTGACAAAAATATAAGATTTCATGACTACAAGTGTTAATGAAGAGAATGGTAATTTCTTATGAAGTAGTATTAGATGTTAAATGATTTTGGGACAGGAAGTAATTAAATAAAGATGTTTCCAACTCGAGAAGAATATGACTATAAATCTTAAAAAGTTTTAATGTGTTAAAACCAGTTCAGAAGTTAGAATGGGGAACTTAATGGTGGTTTGGGAAAAGAACACTTATGCAAATGGAGGAAAAACACAAGTTTGCAAACAAATGGGTAAAATGGTAATTCTACATTAAGTGAAACATTTTTACGAAATAAAAATGTTGGAAACCTGTTCCACAAAAAGGGTCATAAATAAACATAATTTTTGGAAAAAAAATCGATGTAAGAGTAGAAAGGGCAAGAAATGGTGATTTTAAAGTGTAACACAAGTTGGTGGTCGAACCCCGAGTTTTAGCTTCAGCCGGGTAAAAAGGAAAAGTGAGATAATGGGGACATTTGTAAAATATTAAAACACATTAATAAGGACTCACATGACACCGGGAAAATTAAGGAGGTCCTGGAGCTCTGGGGTGAAAGACCCAAAATCACTGGCTAGAGCATATGGTGCGCATAGCCGATGGTGTGGAGCCCGTTAAAGTATGTTGTTATTGGAAGATTCCAAGAAAAAGATAATAGAAAATGCAACATGTCAAGAAATGGGTTGTATGGTGAATATTTGAAAATACAACCTAACTTGAATCATTTAATAAATGTTCTGGTAAAGGGCAAAGTAAACAAGTAATGGAAAAATTGATTAATGTCCATAAAGTAAAGAAATGGTAAAGTGAAGAGATTAATGGTAAGTAAAGAAACCTAACGAGGTTTAAGCCTTAATTAATGCTACGGTGTGTTTATAAAAGATTTTCAAGGAAAAATAAGTATATTCTAACACAGGGGTGCATGTGTTGAAGGGGTGAATTTCAACAAAAATACTAATGTGAATTTGTAAAAGTAAAGGGGACATTCTGGGAAAAGAAGTGATTTTCCTTAAGCAATGTGTATTTGTTTTGAGCATTTAACAGGGTGTGTTAAATCAAGGAATGAATGTCAAGAAAAGAAAAAGGGAGTTCTTTCATAAGATTAATGTGAATTAATTGGGTTAAATAATCTTTTTGGAATAAAATGATTTCATTAATGTTCACGTAGATATAATGTGTTAGAGTCTTCTTTCTGTCATGTGATTCTATACTTCATTTTGTATTTTTCCCACTTAGCATTCGGCTCACCCCCTTGTCTTTGTTACGGCAAATATGGTGTGGTTTTGTATTTTGAGAACGTTATATAGGTAAGTACTGTCCTTTTATTTTACATTAGTAGCTCTAGATGCTTAGAATCTGAGGACGCTTCCCACGGGTCCCTCGCATTGCTTGATTTGAAATGGAACCCACATGCTAAACAAGTAAAATGTTAATTAAATAAAATTGGTCTAGAAACATTATGTAGGTCGTTTCATTGCACTTCACACCTAACACTCAGGTCAGATCGGGTTGACCATAAGTAGCCGATAAATTTTGTGGGGGACTTACAAATGGTAACAGAGATATAGGTTCAAGGATCCTTTAGGGAGTGACATGGTGAGGTCGGTGTTGGATCTTTCAACGTCGGTGTTGGTTTTGGTTCGGTCACACTAGATTGGCAATGGTTTCATTTTGTATTCTTGACAGTAAACTCAAGGAGGTTAGGATGATGGGTAATTTATTCCCAAGTGTCATACAACAAAGTTAGTTTTAGTAAATCACTTTCGTGCTTCTGATTAGACATGTTAGTAAGTTGCGAGTGTCCGTTCAAGCCAATAGTGGCGACATTGTAGTTTTTAGTGTGAAGTGCTTATGTGTCAATCTGTGATGATGTGAGAGGCAAATTAAGATGTTGTAATTGGTGAATAACGTCCATTGAATTAGAAGCATGAATCGTGTAAAGTCACCAGTTGATATTAGGTGACTATTGCGTCATGCCTAAGAGGTATTGGTTTGTGATAAGAAGATGTAAGTTCCTCGATTAGGTGCGTTCGGGTAGTTAGTATCGATGATGGGATTAAGTGAACTCGATCCTTTGGGTAATGTCATGTCATAGACAATTGATGATTTATTTGACACGATTAATCATGTTAGTCAACACTTGGGAATGTGTACTTGGTCTGAGTCGATAAGATAATTTTGTTGTAAGTAAGTTTCTTAATGAGTCTTCATCATAAGTTGAACCTCCATGGGTATGATGAGAGTTATGGGATAATTGCAATGAGTATGTTGCGTATGCAATAATGATGGTTAAAAAAACACAGGAGTGAACTCTACATAGTCTTCCATGTAGTGGTTTGGGAATATGATTTGAAATATAGGATCTTTGGTGATGTCGATGACATAGATCTAGGGGCTTATAGGTTATATATGATATATAGTATCCTGCCAAAGTCCTTCGTAGTGTTAGTTATGATTTAGTATGTGGCTTATTCATAACCGTTTGGAAGAGAGGTAAGATTATAATCTAAGTTTCATGACCCATTTTAGCGGCCTAGGTAATGTCTAGATGCGGGGTAATCCTAGTTTGAGTGTGATTTAAGGGCATCTTGGTGTGTTCGTAGGACTAATTTTGTGTGGCGTCATTGGGGGAATAGAAATCAATTCATGTGACATCTTACGGTGTTCAAAGTTTAAGGTGCACCATATGTAGAGGCTTATAGACTAGTGCCCTTTCAAGAATGTAGTAATCATGAGGTGGGTATAGAGAAATTTCTAGAGCTCACCTACGATGAGAATGTCATGGAAATGAAATCTCGTCAAATTTTGAGGACTTTTACGTGGAGTATGTGAGGTGTCATTTGGGGAACTAGTTAAGTCCAGAATGAATAAGTGTTAGCATTCTAGTGCGGATTATGTTGAGGGTCAGGTGATGATATCAGGTTGCCAATCAAGGTTTAAAAGAGTTTAATAGTGAACATGTCAGGTATTGCCATCCGAATTGGTACAAATGGGTGGTGTAACCTTCTAAGAGAAATTAGAAACGTGTGTCATGTATGGGAGTGATGCCCGAGTGTCATGGAATGACTAGTATAAGCGGTGTGACACTTGATTTTAAGGAGTACTGGGAAATGTAGTCGGAACTTAGATTGATGATGCCATGTGGAGACTTGAATATGGCACCCTAAAAATAGGGATATCGAATTATGATTCAAATGTTGGCATGTATCCACAGTGTATGTTAGGATAGTCCTAACAAGGTAAGTACTAGTGCTTGGAACATCCTGCTAAGCTGGTACTGATTAGAAGATATAGCCCTGTGGGGTACTTACTACTCTTAGAATGCCAATGGCGACCAGTGTGGTCATCATGCGTGTTCCGTTTGGGTAGAACATGGGAGTAATCTTAGTGAAAATCTCTCATAACTAAAAGATATGTAAAGGTGAATGTCAGTCTGGGATGGGATATTGCCTAAGGATACTTGGGGGTTGCGATCATGATACGATAAGGCAGTCAGTAACCTAGGTGTAGGGTGACGTCATCACCGACAAAATGGAAAAGGTCAGTGTAGATAAGAGCATTAGGTATCTTCCAATCAGAGTGGCTCATGTGTTCCAAGGATGTAAAGGGGATGGCCTTACTCCTAAGGAGGTAAGTTTGGCATCTTACTTTATAGAAAATAACAAGTTCATACGTGGATTTCGTCTTACGGGGATGAAAGGTTGTGATTTGATTCACTACTATTGGTGATTCAAGCCAGGGTATGTGGGTAGGTGGGTACCCTGTGAAAAAGTCTAGGAGGAGTTATAGGACTTAAAGCATATATCTTAGCTTTGATTTATGTAAATCATAGTCAGATGAGTACGAGTGATATTTTCTCAAAATGGTTTCTTGTTCCTTCTGACTCTTGTGTGTCCTGATTGTATTTGTTAGAAGAATGAGGATGAAAATTAGAAAGTTAGAAAAAATTCCAAAAGTGGTCGTTCGAATGAGAAGCCTAGGTCATTCGAATATAAGATCGAATGAGACCCAACAACATACCTGAACAAACTCGTTAGATGGCCATTCGAAGGCTAGTTCGAATGATACGCCATTCTCTTTGAACGAGAGGCCAGTAGCTGAAATTTTAAAATCGGGTTGCCCTTGTGTACTGTAAAATTTGGGTCATGGGATTTATGAGGTGTTGAGATCTAGTAAGCCCAGATTGGGCAAAAATGGGATTTGAAGTTTTGGGGTGTTTTATAACGGTTTGTTTAGGTTATTTGAAGGATTATTTGAGATGGAAGAAGAGAGATGGGGGATGGGTCTCCATTTTTAGAATTTCTCCTCCTCTCTCTACTATAAACCACCATGCCACCACCAACCCTCCACCTTGTGCCGCCATATTATATATATATTCTTCAATAATTGAACTCTATATACCCATTTCCTCCATGGATTAACTAAGCTATTAATTTGGAGGTGTTATTGGGGGTTTTTAAAGAAAATAAAAATTGAATATTCTTAGAGCCTGGAGAGGGTTTTGATGGAGCATTCATGGAGAAAGATTAGTGGAGCTAGGCTACCTCTTTAAGGCCACTTTAGGTGGTGAGAGGTTGTCATATTCTTAGACTATTTAACCTACCATTGTTGGAGATCCATTTTAGGTGAGGAAACTCAACTCTTAATATTGACTCTCTTTTCATATTAATAGTCTTGTGTTAGATTACAAGAGTTGGATGCATTTGAATAAAAAGATGAGTTTCAAGTAATTTGGTGTTTAACATTTTTATGGAATAAAAATGTTGCAAATTTTTATTTTCATGAGGGTAAAATATGAATGAATATTTCAAAGTTTCTTGAAAATAAATTTTGGGATTTCATGGTAATAGTGCATTTTTAGAAGTTTGATGCCAAACATTTTATGAAATAAAATGTTTTGAAAATGGTATTTATCTTGAGAGAAGGAAGATTTTATAAAATTTGGACATTGTGGAATTTTGAAGAAATAAAAATGCCATTTGGTCTTGAAAAGAATATTTTTGTTAGTATTGTGGCTCTAGAATAGATTGTATGCTTACCCATTTAATAGGATTTTTGTAGTTAAAATCCATCTTCTCTTGCATGTAAACTTGTAGTATTTTGAGGATGAACATGTAAACAAGTTTAATGAAGGTTTTATTTGATCAAAACATGAAATAAGGAAAAAATAAATTTGAGCCCTTAATGTGTGTAAAAAAGGGTTTGAAAACGTGACAAGAATGTAAAATTTCAAGACTACAAGTGTTAATGAAGAGAATGGTAGTTTCTTATGAAGTAGTCTTAGATGTTCAATGATTTTGGGAATTGAAATAATGAAATAAATATGTTTCAAGATTGAGAATAATATTACTCCAAATGTTAAAAAGAATCAATGTGCTAAAAACACAGAAGAAGTGACTATGGATAACATAATGGTGTTTTGAGAAAATAACACTTATGAAAATGGAGAAAAAGGCAAGTTTGGAAACAAATGGATGAAATGGTAATTCTACGTAAAGTGGAACATTTTTATGGAATAAAAATATTGGAACGGTGTTACACAAAAAGGGTTGTAAATGAACATGATTATGAGAGAAAATTTATGTTATAGTAGAAATGACAAGAAATTATGATTTTAAAGCGTAACCCAAGTTGGGGGTAAAATCTCGAGTTGTGGCCTCGGCTAGGTAAAAAGGAAAAGTTGGATAATATGGACATTTATAAAATGTTAGAACACATTAATAAGTACTTGGATGACACCGAAAAAATTAAGGAAGTCCAGGTGCCCTGGGTGAAAGACCCAAAATCACTGGCCAAAGCATATTGTGCACATAGCTGACGGTGTGGAGCTCGTTAAAGTATGAAGTTATTGAAAGATTTTGAGAAAAATATAATTTAAAATAGAACATGTCAAGAAATGGGTTTTGTGTTGAATATATAAAAATACAAGTTGATTTGAATGAATTAATAAATGTTCCGGTAAAGGATCAAGTGGACAAGTAATGGAAAATTGATTAATGTTCATAAAGTAAAGGAATGGTAATGTGAAGGGATTAATAGGTAGTTTATAAATCTAAAGAGGTATAGCCCATAATTAACACATTGGTATGTTTATGAAAGATTTTCAAAGGAAAAATAAGTATTTTCTAACATGAGATTATGTGTGTTGAAGGGGTTAATTTCAATGAAAATGCTAACGTGAATTGGTATTAGTAAAGGTGAAATTTAGGGAAAAGAAGTGATTTTCCTTAAGAAAGGTGTATTTGTTTTGAGTATTTAGTCGGGTGTGTTAAATCAAGGAATGAATGTTAAGAAAAGAAAAAAAGGGAGTTCTTTCGAAAGATTCAGGTGAATTAATTGGGTTAAATAAAGTTTTTAGAATAAAAACAATTTCATGCATGTGAGTATATATGTGTGTTTGTGTGTGGGGGGGTGGTAGTTGCATGTGAACATAGATATAACATGTAGAGTCTTCTTTCTGTCATTCGATTATATACTGCATATTGTATGTTTTTCATTGAGCATTCAAATCATACCCTCGTCTTTCTTACAATAGGTTGGGTGAAGTTTCATATTTTAAGAGCATTATACAAGTAAGTACTATCTTTTTATTTTATATTAGTAGCTCTGTATGCTTGAATTCTGAGGATGCTTCCCATAGGTTCCTCATGTAGCTTGATTTGAAATAGAAACCACATGCTAAACAAGTGAAATATTAATTTAATAAAACTGGACTAGCAACATTATGTATGTTGTTTCATTACACTTCACACCTAACGCTTGGGTCGAACTGAGTTAAAGATGAGTAACCCATAAATCGAGATTGGGGCATTACAATTTATCTTCATTCATTGGTTTTTGTTACATTCTAAGGATGGTATATAATTATTTAGACAAGCTGTGTAATTTTAGTAAATATACTTGACCAACCTAGTTATTAAAAATATATGGGGTGCTATAGATGGTATGAGAGCATGGTCATATGTCTTGAGGGTTATAATTTTAGTCTACTTTTCTGTGTAGCGTTCTTTGATACATTTTGCGGATTTGTATTCTCTTTAGACTTCGAATCTAATATCCATTTCATTATTATATTTACAAATGGTGAACATTAGGATGACAAGAGCTATGAAAGCCTCGACGACTAATGCAACAATGGTTTTGGTGGGATAGACAAGACATGGTCATTTTATTTTGAGAGTCAAGGAATTCACAGTGATCATTTGGGAGGCCACAACGGATGGGGTTGAGATTTTAACTTAAAGAGATAAAACTCATATCATACAACCACAAGAAATTTATTGATCATCTTGGGACAAGGTGAGGGTAAGTTTTCACATGGGTTATCCGTCCTTGTTCTTAGGGGATTTGACCCAATGTCAGATTATCAATGTAACAACCCTCGCTTTTGAGAACTTATTTTATATTAATTTACTGTGTGAAGTAATTATATAAAATTTTGGGAAATGAAGTAAATATTAATTGAATGAGTTGAAAGATAATATTTACTAGATTTTTGCATATTTACGGTATGTGTATATAAATGTCATCATGTGCGTTTTATAGAGTCATATGTTTTAAAATGACATTTATGGTTTAAATGAAACCAGAACTTGAAATGATTTATAAAATTGTCGAATGCCAATTTAGAGGACGTAGTTAGTCCCAAAATGTACGGGATAATCGAAATAAGTGCCATATTGTACTTTTATATTTCGGTCACTTTTGACTGATTATAGCTTAAATGTGTAGTTACGAGTCATTTTTATGGAGTAATAGCATTTTAAGTTAGAGACTTATGTTAAGCCCGGATTTTAGTCTTCCAATTCCCTTAATTTCCCTATTACATGTTTTAAACATTGAAAGTTAGAGAGAAGAAGAGAATAGCAGAGAAAAGAAGAGAATATTGGAGATTGAAGATTGGAGATTGTTGCTAGCAAAGAGAAATCTAAGATTCCTACCTCAAGGCAAGTATTCTTACTTGCTAATATATGGCTTAGGATGAATAATTTGTATTGATGTTTGTGCATTGGTTAGGGTTTAACAATATTAGGGTTTCAAATGGATTTGTAGGTTTTGAACCCTTGGAAGTTGATTTAGATGGTTATTAGGATAATTTATAGTTGCTAGATG
The DNA here is from genome assembly GCA_949130495.1 of Sambucus nigra. Classification (NCBI taxonomy): domain Eukaryota; kingdom Viridiplantae; phylum Streptophyta; class Magnoliopsida; order Dipsacales; family Adoxaceae; genus Sambucus; species Sambucus nigra. Next base: position 525,678,231 of record OX422209.1, read on the forward strand.
CATTTATATGTAGTTGGTTGCAATAAATGATCTTGGTTTGGGTAGAAATGTGTTGGGGGAAATTTGGAGTCCAAGACTCCATAGTCGAATTAGGAAATTCTGGGCTGGGCGAATCAATTCGCCCCTAGCGAATCAATTCGCTAAAGGGGCAGCTTACAGGTCTGAGTAGACCGAATCGATTCGGCCTATCCAAATTGATTCGGCTGGTCCAAATCGATTAGCTTTCATTCCGAATCGATTCCTCTACGGCGAATCGATTCAGAAATCCTGCTATTTCGAGTTGTTTTTCTAACTCAATTTTTACCCTTTTTCTTTGGTTTTAGGACTTCGGAACCTTATTTTATGAAGTAAACATAGAGTCCTAGAGTCCTAGATGAGTTAGTTGATTACCTTACATTAGAAATGGGTTAAATGGGGATTATTCCGGGGATATACACATTGATGTTAGGGAATTATTTTTCCTTAGTTAATAATTAGGAGTCTAGGAGTTGTAAGGTCGTATTTGAAGACTTTAGAAGCTCAATCGAGGTATGATAGTCTTGGCGGTCTATTCTAAAACCCTTTCGAAGCTCAATCGAGGAGATAATTTTGAATCATTTTATATGAATAAATGATTTTGACTCATTCTTATGTGATGGGATGATTTTGACTCATTTTATATGAGGAGATATATTTTAACCCATTCCTATATGAGGAGATAATTTTGACTCTTTTTATATGAGGAGATAGATTTTAACTCATTCTTATATGAGGGATATAGATTTTAACTCATTATTATATAAGGAGATAATTTTGACTCATTTTATACGAGGAGACGAATTTTGACTCATTGTTATATGAGAAGATGATTTTGACTCATTCTTATATAAGGAGATAATTTTGATTCACTCTTATGTGAGGAGATGATTTTGACTCATTCTTATAAGATGAGATAGCTTTTTGACTCAATCATATGAGATGATATAAATTCTAACTCAAATAATGAAGGGTTAGTTATGCATTTCGAGGATGAAATAATTTTTATTAGGGGGAGAATATAATATCCCATAAATTTAAAAGAATTAATTTAGTTAAAATAATTATCTAATTCGTATTTTTTAGATTTAATTAAATTTAAAAAAAAATAAGGATAACTTAAAATAATTTTTTTAAATGAAAACTAAATTTTTATGATAAAGATTTATAAGAAACTTTGACATTAATTTGGAGTTAATTCAAATTTAGATTTTATTTGAGAAAAGATTGAAATTTAAATTGTTTAATTATGACTTCATTTAAATAAAGATTTTAAGTTATTACTTGAAAACTAAGTAAAGTAATTATTTTGATGGATGAGGTTAGAAAAGTAATTGAGACATACTTGGAGAGAAAGCTAGGTTACTTAGAGAGAAACCTAAATGAAACCCTACAACCTTAGTAACCCTCAAATTAACTTCTCAACCTCAATCAAACTCCCCACATAATGCCTACTTCCAATCCATAAAGTAAACCATTTTATTCTAAGCAAAAATCTTATAACTCTAAGCTTGATTTTGGGAAAACATCTACCCAGTTATATATATATAAAAAAAGACTTTTAGAGACATCTTGGAAGAAAAAAAAGACTTTTGTAGACATCTTAAAAAGGTTTTATAAATTATACAAATTGAGTTGAAATAATTAGGGTTATTGGATTTATTGAAAAATGATGGTTTTCGAGAATAAATGAATGAACCCAATTGTTGAAATCTTATTTTTAGTTTAAATTAGTTTAATTCAATTGGGGTTAGTGAATTTTATATTTTTATTAGATATTACTATTTAAATGAAATCAAATGGAAGACTACTCCTTTACATAAATTTGTATATCTCCCTTCAAATATTAATGTAGAAATTGGATATGAAATTATATAGTGAAATTTCACAATCTAATACGGGGAATTGAGATTTTCGGATAAGGATGGACTTCAATAACTATCCTAGGTCATATTTGGAGGGTATTGGGATATAAAACTGAGTTTCAGGAATAAATTATGATTTTGAGTTATGGGCATGTGGCAGAGGATGTAGGTTAAAGACAAATTTATTTATGGGCAATTGTAGTTCAGTGCACCCTGTGAACAATGACGTACGCAATGCTTAGATTTTCTACCATGCGCAAAAATCTAGAGGATTTTGTGACTTAGTTAAATTTAAGGACATATATGATACTATTAGAAGGGCATATTTACTCAATAAATTATTCTTACATGTGAAATGTTGGGGTTTAAAATTGAGTTATTAAAAATAGTAATACTGCAAACGTGTTAGACGTAAACGAAATATTGAGTTAGAACTTGTGGATAGTATATCAATCATTGACCTTATGTGTAAGGGGAAAGTATAATGATTTAAGGATTAAAGAAATCATTTGGATACTTTTAGGCAACACACTATGGGCCTATTGTGAATTTGTAAATAATGTTGCAAGGCTTGAGTTCAAGACATGGGATAGGTATACCTGATATAGACAAATAGTGGGATAGACCAATATATGTACAAATATTTAATTAATATGAATAATAGTTAATATAATAACTGTTGATCTTATTATTTATACTCATGACTGATAGTTTTACTACTTGGTTACGTATATATTATCTTGTTACGGTGGGCTTGACCAGTTGCTTTGCTGTAGGTGCTTCCGTGTACCCGACCTAGTTCTTACTCAATCGCACTGTCTTCTGCTCCATTCATCACCAAGCTTAGAAGATGTAGGGTTGTACCTATTTTTAGAATTACTTCATTTATTTTTAGAGATGCTAGGTTTATTTTATTTTTCATATTTGTACTTAATTATTAAAGATAAATTGAATTCAAGAGAATTTGAATGTATTAGTTGCTTCAAAATAGTGTAGGTTTTACTTGGTGATGTAATTAACTCTTACTCATTATATTTCACTATTTAAGGATTTCGTATATTGTTCTTCACGTTGGTTTATCTATATTCATTGGTTCTTGTTACATGCTAAGGATGATATATAATTATTTAGACAACCTGTGTAATTTTAATAAACAAAATTTATTAGCCTAATTATTAAAATTATACGGGGTATTGTAATTCCTCGACTCGAAATCACTATCTTTATACTCAATACCCAAAACCTCCCTAACTCAGTTTGACTCTCTCCATAAAGACAAGAGTAGCACGAACGTTAGAACCAAATTCTAAGGAGTAAAAATCAACAAACAGAGTTAAATATAGGAAATGTAGAAGCTATAACGGACTCAAAACCCTCGTGGAATAAGATCATGCAATGATACTATGGCCATCTGTGAATGGGATTTACCTCGAAAAATAATAATTATGATGAATTCGGCCATGGATGAAAATTCCATTTCCAGCACTCACGCAAAATTCGTGGGCCCCTAAGGATGTAAAAATGATCATAATAAAGGGTGAAGGTGAAAATATTGGAGTCCCTAGCTTATTTTACTCAAAATAGGTAAAAGATGTAGCCATCCCCGAAGATATGGCATAAAAAACAAATTGGTACTTAAAAAACCATGTAGATCACGAGTTCGGGGACTAATTTACAGAATGGGAAGGTTTTAGGCACCAATTCCACCCTTTTAGTCTCCCATGGAATATCAAAATTGTTCTTTTTCTCCTAAAATGAATTGTTCATATGTATAATGTGTGTGGGGTGAAAATGTGTATATGCATGAAAAGTGCATGACGAGTGAAACAATCATATGCACATCATAAAGAAGACACGGAACGAGTCATTATGAGGAGTAAGACTAAAAGAAAAAATAGCATGAAAGTAGCCGAGATATGAGCGGTGCACCAGATCATAATTGGCAAAAAAAAAAAGTAATTACATGTTTCCATCGAGACTACTTTAATAAATGGGATTGAAAAAAATAGTATACATTATAAGTGATACACCTAAGTGTCACTCATTATGGATAAGTTAGTACCCATGTCAACGGGGCCGCTAGAAAGGAAAATGAATATATAAAATAGATAATACAAGATAGACTATGAGTGATGCACCAGGGCTTAATTCACTTAGAGAGTGAATACGGTTGTCTAACAGGACTACTAAGGAGGGAAAATAGGTAGACTAATATATATATATAATACTAGTGAAAATGAGAAGAATAAAATAAAGAAAGTGAGATAAAATAGGTTTCGAATCCCAATGTAAATTTCATATGCCTATGTAGAATGAACAGTTGGAAACGTAGGACCCCCAATTTTAAAAACTTTCACGTTAATTTCCTAAAACTGTGGAATAAATATGGTTCAACACAACACACACAAATGAAAATTTTTAATTTCTTAAAACAAATTAAAATTAAAAACAACAAAGTGAATTAAAGTAAACTCACACACACTTCAAATTCACTCAAACAAAATAAATTTAATTATCATGTTTAAACAAATTATATAACAATATAATCCAATTCATTTAGTGCCAACTTGAATTAAATTAACTTAAACTAAATTTACCCAAATAATAAAACCTGCACCATTTTCATCAAGAATGCGAAATAAACCCAATTTTATCTTTTTACCCTAAGCATGAGTTCTAGGTGATTTTTGCAAAAGATAAAATAAATTCACAATCCCACAACACGGCGATGTACGAGCACAAACCCAAATCGGGAAAAAACCTCGGACGGCCCTGGCTTAACAAATTCACTAAGTACGGTACGAAATTTACAAAGACTCGACAAGAGGACTTACACAAGCGACTTGAGTCACTTCAAGCCTTGACGTGCTCCTTCGAACTTCAACCTCCACCTAGCGAATAATATCGGAGTCCACTAGAACCTTGGAGTCCACAAATTGAGACCAAGCAACCATCAACCACACATGGTGCCTTTCACCATGTGAGAATGCCGAAGCAAAACAAAATCTTCTTCTTCTTTGAGGGATGTAGAAGCAAACCCAAACTTCTACTTTTGTTAGTAGAGATGAACCAATGGTGCCAAACAACAAGCTCCAAGCAATAGATATATGTGTAAAGATACTTGAATAAATAAACTAAACTATAGGTGTAAGTGTTTTTGTAGAGATTAGATCATGGTTACACAAAAACGCTAAATAATGAACTTTAGAATTAAGAAATTTTTCTCTCTAAAATGTCCTGTCAAAATGTGTTTAGAAAAGGTCAAAAGTTGGTTTTTCAAAATGTTCCTGCGCTAAATAAATCTTTCAAGAGTTAGTTGGAAAAAGTTAATGGGAACAGGGAGAAAAATTGCCAAAAATTTTCCGCCAGAAATCTCGTTCGAACGAGATTTTCGTTCGAACGAAGTCTCGTTCGAACGACCATCTATCGAAGTTCCAGTGGACAAAATGGGAAAAGTCATTGGCAAACTCGTTCAAACGAAATTCTCGTTCGAAAGACATTCTCGTTCGAACAATAATTTTGAAAGAAATGTCAGAAATGTAAAATTTCATTTTAAGCACAAAAACTTTTTATTTAATATTCTAAAATAACTTTCTGAAAATAAAATTCATTACAAAAAAAAAATTACACCCATTATAAATTATTCCAAGTCTCCTACAAATATATAAAAGCATTCATACCTTTGGAGACTTGAAATATAATGTTGATGACGTGAAATGTGGCACTGAAACTCGACAATGATGTTCTCTTGATAAGTAGGCCGTAACGTCTTCAACTCAAGTTCATAGGCTAGAAGGATACACAAGAACACTATCCAATGACTCAAGTGTTTTTGTCCGAAATTGAGCCAAAACTACAAAGGAATCAACTAGAAATCCGTGTCCTTAAAAATCTCCCCCTTTGGCTATTCCAGGACAAAAACAAAAACAAAAATCCTAAAGGTCCGTCAGGCTCTACTAGACTCAAAAACTTCACACCCAAGAATAAAAATAAGAAGCTTGACTCAAAGACCACTTAGGATAAATAGCTTTGCCAATGAAAGTTGCCACTTATAAAAAATTCCTACACACTTAAGCAAACATTAAACGCATAGGGAATATCAAAGAGTGAAATGCATTTAAAATAAATACTCCCCCTAAACTAATTCTCCCTTTGTATCCACTATGATCTACCTAACAAGGTCGCGACTCCCCCTAAGTTAAATCTCCTAAACTAAAGGTTTAAAAACTACTTCTCCCCCTTTTTTTATTCAGGAATAGACAAAGAATTAGGAATTAATTAATTACTCATTCTCCCCCAATCTAACTAAGTACCATTTCTTCCCCTATAAACTACATAAGGGATATAAATATGGGAAAATAAGTAGACATGATTGTGCATAAAGTGATAAGAGAATGAAAGCATATGGGCAATAGTAAGATAACTAATCCATACAAAAATAAATATATACCAACATATGATGCAAAAAAAATGATACCAATTTGACAAATAAGCTACTAAGCATGTGATATCAAAAAAAATTCGCAATGATGAATACCAAATATGAATTAAAATCATGAATGGACTAGCAAGACATGAAAAGACTCAAAAACAAAAAAAATACCATATATAAGTATACATAATGAATAGTAGTAATGAGCATGCACATATACATAGGTATAAACACCACACATGACACAAAATACGTTAAGGTTTTCACACTCGTATGGCAAATATGTGTCCAAATATATGTGGTAAACGGAAGTGTAGGGGTGTGAACTAGAAAAAATTAAATTTTGATCCAATCACTTAAAACATGTTCATGGAGTTCTCATTTGATTGCAAAACTTTATCACATTTAGATATAGCCTCATGTGACAATATAAATTGAATTCATTGAACAAACATACATAATGCATACAAGCCTAGAATTTTGACAATTCTACAAACGAATAGAGGCATGACAATGAAAGCACGACTAGGATAAACGGACATTGTGCAAAACCGTTGATATACCATCCAAACTCCCTTAAGATATGCATATAGTTATGGAATGAAGATATCAATTAAACAAAATAGGCCTTGGAAAATATTTTTCTTTTAATGCCATTTTCTTTTAGGCCTTTGGACCATGTATTTCTTTTAGGTCCATTATAAATGGTGGCTTACTCGCAAAGGATAAATTTCATTTCGGATCCCTTCCCCTTGAACATTTTTATATATCATTTGTATATCTAACACAAATCTCACGTGCAATGGATTTAGCATGCATAAGTCCTCCTAGGTCATAAAAAATGTAGATGACTAGATTGGTAAGAGAACACCTCATATTGCTCAGATATACACATGACATTTAAATTTCAAATGATTTTGGGCATGTGTGAAAAGAGGCACATGAAAATAGAATCCATTAAGCAACTAAAATCCAACTACTCCATGTAAGCATGGTAAAGAACATTTCAAGGATTGACAATCTTAACCAAAAGTTCTAGCCACATGGAAGCGAAAAAGAATGGATTCAAACACAAGTATATGCCACATAGAGTGTGCCAAACTACAATACACACAAAATCAAAATCTTTTTGAGTTTTTGAAATTTTTTTAGCCAAAAATAAAAATATTTACTCAAAAGACATAGAAATTTGTATTTTTCATTAAGACTAAATTACTAAAGGCTAAAACCCAAATGATAAACAAAAATCTTTTTGTATTTTTCATTAATGCAAACTAGAATGAAAGAACTAAAATACAAAAGATAAACAAACATCATAATTCTAGCATGAGATATGTGACAAAGCAATGACTAGAAAATTATAAACAAGCATACAATTAGCAAGATAATATAGCATGAAGTACAAAAGCTAAAGTATGTAAACAACTAGTACATTCAACCTTTGGATTTAGCAAGATAGGCATCGTGTGAAAGTAAATGAGAATAAAAAATCATATGTTGTTAAGCTACCAAGTCAGATCTCCTAACCAAAACTAATGATGAATGACGATCATGGGATATAGGAATCTTGTTTACCTCAGTTGCCTTACATTGGGATATAGGACCTCATTTAAGTTCAAATCAAAACTTCCTAAGAAGACCTTTTCGACTACAATGAGAGCACCTAAATACTCGGTGAAAAGACTTACCTAAGGAATGACTTATAACTTTGTTCCTAGAGGATTCTCCTAAAATATTGGTTTTGGCTTTAAGAGTTCATTCATTACAAGTATCGAAGCCTAAACCACAAGTGTAATTTTTAATTTGGACCGTTCCTAACATTTTATCTAATTTCTCAGAATGAATCTCCAAATCAAATTTGACCCTACTTGAGTCTCTCACTTTCTTCTCAAGCTCTACAATCCTAGACTCAAGCAAACCATTTCTCTCTTCAAACTTGAGAAGCTCCTTGGATTCCATCAAACCTCTAAGGCTTACTCTCTCGCCTTCTACATACTCAAGCTTCTCTCGAATATCTCTCTCTCGTGTCCTAAGATCATCAACTAACACACTCTCATCAATGACCTTGGCACTCTCTTTTAAACTAGCTTCTAACTTCAAATTTTCTCTTTTTAATTTAATAGATTCATCGTATAGTTCTTGAAATGCAAATTGAAGTTCACTCACATCAACCTCTTTTTCACACTCTCTCTCTCTCTTCTTCACTCTCACTACCATCCAAAATAAGGGAATCATAAACTTTGACCTCAGAAGTGTCATGTATTTGTTTATCTTCATGGAAAGAATCATTATTGGAGCTCACATGACTTGCCATGAACGCAATAAATATGTAGGTGGAGACCACCCATTCACGACAGACAACCAAACCATCTCATCGATAGACTTTAGTTCTGATTTCATAAGCATTTTCCAATACGTGTAGTTGGAACCATTGAAAATAGGAAATTTTGAAAATGGGGAAAATTATAGTTTTAACCAAAAATATTTAGAAGGACCTTAACGCAATAAATTAGTGCTCCGACTCTGATACCAATTTTAAAAACTTTCACTTTAATTTCTTAAAAGTGCGGAATAAAGATAATTCAACACAACACACACAAATGACAAATTTTAATTTCTTAAAACAAATTAAAATTAAAAACAACAAAGTGAATTAAAGTAAACTCACGCACACTTCAAATTAACTCAAACCAAATTAATTTAATTATCAAGTTTAAACAAATTAGATAAGAATATAATTCAATTAATTTAGTGCCAACTTGAACTAAATTAACTTAAACTGAATTTACCCAAATAATAAAGCATGCACCATTTTAATCAAGAATGTGAATTAAACCCAATTTTATCTTTTTACCCTAAGCATGAGTTCTAGGTGATTTTTGCAAAAGATAAAATAAATTCACAATCCCACAACACGGCGATGTACGAGCACAAACCCAAATCGGGAAAAAACCTCGGACGGCCCTGGCTTAACAAATTCACTAAGTACGGTATGAATTTTACAAAGACTCAACAAGAGGACTTACCCAACCAACTCGACTCGCTTAAAGCCTTGACGCGCTCCTTAGAACTTCAACCTCCGCCTAGCGAATAATCCCGGAGTCCATCGAAACCTTGGAGTCCACCAATTAAAACCAAGCAACCATCAACCACACATGGTTCCTTTCACCAATTGAGAATGCCGCAGTAAAATAAAAGCTTCTTCTTCTTTAAGGGATGTAGAAGAAAACCCAAACTTCTCCTTTTGTTGGTAGAGATGAACTAATGGTGCCAAAAAACAAGATCCAAGCAATAGATATATGTGTAGAGATACTTGGATAAACAAACAAAACTATTGGTTTATGTGTTTTTGTAGAGATTAGATCATGGTTACATAAAAACACTAAACAATGAACTTTTGAACTAAGAAAATTTTCTCTCTAAAATGTGTTTAGAAAATGTCAAAAGTTGGGTTTTCAAAAGAGGTTCCCGCACTAAGTAAATCTGTTAAGAGTTAGTAGGAAAAAGGAAGTACGAAGATGGAGAAGAACAACCAAAAACTGCCAAAAAATTTCCCGCTAGAAATCACGTTCGAACGACCATCTAACGATCTTCCAGTGGCCAAAATGGGAAAAGTCTTTGGAAAAATCGTTTGAATGAAATTCTCGTTCGAACGACATTCTCGTTTGAACGACAATTTCCAACGAAATGTTAGAATGTCAAATTTCATTTTAGGCCCAAAAATGTTTTATTTAAAGTTCTAAAATAACTTTCTGAAAATAAAATTCATTTTAAAATAAAATTACACCCATTATGAATTATTCCAAGTCTCCAACAAATATATAAAAGAATTAATACCTTTGAAGACTTGAAATGTGATGTTGATGTCATGAAGCGTGGCACTGCAACTCGAAAATGATGTTCTCTTGTTAAGTATCCTGCAACGTCTTCAACTCAAACTTGTCATAGGCTTGAAGGATACACAAGAACATTATCCTGTGACTCAAGTGTTTTTGTCCAAAATTGATCCAAAGCTACAAAGGACTCTATTGGAAATATGTGTCCTTACATGAACCGACATCAAAGTTCATATAGTTAGAGATGAGAATGAAGGTGGGGTCTAACCCATAACCTGAAAGTAGAGTTTTTTACTTTAGTTTGTCAAATACCATATACATATGGTGAGAATGTAAAAAATGGATGAAAGCTCTAATTTGGGATTTATGGATTAAACCTTGTTTTTTTTTAGTTTATTAAAATGTTTTTATGACTATATAGATTATAAATAGGTGTTTAATTATTAGAAAAAAAAATAATTGATTAAGAAATACGCTAAAAGTAATACTTATTAAAAAATGGCATTATATAGATGAAGATCGATGAGTAGAATTTGATCCTTCCAAAGAGCTTGGGTTATGAGTTTTGGAAAAATATGGATTGATTTTGGTTCATGGTAAAGTGGTGGTAAAATGGCAATGAAAGATGAGATTTTTTTGAGGTAAGGGAATATTGGAAGAATGTTTTGAAAATGATGTGTTGAAATATTGCAACACTGATTTTAAGGAAAAGGGTCTTGAACAATGAGGTTAGGGTTTCTTTACATAGGAAACCATAAAGGGACAAAAAAGTGAGGCTACCCCTGGGGGATGTCGGTTGACATGGCTCTTGGACTGACTATTGGAAGGTCAACCAGACTTGATAGCAAAGTAATTTATCCACTTCCCTCAGGTGGGGGCCAAGTGGTGCCTATAAGGAGTCTGAAAATGGATTTTCTAGAAAAATGGTCATAAAATACAAAAAATAAGTCCATTTAGTGCATGGTCGGGACCATTCCAAAAATAATTTAGAGTTATGTAAAAGTGTGTTGAGATAATCTCGTGTACAAAAGTTAACAAAGTCAATCGATCTTCGAAAGCATCCGGTGACCTCTGGTTACGATTTCCAAGTAAAAGGGTTCCTAAATGTGAATTGTAAATTCGGTGCATGCATAGTCGGGACCATTGGAAAGGATACATAGATCCCCATGAATTTAAGTTGAGATAATTTCATGTTCTAGATTTACCAAATTCAAACGGAGATCGGTAAGCATACAGTGACCTCTAATTTGGGTTTGAAGGGGAATCATGGGTCTGAGGTACAAATGTACTTTGTCTGGACCTTGTAGAGATGTATAAGGGTACTATAATGAGGTTTCTGGGGAACCCCTCGACGAGTAATCTTATCATAATAGAAGGTTGTCAAAATATATACAACTTGATGGGAGTGGTGAGTGTCAAATAACTATACGTGTGAGTAGATTTTGATCATTCTAGGAATAAAGGTTGGATATCGAGGACCTAGGGAGTGTGTGAAACCAATCTAGTAGTTTATGGATAATTCTGAGGACTTAGGTAGATTCTTAGGTTCGAAAGAGTTCATGCGACCAATTCAAAGGATACTACTCTAGTTTTGAAGGCCTAGGTTGATTCTGATGGCCTAAAGAGTGTATTAGACTATTTCAAAGGGTATAAACCTAGTTATAAGGATCTAGGTTAATTTAGAGGGCCTATAGAGTGTATCTAACTAATTGAGAGGATAACAACCTAATTCTAAGGTCCTAGGCTGATTATGAGGACCTAATGTGTGTATGCGATCAAGTAAGAAGATCACAGACTAATTATATAGCCCTAAGTCGATTTCAACGGCCTAAGGAGAGTATGCAATCAATTCAAACAGTTGCATCCTAAGTATGTGGACCTAGGCCAATTCTGAAGACCGAAAGAGTGTATAGGACATATTCAAAGGATCGCAACCTAATTCTAAGGGCCTATGTGAATTTTAAGGACCTAATGAGTTTAAATTTCAATTATGTGGACCTAAGGGATGATAAATTTCTTCAAATAGGATACACATTGAGTTGGAATTTTTCAGAAAAGTTTTAGATTTTTCTGAGAGTTTTGTTGTATTTTTCAAATGATTGCATATTTTTTGTTTTGAAGATCTTTAGGGTGATTTTTGGTAAATTTTGGATTTTGTGATTATTTAGAATTTTTCTAAAATTTTTTAGATTTATTTTGAATATTTGATCAATTTTTGAATGCTTGTGAAAATGTTAAAATATGGTAATTTTTATTAAAAAAATGTATATTCGAGATTTTATGACTTTTTTAGATTTTTTTTTGTGGGTGGGGGTGAATTTTTGGAATTTTTCTGTTATGTTTTAGAATTTTTGTAACTACATTTGAGGGGGAGTCAATAGCAACTGAGTGATGTGTTCCAATCAATACGACACGAATTTTTAATGGTTTTGAGGCTTCCCGAGGGACGCTACCGGCAAACATACCAAGAAGGGTGCCAATTGGCATACCCCTAGCCTCTAATAAAATGGGGTTGAGACAGCCTTTTTTCTCACACTTCAAATGACTTCTCCCTCTAGAAAACAGTCTGAAGTAAATTTTATCAATTTGTTTAAGAAAATGGTTGTCAAAATTATGGACGTTGATGACTGGGCCAATATTGAGTGGGGACGCACTATGACGATGCCATTGGGGACTGAAAATGCATGTCTCTATGCCAAGGTGTAGGAAGGAAAAAGGATCTTTCAACGCGAGCCTAAGCTCCACCGTTCAGCACAGGTGAAAAACCTTAGCGGCTCTGTGAGTGTTTTACTATTTACTTTTGAATTTTTATTTTGTTTTTAAATTTTATCATATTCTTCTTTTAGGGATTGATATTTTCTATTTGAATTTTGCAGACGGACATCGCTTCATTGAGTTCTTTCTCCCGGTGTACGACGGGGGTGAAAAGGTATTTTACAATATTATCGAGGAGGTACGACTCATGAGGGATGTTGTCGACTTTGGTTTATTGATGAGGCGTTTGGGTGACACTTTGTGGTTGTAATACTTGTACCTTTTAAATAATTAATTAAGGAATGTTTCCATACATTTATGTCAAATTTACACAACTAGACATATGCATGTCTATGTAATGATTTCAATTAAGTAAAATGATGAATTACATATGCAATCTATCAGAATTTAAGGGGGAAAATGTGAAGTTCGTAGAAAGTTAAAACTTAACAAAAAGTTAAAAAATTAGAATTCCAAATATATTCGAAATAGAAATTGGATCGGTATGATGGGCCTGAGTTAGTAAGTTCAGTCTTCTTTTTTGGGGGTCAACTAGGGATTGGTTTATAAGTATGTGATGTCGAGCTTAGAGGGGCTTCAACAGATAATATCTTATGTTTTAACAACATTTGGGAAGAAAACACTTTCCTTAAGTTTTAGAGGGATTATTTTATGGGGTTTGTGGGGTTATAAAAGAGAGAGAGAGAGAGAGAGAGAGAGAGAGAGAGAGAGAGAGAGAGAGAGAGAGAGAGAGAGAGAGAGAACCCATATTCTACATTCTTCTCTCTACAAAAAATAATCAACCCTTTATGTCGCATGATACCTCCATTTCCTAGCTTATTCCTACATATGTTTCACCCACATTCCAACCTTATTACACCAAATCATCCTATTCCACTTGGAGCTTACTTAGGAGTCATTTAGGTCTTTTTCTACATCTCCAGCAAAGGTCTTCTTATCCTTAAGAGGCAGGGTTTTTGTAAAAGGGTGTACAATGTCGATTAATAATTTAATTTGCAAATTTCCAAACGTCAAACATATTAAACTAAATGTTAGTTTTTTATCCAAATTAATTAAACCCTAAATATGCATCTAAGTTAAATAATTAATCGTGAAAATCTAGCAAATAAAGATTCAGGAAAAAAAATCTTTCAGGTAAAACCCACATCTCGACTACCACATCTCGACTACCAATATCGAATCTTTCCCAGCCACGACGTAATATTTTAATGCCTATTGATAGAAAAGAAGAAGAGTTGAATAAGGTCAAAAAGTTCTTAGGTTACTATCTAAAAGGTTCGACGAAGTAAAAATCTCGGGTAACTATATGGATTACACCCACGTGTTTCCTTATCATATAGCCCGACTACCAAAGTGGTTTAAAATACCAAATAAGGAAAATTTCAGAGGTGGTTGACCTCCTATCGTACACCTACGTAGCTACCATCATTACAAGAATGTAATCAGAGAATCAGAAGATATAATAATGTAGATGTTCTAACAAACTCTCGAAGAAAGTTCCCTCCGATGGCTCCTGTCACTTGAGGAATTTAGAATCCGTGGTTGGGAAAATATGGCCCGAGAATAAATTACTCGATAAAAGTATAGCAAATAGCTAGAAGTTACCCATTGAGAGTTAGAACTACTTACATGAAGCTTGGGAGAATCGTTTAGCGATTTTATCAAAAGATGGAAGGAGAAAGACACCACTAACACAAATCGGCCATCATAAGAAGAGAAAGTGAGCATTGTGAAGAAGAACTTCTTTCCACATATCATAACTTCAATGTGAGGATAGTACTACTCCCATTTCAGAGCCTTATGAGAGGAAAGGGCAAAAAATGAAGAAGAGATCACGAGTTAGAAGGATAAATCTTAGCTGAAGAGGCCAATTGGTAGATTTACCCCTCTAAAGCATAATAAGTCGTCCAATACCACAGTCTCAACCATCAACATCTCTAACCTTCTACCTCATGGACAATCCAAAGTCATATCAATACAATTATAAAGGAATATATCGAACTTCATGTCCATTTGTCAAAACTTTATCAAGCCCTTATAGCTCGAAATCTCATCAAACCTTTGGAACCCCGACCATTACAAGATACCCTTCCTTAGAGTTTCAATCCTAACGCCCATTGTATCTTCTAGCAAATTATCGAGAGCACATTTAATTAGTGTTTTCATATGAAGAATGTTATCCAAACCCTTATAGAGAGGGGGATCATTACCCCACCAGTTAATCCAAAACCCAATACCACTCAGAATCCTTCCCAACACACTAAACCACAGTAGATTCTATCCTCTTAAAAGAAAATTTTGAATTTAACCTTCCACCAAATTTAAGCCCATTGAAACACTCGATTTATCCACCAGATCACCCAAACCCCTCAAAGTATGTCCTTCCTTATCCCTACATCCTCAAAATATGATTGTTAAATTAAATACCTCCATACCAGGGCTTGTATAACCATTCATATCCATTTAGAAGGAAGAGTCATAGAACTACCTACGGTCTTAGATCAGCTTCAGGAATTTGGGCTAAAATTGCCCTTAGAATTAACCCTCGGAGAAAATATTTGTGAGAAGATCAACACTATGTTCATGGAAGCACAGAAGTGGGATCGATAATCCAATTAATGGTTCATACCAACGTAATAATTGAGTTTAGATGACATTATGTAGGTTATGTTTGAAGTGTTCATCAAAAAGCAAGAATTATGTTCTATCTCCGAGATGCTCATGGTCTTAAAACTCAAAGGGAGACTAGTCCCTTCTTTCCAACAGTTCCTTTTTAAATGGGAAGACTTGGATGACGAAGCCATATAGATTGTGGAATACATTGACTTTTCCTGAAATATGACATCATTACCACCAGATGGCGGGTGATTTTAATAGCTCAAATAATGAACCAAATGGTAAAGAAACCACCTCAGTAGTTTCCTTGTGAAAATGATTTCTTTTGAGGAACTACTTGAAGGGATCAATGAGCTACCCATCGTGCTCGAGGTAGATAAAGATATCGGGCTTATGTTCTTCCTTACCTCTATAAATCACAAGACCCAATCCGAGTTACAGTATAGAGATCTAATTCTACCATTAATCGGTATAAATAAATGAAAATGAGTCATTAAAGGACTCCTGATGTTGAAAATAACAGTTTAATAAAGTAAGATCCTTGAGCAACTTAAAAATATCGAGGTCAATATCACTTTATGGGGTCTTTTCATCAAGTGCATAGAAATCCTTTGATAAAACCCCCCATAGGACCCACGGTACCTCCCACTACCACTCCCAAAGAAATCGTTCATATGGAAGGATCTTTGACTACAATGAAGCTCCTTTCCTTCACCAATGAAGAAATCCCCAAGATCAGTCTTGACCATAACTATGCCCTCAATGTCTCAGTCAAAGTCATAGGGAAAATAGTTCCCCTAGCACTTGTGGATAACGGGTCTACTCTAAACATCTACCCACTACGGACTCTCAACTTCTTGGGGATATAGGTCAAATACCTCACACCAACTTTTTTCGTTGTGCGCTCCTATGATAATACCCGTTGAGAGTTTATGGGATCCATGAAACTCATGCTAGGGGTTGGTCCTAGTTTCCCTCAAATCGTGTTACAAGTCATTGCCACACCTTTATGTGTCAGGTTACACCTTAAACTCCTTTGGCTCCACAGTATCTGAGGTGTATCTTATTCCATTCACTACAGATTGACATTCTTCACCAACAACAGGTCATCACCATTCTCAAGGATAACAACAAATCGAATTGTGTCAGAATTAGAAACCTAGTATTAAAATTGAGCATGGGTTAATGACGTGTTCCTCTCGATCTTTAAGATTGATCCACTTCCATCCCAGCCGAGAATAATTTTAATGATCGAGTGTATCTAGAGTACATCCCTCAGGATAATGCCAATGTGATTGAGATTTATAAAAATATTAACTTCATGCCTAAAATGGGTTTGGATCACTACTAATAAGTAGTACTCGAGCTAATAATCCTAAAATAAGTCTTCTCCCCTTATCTCCTAGGATAGTAACCTTCACCATTTAAACTCAGAGCACTCTGGAAGCCATATCAAATGAGGTTCTTGAAACGTGAAAGAAAGATTTCGGGATAATCTTTAAACGGAAGATTTGTTAAAAAGGGAGAATACTTACCCTTATGTGGATTCCTCGAGACACTGTATGACCCAGTGAAGAAAAAGTTGAAGGTAAGATTAAATATTTTCTTTACAGACAAATTCACATGGGATGAAGACCAGATGCATGAGGTGGAGCCCCTAACCATCAAAGGTGTATAAAGCACTTAAAACACTTAGGGTAGTGATGAAGATGAGTCGTTTGACCGACATACACTGGGATGGATCTTTGCATGGTCCACATAAAAGTTGAACCATCCGATCCGTCCAAAAATATCACCAATGTTGATAAACCACTCCTAAACTATTATTCCGTCCCTATCAAGCCTGCCTAAGTCTGCATAAACCATTTTCTTCACCCCTATAAAGAGGTTCTTCGGTCTGAGGCCCTTCGACATGAGGTTCTCCAGTTTTAGTTACCCCGCCCGAAGGTTCCTCAATTTAATATTCAAAATGAAGAGGTCGCCAATAATGAACAATCAAAATTGGAGGTGTTTTGTAAAGAAACTTCTTGCTTATACAATAACTTTCTCTATTAGGGGAAAAATGTAACAGGGGATTATTTGTAGAAATTATTACTCAAAGATAAGATACTCTAAGAAGGTAAAAAGGGAGTAAAGTTAATATTACATAAAATAGGTTGATTAGAACATGCACAAAATCAAATAAGCTCAAGGGCATAACTGAAGAGGCTCAGGGTCAAAATTATCGAAGAAACAACCCATGACAACCCAAAAACTGAAAGAGCTCCACGTGAACATTAAAACCACAAAACAAGTTAACTTAAGGGAGTTAACTCGAGGGATCATACCTTGTCCAACCATAAGCATGCATAATCAATGATGCTTGTGACCAGTAAAAATTTCACTAGCACTTTCTAACATATAGGAATATTATTTTTGCACATTATCGCATTAATAGGGGCTCGAGGTCCTACGAAAGGAAGATATACTATATATATTACCTTTTCCAATTAAAGAAGGATAAGTCAGAGAGAAAATTATGCACAAAGAGAAGAGATTCCCAAAGAATTATGAACATTGTAAACACCTAGAGAGATTGAGAGTTTGATTGAGATTTGATCACTTGTAATACATTGATCATCACTCTAAGTGAAATAAAACTCTAGCCAAATTTGGGTGAACCACATTATTTATTGTGTTCTTTGTGATTTATTTCCCCCAAAGTATATTTTTCCCTCGCCATTGAGATTATTTATCATGACTCTTACAAATCATATTTTAACATTGTTATCTATAAGTGTTAGGACTTAGCTTTACTATAAATATCCAGGTGACAAGAAAAATTAGGACTTCCTCTTATTATAAAAAGAGAAGTGCTCTCTTATGGTTTAATAGTTAAAAATTTATGGGTAATGTTTATATTATATAAAAATTTGGAGGATACTAATGAATTGGTTATTAGAAGGCTTGGTCATTTTGGTAAATTCTCATAATGGCTTAGGGATTTAGTAAGATGGTGCAATATTGATATGTTTTTTAGGGATTTGTTTTTTGTATCTTGCAGTTGTAAGAGAAAGGAATTGGACGAGGGTTTTTGGGAATGAGGGAAGACTATAAGTTCAGCGGCACTGATAACATTTGGTGGGTTTTAGTTTTTGAGGATTCTGATTATATTAGAACAAAATTCTTAATCAAAACTAAATGTTTAAGAGAATGAGAGGATGATGTTAAGCAGGGTGAATTAAATAAAAAATGGTGAATGTTTCTTTTTCAGTTTACGACATTAGGATGTAAGTTTGGACAGATGCTCTTTCATTTTAGGAGTAAATTCCTATAGTTAAAGTTATGAAGCTCATATTTCATCATCAATAAAATATTATCCCACCTTTTTATTTCTTTCTCAAAAAATCAACCCAATATTCTCAAACCCATCACCCAAGCTCAAGTCAGTATTAGAAAATCAACCATATATTATTCTTCCATCCAATATTTTGAAAATATTTCTTCAATACTATTTTAAAGGGGCTATTTAAGAATTTTTTTTACAAATAAGAAATTAAATTTTTGGATGCACGTTGAGGCAAGTGACTTTCTGCTCCTTTCCTTTTATCTGTGTATTTTTTTAATTTCACATAAACAAATCTGTAATGTTAAAGTCAATTAGAAACCCTAGGAATTTTTGTATTCTTAACTTAATGTCGTAATTAGGTGAATTCGATCATTCTCATATGTTGAAAATAAATGCTGAGCCGTAAAAAATTGAATCGAATAATAGCCCCTTAATATGAAAATGACATTTTAGTGTTTGCACCACATTTATAGAAATTGTTAATTTGAGATTGGGAAATGGATGATATGGACTAAATTTAGAATAAATAAATTCTAAAATTTATCCATGCGTAATATGATTGTACCTTATGTATTAAGGGTGTTACTTTTTATAGTTATGTTCCAAATTTATGCAATATGTTAAGATGGAATTATTCATGTTATAAAAACTTTTGTGAGCAAATTATAATGACTTTGGACAGTTGATATACATAAATGGATCCCTTATGATATAACACACTCATGTAAGTTAATTACACATTTATTTTATGTAAGAACATCATATGAGCCCTTACTTGAGAAATTGTTATCGTTGGTATAAGTTTTATCATGTAGACAATAGAAGGAGTACATGATATTTTTTTGATGTTGGTTTGGTTGTTGGAAATAATGTTGGACAAGTTGGGTTTATTTCACATGTAGATATTTAAATTCTTATCTTACTCTTTCATAACAAACCCTAATTAAATTTGTCTTATCAACTACCTTATATAAATGAAAGTTTATCGGGGGGGTTCCTTTATTGAATTTCACTTCGGTGAGATGTACCACTCACAGAGACATTAGAGACGGGTAGGAGAGATGACTGAAAATTTTAATCAAAATAAACTTATCCTTAATTTAAATGTTTTATAATATGGGGAGTTTCATGTAGGATTTTACTCTTTTAGCTCCTCATATAATGGTTTAAAACGTACTTAAAGCTTCTAATTACTAATAAATTGAGGGTGTGTTAACAAAGTAATAATGAGTTAACCAGGAATGAGGAGGTTGAAACTTTGAATGTTATTATTGTATGGTTTCATTAACTATGTTTTATAGGTGTGTGACAATAGGGAACAATTGTAATAATGGAGAACTCAAAGAGTAAGATAGTAAATGGATTTTGTTTATCATACTGAATGTGGAATTCTGGACATGCGAACAAAAGGTGGCTACGTGATGTGTAATTGTAATACCCTGTGTAATTTAACTCTTAAGTTGATCAAATCTAAATATAAAATCATACGGGATAATAAAAACAAAATAATATAATTCTCAGCATAAATAGATCAAATGAAACAATAGACAATAATTTGGAAGCGATGATAAGATCCTCAAATATAATAAATAATGTCCAAACCAAATCTATAAACAATGTTGTCTCAACGGTAATCACAAGTAAAACCCCAAAAGACTCTATGAATATTCCAATCCATCTAAGTCTTAACATACAACTAAACATCTCAAATAATCTAAACTTAAAATATAAATGTAAGAACAATTTTTCTATCATTGTTTATAGCATAGTTTTAGGTTAGTTTGACATATCCCGTTAGAAATCGTCACACACCGTCAAGACAAACCGAACTCAAGAATATCCAAGTTTGAAGACTTCTCGGCATTGGAAAAGGTACTAAATGATTTAGAGTTTGAATTAATTCTTAGAATTATATTTACAATGTTTTATATTTTATAAAAACACGAACAAGGTTTCTATTTTTCAAAATGAATTTTTCTAAAAAGATATTTTGTACCAAAAAGATCACTACACCAAAATGGGAGATTTGTGAGTGCTGTTAGAAATCACAAATGACCTTTATAACTGCTATTTACCGTCATAATTTAGGGGGTGACAAAAGAAAATTTATAACTCCTAACAGCGGTCACAATTTTTTATAACCCCTATGGAGTTATGACTGGTGACCCCAATTTGTAACTGCTATTCGTAACTGCTGTCAGCAGTCACAAATATAACATTCGTAACTGCTGTGAGCAGTTACGAATGTTATATTTGTGACTGCTGACAGCAGTTACGAATCATATATTTGTGACTGCTGTTAGCAGTTACAAAATTGATAGCAGTGAAAAATTTGTGACTCCTATTAGGAGTTACAAAATTAAATGTGTTAAATGTTGTAAAAGCTATTACAAATATCTTTATATTTTCACAAAATGATGAAATAATGAAAGTAAAATAAATATCATGATAAAAAGTGACCACATTTCATTTATATTTCTCATATTCCAAATATCCAGTACACATAAAACTTGTTAAACATAATTTAACATCAAACAACCCTTAAGTGGGCGCCAAGTACAAAATGAACATATAATAAAAAATAAATTAAAAAAAGTAACGACATAACACTTCGATGACATGGAATGCCATGAACATGTAACAAATCATTCTAAATCTAGACCAGGAGTCACCACGCAGTGGATACGATTCGTGAAGTCTAGGTATATCAGCCGTGGGGGGTATTGATGCGGTGACATCCTCCCTCGTGTACTCAGAGTATGCCTGTTGAGCAAGTTCAATGGACTCAAATTTTTTGAATACGGCGCCTTGGTATCCATTAACTTTTGCTAGTGTTGCTTGCCACGAAGTGTAAACACCTGGATTTAGGCCTTAGAATACTACGTATGCCGGATATGCCACGTGTATGCCTGCAAAAATGTGATTAATATATATATATATATATATATACACACACATTCATTTTTTGTGATAAAGAAACTACCATAGCTTATATATATATATACTAGCGTATGCCCGTGACAAAAATTGCAAAAAAAAATCTTTACCCGACAACAAAGTGAAATAAATGTATAATATTTCTGTTCTAATTTTAAAAAATTTGGGCAGAGTTCCCTTTATTTATAGGACTATCCACCCTGTTTAAAAAAATAAAAATACTCAACAACAGCAATACTACAATACTCGAGGTCCATATTGGACCTCATTTCAACCACTTCATCAATTTAACAATAATATTGACAACTATTGAATAGGATGTTGAGTTAAGAACCGCACACATCACCGTCAAGAACCGCACGCATCACCGTTCAACTACATAGTAATCCCAAAACTTTGAATTTACAAATAACTACAAAGTAATCTATATAAGGGGTGGTGGTGGATATGATAGGAATGATACAAACAAACAACTTCCCCAAAGTTGGGTAAACATATATGAATTTCATTACCATCATCTTACCTTTTCTCGTCGTTAAATGATAGCTTCACTTATATCTTACCTACTCCTTCACCTGAAATAAGACATGTGAATTGATAATTAAAAATGATAGCACAACTTGAACCAAAAACCATCCATTTTACTTGAATTCAAAAATCATTGTAAAACAGAAGCATTCTATGCATATGTGACAATTTATAGGTACAGAAAAACCATTCTTGAATATTTCAATCAAGTCCGCCAGACTATTAATACAACATTCAAATAACCCTTGCATGACAAGAGAAGTTAAGAAACTATGATACTCCAATACCAACACATGAAGTTCCATTAGAACAATTATAAACCAAACCCTAAATATGAAGTTCAAGCATCCAAGGTGGGATTATGATCCCCAATCATAAGTCTAGCTACTCATAATTGAAACTACACTACACATGCTAGTTAACAACATAATTAAGTTAGTTATCTAGTTTAAACACAAAGCAATACAAGAGATGGAAATAAATGCAAATTAAAGCTAGTAGAACAAGTAGAGAAGAAGTAAATGAGTAATTTCATTAATAATCACAAGTTGTGTACATGGGGCACAAAAACCAAAATTAGAAAATAGACTAAATGTACTCTCTTTTCCCCACACCACTACACAACTACAAAGTTACAAACCCAAAAATCAAAATAAAGAACCACAAAAGTTAGCAGCAGAGAAAGCGGGATGACAATGCCCTACATATGGTCCGGATGGCGGCTTGAGGACTCGGGCGCGGTGGGGTCACGAGGGGCATAGGGATCATAAAGGTAAGGAGGCACAGCAGCCTCGCCCCCACGAATATGAGCAAACAAATCCATCTGTACCCCGGAAATCATGGAAGTATCTCGCTGATAGTCAGCCCGTAAGGATGTGAAGTTCGTCATATAAGTGTCCCGAAACTCGGTAAAATCACCCTGCAACGATGCGAAGTTTGCCATATAGGTGCCCCAAATCTCAGTAAAATTAGCCTGTAACTCATCCATCCGCACCCCGAGATATGTAATGTGGTCAACAGTAGGAGGCACAGGAGGTGGGACTGGATGAGGCACTTCTGGAATATCCGGCATAAGAGCATCAGGGGCATCAGGAGCATCCAACATACGCTTTTTCATCCTCTTCCAATAATCTTGCCCCAAGATTTTAGCAATGGTCTTATCATTAAACACCTTGGGCAGCCTAGGTATCTTGTCGCTGCCCAAGACCTCACATCCGACATCCCTGCAAATCCGGGAAATCAGTCGCGAAAAAGGAAGAGTTGTGGTTCCCTTCTTGCTATAGGCAATGTTCACTATTTGATGCAACATGAGGGCGGGAAGACTGATGACCATGTCATCCCCTAAAAGACTGTATAAGAAGAGGGCCTACATGTAATGGAGGACAGCCTTGGTCTGAGTTGGAATGATGGAATTAACGGCGATGAGATGGAGGATACGATGTACATCGGGCATGCCCGAAGTGGGGAAAGTCTCCCCCGCCCAAATCTTGCCAGGTGCAAGACGCGCAATAAGTACCTCTTGTGGAAGCTGAGGCGCATCTGCGAGGACCGGGTAATGATAGAGCTCGGGGTTAGAAACCCCACTAAGGTGCTCAGCCAAGATGGGCTTAGAAATAGTAATCCGCCTCCCTCTCACATATGCTTCATACGTGCCGCCGCGCGTAGATACCGGAGAAGCATAAAAACGGCGCACGTGGTCCTCGTTGACCTCCCCTCTCATGGACAGATGGTCCTCCCAATTGAATTTTTCTAAATACCGTCTTACAGAAGCCGGCATGTCATCTAAAATCACCTCCTTCTCAATAGCAATCGGGCGACTGGTTTTGAACATGGCCAGATACCACTCCATCTCATCTTTGGAATGAAAAGATTCAAAACCAGTGCCTCCCCGTCCAGTAACCGCATTGGATGATGGCTTGGTTATCGAAGGAACCTACAAAACATTAATTCAATACAAACACCATAAGTGCGATGCATAAAATCAAAGTAATAGTGAAATTTGGGGAAACTAGGTTCGGAGGGTGCGCGTTGGGAAAAATTGGTCGAGTAGACGTAACCGATGCACACCACACTCAAACAAGGATAATTCAACAAGAATGTGCGATAAAAGGTCCGAAGATGGAGCTTTAGCGCACAAAACCTTCACAGAGGCATTTTATCGAACATATAGCGTGCAATGTATAGAAAGTAGGGTGAAAATGGCATTTTCAAAGTGAAACAACCCCAAGAAATACAACTTAATCATCAAAGCAACATAAACAAGTTGTATTTGTTGGATTCACATCACAAACAATGAGAAAATATGAAGTTTCCTGCAGAAAATGTGAATTTTACAAAAATGCATTTAACCCTACCTTTATACAAAGAACACTAAATAAGATTTGAAAACAATTTAAGAGGGTTGAATTAGTAACCTTAGATGAGGATGCCCTGAATGAGGAATCCATGAGGGTGAAAATGAATAAAATAAAGGAAATGATATGGGAGAGGAGGAGGTCTTCGTCTAAGGGAGAAGAGAGAATGAGAAGTTGATTTAAACAAATGAGGGAATTTTAAGTGACCAGGTGAACCGAATCGATTCGGTAGTTAAACCGAATCGATTCGAAACTCTCGAATTCAACACTGTCTAAGGGCGAATCGATTCGGTGATAAACCGAATCGATTCGGATGTAGAGACCTGACACTTTTGGTTTGCCGAATCGATTCGGAAGTAACCCGAATCGATTCGCAAACCCTTAATTGGATACTGGAAGGGGTCGAATCAATTCGGTGATAAAACGAATCGATTCGGATGATGGGCTCCAACTTTCTGCTTTGCTGATTTCCTAAATCTCATGAAATTTGATCATTGGCCCACCTTCAACTGGATTTCTTGGAACCATATGGTATATCTAATGTATGTAACAGGTCCGAAACCAAAAAATGCAGCCCCACACGTGCCGAGGGATGCTCGGCACCAAAATTGAGAATTTATCGAACCCAATCACCCCTGCTAATGGGGTTGCAGCGTACGATGTCCGGTTGTAAATCCGCAGATATAATTAGGACATAATTCACAATGTGAACACTATTCTTCCCATTCTTCCGACTTCGTTCCAACTAAAGTTCACACACTTAACAATTATGTCGGGTTCTAGATCGGAAGACATTCAAAACAGATTACTAATTGATTCAAAATAGATTACTAATATTTAAAATAGAGTTCAAACACTACTAATTGTTCACTTTGACAATTTGTTCAAATTTCTCAAGACAAATTACTCTGGATCACTTAAGGATAAGACAAAGCAACGGCCAAACCACCCAAGATTTCTCGACATCCTTAATAGTGTTTGACCCGTGACTTCGACGATACAATGGATGATTCTCTTCTCCTGGCTCAACACTACTAACGTAAACCTTACGTTCAAATATCAGCAATTGATGGCCATGCACCACCGTTCCAGTAGCAGCTGAAGCAACAACTTGTCCACTTGCAATCTTTCTCTGATTTGAAAAATCTAATAAACTGACATATGGATCATGTGGAGGATCAGTTAAATCTCCAAAGTTTGGCTCAGTTGAATCTCCAAAGTTTGGCTCAGTTGACGGGGGGGGGGGGGGGGGGGGTAGGATTGTAATCATGGGGACTTGAATGCGGAACTGGAGTGTAATTACGAGGATTTGGATGTGGGACAGGAGTATAATTGCGAGGACTTGGATTTGGTATTTTCAATCCATTCGATTCAAAAGAACTTAAAAGCATGGTAACGGATGATTTGAGAAAAGCCATATCCTCATCATGTTTTTCTTCTCGTGTCTTTGCTTTAGTCAACTGTGATACTATAGGAGCAATTTCCTTAAGTTTACTTTTGGACACGGGTCCAACACCACGAGTCGCCCCCTAGTATCTTTTCCTCTAAAGGCAGTCAATGCATCTGTATCAATACTGTTCTGGCTTGAAGAACCTTGACTACTTCTCAGCTCACTCAATTTTTGATGCAAAATTATTTATGAATCGATTAAAACCATTGAACGAAGAAACTTGAAGGAATTTAATTATTACAACTGAGATTACGAAACTCACCATATCATCAACTACCTTTAGGTGAAACTCCCCAGTTTTCCGCCTACGACTTTCGAGATACACTTCCGAACGATCAACAGGTCGTTTATTGTTAAGCACCTATAAATTAATTTTCCATGAACTATTTGAGCAAGACATATAATATATATACACATTAAAATAAGAAAGGGTTTATACCCACTACAAGAATTTGCACCATTAGCAACAATATTTAGCAACACAAACTATTTTTGTTGCCAAAGATACCCTTTTGGCAACACAATCTGAATTATGTTGCCAAAAGACCATTTTATATTGTACTTTTGGAAACATAAAATAAAGTGTGTTTCCAAAAGTTAATTTTTCAAGCGGGAGACTAATAGAGAGAGGGAGGGAAATTATTTGAAGTTTTAGCAACATTGTATGGTGTTGCCGAAAGTGGAATAAGCTTCTGCAACATAACCTCGTGTTGACAAAACCGAGGGACTTTTGGCAACAAGAATTTTTGGTTGCCAAATGTATTTTTTATATAATTTAAATATTTAAAATACATTAAAATATTAATAAACAAAAACCTAAACTAAACCCTCCTTTCCCTTTATCTCGCTTTCCCTCGCTCACTCGATGACGTCCGCTCCTCGTCTCAGCACCACCGCCCGACCACCGTAGCAGTCCTCATCTCTGCTCCACCGCCGACCACCGTAGTAGGTTCCTCTACGACCTCTACTCCTCACGCACGCACACAACAGAACACACGCACACACTTCAATTTCTGCATATTTTCTTCAATCGAAAATGTCTTATTATTGTTTTGTTACTTTTTGCTTGAATACTTTGTGTACTTGTCATCTTCCATAAATTTGAATGGAGTATGGATGTCGGTCAAGGACAAAATTGGAATGCGTATGGAGGTCGGGTCAAGGCAGCGAAGTTGGGTTTTCGGGCAGTTTAATGGTTCGGAATTTGGGTTGTGGCAGGGGGTTTATAGGGTCACGGGTCAATGGACGGAGTTTTTGTGGGACGGTGGGTTTGGGTTCTAGCCAGTTAGGAAGTAAATCCGGGTTTGGGAAGGTCCGGAGTTGGATCTCGGGTTAGTGGAGGTTGGTTTGATTTAGAGATTTGCTGGTGGATGGAGGTTGGCCGATGAATTTGGCAGCGGGATGCCGGATTTTGGATTGGGATTTGGCCGGAGATGGTTTGGGGTTGATTTCGGTTGGGTTAGGAGTTGGATTTTGGGGAGGGTCAACTGGATAGGGTAGTTTTGGTGTTTATGGAAGATGCCAAAGGTATTTTTTATATAATTTAGTTTTTTCCTACATTTTGTGTGGGCTTCCTAATTGAAGGTATGATGCGTAAGGGTCGTGATTTGAAAGTATGTTTGTATATGTGAAGTTGTGTTTTGGGTCTGTCGAGGTCAATAGTAATGAATTTAAATTATACATGAATAAGTATACATGTTCATGGAAGTTAACGATTTGTTTGTGTTAAGGTTATTTTTTCATTGAATCTAAATTATACACGAATATGTATAAATTTATTTATTATTGAATTTGTTTTTTACATTTTTATCAGATATTACGATGAAATTCTCAATTCATAGAGTTCTCAATTTACGATACAATTCAAAAAAAATAATTATAATAATATGGCGTAGTTTATGGATTGGTATATAATGAACATAAGTAACTCTAATTTATGAAATAATATAGGTTGTTTAGGCATTAGGAAATGTTGTTGGTGACTCACGGAAATGTGATCATCTTGTTCTTGACGATGGGGCTCTGATGCCATTGCTGGCACAATTCAACGAGCATGCGAAGCTTTCTATGTTAAGGAATGCCACCTGGACGTTGTTCATGTTTCTTCATTAAAATGACACTAGTAGTTATGCAAATTTGTGTCAGAGTTCACTTTCACGGTTGTTGGATAGAAAAGTAATTGACTGCAAAATAAACAAATTAAATCAAGTTCCTAAATCTAATAAGGCCTTAGTGGAGTACCCTATTCTAAAATTCCCAAATTCTTACAGATAGGTTATTAAGTTATTAAGTGCTCCTAAATTTGCCTTTTATGCTTTCTAAGTTTAGAAAGTTTGCTCTGAAATAGAAAAATAGAAAAAGGTTGGTTGGGTAAAGTTTCATCTCTAGCGTGGTTTAGATATTGTAAAAACTACTGGAATCAAGTCAGTGGTTGCTTCAATTTTGTTGTTCCTGAACCAATGATTCAATTTAGTGGTGGTTCCTAGTTGTGCAATTGCAAAAGGTTTTGTGATTAACCGTCCAACAGGGCGTGTTAACGCTTCAACAAAGCACAACGATCACTGCTTTACATGCACTGCATATAAATTATAAGTTTTTATTATCTTTTGAAGTCGGATTGATAATAATTTATTTTGTTTTTGTGTAGAATGAAAATGGATTTGCAACACATGGAAAAGTCGATGGATACGGAAGAGCCAGGTATGTAGCTACTCGGATACTAATTTAAGTTTATGTTATGATATTCGATTTTTATTTTGACGCCCAAGATAGGCTTATTTGATGATCTTTTAAACGTTCTATTATATTTTTACACTTGTACGATGTTTATGGCTGTGCGGTCTTGTATATACTATTTTTAGATGTTAAATCGGTTGAAGGGATTTATTGGTGGTTTAATTGCGACTTTTGTTGTTGTTGTTGTTGGGTGTATTTTAATGTTAAAACAAGTTGGATTTCATCAATAAATAAAGGAAATTTTGTTGAAATTTTATGAAATAAATAAGTGTTCTAAATTGATTAAGTCGAACACAAAGCATTTGAAAATCGGGCATTGGTGGATGAAAAGGTAAAAAAACTAATAAACATACAAGAATGAGGCATGCGTAGTCAAGGCACTCCCACTTTGAGAATACAACCTAAATTTGTCAAACGATAGACTTAGGCATAAAAACATACTTTTATGGGGTGAAAATGTAAAAACAACCATAAAAAGGGTGTTATAAGAGGCATGAACACCTCGCACGGGATCAATGTAACTCGTAGGAACCGGCCGCGTAGTCACGGCGCTCTCGGTTTGAGTGTACGACGTAAATTTGCAAAAAGTTAGACTTAATCATAAAAACATGACATTGAAGGGTGAAAACATAAAATAACCACAAAACGGTCCCGTAAGAGCATGGTTCAAAGTCAAGGCCGATACCGCGACGATACGGCCGAGTTGACTACGTATCGGTGCCCACCGATCCGATTCCGAGTTACGAGTTGAGTTTTCAATTATTGATGTGAATCGACCCTATATCGGTAATTTCTCGGTAGTATCGGTGATATGGCGGTATAATCGGCCCATATCGGTGATATCGCAGTAGAATCGGCCCATATCGGCGATATCGCGATGTAATCAGCCCATATCGGTGATATCGCGATGGAATCGGACAATATCGGCGATATTGCAATCGAATCGGCCCATATCGGCGATATCACAATAGTACGACCCATATCGGTGATATATCGGTCGAGATGGTACAAGTTACTAAGAATCCGTGTGTGGGTTATTTGATCATCGTGTGGGTTTAATTTAGTGCGTTGTATATGTGCCGATTTTTTTTTAAAGAATGCAAATGATCCAAATGTTATTTGTTATTATTTTTTATAATAATGTTCCCAGTGTTATATTTTAATATGTTATTATTTATAAAAAAACGTAAATGTTATTCTTTTACAAATAAATATACAACTGTAATTATTGTAAAAATAATATTTGTATCCTCTAAACATTTGTAAAAATAATATTTGCATCCTTTGTGTAAAAATAACATTTGCAACACAAGTAGAAAAAAATATTTGCATCCTCTTTGTAAAAAAAAAACATTTCCATCAATTTAAAAAAAACATTTGCAACCCAATAACAAAAAAAAATAACATTTACATTCCTTTTATAAAAAAAATAACATTTGCATCATTTTTTGTAAGAAAATAACATTTGCATTTTATTTTGTAAAAAACGATTGTAAAAAAAAACGTAGTGTTTTGTCAAAATCACTATTTGTATCATCTTTGTGAAAAAATAACAATACGAAAAAAGAAACATTTCTATCATTTTTAGGAAAATATAACATATTTAAAAAACACATTTGTATCCTCTTACTAAAAATAATAGTAAGAATATAATAGTTGTATCCTCTTTGTAAAAAAAAATATCCTTGCTAAAAAAGTAACATTTGTTTTTCTTTGTAAAAGCATAATATTTGTATCCTCCGTAAAAAAAAACATTGATTTATTATGGAACATTGAATCTGTCAAGTTCGCAGCACGTCAATATAATCAATTGTATCTTTGCGTATCGCCCGATACCGTGACCGATACCGCGATCGAGTTGAAAATCGAGTGGCCGATACCGGGACCGATACCGAGACTTTGAACCATGCGTAAGAGTCACGAACACCTCACGCAGGACCAATGTGACTCGTAGGAACCGACCGCGTAGTCACTGGCTTCCGGCTTGAGTGTACGACGTAAATTTGCAAAAAAAATTAGATTTAATCATAAAACATGACATCGAAGGGTGAAAACATAAAATAACCACAAAACGGTCCCGTAAGAGTCACGAACACCTCGCACGGGACCAATGAGACTCGTACGAACCAAATCGCGTAGTCACAGGGCTTCTGGTTTGAGTGTACGACGTAAATTTGCAAAAAATTTAGACTTAAGCATAAAAGCATGCCATCGAAGGGTGAAAACGTAAAACAACCACAAAATGGTCCCGTAAGAGGCAAGAACGCCTCGCACGGGAGGAATGTGACTCGTAAAAACCGACCGCGTAGTCACGGGGCTCCCTGTTTGAGTGTACGATGTAAATTTGCAAAAAAATAGACTCAAGCATAAAAACATGCCATCGAGTGGTGAGAACATAAAACAACCACGAAACGGTCCGGTAAGAGGTATGAACGCCTCGCACGGTACCAATGTGACTCGTAGGAACCGCCCGAGTAGTCACGGGGCTCCCGATTTGAGTGTACGACGTCAATTTGAAAAAAAATTGACTTAATCATAAAAACAAGTCATCGAAGGGTGAAAACATAAAACAAACACAAAACGATCTAGTAAGAGTCATGAACACATCACACGGGACCAATGTGACTCGTAGGAACCGACCGCGTTGTCACGGGGCACCCGGTTTGAGGGTATGATGTAAATTTGCAAAAAAATAGACTTGAGCATAATAACATGCCATCGAATGGTGAGAATGTAAAACAACAACAAAATCGTCCCGTAAGAGGCATGAACGCCTCGCACGGGAGGAATGTGACTCGTAGGAACCGACCGCATAGTCACGGTGCCCCCGGTTTAAGTGTACGACGTAAATTCAAAAAATAATTAGACTTGAGCATAAAAGAAGCCATCGAAGGGTGAAAACGTAAAATAAACACAAAACGGTCCGGTAAGAGTCACGAACACCTCGCACGGGACAAATGTTCCTCGTAGGAACCGGCCGCGTAGTCACGGGGATCCCGGTTTGAGTGCACGATGTAAATTTGCAACAAAAGAAATCATAAGCATAAAAACATGTCATCGAATGGTGAGAGCGTAAAATAATCACAAAACGGTCCTGTAAGAGGCACGAATGCCTTGCACGGGATCAATGTGACTCGTAGGAACTGATCGCATAGTCACGGGGCTCTCGGTTTGAGTGTACGACATATATTTGTAAAAATTTGACTTGTGCATAAAAACATTCCATCAAAGGGTGAAAACCTAAAACAACCACAAAACGGTCCTGTAAGAGTCACGAACGCATCGCATGGGATCAATATGACTCGTCGGTACAGACCGGTTAGTCACGGGGCTCCCGGTTTGATTGTACGGAATTAGTTTGCAAAATATTAAGCATAAAAACATGTCATCGAAGGGTGAAAATATAAAACAACTACAAAACGGTCCAGTAAGAGTCACGAACAACTCGCACAGGACCAATGTGACTTGTAGGAACCGATCGCGTAGTCACGGGGCTCCCGGTTTGAGTCTACGATGTAAATTTGAAAAAAATTAGACTTAAGCTTAAAATAAACGCAAAACGGTCCTGTAAGAGTCACGAACACCTCGCAGGGAACCAATGTGACTCGTAGGAACCGATCGCGTAGTCACGGGGCTCCCAGTTTGAATATATGATGTAAATTTGCAAAAACAATTCTTAAGCATAAAAACATGCCATCGAAAGGTGAGAACGTAAAACAACCACAAAACGGTCCCATATGGGGCACGAACGCCTCACACGGGACCAATGCGACTCGTAGGAGCCGACCGCGTAGTCACGGGGCTCCCGGTTTGAGTGTGCGACGTAAATTTGCAAAAATTAGACTTGTGCATAAAAACATGCCATCGAAGAGTGAAAATGTCAAATAGCCACAAAAGGGTCCTGTAAGAGTCACGAACGCCTCGTACGGGACCAATGTGACTCGTAGGAACCGACCGCATAGTCACGAGGCACACGGTTTGAGGGTACGACGTAAATTTGTAATAAATTAGACTTGAGCATAAAAATATGCCATCGAATGGTGAGAACGTAAAACAACCACAAAACGGTCCCGTAAGAGGCATGAAAGCCTCGCACGGGAGGAATGTGACTCGTAAAAACCGACCGCGTAGTCACGGGGATCCTGGTTTGAGTGTACGACGTAAATTTGAAAAAAATTAGACTTGAGCATAAAAAGAAGCCATCGAAGGGTGAAAACATAAAAAAAGCACAAAATGGTCCGGTAAGAGTCACGAACGCCTCGCACGGGACCAATGTGACTCGTAGGAACCGACCGCATAGTCACGGGGCACCCGGTTTGAGGGTACAACGTAAATTTGCAAAAAATTAGACTTGAGCATAAAAACATGCCATCGAATGGTGAGAACGTAAAACAACCACAAAACGGTCCCGTAAGAGGCACGAACGCCTCACACAGGACCAATGTGACTCGTAGGAACCGACCGCGAAGTCACAGGGCTCCCGGTTTGAGTGTACGACGTAAATTTGAAAAAAAATAGACTTGAGCATAAAAAAGGCATCGAAGGGTGAAAACATAAAACAAACACAAAACGGTCTGGTAAGAGTCACGAACACCTCGTACGGGACCATTGTGACTCGTAGGAACCGACTGCATAGTCACGGGGCTCCCGGTTTGAGTGTACGACGTAAATTTGAAAAAAATTGGACTTGGGCATAAAAAGAAGCCATCGAAGGGTGAAAACATAAAACAAACACAAAACGGTCCGGTAAGAGTCACGAACGCCTCGCACGGGACCAATGTGGCTCGCAGGAACCGACCGTGTAGTCACGGGGCTCCCGGTTTGAGTGTACGACGTAAGTTTGCAAAAAAAAAGGACTTGAGCATAAAAAGAACCCATCGAAGGGTGAAAACGTAAAACAAACACAAAACGATCCGGTAAGAGTTACGAACGCCTCGCACGGGACCAATGTGGCTCGCAGGAACCGATCGCGTAGTCACGGAGCTCCCGGTTTGAGTGTACGACGTAAGTTTGCAAAAAAAATTGACTTAAGCATAAAAACAAGTCATCGATGGGTGAAAACATAAAAAAACACAAAACGGTCTAGTAAGAGTCATGACCACCTCGCATGGAACCAATGTGACTCGTAGGAACCGACCGTGTAGTCACGCGGCACCCAGTTTGAGGGTACAACGTAAATTTGCAAAAAATTAGACTTGAGCATAAAAACATGCCATCGAATGGTGAGAACGTAAAACAACCACAAAACAGTCCCGTAAGACGTACGAACGCCTCACACGGGAGGAATGTGACTCGTAGGAACCGACCGCGTAGTCACGGGGCTCCCGGTTTGAGTGTACGACATAAATTTGAAAAAAATTAAACTTGAGCATAAAAAGAATCCATCGAAGGGTGAAAATGTAAAAAACGCAAAACGGTCCGGTTAGAGTCACAAACGCCTCGCACAGGACCAATGTGACTCGTAGGAACCGATCGCATAGTCACGGGGCTCCCGATTTGAGTGTGCGACGTAAATTTGCAAAAATTAGACTTGTGCATAAAAATATGCCATCGAAGCGTGAAAACATAAAACAGTCACAAAACGGTCCCGTAAGAGTCAAACACCTCGCACGGGACCAATGTGACTCGTAGGAACCGACCGCGTAGTCACGGGGCTCCCGGTTTGAGTGTACGACGTAAATTTACAAAAATTAGACTTGTGCATAAAAACATGTCATCGAAGGGTGAAAACGTAAAACAGTCACAAAACGTTCCTGTAAGAGGCACGAACGTCTCACATGGGTCCATTGTGACTCGTAGGTACCGTCCGGTTAGTTACGGGGATCCCGGTTTGAGTGTACGACGTAAATTTGCAAAAAGTTTCACTTAAGCATAAAAACATGCCATCGAGGGGTGAAAACATAAAACAATCACAAAAGAGTCCGGTAAGAGTCACGAACTCGCGGCACGGGACCAATGTGACTCGTAGGAACCCAGTCTTTAGTACTAAGGGGCATTTATACTATCTTGGATGTCCTTTATTTAAGGGAAGAAAGAAATCCATCTCTTTTGAGTCTTTAGTCCGGGTTATATCATTTAAAATCATATCTTTGAAGTCCAAATTTCTTTCAATTGGAAGAAAAGTAACTTTAATTCAATCTATTATTTCATTCATTCCTCTTTATTCCATGCTTGCTTTAAATCCCCCTAAAGTAATCATCCAATCCTTAAACCAAATGCTCGACTCTTTGTCTGGGGTGTTAATCAACAGTTTAGAAAGAAATTTCATTGGACCAGTTGGGACTCAAATTGTATGCTAAAAAGTGAAGGAAGTCTTGGAATAAGAAACTTGTTCTCAGTTATTGAAGCTTCCAACCTCAAATTAGCTTGGAAATTAAAGGAGGGAAATAGTCTTTAGGCTCAATTTATGAAGAAATATTCTAATATGACCACAGGTATAGGATCAATGAGTTTTAAAAGGAATCTCTCGGAACAGTTTATAATATATAAACATATATATAATATAAACTATAATGGAATCTTTGATGGTTGGATTTATAATTCTATTGTTAAACAGTTGATTCCAATTGAGCACTTAATATTAGTTAAAGTTCAACTGTTATCATAATTTGTTATTGTATATGATCGATTGATAAAATAGTGATCTTAGCAATGTATTTTTCTATATCATGTTAATTATGACATTGCTAAAGAAAAAAGACCCTATATTAGTGAGACTAGAGCTCTTATGGATCATATTTATTCAAAACTAGACCCTATATTGCCAATGTCAGCCCCTCTGTTTTCTGTAGCCCTATCCATCCTAATTCAAAGTTCTAGCAGTACCCTTATTCTTGAGTTTGGATCTGCATTTTTTCTATTTTTTTTTCTCTATGACCAAGCACCTGTTGTTATACATATAATATATGAAACCTAGTTTGTTGTTATATATAATATGTATAACAGGTGGTGTTATACAGATTATATATAACAACATATTAGTTGTTATATATAGTATGTTTATTGATTGTTTCAGATTATATATAACAACATGTCAACTTATCAAACGTTATCCGACTTCCTTAAAAAGTTATCCGAGTGATCATCAATGCGTATACACTAATGGGAACTAATGTATGTCAATTCAGCATTGGTAATCTATGTATGTTTAGTGTTGGTAATGTATGTCTCCTTAGTGTAATGTCCGTTTTGTTCGGTATTGTTTTTTGAGGTCCATGCTTTTTTGCAACTAAACTGCCTTATATAATTTGTGTTATACATACTACAAAAAGCCTTGACTCAACAACGAAACCTGTTGGAAACTTCATGAAAAACCTCACGGAACCAAGACAAATTGGTGCAGCACCTATGGCAAAGCAGGGGCAGCTATATACAGTTATATATATTGTTATATATATAAACAGTTATTTATATATATATATAAATAACTGTTTATATATATATGTATAAACAGTTATATATAAACAGTTATTTATATATATATATAAATAATTGTTTATATATATATATATATATATATATATATATATATATATATATATATATATATATATATATATGTATATGTATATACAGTTATATATATTATATACATTTATATAACTATATATATAGTTATATATATATATAACAGTTATAACAGTTACATATATATATAGTTATATAACAGTTATATAGTTATATAGTTATATATATATATATATATAACTATATATAACTATATAACTATATATATATAATTGTTATATATAGTTATATATATATATAACTGTATATATATACAGTTATATACATATATAACTGTATATAATATATATAACTGTGTATATATATATATATATATATATATATACAGTTATATATATAACTGTGTTGCCGCCCTCACCTCGCCCCCAACACCTCTCTCTCACCCTCTTATATATGTATATATATATATATAACTGTTATATATATATGACAGTTATATATATATATATATATATATATATATATATACAATTATATATATAACTGTTTTGCCGCCCTCACCTCGGCCCCGACGCCTCTCTCTCACCCTCTTACGCACACGAACCTGCTCCATCTCTCTCATTTCCGGATCTGTCATCTATTTTTCTTTTTTCACTTTTTTTCTTTTTTTGTTCACATTATTGTTATTTTGCAGATCTAAATTTTGTGTGTCATTTGGTGTAAATTTTTTGCAGATCTCATTTCTGGATCTATTGTTATGGTGCCCACATTTTGTAGATCTCATTTACCGATCTCATTTGCAGGTATATACATTGTTATCCCCCCTTTTTATGTGTTCATAATTTTTTGAGGTTCTAATATCATGACTCATCCTTCTTCATATCTCACTTTTAAATACATACCCGAGTGCTTGAAGTATTAGTAAAGTTTCGTCTTACACATTTGTTAATGTATATAACAATTTCCTTTTGTGTATCTGTAGCTTATTCCATATGACAGCCAATTGACTCAAAATTGACTGAAGCAGAAGCATTTAAGTTGGCTGAAATGAACAATTGGTAACTCTCTCTCTCTCACACTATCTCTCTCATGCACACATGCGCGCGCACACGAATAGTAACTTTCTTTAATAATGGTACACATTTTTACATCTCATGAGTTTACATCTTATGAAAAAACATTAGATTTAAAGTTTACGTCTTCAAATCATATATACACGTTTAAGATGTAAATTTTGAAATCATGTATGCACATTCATCTTCAAACTTATGTTTTTGCACACTTAGAAGATGAGTTGGAGGTGATCAACATGTATGTATGATGTTTGATGATCTTTTAAACGTTCTACTATATTTTTATACTTGTATGATGTTTATTTATGGCCGTGCGGGCTTGTATATACTATTTTTAGATGTTAAATCGGTGGACGGGATTTTTTGTTGGTTTAGCTGCGTTTTTGTTGTTGTTGGGTTTATTTTAATGTTAAAACAGGTTGGATTTCATTAATAAACAAAGGAAACTCTGCCGAAATTTTCTGAAATTAAATAGTGTTTTAAATTGATTAAGTTAAACATACATGCATTTGAAGTTATACAAACCCATGTAGTCATTTATTTTTGTATCTTATGCAGGTTGATGATGGATTTTGCTCGGAGTTATTATATTTGTGGTGACTTGGAACTACGGTTCCTTATAGTGTAGGAGAGTCATATTGTCATCGTCGTTTTAGTGTACGTGGATTTTTTAACATCTTTTGATGTGTTAATGTATTAGCTAGGTTATATCATGTTTATATCTTTTGATGTGTTAGGATTGATTATGTTCTTATTTGGGAGGCATTTATTTTGTACCTTTATACTTGGATTGTGATGGAATATTATTTTGTAATTCATATTTATGAGATTTGGTTGAAAATTATTGAACTTTGTATTACTTATGATTGTATGAAAAATGCGTAATGTAATTTTGGATTATAAGGTTGCATGTTTTATGTAGTGTAATTTTGATGAAAAAGGTGCAGCTTTAAAAGTGCTTCTAATTACGAAAAAATAATTGCTAGTAAATAAATATATCGTACTTTTGGCAACACAATTTTTTTTTTTGTCGAAAGATAACTTTTGGCAACACAAGAGTTGTGTTGCCAAAGATATAGCTTTTGGCAACACAAGAGTTGTGTTGCCAAAAGATATACCTTTGGCAACACAAATAAGGGCGTGTTGCCAAATGTATAGCTTTTGGCAACACAATAGCTGTGTTGCCAAAGGTATAACTTTTGGCAACACAATAGTTCTGTTGCCGAAAGTTATTTTTATATCATTTATCTTACATTCTGCAACATAATTTGTGTCGCTGAAAGATTGACTTTTGGCAACACAATTATTTTTGTTGTTGTTGAGTGACTTTTGGCAACACAAATAATAATTTTTATTATAAATTTGACAAATTATAAAATACTTTTGGCAACACAATTGCGTGTTGCCAAAAGTATACCTTCAGCAACACATGTCTGCTGTGTTGCCAAAGGGTTTCCTAAATAGGCAATGGGCAACAAGCTGGCAACATAGCAAAATATGTTGCCAATACCTTTTAGCAACATATTTCTAACTTTAGCAACATAATTTGTATGTTGCTAATGGTGTAAATTCTTGTAGTGACCATCTCATCGATTTTCTCAGCATACGACATCCTACCAAGACAATGGACGTCAGTCTTTTTAGCCCTGTTCACCTGGCCTTGGTGTCGTTGTTTTAATTTTGCCTCAGATGCTTCGCGCGAGACGAATTCATTCCACTCACGAACAGGGATATGCTCTTTCTCCGGTACTTGATCCTTCAGGGCCTTTATCCCATCACTGTCCAATCCCTTAAAATAAGTCGAGCGGAGGTTACTTCTAAAAGTCTTCAATTGAATACCAATGGCTTTCATGGACCCATCCTTCTGGTCGCCCAAAAGATTGAACTCTTTCATGAGCGTATCCCACAAGTCGTCCTTTTTTACTTGCTCAACCGTATCCTAACTCTCATATTTTAAGCCAATACAAGATTTTAACAAAGACAAGGCTCGAGCTTTAAAAGGATTCTTGCCACCTATTTTTTAAACCAAATAGGTTAAGGGAAACATTAGCACGAGAATCAATGACAGAATGTTCATCATGACTTGAACTTTCTGGCCTGGATGATGGAATTGTATTCTCGGACGCCATTTTCTACATTTTTATATTTATGCATTAGTTCATATGTTAATACAAGAGTAAGGAAATAATATAAAAAATATAATATAAGTTATACCTTTTCAACATATTCTAAAAGTTTTGATAACTGAAACCAACATAACAGGCCACAATTAAACATCTACTCCTCTAATGCATTTAATAATTTGTTTAATTCTGGGTTGTCATCCAGAATAGACTGAATCTTGATAGGTGTCTCTATATCATCTACCGATGTAGTCAAGCGCTGAGGAGAATGTAAAACAACAGACCATGGATCATTGTTGGGGCTCTTTGCATAAAACACTTGCTTTAAGTTTTGGAATGCACAAACGTATGGCTCATCAATAACATTGTCTTTACTCTTCAACTTGGCCAAATCAACCTTCACCATGTGGGTGTCAGGGTCGACCATACATGCATTCTTGTCCTCCACTCTCACCCAATCACAGTAAAATACAGGTATGCTGAAAGATATATAATCTAATAGGATAATTTGTTTTATAATCCCATAATACGTCATCCCAGCTTCTATCAAGTTTTTATCTTTCGCGCTTGCCCTGAAATGAGTTAATGCTTTATATGAAATACAGTTGTTTTGTTTTCCAATGAGTTTTAACTCGTGTCTGCTTGAAGAGAACACAAAACCATTGACACGATATTGTCCAAACTCCTTGGCTACAAAACTAGGACCATTTGATAGATGTGCAAGCCTCGTCCATACTTCACCAGCTTTCAATAAATGAAACCAAGAAAGTATTTGCATTGTGAATATGTTGCAAAGACAGTAAATAAAAGTGAGGTATTACTGTAGTCACCTCGAAAGCTACCCAATGCCTAAAGTCATTGTCTGTGCTCGCGCCTCCCTTCCTCCTCTTGGCATGCCCGCACTCATTATATTGCCGAGGTTAAAACACTAAAAATATTAATTTCTAATGAATATAACATCTAACATATTACATTATTTTACAAAACACTTTAAATAAACTCACATTTTCCATTTATCTATGTCTTCATGCATCTCAAATACATATCGAGCCACCTGGTTATATTGTGTACTTGTTAGCTTCACTAC
Source organism: Sambucus nigra (assembly GCA_949130495.1). Lineage (NCBI taxonomy): Eukaryota > Viridiplantae > Streptophyta > Magnoliopsida > Dipsacales > Adoxaceae > Sambucus > Sambucus nigra. Next base: position 525,718,853 of record OX422209.1, read on the forward strand.
CTTACCTTTCCCCAAGGCCTCCTCATCAGCAAACTCTTCTAATTCATTAATAAAGCGTTCACGACCTCCAACGTTTGGGTTAGGCATATATTCATTTGCATACAAGGAAGCCTCTTCCATAATGTATTCCTCAGCAATGGACCCCTCAACGTACCGTGTATTCTTAACGTAATCTTTAAAAGTTTTCATTAATCGTTCGAACGGATACATCCATCGGTACCTTACTAGTCCACAAAAAATTTCTTCATCGCACAAATGCACTAAAAGGCGGATGCTTATGTCAAAGAATGATGGAGTAAAGTGCTTCTCCAAAACACATATAGCCTCGACCAAAGTTTCTTTCGCTGCCATTATGTGCGTCCTGTTGACAACTTTCTCACACAATAGGGAGAAACATAAGCTAATTTGTAGAATGGCCCTTCGAAGATCCTTGTGTTCCGAAAAAAAATGTCCGAACAACAGAGGGATAAGTTGCATTATCACATGCCAATCGTGGGACTTTCATTTTTTCAAATCTTTTGTTGCGTCGCAGACAATCCTGCGTAAGTTGGATGAGAAATTAGAAGGGACCTTCAAGCCCTTTAATGTTTCTAAGAACATATTTCTTCCTCCAATGCTCAAAGTATAAGATGCAACTGGCATATTCTTTTTTCCAGTGTTTGTATCTTCTTTCAACCATAATGATCTTTTAATCTTCAAATCACGAAGATCTTCACGGGCTTTTTCTCCATCCTTGGAATGATAACCACCAATGCATGTGCTTACGAGATGCTCAATGATATTTTTCTTAGCGTGCATTATGTCTATCACATGTCGGACAGGATGTTCCTTCCAGTATGGCAAATCAAACCTTATTGATCTCCTGGACCACGCCGTTTTCACATCAACATCCTTTCTTTTACGCTTTTGGGCCAAAATTATGGGGTGTTTCCCCCTCAACTTTTGATCAACCTTTAATGACCTTTCTTCAATTTCCAAACCAGAAAGTCTTGGTGGAGGCGGTCACGTCTCGGTGCCTTCTGGGAGAAAATTGCTTCGTATTGACCTGAATTTGTGACTTTGGAGCAGAAATCTTCGATGACTATGATAAAAAAGTTTACCACTTTTTTTAAGCCAGCTGGCTTCAGTCTCCTCTCCACATATAGGACAATCTAGGTAACCATGTACATTGCACCCAGATAAGGTCCCATAAGCAGGAAAATCATGAATTGCCCATATCAACATAGCTCTCAAAATGAATTCCTCCTTTTTGTATGAGTCAAATGCTCTCACACCTTCAACCCATAACTCATTCAATTCATCTATTAGTGGCGCTAAGAAAACATCAATGTCACTACCCGGTTCTTTTGGACCTGGTATCAACAACGAAAAAATTGAAAACTCCTTTCTCATGCACAACGACGGGGGCAAATTTAAAGGCGCCGTAAACACAGGCCATATACTCTTATCTGTGCTCAATTTGCCAAACGAGTTAAACCCATCGGTTGATATTCTGAGGCGAACATTGTGTATTTCTGTAGAAAAGTCCGGGTATCACTGATTTGTAGATTTCCACGCAGATGAATCAATCGGATGTCGCATGAGATTCTCACCCACCTCCGTTCGACCATGCCAAGTCATTGCCTCTGCTATCCAAGGTATAGTGTAAAGTCTCTTCAATCGAGGACCTAAAGGGAAATACTTTAACACCTTCTTAGGTATTTTCGTATCTACTTTCAACAAACGTTTATTATGTACTATCATCTTTTGTTCATATCTAGGTTCCTTACATACAGGACAAGCCTGTTTGTCCTTATGCGCCTTATAGTATAAAATGCAGTCATACTTATAGCAATGAATTGATTTGTATTTCATACCTAAACCTTTCAAATTATCCTTCATGATCGGATAATTGATTGGCAGTGTATTTTCTTTGGGGAGCAAATCTTTCGCCCAAAGGAGTATTGCCGTCACACTTTTTCCCGACAAGCCAAATTTGCTCTTTAAGTTGTGCAACCCAACCATGGCATAAAACTTTGTGTGGTCGGGGTTGGAGTTATGGTATAATGGTGTTACGACTGCTGCTTTTAACCGTATATAATCCTTAACTTGGTCCGTATCGTTGCCAACATGATCCTCACATCCTAAAGCATTCCCTCTACTATCTTCCTTTTCTTGTGCTGCGTGCACTTCATACGTATTATTTATGAGATCATTTAACCTAGAATGTACTAACGGATCACCATTTGTGTGAACGGTTTCATTGACAAGTATTTCTTCTGGAATATACTTAAATTCCCTCTCCCCATGGAAATGCCAAAACGTTTAGTCAGCTTGCATACCCCAATGAAACAAATGTACTTTTACATCTACCCCTTTCAAGCATTTCCCATTTTTACAATGATTGCACAGGCATGGGATAATATCAGTTTTGAGATTCTTCGTTGCATAATTCACAAAGTCTTTAACCCCGTAAACGTATACTTTCCCCACTCTACAACTTTCACCCATCCACTCTTTATATTGTGGAAACCCCATTAATTCTACAATACAAACAAATAGAAACTCAGTAAATTATAAAACTAAATGAAGTTTGAGCTAATATTTAGAACATAATCTCTGACTTATCATTTCATTAATACTATCATTGCATTAAAACTCACAGGAAAACCCAACCAAGCACAAAACGTCAAAACTTCAACGAGCACAAAATAATGGTTATTCAATTAACTTTTAGATAAGATAAATATGAATAGTATAAAATGATTATTGAAAAAAATCTAACATATTGCCAAACAAGATAATATTCAAAAAAAGAAAGAGGTTAAACGATGTGTAGATATACTCACAACAAAACAATCAGATTTGATTATATTTTGTCTAGAGAACGTTGACCACAAAGCTCGGGCAAAACTCGTAATATTAAAAATCCATTTGATTATATTTTGTCAAAAAAATATAATGTCTAGAGTTTTTGAATAATATTTTGTCAAAAAAATAACCTCAATACAATTTCTAGGGCTTATTAACATAAAATACAATTTGTATATAGATACACTCATAAACACACATATAAACAGAAATATATACATACACATACATACACACACATGTAAACATAAATTTATACATACACACACATATAAACAGAAATCTCTACATACACACAAATATACACACATACCCACACATAATAAGAATCGAAATTAGGCTCTAAACAGAAATTATACAACAAAAATACCCAAAAATATACCTGTTTGATTCACAGAAATTAGGGTTTTAGAATCGCAAATGCTTCTTCACATCAAGGGCTTCTTCACAGCTAAGAAAAATTTATACACATCAACGGCTTCTTCACATAACCAAAATAAAATAACAAACGAATATATGGCAAACCAAAATAAAAATATACCTGTTTGAGGTTTTGGCAAATGAAAGAGAGAGGGAAATTAAAGCGGGAGCTCTTCACGTAAGATAGAGGGAAATTAAAGTAGGTGAAAAATTTTGTGACTGCTAATAGCAGTCACAAATTTTTTACCGCTAATAGCAGTCACAAATTGAGTCTAAGATCAAAATTTGTGACTGCTGGGAGCAGTTACAAATTTATGACTGCCAATAGCAGTTACAAATTAAGTCTTAGACCAAAATTTGTGACCGCTAATAGCAGTTACAAATTTGTGACCGCTAATAGCGGTCATAAATCAAATCTAAGACTAAAATTTATGACTCCTCATATCAGTTATAATTTCGTGACTGCTCATAAGAGTCATAACTTATGTCTACTAATAAGCTTGTGACAGTTATAAATTTGTGACTGCTTATAGGAGTCACAAATTAATTATATGGTAACATTTGTGACTCCCATTAGCGGTAACAAACTAATTGACTCAAAATTTTTTTAACCAATTAATTTTATCACCCCTAATGGCAGTCACAAATAATTTTGTGACTGCTCCCGGGAGTGACTAGTTTGTCACCCCTATTGGCAGTCACAAAAAGGCAGTCACAAAATTAACATTTTGGTGTAGTGGATTTTATCTCGTGCGAACATGGTTTGTAGGTCATGAGATAGATTTCATCAAATGACATTATACTAGTTTGGTTTTAAAACTGTCGTCAGATAGGTCGTTCAAACGACGACTGAATGTCGCTCAAACGAAATCTTAAGTCGTGTGAAGCCTTTGATCAAACGATGTCTAATGTCGCGAGATCATATCATACAAACGTCATCTTCAGTCCTTCGAACAACATTGACATCTACTTTAAATGACGCCACTGACTCAATTTTTTTATAAAAACATGTTTCTTGAATCAAATTTGTTTCAAGACTTATGATGAAAACGTTGCTGCATATTTGGTGCAAAAATTCTACAAGTTTTTTATTCCTTAACACTTTTTTTAATTTACAACAAAGCATACCTGAAAATTGTTCTTGTGAATTAGTTTAGAACCCTAAAAAAATTTCTATCTATGGTGGAGAAGCACTCCATCGCTAACTTGTGATACGTACGGGGATTCATTGCCAAAGATAAAGGATGAGGCTGACGGAGGGCTGCGATCCAATTAAAACTCGAGGGTGTTTCTTAGTATTTTAGGTTGTGGTCTATGTGAGATTACCGTGGTAGATTCATTACATATTTCATTGTATTTGTAAGTTGTGATTTACATTATATAGTAAAATAAAGGTTTTACCCGAAAGGGTTTTGTTCTTGAAACTTTGTCTTATCATATTTGTATGGTTTGATTTATTTGTTTTATCACCACAGATGCATGCGTAGGATAAAAAAAATAAAATCAATTTAATAGTCACATCAATATTTATAATTGGCACTACAATTTTTGTTGAAATCACCCGTTGCAATTATTTTGCATTCTGAAATTGGTATCAGATCTTTAGATCGGATTTTATTCCATCTACAAATTGGAATTAGACTAGGTTCCTCCAAGTTATCGAGTGATCCAATTTTTTTTGTTTTTATCACTGATACCTTTTGACTACTCACATTGTAAAATTGGTATCAGAGAAGGTTGCACTAAGTTATTGTGTTTGATATGGTTTACTCACTATTTTTGGGTGGTTGCTTGTTTTATACATCTCACTTGTTTATTTGATGGGTTCTCCTATTTTTAATGACTTAAATCGTGTGAAATTGAGATTTTCTAAAAGAATTAAATTTTTGGAAAAAGAAAATTCTCGTTTGAAATCCTTTATGGATCTTTGGAAAACGGTTCAAAATCAAAGATATTTTCTTTTCGTGAGAAATTTGTTGCCTTGGACCATGTCCTTATTGATTTAAAATTATCCAAAAAGGAGAGTAATGATAGAGTCCTATTTTTAGAAAAAGCTTTAGATGACATGAAAAATTCTAGGATTTATATTTGTTCCAAGGAGGACAAAAATATTTTGATGAATGATTTTGTGGAACATTGGAAGACTCTTAGGGAAGATTTTTCTTTTATTGAAGGTGACCGCGATAACCTTTTAATAGTTGTTGAAAATTTGAAAAAAGTGTCCTTAAAATTGGAAGAGTCTAATTCTTTGCTTGAGTTAAAAAATTTGGAGTTGAAAAATGATTTAAAAGACTCAAGTAGTTTGAGTAGTTATGCTAATAGCTCGTCTTATTCTTATGCTTCGAATGTTAAAGTCAAAATCATTATTTGTTTTAGAGGTTCAACGAAAACCAAGGACATTAGAAATGGTCAAGCCATAGGTATCATTCCACCTGTTTACACATGCTCACATTGTAGTAGGAAAGGTCACCTTAGTCGTTTTCTATTTTGATCTTGGAAAAAGTCCCAGGAAGTTAAAGTCTAGTATATCGTTGGTTCTAGAAACCTCTATTCGACGTTTCACGTCTATTTGGGTTAGAAAATCACTTTTAGAGGTGCTAGATTGTAAACTAGTTGATTCTCACATGCTTGCACATGATTCTTATCTTTCCATATCATGTGAGTGATTGCTTGAATTATGTAAGGACATGATTTTATAAATGTCCGGGGTAGAATCTAGGAATTTTTTGTTTTCCCTAGATCACAGTATGTATGTCTGATACCTCTACATTCGGCACGTTAACACGATCATCCACGCCGGCCTTGATCCGAATCCACGCATCCACCATCTTCACACGTGCATCATGCTATATGTGACGTGATGCTCAACTGTTCCCACTACTCCACTACACAATTTGGTATAATGATTTATTGGAGTTGTTTCTATTTGCATAAATACTAGGGAATTTTCCAAAAAAATATTTTTTGAACTCTCAAATGTTTTTTATCGAAAGCATAAATTTTTCTAAGTGTAGAAGCGGAGTGCCTGGATCGATGAGCTCGTTCAAACAACATAGAAATTTCATTCGCGCGAGATAGGCATGTCGCGCGATCTTGTTCAAGCGACATGCTAATCTCGTTCGAACGTCGTCGTCGCCTCGATTTTCGTATAAATATCTGGTCACTTTCTACACATTTTTCAATTCTTTTCACACACGATTTTTGCGATTAACAGCCCAAAAAATAGACTTCACTTTTTATGGTTTTATACCTTGTTTATTCACATAAACACTCCCATCTATGTATGTGAATCGTTAAACCTTCAAGAGGATCATTTACTACTCATCTAGAGTATTTTGTGGAGAAGTCATCTTCTTCTCTACTGCTGCCCACCTGGAGTTCTTGCGGGAGATTCCACCTGATGACATCGAAACCCACACCTGAGGGTATTTCCTATGTCACTCTTATTTTCATTGTAATCTGTGTAACCGTTTCTTATAAATTATAGTGAAAATAAAAAGGGTTTTCCCCTTTGGGGGATTTTTCCTCATTTGTGTGTTTTATTTGTGATTGACAGTTCTTTCATGATCATATTGATTTAAATCACACCTAGATGCATGATTTTAGGATTTAATTGAAAAATTGAATTTAATTAAATAATTTACGTGTTTGAACGCTCGCGCACTCTTCAAGTTGGTATCAGAGCCAATTACACAATTATACAGTGTAATTTTTCGCAAATTTTTTCTAAGATATCAGTTTTCTAAAAAATTGATTTTTGAAAAAGGGCATGTTCAATATGGAGAAATTATATAATAAAATGCTAGTTTTTGATGGGAAAAATTATGCTTGCTGGAAAGCCCGCATGAAATCTACTTTAAAGGTCATTGATGAAAGAGTTTGGATTTTGGTTGAAAGAGGGTGGACACCTCCCTCCGTCACTATTGATAATGTGACTAATTTAAAATTTGTGACTGCATGGACTGAAGAAGAATTTAAATGGTCATCTTTTGCTATTTTCGGATCCATCACACCTGATGAGTTCTGACGGATAATGACGTGCACCACGTCAAAAGAGTCATGGGATGTTTTACAACTTACCCATGAAGGAACTAATGCTGTGAAAGAGTCTAAACTGCAAAATTCAACAACTCAGTTTGAAACTATCACCATGCTTGAGACTGAATGTTTTGATGAGTCTTATGCTAGGTTTTCTGATATTGTAAACACTAGATTTAATCTTAGTGAACACATTCCTAATGCTAAAGTTGTTAAAAAGATTCTAAGATCACTGCTTAAGCGTTTTATCCCTCAAGTCACTGTGCTAAATTCCTTGGGTAATTTAAACACGCTTTAATTGGAGGAACTTGTGGGAGACTTACAAATGTATGAAATTGATATGTTTCTTAAATCTGTCAAGCCTAAAAATAAGGGAATTGCACTTAATGCCCAGGAAAGAAAGAGTGAGGGGTCGACAAGAAAGAGAGTTGATTCATCTAGAAAAAGGGAGATAGAAATGTCTCATTCCAAGTGTGACCTTGATTTAGATGATTTGGCACTCTTTGCTAAAAATTTTAAGAAAATTCTCAATTTCAAGAAAAAAGGGAACTTCCAAGATAAAAAGAATTTTGAGAAAAATAAGGTTGAAAAGAAAAATGAAAAATATTTTAAAGACTCTCCTAAGAAAGACAGTGAGAGAAGCTATGAGTGCGACAGTAAGGGCCATAAAGCTTTTGAGTGTGCTACAAGGCTGAATAGACTTGCAAAAGAAAAGGGCAAAGATGTCCTCATTGCTACCCTTAGTGACGACATTGAGATCGAGTCGGTGGACTCTAAATAAGAGTCATCGCATGAGTGTAACTTCACCGCATTCATGGCTAGTCATGTGAGTACCGCTAGTGCTCCTCACAATGATGAGGATGCTGATTCACAAGAACACCTCGACAGTGAGAGCGATGTGAGTGAGGGGGAGGTTGATGCAAGTCAGAGAGAGAGTTATCTTCAACGCACATATGCTAAGTTATATTCTGAGTAATTTGTAACCAAAAATCATAACAAAGCATTATTTCTTAGCATCACCGCTTTAGAAAATGATTTAAGACTATTTGGAGAGAGAAAGACTTGGTGTGAGAATAAAAAGGGGAGAAAATAAAAACTTGAGAAGATAATATATTTTAAGTGCAAGGGAAAAGGGCACAAGGCATTTGAGTGTCCAACTTAACTTAGGAGAGAGGACAAGGAAGTTGCCATGCCTACTACCCTAAACGATAGTGAGGATGATAATGGATATGAAAGTGTTATCCGAGAAGCTTTTAGAAAGTTGTTTATCGAGACCATGAAAACAAAAAGTTCAAATAGGATCCTAGGTCTTCGGATTTTTTGAGTTGAAGGAAGAGAGTGGTGAACTTAAAAGGAAAAAATGTGACTTGACCAACACGGTGTCTAGTCTGACGACACGTGTGTCCCATCTCAGGGATGATCTCAAACTAGCACGGGAGGTCCAAGTCTCGTTAGAGAACGAATCTGAGAAGGTTGATAAGATTGTTCCCTATCCCATTTTGAATGATGTTGGAAAAGGTAATGACCGTTCATTCACTACTTTTAATTCCCCTGAGCCTATATCCACTTTGGTGAGTGAGTCTCATGGGTTCCCGTCTAGGAAAGCTCATCCCAAAATTCTTGATAAATTAAGTCCTAGACCGGTTTATGTTTGCTCCCACTGCAAGAAACGAGACCATCTTAGGAAGTTTTTTTCTAAGTTGGGTTTTGTGCCATATCATGTCACTTCACACGTCCCCGCACATGCACCCATTAATAATACTTTGCTTGCACATAATGACAGAGTGTTTGCACATATTCGCGAGCAAGTGAAGTTTTTTATCAAGACCACACATGATCTGATAGAGTTGGTTCAAAAGATGTTACCATATTTGGAAAACTCCACCGCTCTTCCTGGTTGAGGTCTTGACATGTTTCCTAGCATAGGGTGTTTTTCATGGTTTCTCTTTTGCTTATTGCTAGCATGTACCATTAGTTTGTTTTATTTTCTGGTTTTTATATTTTTTTGAAAAATCCAAAAAGATTTTATTTTGATAAAATTTTGAAAAATCCAAAAATATTTTTATATTTTTGTTTACACCTTTTATGGATGAGCATTTAAGATAGTCGAGTCACAAATTTCATTCCATTTTCCATGTGATTGTATGATAGTGATTTGAGACGCTACATCATTGCATCCATGTTCTTTACAATGTTTGGAGTCTTTGAGATGTGATTAGTGATATCTTTCTACATGTTTGTCTCATTATCTCCTTTATTGCACACATGCATGATTTTATTTGATTATTGTACTTGTCGATCATATATTGGCTTGAGTGTTTTCATCTCAATTTTGTCTATACAATGAACCTTAAGCAATAAAACTTGACAAGATTGGAATGCATGTAAATCCTAGTTGGTGAGATTGTGTGATATTTTTTTACGGTGAAGGGCTACGAAAGGTTCATATGTATCATTTGCGATTAAGCCGCCGTTAAATCGTTCCTAAAAAATTGAGGAATTTTATTATCCGAGGTCCAAAGAGGTTAAAACAGACCGAAAAATTTTAAGGCAATAAAAAGAAATTCATGCCAATTATGGTCCATTTAGGTTTCACCATCAATTCTCCAAAGTTTGAGAATTTAGATCACGTCTATTCCATATATAAATCTGAGGGAGTTTGGTTGAAGAATTTAATAGTGTTTGCACTTCCTTCAAAGTTCTGAAAACACATTAACTCGTTTTGGACGTTATTGGTGTGGAAATCACTTTGAGCTTTGATTTGATGATTTGATTGAGTCAATGTCTCATATTTCCATTTTTTTACACCTAAGGAAGATGCTGAGTTTATTGGTTAGGAGTATATAATATTCGTCATGCACATATGTCATGTTTGTATGCATTGATCTTCCTATCGATTTTTATCACACCCCTACATTTACTCTATCATCAGCTTGGTTGTTTTTGTGTTCGTTCATGGTGTGATTCTTTGTTGTATATTTTGTGTAAAAAATTTTGAAAAATTCAAAAATAGAAGTTTACTACCTTGTGACATTTTCCATATTTATGCTTCTCATAATTGTCTATTTAGGGACAACATAAAAAGGGGAGAATGAATTATGGGGGAGAATTATCTTAGTGTTTGGTTGATTTATCGATGATTTGCTTAATCTTAATTAATATATGATTTTTGCGCATCATTATATTTCCAACTGTTGCTTGTCACGGGTATTTTCTTTATCTCATGTGTGTAGGTACAAAGTTGATAATTATAGTATTGCACACCCTGATGAGAAAAGCTTTGGGAGTTTTTGAAGAGCTGGAGATTTGAAGATGTTGAAGTTTTGGCGACATGTAATTTAGTATTCTCAATTTGAGGGTTTAATGGGGATATTATCTTGTATGCCATTTGTTTTATGGAGATAGCATAATTCATATTTTTTATGTATGTACCGGTGTTGACGCAAAAATTCTCCATCTACGAGGACCAATCAGAAAAGGACACATGACATCCTACGTGGCAATATTTATACTTACTCGGCACCCGAGGAGAGTTGGTCGGCACCCGAGGAGAGTTAGTCGGCACCCGAGGAGACTTGGTCGGCATAACAACCAACGCAAGGCATACCAAGTAACTCAATGAAGATCAACCATCCTAGAAGACCAGCAGTTAGATTCATTGTAGTTAGACATAACTGTCTGAATGTATAAAGACATTGTATCTCTTTATATCCTAGCACTATAAATACATGTATTACCTTAGCCAAAAGGAGGGATCTCACAACTAAGGGACCATACACAAGATATATACCTCTTTCTCTCTCTAGACCATATTGTGCTATTGTAAATCCCTAGGAATAAAATAACAATGGACGTAGGCATTGTTCATAGTCGAACCACTTTAAAAACCTTTTGTCTCTTATATGCTTGATGTGAATGTTTATCTTCATCTTCAATCTCATCCTCATCATTTATCTGCCGTTGACGCCACTAAAATGGCAGAGGCCATTCTCTGTCTTCAACAGATTGGCGTCGTCTGTGGGAACATGTTACAAGCATCTCTACGTATATCTAAATGTATGCCCACATATTTTTATTCAAATAATGATTCTCATATGTTTATATCCATAAACTTAGGCATCAAATCAATTACATATTGTGCATACATTTTTTAATTCAATCATGATTTTATATTCAAAAATTGTTGAATCAATTTTTACAAATCTGCATAAATGTATATTTCATAATTACAAAGTTTGAGAAATTTGTATATATATTATATTATTTATCTTTTAAAGAGATAAAATAATTTCTCTGTATTCATAAATCTCTTTTATATGAGTATATACATATTTGATTCATTTGGAAATCTTTTAATTTAGTCATAATTTTTATATGCACTAACCATGTGATCGATTTCAATTTGGGGATCTGGTGAATTTTAGACTCATAAATATTAAACAAATATTTACATAAATGGATCCACTTGAAAATTTTCTGAATGGACGTTTAAACATGAATTAAATCAATTTGTTGAAATCCAACGTGTTTCCCATTATTATAATTTTAGGAGATGAAAAGACAGTTTTTCTTAAAATATTTTTCTGTACATCAGAAATAAGAATTGGTGTTTTTTAATCCTCAGGGATCTTATAGATCAAATATTTTATTATATTTTGACAAAAAGATAAACATCGGCGAATTTATCACCACAAATCTGTATTTGGTTCTTATATTAGATCTTAATTTGAAATCCTCCCCAATGAATAAGCAAAAGGGATCATTGATTCAAACTGAATACGACCCAATATGTATAGGTGACGATAACGCTTTTTTTTTAAATCATATGCAGGGGAATAAACATTTGGGTTTCCTTATTCAAAAAATCATTTATGGTTTCATTCACCAAATAAGACGAAATTATTGATTAGTGGAGGAATTCCACAACGATGTCTCTCCCTACACCGCTGGAATGAATTTTGTCTTTTGAGTTTTTATTTTTATCCTTTGATTACCCTTTTGGTCATACCACATCATGGGTTTTCTTGTTCAACTCAGGCGATATCCCAATAGGCAAAGAGCCTTACAGCGTGGGGATTGAAAAATACCTAGTCACCAAATCTGACCGCATCCCCAACCTTCAAACCAGAATTCCTTCTGTTTGGCGGACCATTAATTTTTAGTTGACAATTGCAAAAACCTATTTGACGCAATCATAACCAGCTTGATGCGATATAAATAAGGGAGCGAAGGCACCTACTTAGGTTAAAGATCAGGCTAAATATGTACCCTTCAGATTTCTTCTTCTAAAATTGGTCGGCACCAAATGATATTGGTTGGAGGCATCCGGATGGTAACTGGTAAAGGTAGAGGAGAATCTAACAATTGCAGGTGGATCTCCATCTAACAATCGTTGATCTGCATCCTTGACATCAACTAATTTGATTTGGTGTATGAGGATTGCTTTGGTCTAAATTAACCATCGTTGACCACCATTGTGAAGCTTCTTTTGATGGCCCGACCAACATAGTGGCAACTATTACTGGATGAGACAAGTATCATATAGCTTGAGAGTTCCCAACCTCCTATTTTATGGTCAATGACCTTTTGACTCCTCCAACAGATCTATAATAACAGTTTCTCGAGCTCCGACCAAGTTGAAAAGCTCATCAAGTGTATCACAGTGCAAAACCCCCATGGTCAATGATTATTATTTAAAGCTTTTTGTTTTGAAAGAAAATCATAAACCTTATTATTGACCGAAGACGACATGGGTTAAGGTACCAGAAATTTATTAGCAGGTATTGTACAGTTATTAGTCGGCAATTGTTGGTCGACACACTCATTGTTGGTCGGCGACATCTAGTCGACAGCTCATATATATTACAAGTTGGCATCCAAATTTTCTGATCGCAATCAACAAATTTTTATGGTCGGTGGCATTCTTTATCAGTCGACACCATCTCCGGACCACCTTCTTATTGATCGAAAACATCTCTACGTTGGTCGAAGACCACTATTTCTTTATCGGCATCACCCAATCTCCCATCATAAGTTGGCAACATAGCAAAACTATTTTTCTTTTTGGTTGGCAGCTCCTCTACAACAGTTAAACAGGTCGACAACAGTGCTCGACCATTATTTGGGCCATTTTGTTGGTCGGCGACGTCTCAACCTTGGTCAGAGGAAATTGAGACTCAAGAGTTACCAGAATTCCTTTATGAAAAAGTTACTTTAGTCTTCTCATTTTTGACAAAGTTAACACCATAGTGTTAAATTACAATTTTTTATGGCTAGTCGGTTGAACAAAGGTTTTTCGACCATCTAATTTTGGTCAGCACCATTCCATGCGGTTGGCGCATCTATTATTGGTCGAAATCATCAGATTGAGATATCTCCACCATTTATTGTTGTTCAGCGGCAACTATTTGTGATCGGAGAAATAGCTACAGTAATATGGCTCTATTAAATCAAGATTTCCACAAGACAGGTACTGGGGGCTTCCCCATAGTTGAACGGCAACAAATGTGGTCCGACCAACTCACCATTCATATCAAGGGAGGTTCCCGACCTCCTAATAGTCGGTCAGAGATGTTTTTATAGATCGAAAACCATGCTCGACCAATTACTGTTCTCACAGATATCTTCTTAGTCAATAAACCCTATTTCTTAGTCAAAAGTTTCGTTCGTCGACACTATAATCGGATCCCTATTTCTTAGTCAGAAACCAACATATTACAGCTACAAAGTCACCCAGGTCAGCGACAAGGACTACTGGTTGGCATCACCCTAACTTGGTCAGCTCCAGAACGTCTATAGCTGGTCGAGAAAATAAATTCTTGGTCGGCGTATATATAGTAGCTCGGTAGAACCTAATCCTTAGTCAACGATAACTATTGCTGGTCGGCGATTATTCAACACTAACCTTACCTTGGTCGACGTATATATAGTAGCTCGATGGAACCAATTGCTGGTCGGCGAGAAGATTTCGGTAACTATGTCGGGAGCTGGCCAAAATCTAGTCGGCAACAGGCTTTTTCCAGAAGTAATATTGGCAAACAAATGGTTTTTCCAATTTGACTTTTTCAGTATAGGCATTTGAAGTTTTTTTTTCTTACCCCAACAAATTTTGATTTTTAACAGTTATTGATAAAAAATAATACGACCTGTTTAAATAATTTTGTGAAAACCAACTTATTTTTAGTATTTTTTGGGATTGCAAATAATGTTACAAATATTCTGAACCAAACCCTATGATATGTAGTTGATAAAAATTTTCTCATATTGACACAAATTTGGTACAAAACATATTATTTCATATTTTTAAATTTTTTATTGCCTTATGCTGATACACATTATAATTGTTTGCTTGAATAATTATTCACATAACTAACTATCTGATCTAGTCTCAACAGGTGTTCAGTCATCTTATTAAAATTCCTTAGGTACAAGATTCAAGCCCGACGAAAGCTTGGCCACAATCTTAAACTTTTGGAAGCTGTTATTGCTTGACATCAGGCAATTTTGCCTCGACAGATCAGCCGGACATATATTATTTCATTTTTGAAATTGATATTTTTATTTCCCGAGAAAATACATATCATATATTCATTATATTGACTAGATTATTCTCATGATAACGAATCAATTCAGACTACACATATGGTAGAGCAAGTTATTACTTTTTACAGGTACAATATTCGGTCTAAATTAAGTATTCGGCCATGATTGCCTGGGAATCTTATCAATGCTCCGATATATATATTCGATCGATCACAAATAGCTACTCAGAGACAATCTTACTCTTCTGAAAAATATTATCATAGCTCGGCAGTATGAAATTTCACCTCAGCGAGGAACTATTGATTTTATTATTGCTAGGATATCTTCTCCAGTACAAATGATTCTATATATCCATTGGGATTTATATTCAATATTCATCTCAACATGGAGCTTGGCGAGATACTTATTATCATATTCAGCTCCGAGGATAACTATAACATTTCTTATATTTCACCCCTAACGGATAGTTGAGTGTGGTAATTCTTATTTATATTCAGGCCCAACAAGGTTCTCAGCCATATTCTTATGTTCTGGAGAATCTTATTCTTGTTCGGCATTATACAATTCTGCCTCGACAGATCAACGAGACGCTTTATTATTATGAATTATTCTTTATATCTATTTGGATGCATATTCTATTCTTATTTCATCATGGAGCTCGGCAAAATATTTATAATCATATATTCATCTCCAGGGAGGTCTCCATCATTTATATTATCTTATTCCCAACAATCTGTTGAGGAGGTCTACAACATTTATATTATCTTATTCCCAACATTCTGTTGAGGAGGTCTCCAGCATGCCTCTGCCATTTTAGTGGCGTCAACAACCGGCATAAACATAGGGGGAGATTTGTAAGGACATAATTTTATAAATGTCCGGGGTAGAATCTAGGAATTTTTTGTTTTCCCTAGATCACAATATGTATGTCTGATACCGCTACATTCGGCATGTTAACACGATCATCCACGACGGCCTTTATCCGAATCCATGCATCCACCATCTTCACACGTGCATCATGCTACATGCGACGTGCTGCTCAACTGTTCCCACTACTCCACTACGCAATATTGGTAAAATCATTTATTGCAGTTGTTTATATTTGCATAAATATTTGGAAATTTTGTAGAAAAATATTTTTCGAACACTGAAATGTTTTTTATCGAAAGCAAATTTTTTTCTAAGTGTATAAGAGGAGTGCCTCGGTCGACGAGCTCGTTCAAACGACATAGGAATGTCATTCACGCGAGATAGGCATGTCGCGCAATCTCGTTCGAGCGACACACGTCCGTCGTTCGAGCGACATGCTAATATTGTTCGAATGCCGCCGCTTCCTCGATTTTCGTATAAATATCTGGTCACTTTCTACACGTTTCCAAGTCTTTTTCACACACAATTTCTGCAATTAACAGCCCAGAAAATATACTTCACTTTTTAAGGTTTTGTACCTTGGTTATTCACATAAACACTCCCATCTATGTATGTGAATCGTTAAACCTTCAAGAGGATCGTTTACTACTCATCTGGAGTATTTTATGGAGAAATCGTCTTCTTCTCTACTGCTGCCACTTGGAGTTCTTGCGGGAGATTCCAGCCGACGACATCAGAACCGACAGTTGAGGGTATTTCGTATGTCACTCTTATTTTCATTGTAATCCGTGTAACCGTTTCTTATAAATTATAGTGAAAATAAAAAGGGTTTTGCCCCTTTGGGGGATTTTTCCTTATTTGTGTGTTTTGTTTGTGATTGACTGTTCTTCCATGATCATATTGATTTCAATCACACCTAGATGCATGATTTTAGGAGTGACATACAAAATACCCTCAGCTGAATTTAATTACACCTAGATGCATGATCATATTGATTTAATTGAAAAACTGAATTTAATTAAATAATTTATGTGTTTGAACGCACTGTAACAACCCGCCCTTTTGGAAACGATTAAATTCCATAAATAAATATAAATTGGCAATTTGGAGAATTTTCTAAAATAGTAATTTTTAGGATATTCGAGGATTAAATGATTTTCGAGGGATGTTGTGATTATTTTTGGGACTATATAGGTCGAAATATTTTAATTATATGTCGCCGTTGAGTAAAGCGACATGAGGTAAGATTTTTAATTGGAAAACCCGCATTTATTTATTTTGGGTTGGAATAGTGATTTGCGGTCAAGTACCTCGGATGGAAATTTTGACTGTGCCGTGAGTCTCGAAATGTCCGAGATAGTCGAAAAAGAGTGTCTGATTGTCGAAAATGAGTTTCGGGTAATTTTAGAGGTAAAAATAACTAGTAATTGGGTAAACGAGTCGTTTTGGGGATATTAAGGGATTTAACCCTTTTCTCCTTATAAAAGGAGGGAGAGGGGGAGAAAAGAGAAGAGAAAGAAGAAAGAAGAGAGGGAAGAGAGAGAGAGGGAAGAAAAGAGGAAAAGGGGTAGATTCCGGCAAAATTCCGCCGGATTCGACTCGGGGTCGTCGGATTTTATCCACGAGGCAAGTGTTTACTTGCTTTATTTATCCTTTTGCATAAATATCTCATACCATAGTTTGGAATAAACAAACACTAAAGGTTTTGGGGTGGATTATCGTGGATAAAACGGGTTTTTGGAAGTTAAAACAATTAAACCCCAATAATATTTCAATTTGTGGAACTTAGGTTTTAACCTAAATTAATTGGTGGTTTTGGGTTCTATGATGTTTACAACCCTTAATATATGTGTATTTGTAGTCGTTTGAGGTTGTAGGACGTTGGGTGAGGCGAGAAAAGCTTGGGAGAAGCTTTAATGGCCGAAATCGTCTCGGAGAAGACAATGAATAGTAACCCGTCACTTTAGGGGGCCTTTTTGGCCATGAAAAGAATTGATTTAGCTTTTGGCCAAAACACAAAAGTTGTATATCTTTTCGATACGGTCGCGTGGGCACTGACCACATATTTTTCTGATTTTTCTACGATTTGATATGATTTTTACAAGATGGCAGCTACGGGTTGAAATCATCAACTCGGAAATCAAATCGGGAATTGGAAAAATTATGTCTAGAATTAATTGCGTAGATGTTCGGGATAATTTTGGAGGTAGTTTAGAAACCCCGAAAATGAATTTGGGTTGTTGAATAAAAGGAATTGAGGAGATTTAATTTGGGAGACCTGGTGTGACCGGTCGACCGCGCCCCTAAGTCCTGTCGACCGCTTCAAGGAGAAAAGGCATACTGCTTTGTTTCGTAGGCTTATTTGTAACCCGCGGTCGACCGGGGGTCTAGGACCGGTCGACCGGTGCCCTATTTTCAGCCCAAGATTTTGGAGATTAGGATTATTTCTCCTTTTTGAGTTTAAAGTTTAAAGGCCTTCCAAATTAGAGTATTATGGAGGGTTATGTCCTAAAGGACTTGAGGAATTGGGAATATATATATATGTGTGTATTCACTTAGAGTAAATTAGTATAATTGGAGATATCCAAATGAATCCGTATATGGGATTTTGGTATATATTACTTATTAAAGTAAGAATATACTTTGGGTTCAGTATTATGCATATATGAATGCATGATTATGATTCTTTGAGAGAATCTTTGGGATTATTGGTCATCGATAGATGGTTTGGCAAATATGGCCATTTTTATATATTCAGGTAGGAATATATGGTATATATATATACTATGTGATTAAAGTATATATATGAATTAAGATAAATGACTTTTGAAAATGTAAATATAAATGTTTTCAAAATGGAAAGGTAAATGATTTTCTTAATTAATAATGTATGGATACACACCTCTCTAAATCGCTATCATAAGGGAAGTTGCGTGCGTATGGTGAAGCCCCCTGATAAATTAACGCAGGGTGGATATAGTCCTATAGGCCATATGAGCGTTTGTTGTATTTTTCTGCGCTGGTTAGGAGATTCCGGGTGTGGTCTTGACTATCCCGCAGGCATATGGCCGCTTCCCGACGTCTTGCGATGTAGGATCTCAGGTTATCTTGATGACAGGCCCTGGAAGATGATAGCCATTTAGGGGCGCGCACAGTGAAGAAACCCGGACGGGCGGTCTTAGAACGCGTTATATGTTAAATCAATTTATGATAATAAATTGTCTTTAATTTACATTTCCTGGATGGAAGAAGGGAAATAGGATAAAAGATTTTGGCTTCGGTAACACTCCCGGATGGAAGAAGGTATGTGGAAGCATATGATATGATCAAAGCATTTTTATGATAATGAAAATGTCTTTGAATACATTTCCTGAGCATAAAAAGGGAAATGGGATATTTTGAAACGGAAAAGAATTTTTATGATAATAAAATTGGCTTTAAAAAGAGATATGATTTGTTAAAGCAATTCATGATAATGAATTGGCTTTTAAATACATTTCCTGGATATGAGAAGGGAAATTGAAAGTTTTGATAAAAATGAAAAGTATTGATAAATAATTTCTATATGAATCCTCAGTCCGGGAGATAGATCCGGAAGTATATGGAGATATGTATATATAAATGGATGAATCGAGTACCGAGGGTCTAATGGATCCCGATAATCGACCTTGCCGCATAGTAGTGTATCGGGGGGGGGGGGGGTTCCTTGTTTGGATTTCGCTTTGCGAGACACCCCACGCACGAATATGGCACTGTGTTGAGACTGGGGAGAAGTTTAATCCTTAGTGCTCTAATATTAGTATTTCTTGTGGTATTCATTTTTATTTATATATATATTCTATACTGAGGGACTGGCGGATCTCGACGATCAACCGTGCAGCGTAGTAGTATATCGGGGGGGTTCTTTGTTTGGATTTCTCTTCGCGAGACACCCCATGCACGAACATGGCATAGCGTTGAGACTGGGGTGAAGTTTAGCCCTTAGTACATTCCTTGGACTATCTAG
Source organism: Sambucus nigra (assembly GCA_949130495.1). Taxonomy (NCBI): domain Eukaryota; kingdom Viridiplantae; phylum Streptophyta; class Magnoliopsida; order Dipsacales; family Adoxaceae; genus Sambucus; species Sambucus nigra. The sequence goes on from OX422209.1 coordinate 525,738,579, forward strand.
GATTGATAGTGGGTTGGTGATAGACTAGTTTAGCAGGATAGCTTGACTAGGATGTTTAGAGGGATGCGCTAGGAGTGCACTGTTAGAAGAGAGGTGAGGGGTATCTCATGGGAGTGCGATACCAAACTTAAATATGAGATAAAACCTTTTTCAAAATAATAAGGCATTTATGCACTTGCTAAATATTTTTAAAACTCGGGCTCTGACCCGTTTATCTACTTTTCCTTTCTTTCTATATTATATATATATAGGTGTCCAGACACAGGGACGCCTGGATGGCACTTCCTTCGAGTCAGACGTCAGTTGCAGCAGCTGTGGATGCGTGCAGGATTTTCAGTAGACGCTTCCATTCTTGTAATCTAGATAGGAGGTATTGTATAAACATTCGGGCCAATGGTCCAACTGCATTTATTTATTCTTTTAGTCCATCATTCGATATGGTTGTATATTTTGACCGAGTGTTAGGTTACTTTATTTTATTTACGCATAAACTGTGTGGATGTTTTATTTATTGTTGTTAAAAAGAGTAGTAAAGTTAAAATTTTTGACATCGGCCTAATAGGTTATTAGTAATTAAATGGATTTTTGACAGTGATGCTAAGAATGATCCATATGAGACTCCTGTTTTAATTTAATATTGGAGTGATCGCCCGGTATCTTATTATGCGGGTTGTCACACGCACATGCACTCTTCACATGATTTTGTTTGCCATATGATATTTGTGCTTTATGACATAAGTTTTTCTAGTGTTATGACGTGTGTACTTTTCGTATTATATTTTTTCTTTTATTGAGTCATATTTGAAAAATACAAAAAAAAAAATTGTTTCTTAATTTGTTTTTGAAAACTTCAAAATGATTTTGTGTTTGGAAAAATATTTTGAAAAATTCAAAAAGATTTTTGGTTCTTTGTGATTTTAGTTTTACACATTTGGTGTGGCATATTTGTGTCTTTGAATCCAAATTCATTACACAATTTCCACATGGCTAGGACATTTGGGCATGCCTTTAGATGTTTAGAATTATCTTAACCATGTTTATGGAGTTGTTTCGAACTTGATTTGGATAATGGATTCGAATTTGTATATGCCTATACACACACATGCACGAGTTTATTAGATTTTGACTTCACATGTACATTTGAGCTTAGTGAGATGTTCTCCTATCAATCTTGTCATCTACATAGTTATTTTGATTATGGAGAATTTATGCATATAAGAATCATTGGCCCTGAGAAATTTATTTAATAATAAAAAAATAATGAGTGCACGGGAAAGGGCTGTGAGAGAATAATAATAATCTCGTAGTAAAAGTCACCATTTGAAAAGAGCTCAAGAACATATTGAGGAAATAAAAAGAATAATATTCCAAATAAGGTAAAAATTTGTTTAGATTGATGTATTCATCAAAAGAAAAGAAAAGAAATATTTTGAGGGATCTTGGATGGAAATAACAACGGGTTTGCACAATGACAATATATCCTAGTTAAGCTTATTTTGTCATGACATTATTAATGTGTAGAATCATTAATATTCTAGGATTGTGTACATTGTGATTGTTTTGTTCATTAAGTTCAACATTTTTTGTCACCTAAGGATAAAGCTTAGTTTGATAACATTTTGCAGTCAATTAAAACTTTTTGAATATATTTGAGTATTTGGGTTATAATTCTTTTGTTTCTAGTTCATGCCCATTCCTTCCATTCCACACTTTTGGACACACCTACACTACGCTTGTGTAAAACGCTTATGTGTTTTCTGGTCATTCATATCCATATATCGGTGCCGAATTTTTGTTGATATATTTTGCATATATTATATATGGTATTGCATCCTGTATTTGTGAAACTTGCATTGTTTTTTAAAAAATCATTTTTTTAAATAATTGGTATTTGTTTAACTTTGAGATGATAACTTTTCTTCGTCATGATGCTTTGCACTTGATGTTTATTGTTTCTACTTCTTTGTGTATTTATCTATTTCGATAAAAACAAAGAGGGAGAGCAAATTAAAATGGATTTTTTGATGAGTTTGAGTTATGGGGGAGTAATTATTTATGAATAAGATTATCTTTCAAACTCGATGCGTCACGAGGGTATATGTTTCTTGTCTCATGTTTGTAGGTTTCCCTCTCACAATATCTAGGACACAATGATGAAAACATAGTTTGAAGAAGTTAAAGTTCAAAGACAAAGAATCTTATGTCATGCCATTCTAGGGTTGGGAAGGTTGTTAGTATCTTTTTAATAGGATATTTTGATTTTAATTTGGTGTTCGATCATTTTGTTTGTTTTGTACCAGAATAGCCAAAGGGGGAGATTTGTAAGAACAATTTTTCTATCATTGTTCATAGCATAGCTTTAGGCTAGTTTGGCGTATCCCCTTACAAATCGTCCCGCATCATCAAGACGAACCAAACTCAAGCATCTCCAAGTCTAAAGACTTCCCGGCATCCCAAAAGGTATTAAATAATTTAGAGTTTGAATTAATTCTTAGAATTATATTTGGGATGTTTTTTTTTTATAAAAAGACAAACAGGGTTTTCATTTTTCTAAAGGAATTTTTCCAAAAATATTTTGTGTCAAAAAGTTTTTCATCTCATGTGAAGATTGTAAATAGGTTATGATATAGTTTTCATCAAACGACATGATACTTGTTTGGTTTTAAAGTTGCCGTTAGATAAGTTGTTGAAATGACACCTAAATGTCACTCAAACGACATCTTAAGTCGCGTGAAGCCTTTGATCAAACGACATCTAATGTCACGAGATCATGTCATTCAAATGACATCTTATGTCGTTCAACGACATTGAAATATTGTTCGAACGATGCCGTCGATTCAAGTTTTTATAAAAACCAGTTTCGTTAATCAGATTTATTTCAAGACTTTTAAAGAAAACGTTACTACATATCTGGTGCAAAAGTTCTTGAGGTTTTGTGTTCCTAAGAACGGTTTTAATTCACAATAAAGCATACTTGAAAATTGTTCTTGGGAATTAGTTTGGAACCCTAGAAAGTTTTGTATCTATTGCATACACCTTAGTGGAGAGGCACTCTACTGCTGACTTGTGATACATGCGAGGATTCACTGCTGAAGACGAAGGCTGAGGCTGACGGAGAGCTGCGATCCATTGGGAATATGCGAGGGTGTTTCGTGTTGTTTCAGGTTGCGTTCTATGTGAGTTTGTTGTGGTAGAGTCATTGCAGATTTCATTGTACTTGAAAGTTATGATTTACGTTATATAACGAGATAAACATTTTACCCGAAAGGTTTTTTTTCTTGAAACTTGACCTTGTCGTATTTGCACGGTTTGATTTATCTGTTTCATCACCATAGATGCATGCGGAGGATAAAATGATAAATAAATTTATTAGTCCCTTCCATATTTAAAATTGGTATTACAATTTTTGTTGAAATTACCCTTTGCTATTATTTTTCATTCTCAAAATGGTATCAGAGCTTTAGCTCGAATTTTTTTCCATCTCCAAATTGGTATCAAAGCAGGTTGCTCGAAATTATCGAGTAATCCTCATTTTTTTTTGTTTTTCTGACTGATACCTTTTGACTACTCTTGTTGTCAAATTGGTATCAGAGCGGGTTGCAGTAATTTATTGTGTTTGATCTTGTTTACTCACTATTTTTAGGTGGTTGGTTATTTTATACATCTCACTAGTTTGTTTGATAAGGTATCTTGGTTTTAACGACTTAAATTGTTCGAATTTGACATTTTCTAAAAGAATTAAATCTTTTGAAAAAAATTATCATTTGAAATCCACTATGGATCTTTTGAAAACGGTTAAAAATCAAATAGATTTATCGTGAGAAATTTGGACCATGTCTTTATTGATTTAAAATTGTCGAAAACGGACAACGATGATAGAGTCCTATTTTTTTTTTAAACTTTAGAGGACTTGAAAAATTCTAGGGTTTATGTTTGTTCCAAGTTGGACAAAAGAAATTTGATTAATGATTTTGTGGCACGTAATAAGACTCTTAGGGAAGAGTTTTCTTTTATTAAAGGTGAGCGCGATACCCTTTTAGGAATTATTTTAAATTTGAAAAAGGCATCCCTAAAATTTAAAGAGTCTAATTCTTCTCTTGAGTTAAAAATTTTGGAGTTGAAAAATGATTTAAAAGACTCGGGTAGTTTTAGTAGTGATGGTAATGGCTCGTCTTGTTCTCATGCTTCGAATGTTAAAGCCAAATTCATTGTTTGTTTTAGAGGTTCAACCAAAGCCAACGACGTTAGAAAAGGTCAAACCATATGTATCATTCCACCCGTTTACACATGTTCACATTGTGGTAGGAAAGGTCACTTTAGGTGTTTCTGTTTTCATCCTGGAAGAACTCCTAGGAAGTTGAAGTATAGTGTTCGGTTGGTTCCCAAAACTCCTATTCGACGTTTCAGATTTATTTGGGTTAGGAAATCACTTTTAGAGGCGCTAGATGGTAAAGCAGTTGATCCTCACATGCTTGCACATGATTCTTCTCTTGCCATGTCATATGAGTGATTGCTTGCATGATTTTATTTTTCATACGGTAGTTGTGGTTTATGATATATGTTTGCTAGTGATATGACGTGTTTACTTTATGTATTATATGTTTTCTTCTATTGAGTCATATATGAAAAATACAAAAAGATTTTTGGTTTAAAAATTTATTTTTTTAAAATTCAAAAGGATTTTGTTTTTTTAAAAATTCGAAAAGATTTTTGGTTATTTATGTATTTTATTTTGACACATTTGGTGTGGCATCTTGGTGTGTCTGAATCCAAATTCATTACGCAATTTCCACATGGATAGGACATTTGGTCATGACTTTAGATGATTATATTGATCTTACCCATGTTTATAGAGTTGTTTTGAACTAGATTTTTATAATGGATTTGACTTTGTATATGCATATACACACACATACACGAAGTTAATGTATTTTAACTTCACATGTACATTTGAGCTTGGTGATATGTTCTCCTATCATATTGTCATCTACATGTTTATTTAATTATATAGGATTTGTGAATTTAAGAACCGTTTCTCGTATGGAATTTATTTAATATTGAAAAAAATGATGACTACACGGGAAAGGGATGCGAGAGAATTATAATCTCGCCGTAAAACTCACCGTTTGAAAAGAGCCTAAGAAAAAAAAAGCTAAGGCAACAAAAAGAATAATCTACCAGATAGGGGCCAAATTTGTTTAGATTTATGTATTCATTCGAAAGAAAAGAAAAGAAATATTTTGAGCGTGTTTGGATGGAAATATCAATGGGTTTGCACAATGACAATGTATCCTAGTTAAGCTTATTTTGGCATGACACTATTCATGTGTAGAATCATTAATATTCTAGTCCTGTGTGCATTATTTTCTTTTTTGTTCATTAAGTTCAACTTTTTTTGTCACTTAAGGCTGAAGCTTAGTTTGGTAAAGTTTTGCGGTCACTTAGAACTTGTTGAACAGAATTGAGTTTTTGGGTTATAATTCTTTTGTTTCTAGTTCACACCCATTTCTTCCATTACACAATTTTGGACACATTTGTACTATGTTAGTGTGTAAAGCTTATGTGTTTTGGGGTCATTTATACCTATATATGTGGGCCCAATTTTCTTTGATATATTTTGCATATATTATATATGGTGTTGCATGTAGTATTTGTGAAATTTGTATTCTTTTGGAAAAATTGAATTTTTTTCAAAAATAGTTGGTATTTATGCACATGCTTGATTTAACTCTTTTGTGATGATATCTTTTCTTCGTTGTGATGCTTTGCACTTAATGTTTATTTTTTCTTTCTTCTTTGTATACTTTTCTATTTCAATAAAAACAAAGGGTCAAAGGAAATTAAAATGGAGTTTTTGATGAGTTTGAATTATGGGGAAGTATTTAATTCTGAATTAGATTATCTTTAAAAATTGATGCATCACGAGGATATATGTTTGTTGTCTCATTTGTGTAGGTTTTCCTTTCACAATATCCAAGACACACAGATGAAGACATAGTTTGGAAAGAAGTTGAAGTTTGAATACAAAGAATCTTATGTCATTTTGTTCTAGGGTTGACAAGGGTGTTAGTATATATTTAATAGGAGATTTTGATTTTAATTTGGCGTTGAGTCATTTTGTTTGTTTTGTACTGAAATATCCAAATGGGAAGATTTGTAAGAATATTTTTTTCTCATTGTTTGTAGCATAGATTTAGGCAATTTTGGCGTATCCCGCTACAAATCGTCACGCACCGTCAAGACAAACCAAACTCAAGCATATCTAGGTTTGAAGACTTCTCGACATCCCAAAAGGTATTAAAATATTAGAGTTTGAATTAATTCTTAGTATTATATTTGGGACATTTTATTTTTTATAAGAACAAATACGGGGTTTGTATTTTCCTAGAGGAATTTGTCCCAAAAAAAATTTGTATAAAAAATTTTGTCATCTCGCGTGAAGATCGTTTGTAGGTCGTGAGATAGCTTTCATCAAATGACATGCTACTGGTTTGGTTTTAAAATTTTCATTAGATAGGTTGCTCAAATGACAACTTAATGTCTCTCAAACGACATCTTAAGTCGCGCGTTGCCTTTGATCAAATGACATCTAATGTCGCGATATCATGTTATTCAAATGGCATCTTTTGTCATTCAAACGACATTGAAATATCGTTTGAACGCCGCCGACGACTTATGTTTTATATAAATTCCTATTTCATGAATCATATGTGTTTCAATACATTTGACAAAAATGTTACTACATATCTGGTGCAAAAGTTCATCAAGTTTTGTGTTCCTAAACACTATTTTAATCCATAACAAAGAATCCTTCAATATTATTCTTGTGAAATAGTTTAGAACCCCATAAAGTTTTGTATCTATTGCATACACCGTGGGGGAGAAGAACTCCATTGCTGACTTGTGAAACCTTCGGGGATTCACTGCTGAAGACGAAATCTGAGGCTTACGAAGGGCAGCGTTCCATTGGGAATACTGAAGGGTGTTTCTTGTTTATTTAGGTCGCGACCTATGTGAGTTTACTGTGGTACATTCATTGTGGATTTCATTGTATTTGTAAGTTGTGATTTACTTTATATATTTTACGCGAAAGGTTTTTTTTCCTTGAAAACTAAGCCTTCTCGTATTTGTGTGGTTTGATTTATCAATTTTATCACCATAAATGCATGCGTAGTATAAAAAGATATAATCAATTTAATAGTAGCTTCCATATTTTAAATTAGTATTACAATTTTTAACAAAATCACCCATTGCAATTATTTTACATTCTCAATAAGTGATAACATGAGGATGAAGAAAGCTATAATATCTCAGGAGTTGATACAGTGAGAGATGTATATCAAGCGTTGACTGGATCAAAAGGCAATCTAAGTGTGAGGTCCATCCCTAGCACCTGGTTTCCATAAAAATGGGGTTAAAAACCTAGCAAGTAACTTAGCTACGAAACTCAAAGAAGTTATACGCATAGATGATAAATCTGCAGTTTAATAATTTAATGAACGACCCAACCTATAAATGTAGTCTCACAATATATTAAAATCATCTCATTTTATACCATTAATTAATCATTCTCATTAACTAATCAATAAGTAACCTCCATGCTCAATAATTTATCAACACGTAACCGACATGTGCCCCTTCCTCTCGGCCATCTCAAATACAATCGGTACAACAAGTTTAAGTAATCACATGTATTAATCTCAATTATTTTCATCAATCAATTATACTCATTAATTAATTAATTGTCACCTAACAGACATGTGTCCCTTCATCTCGGCCATCTCAAAAACATGCGGTACACCAAATTTAAATAATTACTTTCCATGCCCTGATGCCGCTTGGTATTCACATAGTCGGGAATACACATAATGCAATTATTTAAAAGCATCACATCCCATGCCTTGACGCCACCTGTTATTCGCATGGTTGGGATTCACATATCATAAATTTGGAGTGTTCTTCCACATTACCCACCCATTCATTTCCATTTAACATGTACATTTAATATCGATATTGTAACCCGTAACTATTTCTCTAAGAGAACTAATTAAACCTTAATTACTCAATTTACCCCAACTCGGTTGTACCATTTAGGGCTCATTATGCATTTCAAATAATTTTGTAAAGATCTAAAAGACACAAAACTCATGCAAGTGATTCCTCATAATGAAAAGCATAAAACTAAAAGTATATAAATTTCATTAAATATTGAAGTCATCACTCCTACCCTTCTCTAAGCTCCGTGCATGGGACGTCTCACCGAAGTAAAATCCAAACAAGGAACCCTTCCGATACACTTAGCTTAGATACAATATTGTTAAAATGGTTTATTTTAGGTTTATAAGGCGAGAGTAGGACAATAATTTAAATTCTTACGCGTGAAATCTTTAAATTAATCCATCACTACTATTCAATAACCAAACCAAATCACAATACATTCTCGTACTCTTTTAAATGCCTACATATCAAAATGTGTCTCCACAATAACTTGGTCTCAAACATGGGTTCATATTGACTTCTTACATAAAAAGGACATGTAATTATTTTACGTGGGTATGTTACATCATAAGGGGTCCATTAAAGTGTATCGATTATCCCAAGTCATTTATACTATAATTAAATTGGTTATTATAGAATGAATAATATCATCGTAACAAATCTCATCAATTTGGAACATACGTATCAAAATTACTACTCTTAAAGCGTAAGTTACAACCTTACTAAGAAAATGAACTTTCAGAACCTTTTAATTCTATATTAAGTTTGCCGTAACTTTTCTCATCTCTCAGATTTTCAATTTTTACAAACAGGGTCCAAACCCAAAAACATTATTTTCAAGTGTTGGTATCAATAATTCATTTTCGTAACTAATACGCCCAATATGTATATTTAGGGGTGTGAAATTATTTAAATCCCCCTAATGTAACAAAATTTAGGATTGTACAATTTCCTAAGAGTCACTAATAAATTTTAACATTAAAATTTAGTCTAGGTGAATTTAACAAATACACACATAAAAGAAGAGTATAAAGTTACTTGCCTCTAAAAGGTGTCCCGAAATTAATTCCCAGATTGGCAAAGGTATCCCCTAGATGTTCTCTAGAATGCTCTTCAATTCCACTTTGAAAAATATATGAAGAAGTCTTGGGCTTAATATGTCAATTGGGTTTATAAGGAAAATGAAAAAGGAGTAATATACCAATGATTGGCAATCAACACCAATAATTAAACCCAATAAAAATGCTCCATTTGATTTCACTTGAACAAACCTCAAATCCAAAACCTGATAAATTTCCCAAATCCCAATATCATTTAATTCTTACTAAAATTATAAACTACTCCAATATATAATCTATAAGGGACAAGCCATTTAAATAAATAAATAAATGTTGTTGTTGACTCTCATCTTGAAAGAAGTGAAAAGAGGAGATGATCCTATTTTCAACACCAACAAATCTCTCTCTCTCTCTCTCTCTCTCTCTCTCTCTCTCTCTCTCTCTCTATCTATCTATCTATCTATCTATCTATCTATCTATCTATCTATCTATCTATCTATCTATATCTATAACCCACCATTTATTAACTGACCCATTGGTGTTTCCCCTTCTTGGTTTAAGCCTCGCTTTCAGGTCTAGCTACCAATTAAAGAAGGAAGTAAGCCTCATTGTCTCCCAATTTAATTCGAGCCTACAATTGTGATGTAGCCAATGGAGCCCGAAAAAAAGTTTGATTTCTTTGAGACATCAAACTTTTTGATGCCTTGGATTCTTATCGGTCAATACTATTGTTGGGGGCTCACATCACTTATGGAAATGGGTCCGCGCTAGCGGTATTGACTAATCAAAATCCAAGACATCAAATTTCTATCCATGGAGTCCCTTATTTCACAACTTCCATTCCCTAAAAAAGAAATGGACCCATCATTGAATGCCATAATTGTTGACTGCATGGAGGAAGGAAGAAATTTTCTTAGCTCAGCACCCTTTTATTGGAGTTGTCCCACTCCCTTCATTGGTTGAAACCCTCCTCATTTATACCCATACATGCCCTATTTAACCTAGACCTAGTATTACCTCATGACCCAGGAAAGGAAAAAATATCCCTTCTTTATTTACCAAGTCAAACTACGTATTTAGTGAGGCCCTAATTATTTTTTACAAGAATATTTATATTTTATTTTCTTAATTCAATAAGCCATTTTATTCATTAATTAACTTTTTTTCACAATTAAACTAATTCATACACTAATTGTAAAATAACTCAATTAACAATAATAATTTAAATTCCAATTTAACTTTCAATTAAAGAAATTTAACAGTGATCATTAAACTTTACAATTTAATAATATACCCCTTTAATTAACATTATAAATTCACCCAAGTTCAAATTCTTTTAACTTGTTCTAACACAAGTCACAAATATTTTCAAAATATCACGTAGATTTTCAAAATTTAAATTTAATACTTTCCTCAAAATAGTGGGGTATTACATTCTTCCCCTCTAACAAAAAGAATTTTGTCCTTGGAATTCATAAAAAAATAACGCAATACATGGCTCAAAATAATCGCGGATATCGTTATCTCTTTGTTTCCTCTCACTCTAAAGTGGAATTATTCTCGCTATAGTGTCCCCACTGAACACGAACTGCCAAAATTGCCTCAATCCTCAAACTCTAAAACACCGATATCTAAGCAAATGTCGTGTAAATGAACATACTAGTATACAGTGCTCCTTAGAAAGTGTAAGGGATTTTAGTCCATTGTCAATATATATGTCGTACGCCATTGCACCGTTAAAGAAATTCACGATCGTATCTACATCAACGGATCTGAATATCAAAGCGTCTTCAACATCATAACCTCTGCGAGAAAGAACTTGATAAAGTTTTGTTTTTAAGTTCCTTATGCTTCATACTTAGTATTGGGAAATTTTTATGAAAGGTTTTTTATAAAAGTAACAAGTAAGTTTTTTCAAGAAAAATGAGGCTTTTAAAAGTTTTTTTTATTTTCTGGTAAATCGGACCGGTCCGACCCTTTTAAAAACGAACTGATCCGCCTCCGAACCGGTCCGCCTCTATACCGGACCGATCCGCTGTGTATCAGAGCCATTATACCCCGAATCGAATGCAAACCGATGAAGCCACTTTTAAAAATGAACCGGTCCGAGGTCGGATCAATCCGCCTCCAAAACGGACCGATCCGCTCTGGATAATTTCGCACAGATCCGTGAGATTTTTTACCACCGATTCAAATTTCCTATATATATACCTATTTCGGTGGTGTATTTTTCAAATCTTTGAGAAAACGTTTCTAAGAGTTCAGACACAACAAGAATTTAATTTTTGATGTGCCAAACATCATTTTGATTCACACATAAAAATCCCAATTACTTTTTTGAATCTTTTGGAACCCTAGAACACAAGCTTTGATATTGTTCAACCTTTGTGGGGAGATCGTTGCAACCGAGGGATGCGTGTCATTGCTGAGGGAGTCTTTACAAAGTGTTATGGCTGCGTGTCACTGAGGAGAGCTGCGGTTCTTCCTTTTTGTCTGGGTTGCGAGTCCTTGGAGGGTGCTGCGTGTATTCTCTTGCTGAGTTCAAGACTGCATGTCTTTGTGGGTTGGTTGCGTGTTGATCCATTGCAGATTTCTCTATGTAATTGTAAGTTGCAATTTATGTATTCATAGTGAAATAAAGGTTTTACCCAAAAGGGGTTTTTCCTTGAAATCTGTGTCTCAGCATATTTTTGTGTCACATTCTTCATTTATTTATGGGTTGACACACGCACCTTAGATGCATGTTTAGGGACTCTAATTAAATAAGGGGTACTTGGAAACTTGCGAATTTAATTTAAATCAATTATCACACGCACAATTTTATAGAAAGAATATGGAAAACATCAATACATAAACACAATATGTACCCGAGCTAGATGGTCCGGAAGTGCTAAATAATAAGAGAATGACCTTATGCGATCCATGTTCATAAATGACTCAACATATCTTGGGGGGAACTTGCCCTTCTTCCCGGAACGCATTACCCGCTTCATAGGTGACACTCTAAAAATAGTTGATAGCCCACCTAATACTTCACATCAATTCGATCTTACTCCGCATAACGCTTTTTCATACTCTGGGTTGTCTTGATCCACCCCTAAATCTATTAATATTCCCCAACATCTACTGAACAGACTTATGCCCTAACACACCAATGTACCTCACGGTCGCCCATATAACGCCTCTTATAGTTCCATACTAATCCATTTTTTATAACTATTATTGTAGGTAAATTCAACCAAAGCGGAATTTGTTTCCCAACTACCCTTGTAGTCCAACATGCCTGTCTGAATCATCACCTCGAAAATCTTCTTCAACCATTTCGTTTGGATATCTATCAGAGGATGGTAAGACATACTCAATTCAAATTGAGTACCCATAACTTCCAAAAAAAATGCCCCAAAATTATGAGACAAAAATTAGATCTCTGTCCAAGATGATCAATAAGGGCACCCCGTGCAACTGAATGGTATCTTCCACATACTGACAAGCATAATCCTCTTGTCATGAAACTTATGGGAACGGGAAAGAAAAGTGCCACCTACATATAATGGTCCAATAAAACACAAATATATTTGTTTTGACTTATGGTCAAAGGCAACCTAATGATGGAATCCATTGAAATGTTGTCCCACTTCCACTCAATAATGGGTAAGGGTCGGAGTTTTCCCTGACGGTCATTGATTACTTACTTTCACTATCTGGTACGTTCCACATCAGAAAGAAAATGTAGAAACTTCCCCCTTCATCTTAGACCACAAATTTTGTCTCCTAATATCTTAGTACATCTTATCTCTATTGTAATTCACTGAAAACTATAGTCCATGGACTTCCTACACAGCGTCCCTACGCAACTCCTCGTCTGACGACACAACCACCCCTTCTTTACCGTAGCCCACCATCTTAACAAATTGTGTAAAAAGGTACACCAGTGTCTGAGGATCTCATCCACTCTCTCCTTGCATTACACCATTTGTCTATGCATGACCCCCCGAATAAAAATATCAGGAGTTACGATGAGAATCCCTAGAAATGCATCCACTAATTCGCTAACTAACTAAATGAAACCCATGTTGCTCACCTAAACAGAAGATAGTTCAAAAATAGACCATTGAATCAAAGCATCTGTCACCATATTGTTCTTCCTAGGTGTACTAAATTATAAATTAATAGTCTTTAATAATCTCAAACCACTATCCTTGCCGCATGTTCAAATCCTTCTGCATGAACAAATATTGAGGATTATTATAATCAGTAAAGAAGTCAAATTTCTCACTTCATAATTAAGGCCTTCAAATGTGTGGTGAAAACAATATTATTTCTAAATCCAAATCCTGAGTCAGATAGCAACCTTGATGGGGATTTAGCTTCCACAATGCATAGGCAATAAAAAATATTCTCCTGCATCAATACTCCACCTAACCCCTATGAGGAAATTTTATTTTGTACTAAATACATAACCCCACTCCTCGATAGGGAAAAAGCTAATGTCGAATGCAACTTCTCCTTCGGAGTATCAAAGGCATGTAGACATCTATGTCCAATTGAATGGAATCCATTCGGAGTCAACTCAAAAAATGGTCCTGCAATCTTTAGAAATCCTCGAATAAAATTCTGATAATACTCACACAATCCTAAATTTCAATGAACCTTTTCAAGTGTCATGGGTTGTCCATAATACAAACAGCCAAAACCCTCTTCGGATATACTGATAATCCCAACCCCTAAATTACATTGCCCAAAAATTTCACCCCTCGTTGCCAAAACTCGTATTTATGGAATTTCCAATAAAGCAAACTATTCTCTCGCAACATATAAAATGAAAACCCTAAAATATTCTTTATGCTCCACGTTGGCCCACAAATAAATCAAGATGTCACCAATGAAGATGATGATAAACCGACATACATACAGACAAAACTATCAGTTCATCAAATCCATGGACACAGTGGGAGGCATTGGTCAGCATAAATAGCATGACCCTAAAATTCTAGGGAGCCTCACGAGTCAAAAGGTTAGTCTTTTGTATGGCCTCCTCACGTACTCTCAACTGATGGTATTCTTAATGAAAATCAATCTTTGAGTTCAACGAACCACCTAAAAGTTGATTAAATTGATCATTGATCCTCGGTACAGGATACTTATTCCTCATCATCACCTTATTTAACTCCATATAGTCAACCCACGAACATGGCGCACTATTTTTCTTCTCCGCAAAAAGGACTGGGGCTCCTCACAGCAGCATACTATTCCAAATGAACCCTTACTGTAACAGTTCCTTTTTTACTCTCTCAACTACTTTATATTCATAAGATCTATTCCATACGATGCATTGACAATTGGCGACGCTTCGGGAGATAAATAAATCATAAAAATGAATCTCTCGATCTAGGGGAAATCTTGACACCTCTTAAAATACTTGGATAAAATATATAACAATTCAAATAAATGGTAGTCCCCTCTGACATTATCTCATCGATAAAATACAAGTGTATAAGGGAACCACATTCTGGCCTATGCATAACTACAATGTACCTCTCCTAACCCAATATAATGGAAAACATGGTCTGACCCCTACCATATATATTATCCTATACTTCACAGATTAGTCCATAACCAATATCACATGGTAAGAGTGGGGGTATAAAACTAATAGACTAGCCTCAAATCACAATCGATCAATGTAAATCACCACGTCACCATGAATCTCCAAAATACGAGTAGACACACCTATTGGAGTACATATCGATAAGTCCTGCCATAATATCTCAATAATAAGTCATAAATCCCCACAAAACTATATGATACGAATGAGTGTGGCATCAGTGTCCAAAAAATCTATATCTAAAGTACCCACAACATAAAATGTACCGTACACCACTATGTGCTATCTAATTATTCCTCTCATACTAAAGCTAGGCTATTACTGTGCAAATGGTGGAGCGTGTAGCGGTGATACTGAATGTGAGTTTGTCGCTCAATACTACTATTATTAGATCTATAAGACATGTTAGAATTGTCCTCCATGTTGCCTATAGTGAACATGCTCCTGGCCTGAATGGCCCTAATACTATTGCCCTTGAATTTCAACATTGGGACAAACCCAAAACTTCCTTACTCTTTCTCCATATATAAAACATACTACCTCAAATGAGGTTATATGCATCCCCTACTATCTTTATTTGGCACATATCCTACCCAAATATGATATACACACTTTGAATTTTTCTCCCCATGTAATGATCAGGGTTGTTGGCAGTGATAATAAAGGTGGTATCTCATGCCAGGAAGTAACTAAAAATGCTTGGACCGCCTGTATGGTCAACTCTAATAAACTGTCTTGCCTTAGGGTAATATTGCCCTTGGGCACCAGGGTTGAAATGCTAGGTAATACAATTGCCTATGATGCGGGGCTTGGGAATCGAACTACCTCGCTGGCTCAGGATCAACTAAAATTTCCTATTGAGCAACATCAAAAATTTAATATGGACATCCTATCTGGAATGAAACATAGATAAGAGTACAAGGAAGGACATGTATCAAAGAACATTGGGCAGAATTCTAAGAGAACCTATAACCCTTGAGGCCTTAGACCATGCTCTGATACCAACTATAATACTCCATATAATTTAACATTTAGGTTAATCAAGTCTAATATGAAATCATTCGGGATAATAAAAAATAATAATATCATTCTTAGCGTGAAGAGATCAAATGAAAAACCAAACAATAATTTGGAAGCGATGAGAAAATCCTCAAATATAACTCATAACATCCAAACTAAATTTATAAACAATGATGTCTCAATAGTAATCCATAAGTACAATCCCCAAAGAGTCTATGAATATTGCAATTCCTCTATGTTTCAACATATAACTAGATATCACAATATAATCGAGACTGAAACAATAAATGATAACATGAGATGGTAGAGAACTACAATATCTCTAGAGATGTTAGCCTGAGAGATGTGTATCACACACTGACTAGATCAAAAGGCAATCTAAGTGTGAGGTCCATCCCTAGAATTTGGTTTCCATAAAAAGGGAATTAAACCCCTAGCAAGTAACTTAGTTATGCAACTCAAAGTAGTTATATGTATAGGTGATAAAGTCGTAGTTTAATAATTTAATGAATGACCCAACCCATAAATGTAGTCTCATAATATATTAAAATTATCTCATTATATACCATTAATTAATCATTCTCATTAACTAATCAATTAGCAACTGTCGTGCTCAATAATTTATAACACGTAATTGATATGCACCCCTTCCTCTCAGCCATCTAAAATACATGCGATACTCCAAGTTTAAGTAATCACATATATTAATATCAATTACGTTCATTAATCAATTATACTCATTAATTAACTGTCACTTATCGACATGCGCCCCTTTGTCTCAGCCATCTCATAAACATGCGGTACGCCAAATTTAAATAATTACTTTCCATGCCCTGACGCCACCTGGTATTCACATGGCCAAGAATACACATAACACAATAATTTATAAACATCACGTCGCATGCCTTGATGCCACCTATTATTTGCATAGCCGGGATTCACAGATCATAATATTGGAGATTTCTTCCACATTACAAACCAATTATTTCCATTTAACATTTTCAATTAATATAGATATTTTAACACGTAACTATCTCTCCGAGAGAACTACTCAAAACTTAATTGCTACAATTTCCCCAACTCGATTGTACCGTTTAGGAATCATTATGCATTTAAAATGATTTCTTAAAGATATTGAAGAGGCAAACATCATGCAAGTAAATCCTCTTAATGAAAATCATAAAATTGAAAGTGTATAAATTTCATTAATGATTGAAGTTGTCACTCGTACCTATCT
Organism: Sambucus nigra; assembly: GCA_949130495.1. Taxonomy (NCBI): domain Eukaryota; kingdom Viridiplantae; phylum Streptophyta; class Magnoliopsida; order Dipsacales; family Adoxaceae; genus Sambucus; species Sambucus nigra. The sequence goes on from OX422209.1 coordinate 525,755,497, forward strand.
ATACTCCGTGCATGGGATGTCTCACCAAAGTGAAATATGAACAAAGAAACCTCCCCATACACTTAGGTTTAGATAAAGTATTTGTTAAGACAGTTTATTTAAGGTTTATTAGGACAGAGTAGGACAAGAGTTTAAATGTTTACGTGTGAAATCTTTGAATTAATCAATCACTACTATCCAACAACCAAACCAAATCACAATGTTTTCCCGTACTCCTTTTAACGTATACATAACAAAATGTGCACCAACAATAACATGGTCTCAAACATGGGTTCATATTGAGTTCTTACATAAAAAGGACAAGTAATTATTTTATGTTGGTATGCTACATCATAAGGGATTCGTTAAAGTCTATCGATTATCCCAAATCATTAACACCATATTTAGATTGGTTATTATAGCATGAATAAGAACTTCATAACAAATCTCATCAATTTGGAACATGTGTATCAAATATAGTACTCTTAAAGAGTAAAGTGAAACCCTACTAAGCAGATGAACTATCAGAACTTTTTAATTCTAAATTAAGTTATCCACGACTATTCTCGCATCTTAGATTGTCAATTTCTACAAATGATTTCTGCACCAATAAAAATTATTTTCATGCGCTGGGGTCAATAATTCATTTTCTCAACTAATAGGCCCAACATGTATTTTTAAGGGTGTGAAACTATTTAAATCCACCTAATATAACATAATTTAGGATTGTACAATTTTCAAAGGGCCACTTATATATTTTATCACTAAAATTTAGTTTAGGTGAATTTAACAAATACACGTATAAAAAAGAGAGGAGTAGAAAGTTACTTGGCTGTAAAAGGTGTCCCAAAATTAATTCCCGAATTGGTGAAGATAACCCCTAGATGTCCTCCCGAATGCCCTTCAGTACCACTTTTCAAAAAATATGAAGAAATCTTGGGCTTATTATGTAATTTAGGTTTATAAGGAAAACGAAAAGGGAGTAATATACCAATGATTGACAATCAACACCAATAACTAAACCCAATAGAGACGCTCCATCGAATTTCTATCAAACGGACCTCAATCCAAAACCTGATAGATTTCCCAAATCCCAATATCATTTATTCCTTACTAAAATTAAAAAGTCCTTCAATATTTAATGCATACGGGACAACCCATTTAAATAAACAAAAAAAATGTTGCTGTTGACTCTCGACTTGAAAGAAGTGAAAAGGGGAGTTGATCCTATTTTCCGCTCTCTCTCTCTCTCTCTCTCTCTCTCTCTCTCTCTCTCTCTATATATATATATATATATATATATATATATATATATATATATATATATATATATATATATATATATATATATATATATATATATATATATATATATATATATAATCCACCATTTAACATTTATTAATGACCCATTGGTGTTTACCCTTCCTTGTTTGACCCTCACTTTCAGCTCTTGTTGAATGCATGGAGGAGGGGAGAAATTTCCTTTGCTCAGCAAACAAGTGTGATGTCTTTTTTGATGTCTTGGATTGTGGTTGGTCAATACAGCTGGTACGGACCCACATCACTTATGAAAATGAGTTCGCGCCAGCATATTGACCTCGACCACAATTCAAGACATAAAAAAAAATTGATGTCTTAAAGACATCAAATTTTTTACCTTTATTATCACTGTCCCACTCCCTGCATTGGTTGAACCCTCCTCATTTATACCCATACATACCCTATTTAACCTGGACCTAGTATCACCTCACAGCCCAAGAAAGAAAAAAACGTCCCTTCTTTATTTACCAAGTAAAACTACGTATTTACTAAGGCTCTAATTTTTTCTTTATAACCACATTTATGTTTTATTTTATTAATTTCATAAGCCATTATAATAAATAATTAACTTTTTTCACAATTAAACTAATTCCTACACTAATTGTCAAATAACTCAATTAAAAATTATAATTTAAATTCCAATTTAACTTTCAATTAAAGAAATTTTACTATCATCATTAAACATAATAATTTAATAATTTACCCCTTTAATTAACATTATAAATTCACCAAACTCCAAATTATTTTATATTGTTCAAACACAACTGACGTAGATTTTCAAAATTCACAATTTTATACTTTCCACGAAATAATGGGGTATTACGGTAATGGACTACTTGTGTATCTTACTTATCGGGATATTCGACCATGAAAATGCCTGGTGGTGATAGAGGATTTTTGTATCATACAAAATGTTAAATTTTCGGTCTGCGAACAAAAGGTCTCTACGAGATGCGTAATGGAATGTTTTTGTATTTTACGTGTCGGAATATCCGTCCATGGGAATACTAGGTGACAACAGGATGTTTAATATGATGTTTATGAATTATACATGTTAAGGTGTTTAGCACAGTGAGGCATGTGGTTGCAGGTTGTGTGACAGTTTGATTAGGTGTACTGCATCTAACAACCCACAATTTAAATCTTGTCAGCTTGAGCGAACATGAATGACATATTAAAGATAACTGAATCGCCTTTCCAATGGTCCATCCCATGCGCAAATTAGCTTGATGGTACGAACGAATGACTCATTTTACTCCGAAGGGTCACTGGGAGCTTTCGAGCACAATTTGACCTTGGTCAACTCTCCAAACCAAATGAAGCTGAATGAAATCTCAAAGGGAATTGAATACTCTTTTCAACAATCCATCCCGTATGCAAATCGGCCTTACGGTTCGAACGAACGATCCGTTTTCCTCGAAGAACTGCATGTCAACTGACCAACGGGCACTTTTACAACACATTATAATTAACATTTTTCGCTTATTAATAGTAAAACGCTCCTTTTACTAAGTGAATATCAACAAAACATGAAATTAGTGGTAGTCCTAATAATTATATGGTGGAAAGTATAAATTGATTTGAAACTTAAGGGGTTTAACTAAGAATAATAAGAATTAAAACAAATATCTAGATATTTATCTTGATATAATATTATTTTAATCAAAATATCTAAGATATTTATATATAATATTATTTTAATTAAAGATATTTTAATTTCAAAAGCTATAAATAGGCACATATCCTAAACATTTTTCTCATACCTTCCTCTCCCTCACGACCCATGTGTTCTAACTGTGTACTTATGGAGGTATGCTGACTAAATAATTAGTATTATTTTCTATAGTATATGGAAGATTGGGTAGTGTCTTTTTGGTTGAATAATTGTAAGTTATATATAAATATATGTGTGTGGTGACAAAAAATCCCAACACAACTAATAAGTGAATGAAATCACTAGAAAAATGAAGAACACGAACAAGAATAATCACAATCACACACAATTGCCCTTATTTTTAATAGATCTTAGTCTAGTTACTCCTTTGGGCCTTCAAAGAGGGAAGTGGCATCCACAATTGCCCCTAAAAATTTTGGGCCACAATTTGGGGCTCAAGAATTTTAAATAATGACTCGTATTGTGCCCGGATGGCACTATTGTGAATTGCGTGAGGTTCGGGGAGTGAGACGTTTTCTTTTTAAGGATTTAGGTGGAAATTCTGCTCGATCAGTGTGAACCATCATTAGAAGGGTTTAAATTGTTGAGTGGAACCGATCTTTGATATTGCTTCATAATATCCAACTCTCGACACATTCTTTGCTCTTTAGTGTCCCCTCTTGCTTCCAGGCTCTGTCTTTCATCATCTTCAAGCCATTTTTAACTCTTTGTCTCTCCCTGCTTGTGGCTTTCCGTCGTCTCGGGATGAATCTTACTTCGTAAGTATCCAAACTTCTTTTTCGTTCTTTATTGTTGATGTTAGGGTTTATTTATGGACAAAATAGTTAATAGATATATGGACGAGTTTAGGGAGTACTATAACATCCCCAACTGGGTGGAAATTGAATATGCCCCTATTTCTCACAGTGATTAGACATTGAGGATGGGCATTAGATTCACGTTCTTTTGTTGTATCAGGGGGTGTAACTTTTCCCCCAAATAACCTGTTTTTACACTTCTTTAGGTATTTCTACATAGTCCCTTCACAATGCCCACGAAACGTTTGGAAAATTGTTAATGGTGTACATAGGATCATCCAGCTCCATGGCACCAATTTAGGTCTCACTGAAATCTGCTATTATTATACCTTTTTTTAACGAGCTCGGGTCTCCTTTACCTAAAAGCAAGGAGTCCTGATAAGGTGTTGGTAGTTAATATACCTGGTTCCCATAAGGATTATTAGCAGGAAGTCTTTATTGCAAGAATTTGGTAGTTCCCTCACCAGATCGAGGGGACTAGGTACAGGGGACCTACGATTCCCTTCTTCGGGGAGGAATACATAAGTAGATATTTTTCTTGTATTTCTTTTTGACTTTTTATTAGTGTGTTCTTTCTATTATGTCTTATTTTTTTCTTTTTCAGTGAAGGTGAAGAACTTGGTACCCTCTTCCCACAAAATCTGAGCTGCTACGCTAATAAAATCTTTTTGAAGATAAGGTAACCTCTAGCTGACGGTGAGTATTCAAGATCGGCTTCTTTCCTTTTAGAGTACAAAAACACAGGATCCAACTTTATTTACCCGACCTGTTGATAGCATTCCCTACCTCGATATCCTAGGGACACTATTGGTTCCAAGACCATATCTTATAAGAAGGAAAGGAAGAAGAAGAAGGAGGACGAGTTGGTGAGAGAAAGAGAGAAAAGAAGAAAGAGGAAGAGAGGGTGAGGATTGCAGCCGAGAAGAAGGAAAATGAATAATAGAGGAGGAGAGAGGAGGTGAGGACAAAGAGAATACAGGCCTCATTGCTTCCCGTTTCTGCCTTGGTCGAGGGGCCCTTCGTCGATCTAACTCCTCAGCTGGCTCCTTTAGTGCTAGAGAGTGGTTTTTCCAGCTAACTGTGAGCAGTCGTTAGCAATAGGGACTGATATGTTTGCCTTGAAGGCAAGTCAGGGGATAGTAATGGTATGTCTATTCCCTTTCTTTTTTTTCTATTTTCTATAAAAAATTTTGTTATTCTCTTCACTCATGTTTTCTTATTTCTTTGTAATTCGTGTATGATTTCACCATCCTCTACTGCGGCCGTGATGAGCTAGCAAGGAAAAATTCTTAGCTCGAGCTGAACCTAAAAGATGCCATTGTTGCTAAGACATCTTTTGATCGTGATCTGACTGAAGCTAAGACTTCATTTGATAAGGAGAAGGAAGCATCCACCAAAGAACTGTAAGAGTTGTGGCAGTCTTATGATATGGTCATAACGAGCAAGCTGGCAGTTGTTAAGGAAAATAAGGTGCTCGCCGAGAAGATGAAGAAGTTGGAGTCTGAGTCATATGCCATCATGGAGAGCTCTTACAACGCTGGGTGGGCAGCATTATATTATGATGATGATGCCCGAATTGACTACATCAGTAGGTCCAACTTCAAAAAAGGTTGGGACAGGGCTTTACTTGCTACTAGGGTAGACGTTGAGTCCCCTCTCTTTGACGAGCATAACCCTAGTCCTAAACCTATCATAGGATAGGTTCCTACCTCTGTTGTTGACGAGGTCCCAGCTGCTCAAACTTTTTAGGGCTCCATTACTACCGATGCCCCCGTTGATTAGGGAATAGCAGTTGATCCTGCCAAGGGAGGTGCAGGTGGGATAGGAACAATCGAGGCTGCTGCACATAAAGGGAAAAAGTAAGCATCCTCACAATAGACTAAGGTTGTCAACTAGTCTTCTAGTGCTCCCTTGCATTTTTTGTATGGTTGTTGTTTTCTTTTTCTAGTCAATGTATTTGTATGCCACTCGCATTGATTTTAATGAAATGAAAGAGTTTTGATCATTTGCAGCCACTGATTTTTTTTATACTTATATGATTTGTAGCTCATTGACGTTGAGGAATATATCCCAACTACTTCTCGTATAGACGAAATTCTTGATATTAATGTGAGGAACCAAGTTCTTTGTGCCTTCATAAAATTTGCAAGTCTCTCCAAGAAAGGAACCAGGACTACAAGGACCAATCCGAGTTGGTTGCTAAGTTGAAAGATAGACTTGAGGAGATGAACAAGATTGGTGCTTCAGTTCAAGAAGAGGTAAATACTCTCAAGGCAACCCTATTATAAGAATTTGAAGTTAATTTGTTATGTGAGATGCTTTGACGAGAGAATGACACCTTGAGGAAAGAGATTGCTCGCTTAGGGGAAAACACGCCAAGCATTGTCCCACTAGTCCTCCAGGGAGCTTCATCATCGATGAGGTAGCGAGATGGAGCTATTATTTGTAGCTCGCAGAGGGAGATCGCCGAGCTAAAGGGAGATTTATACTGGGCATACGTGATTGCTGCTATACTTCAGCGAGATGTTGCCAGATTGAGGCATCTATTCAAGAATGGTCCTTGATAGGTCTGGGCAGAAGGTTATAACCAAGGCTAGACCGACGCTGCCATGAAGTTAAAGGAGGTTGAGGAGTTAGCCTTCGTAAGAGGATGGTTGAGTTCCCTCGGGGAGTTATAAGTCCCTAGGAATTATGTTCTCTAGTATCGGCATGAAATTTCTCGCTCGAATTTGATTCCAGATCCATTCAAGAGGGACAATTGATGGATTCCTATAGATGAAATTACGAGATACCTCTTAGAGCCGACCTCAAATAAGGTTTAGGATGAATTTTCCCCTCATCCAGATATTGGTCGAAGAGCGCGGGTAGCTAACTACCTCACCCAACGACCTGGTCCTCCTTAGGGTTCAAATTGATTTAGCGTATGTAGTTGTTTGTACATGTAACGATGTAATAAAATATTTATGTTTTGGGCGATTACCGACTAAACATGTGTTATATTTGACTTTATTGATCTCCCATTTAGTTATCTTGGGATTTTCTAGTCGAATAGATTTGACTTCGATAGAGTTATAAAGTTGATTGTCAAGTTAGTATCCCCCCAATCGAGTACCCTTTAATTTCACCATTTGATCTTACCTTACCTTTTAGGTCGTGTCGTCACACTACCTTAGGCCTAAGAAGGGCAGTGGTGAGGATACACCTGGTAACAGATAATCCACCCGAGCAGGATTTTTAGGCCAAGCTATGTTGGCGACCAACCTGGGTTGGTCAAGTTGCATAAGGATCCCCGCTAGAGCTTCATTTATTTCCAGGGGAAAACTAAGAGGTTAATTGTGCTTACAAATGCCTGAGAAGGGTCTTCACTTGTCGACCCTGCTAGCTATATCTTGGATAGTACAAGATTAATCAATGAGGTTAATCTTAATTGCACATGTTAAGAGGGGAGACTGTAACTTGGAAAGGATGCATATACAAAAATATATTTAAAAAGACCAATACTAATACATTACTTATGCCAAATAAGTTTTATTAATTAGAGAAGGATTAAAAATTCAACATTATGTTTTCAAGAAAATTAAAAAGAAATCTAGAAGTAGAATTTCTTCAAGTTGGCTGCATTCCAAGCTCTTGGTATCTCCTTGCCCTCCAGTTTTTCCAAATGGTAAGCTCATTGCAGTTCGTCGCTTATCACCTTGAATATTCCCTCTGATTTTGGTCCTAGCTTACCATCTGATCGCTTCACAACGTTGCCAAGAACTTTCCTTAGGACGTAGTCCCCAACCAGGAATATTCTGGGATTAACTTTTCTATTATAGTTCTTTGCTAGTTATTTCTGGTAGGCTATTAGTTTTACTAGAGCCAGTTCCCTTCGTTCATCGGCTAAGTCAAGTTTAGCGACTAATGCTGCATCATTCTGGCCTTGGTCTATCAGAGTGGACCTTATGGTAGGGAGGCCAGCTTCCAAAGGAATAGTTTCCTCCATCCCATACGTAAGTACGAATGGTGTTTGTCCAGTTGGTTGCCTAAGGGTGGTGCGATAAGCCCATAGCATATGGGGTTGTTCATGTACCCATGATACCTTGGCTCGCTCTAAACACTTTTTTAATCCATCGATCACCATTTTGTTGGAAGCCTCAGCCTGTCCGTTGCTTTGAGGGTATGCCATAGAGTTGAAGTAGTGCCTGATCCCATGGTCGCTATAGAAACCTTGGAAAAAGCCACTCTTGAACTGGGTTTCGTTGTCAGTGATGATAATCTTGGGGATCCCAAAGCGAGTGATGATGTTCCTCCATATATATCTTATCATGTCTGTGTCTCTAATTTTTGCTAATGGCTCTGCCTCTATCAACTTGTTGAAGTAGTCTGTTATGACTAACAGATACTTGCGATTATCGGCTATAGTTGGTAGAGGACCCACGATGTCCATACCCCATTGGGCAAAAGGCCATGGGCTGGTAAGTGACTTTAGGTCACTAGCTGGCTGGTGAGCCATTAGTGCGTGAAGTTGGCACTTCTCGTACTTTTGAGCATAGATTCTAGCGTCTTTCTACACGTACGACCACTAATACCCTTATTTTATTGCTCAAAAGGCTCTCAACCTACCCCAAATATGACTCCCATATATTCCCTTATGGAGTTCATGCAGGACTTGATTGACGTCCTTTGGTTGAACACACTGAAGGTCCAGTGAAAGATCTCTAATACAGCTTGCCCTCGGGAGATAAGTGAAAGCGAGAAGCTTTGACTCTTATTTGATAAGCGCTCTTCTTTTTTGTTGGTAGTACATCATTTTTAAAATAATTTATTACGAGGTCCATCCAACTAGGGGCTGTCTCGATCTGGAGAATGTGCTCTATGTTCGATAGTTCATTGTAAGGACACAAATTTCCAATTGAGTCCATATATAGTTTTGGCTCAATTCCGGACAAAAACATTTATTCATAGGAATGTATTTGATTGTAATATTCTCAAGCCTATGAAGTGTGTGTTGAAGACGTAGCGGCAAAGAATATAAAGCTTCATCAAAATGCCGATTTGCGTGCCTCGTTTCTACGTCATCAACTAAGGTTCCATGCTCCCAAGGTATGAATGTAACTATATTTATATAGGAGCTTGGAACAATAGTTATTGGGTGTTAGGTGTAATAAAAACTGCATTTTATTTTCAGAAAGAATCAATTAGAACTTTAAAATAAGTATATAAAAGTTTCTGGGCCAAAATCGAATTTTACAAACTTTCTGGTCGTTCGTTAGAAATGTCGTTCGAACGAGTTTTTCGTTCGAACCAGTTTTCGTTCGAACGAGTTTTCCAACGACCCTAAACTGGTCAGTCGTTCGATATGTCGTTCGAACGAGTTTGGTCGTTCTAACGAGATATCTAACGAGTTTCTAACGAGCCCAGGTTGGTCGCTCGTTAGAAGTCTCGTTCGAACGAGAGTCAAGTTCGTTCGAACGAGACGCCGGGCGGGAACAGTTTTGAGCAGTTTTTGGCAGTTTTCACCCACTTTCCCCACTTGGTTTTTAACCAACTTTTTCAAGACTTATTAAGGACGGGAAACACATTTTTCTAATCAACTTTTCCAACCTTGTTTATCTCCTAGAGAGAGTTTGAGAGCAAAAATAGTTTAGGAAAATGTTCAAGTTTTGAGTGTTGTTTTTTCAAAGAAAAATTCATATACCACTCTAGTGTTTACACCCAATAGTTGTTTATCCAAGCTCTATATATACATATCTTTACTTGGAGTTTTTGGCACCGGTTTTTCTCTACCGAATTCAAGAAGAGACGTTTCGGGTTTGCTTCTACACCCCATCACAAAGAAGACTTTTTGTTGAGATTCTACCCACACGGAGAAAGGCTCCATGCTTGGGTGACGGTGACCATATAAAGTCCCATCGGTGGATTCCGAGACCGCGGTGGTGTTCCGAGGTTGTTCGCTAGGAAGAGGTTTCTACGAGAAGAAGCGTCGAGGCTTGAGAGGGATCGAGTCAGTCGTTGTAAGTCTATCTGTCTTGTAATTGTAATTCCATATCTAGTGGACTTGTGGCTAGGGCCGTCCGAAGTTTTTTCCCGTCTTGGGTTTTTCCTCGTACATCTCGGCGTAGTGTGATATTGTTTAGTTTATCTTGCATCATAATTTAGAACGCATGCTTAGAATAAATTCAAGATAAAATTTGGTTTAATTATCACTCATTTAATTTGGGACTAAATTAAATATTGGGTAAATTTGGTTTATTCAAGTCATTTGCTAAAATTCAAGTCATTTGCCTTACAAAATAGGGATTTTGATTCTCATTTACTTTCACATCCTTCCTCTCTTGCTAAATTTAAAGGTTGAATGTGTTAGTGTTTGCATACTTTAGCTTTTGTACTTCATGCTATATTCACATGCTAAATGTATGCTTGTTTAGTCATTTTCTAGTCATAACCATATTTCATATCCCATGCTAGAAATCATGACTTGTTTATCTTTTTGTATTATATTTTGTGTTTGAATTAATTGAAAAAATATAAAAAGATTTTTGTTTATCATTTGTGTTTTATTTATTTCATTTAAGCTTAATGAAAAATACAAATGATTTTTTTTTGTTTGTCCTTTTGAGTAAATATCTATTTTTGATTAAAAATGTTAAAAACTCAAAAAGATTTTATTTTGTGTGTATTTTAGTTTGACACACTTTATGTGGCATATATTTGTGTTTGAATCCTATCTTTTACGCTCCCATGTGGCTAGAACTTTTGGTTTAGATTTTCAATCCTTAAAATGTTCTTTACCATGTTTTATATGGACTAGTTGGAGTTTGTATTGTTTAAATGGATTCTATTTCTATATGCCTCTTTTCACACATGCACGAGCTCTTTTGAAATCTTAATGTCACATGTTATATTTGAGCTTTTTGAGGTGTTCTCCTATCAATCTAGTCATCTACATATCTATGACCTAGGAGGACTAGTGCATGTCAAAATCCGTTGCATGTGAGATTTGTGTGAAAAATGAAAACATGATAAATTAATATATGCACGGGGAAGGGCTCCGAAAGGATGAATTAAATCCTTTGCGATAGTAAGCCACCGTTGATTGGATCTAAAAGAAATACGTGATCCAAAGGCCTAAAAACAGAATATTTGGCATTAAACAGAAAACAATTGCCAAGGCCTATGTTTGTTTGATATATTCATTCAAAAACAAAAGAATATATATGCTCATTGAGGGAGAATTGGATGGTATATCAACGGTTTGCACAATGTCCGTTTATCCTAGTTGTCTTTAATGTCATGACTCTATTTGGTTTGAAGAATCATCATCATGCTAGGCTTGTATGCATTGTGTATGTTTGTTCATCGAGTTCAATCTTTATATTGTCACATGAGGTTATATTTAACTGTGATGAAGTTTGCAATCAAATGAGAACTCCGTGAACGTTTCTTAAGTGTTTGGGTCTAAATTTAATTGTTGCTAGTACACACCCCTACACTTCCGTTTCCATATGACACATTTTTGCCATACGAGTGTGCAAACTTATTGTATTTTGTGTCATGTGTGTGTTTATATCTATCTATATATGCACGTACTTATTGGTATATTTATAGTATATATATATATGATATTTGTTTGTCTTTGCCTTGTTTTTATTGCCCATATGCTGTCATGTATTTTTTTAAGCTTCCACATGCTGTTTATTAGTTCTTTATCCTTTGCCTATTCCCGAACAAAAAGGGGGAGAATGATGATAGGGGGAGAAATGGTATCTCATCCTATTATTATCGTATCTTAGTTTGGGGGAGATTTATCTTAGGGGGAGACGTCTTTCAAAGTAGGTCAGAATTAATTTAGGGAGTAATGAATTAATTGCATTTAATATTTTGATATTCCCTATGCATTTGATGAGTTTGCTTAAGTGTGCAGGAATTATTCTAAAGCGGCATCTTTCAATGGCAAAGCGTTTGATCCTTGGGTTGAGTCAAGTTTGGGCGGGTTATGTTTTGTGTCTAGTGAGCTTGACGGCCCTTTAGGATTTTTTGTTTGGTTTTTGTCCCGGAATAGCCAAAGGGGGAGATTTGTAAGGACACAAATTTCCAATTGAGTCCATATATAGTTTTGGCTCAATTCCGGACAAAAACATTTATTCATAGGAATGTATTTGATTGTAATATTCTCAAGCCTATGAAGTGTGTGTTGAAGACATAGCGGCAAAGAATATAAAGCTTCATCAAAATGCCGGTTTGCGTGCCTCGTTTCTACGTCATCAACTAAGGTTCCATGCTCCCAAGGTATGAATGTAACTATATTTATATAGGAGCTTGGAACAATAGTTATTGGGTGTTAGGTGTAATAAAAACTGCATTTTATTTTCAGAAAGAATCAATTAGAACTTTAAAATAAGTATATAAAAGTTTCTGGGCCAAAATCGAATTTTACAAACTTTCTGGTCGTTCGTTAGAAATGTCGTTCGAACAAGTTTTTTCGTTCGAACCAAGTTTCGTTCGAACGAGTTTTTCGTTCGAACCAGTTTTCGTTCGAACGAGTTTTTCAACGACCCTAAACTGGTCTGTCGTTCGATATGTCGTTCGAACGAGTTTGGTCGTTCTAACGAGATATCTAACGAGTTTCTAAAGAGCCCAGGCTGGTCGCTCGTTAGAAGTCTAGTTCGAACGAGAGTCAAGTTCGTTCGAACGAGACGCCAGGGCGGGAACAGTTTTGAGCAGTTTTTGGCAGTTTTCACCCACTTTCCCCACTTGGTTTTTAACCAACTTTTTCAAGACTTATTAAGGACGAGAAACACATTTTTCTAATCAACTTTTCCAACCTTGTTTATCTCCTAGAGAGAGTTTGAGAGCAAAAATAGTTTAGGAAAATGTTTAAGTTTTGAGTGTTGTTTTTTCAAAGAAAAATTCATATACCACTCTAGTGTTTACACCCAATAGTTATTTATCCAAGCTCTATATATACATATCTTTACTTGGAGTTTTTGGCACCGGTTTTTCTCTACCGAATTCAAGAAGAGATGATTCGGGTTTGCTTCTACACCCCATCACAAAGAAGACTTTTTGTTGAGATTCTACCCACACGGAGAAAGGCTCCATGCTTGGGTGACGGTGACCATATAAAGTCCCATCGGTGGATTCCGAGACCGCGGTGGTGTTCCGAGGTTGTTCGCTAGGAAGAGGTTTCTACGAGAAGAAGCATCGAGGCTTGAGAGGGATCGAGTCAGTCATTGTAAGTGTATCTGTCTTGTAATTGTAATTCCATATCTAGTGGACTTGTGGCTAGGGCCGTCCGAGGTTATTTCCCGTCTTGGGTTTTTCCTCGTACATCTCGGCGTAGTGTGATATTGTTTAGTTTATCTTGCATCATAATTTAGAACACATGCTTAGAATAAATTCAAGATAAAATTTGTTTTAATTATCACTCATTTAATTTGGGACTAAATTAAATATTGGGTAAATTTGGTTTATTCAAGTCATTTGCTAAAATTGGTTTCGCCTAACTTTGGATAATTGAAAATTATGACTTAGGCAAATTCTAGGACTTGGATCTAATTAATTGGACTTAAACGGTTTAAGTGGGTAATAATTAATTTGGTATGTTTCATTAATTATTCACTTTTGTTTATGTTAATTTTTGAAAGTTGAACCATCACCTTTATATCGCTTCCGCATCATCTTTTGAGTTTAAATAAAAAGGAAATTTATTTTGATTTTAATTGAGAAAATCACCATCCGGGGGTTCCAGCTTTTTCAAATTGGTATCAAAGCCAAAAATGATAAATTATTTCGTTAAGATCCTTTAATTTTTGGCTAAAATGGAATTTTCCCCATTTTCAAAATTTCCTATTTTTGATGGTTCAAACTACGCGTATTGGAAAACGCGAATGAAATCGGCACTTAAATCTATAGATGAACGTGTTTGGATGTCGGTTGTTAACGGGTGGTCCCCACCAACTCATCTAATTGAAAATGAACGTGTTCCCAAACCCGTCGATAGATGGACCGAAAATGAGTTTAAACTTGCAAATTTTAATTCCCGTGGTTTAAATGCTTTATTTAGCGCTGTCACGCCGGATGAATTCCTACGCATTATGACGTGTGAGACCGCTAAAGAAGCTTGGGATATTTTACAATTAACTCATGAAGGAACGAGTGTCGTTAAAGCTTCTAAACTCCAAAACCTCACCACTCAATTTGAAACTATCAAAATGGATGAAAAAGAAACTTTTGACAAATTTTATGCTAGACTTTCTGATATTGTTAATTCATCCTTTAACTTGGGAGAGAAAATACCTGACGACCGTGTTGTAAAGAAAATTTTGAGGTCCCTACCCGATAGATTTATTCCTAAAGTGACCGTTTTAAATTCTTTACCCACTTTAGCCTCTACGAAATTAGAAGAGCTTGTAGGTGATTTACAAACCTATGAACTATATATGTTTCCCTCTAAAACTGAAAAGAAAATTGAAAAGGGTGTTGCTTTAAAAGCCCGAAAAGAGGTCAAACAAGTAGTAGAGAGCGATAGTGAAAGTGACTCGGAAGATATGGCTTTGTTTGCTCGCAAATTTAGAAAATTTCTTAAATTTAACAAAGATAAATTTAAAAATGATTTTAAGAAATTTGATGTAAACATGATAAAAGCGAGAAGATTTATAAAGCCGAGAGGATCCCTAAACCTAGTAATGACAATTTAGATAGGGACGAGTCTAACAAGTGTTTTGGTTGTGAAGGTTATGGCCATCGAGCTTATGAGTGCCCCACTAAACTAAGGAAAGAGGGTAAACGACCCACTGCATATAATGCAACCCTTAGTGATAGTGATAAGGAAGAAAATCCCGATTCCCCCACTAAGAAAAATTTTGTGGCTTTTATGTCTAGTCATGTGAGTGATAATGAGAACTCATCGATTGATGACACGATAGCACATGCCACTTCCAAGGTCATTGTTCATGATTCCCTTGTTTTTAATGATAGTGAGAGTGGAGAAGAAAGAGAGAGTGAAAATGAAGAAGAGGTTGATGTGAGTGAACTTCAAAATGATTTTCATGAATTATATAAAGAATCTATTAATTTGAAAAGAACTAATTTGAAGTTAGAAGCTTGCTTAAGAAAGAGTGTCAAGGTCATTGATGATAGTGCCTTAATAGAAGACCTTAGGACACATGTGAGGACTCTTCAAGAGAAGCTTGATTATGTAGAAGGCGAAAGAGATAGCCTTAGGGGTTTAATGGAATCCTTGAAAAAGGACCTTCTTGCTTTTGAAGAGCGAAATGTTTTACTAGAATCTAACATTGCAGAATTGGAAAATAAATTAAAAGATTCTAGTAATGTCAAATTTGATTTGGAATGTCGTTCAGAAAAATTAGATAAAATGTTAGGAACGGTCCAAATTAAAAATGACACTTGTGGTTTAGGCTTCAATCCTTGTAATGAATTTACTCATAATGCCCAAACCAATGTTTTAGGAGAATCAACTAGGAATACTTTTAAAGATCACTCCTTAAGTAAATCTTTTCGACATGTTCTCACTTGTACACATTGTGGTCGACAAGGTCATCTTAGGAAATTTTGTTTTGATCTTAAACGAATTCCTAGAAAATCCCATTGTAAAGTAACCATGGTAGCTAATGTTTCTACACCCCAAGATTGTCATTCTTCATTTATTTGGGTTAGGAAATCCGATTTGGTTGCCTTACAAAATAGGGATTTTGATTCTCATTTACTTTCACATCCTTCCTCTCTTGCTAAATTTAAAGGTTGAATGTGTTAGTGTTTGCATACTTTAGCTTTTGTACTTCATGCTATATTCACATGCTAAATGTATGCTTGTTTAGTCATTTTCTAGTCATAACCATATTGCATATCCCATGCTAGAAATCATGACTTGTTTATCTTTTTGTATTATATTTTGTGTTTGAATTAATTGAAAAAATATAAAAAGATTTTTGTTTATCATTTGTGTTTTATTTATTTCATTTAAGCTTAATGAAAAATACAAATGATTTTTTTTTGTTTGTCCTTTTGAGTAAATATCTATTTTTGATTAAAAATGTTAAAAACTCAAAAAGATTTTATTTTGTGTGTATTTTAGTTTGACACACTTTATGTGGCATATATTTGTGTTTGAATCCTATCTTTTACGCTCCCATGTGGCTAGAACTTTTGGTTTAGATTTTCAATCCTTAAAATGTTCTTTACCATGTTTTATATGGACTAGTTGGAGTTTGTATTGTTTAAATGGATTCTATTTCTATATGCCTCTTTTCACACATGCACGAGCTCTTTTGAAATCTTAATGTCACATGTTATATTTGAGCTTTTTGAGGTGTTCTCCTATCAATCTAGTCATCTACATATCTATGACCTAGGAGGACTAGTGCATGTCAAAATCCGTTGCATGTGAGATTTGTGTGAAAAATGAAAACATGATAAATTAATATATGCACGGGGAAGGGCTCCGAAAGGATGAATTAAATCCTTTGCGATAGTAAGCCACCGTTGATTGGATCTAAAAGAAATACGTGATCCAAAGGCCTAAAAACAGAATATTTGGCATTAAACAGAAAACAATTGCCAAGGCCTATGTTTGTTTGATATATTCATTCAAAAACAAAAGAATATATATGCTCATTGAGGGAGAATTGGATGGTATATCAACGGTTTGCACAATGTCCGTTTATCCTAGTTGTCTTTAATGTCATGACTCTATTTGGTTTGAAGAATCATCATCATGCTAGGCTTGTATGCATTGTGTATGTTTGTTCATCGAGTTCAATCTTTATATTGTCACATGAGGTTATATTTAACTGTGATGAAGTTTGCAATCAAATGAGAACTCCGTGAACGTTTCTTAAGTGTTTGGGTCTAAATTTAATTGTTGCTAGTACACACCCCTACACTTCCGTTTCCATATGACACATTTTTGCCATACGAGTGTGCAAACTTATTGTATTTTGTGTCATGTGTGTGTTTATATCTATCTATATATGCACATACTTATTGGTATATTTATAGTATATATATATGATATTTGTTTGTCTTTGCCTTGTTTTTATTGCCCAAATGCTGTCATGTCTTTTTTTAAGCTTCCACATGTTGTTTATTAGTTCTTTATCCTTTGCCTATTCCCGAACAAAAAGGGGGAGAATGATGATAGGGGGAGAAATGGTATCTCATCCTATTATTATCGTATCTTAGTTTGGGGGAGATTTATCTTAGGGGGAGACGTCTTTCTAAGTAGGTCAGAATTAATTTAGGGAGTAATGAATTAATTGCATTTAATATTTTGATATTCCCTATGCATTTGATGAGTTTGCTTAAGTGTGCAGGAATTATTCTAAAGCGGCATCTTTCAATGGCAAAGCGTTTGATCCTTGGGTTGAGTCAAGTTTGGGCGGGTTATGTTTTCTGTCTAGTGAGCTTGACGGCCCTTTAGGCTTTTTTGTTTGGTTTTTGTCCCGGAATAGCCAAAGGGGGAGATTTGTAAGGACACAAATTTCCAATTGAGTCCATATATAGTTTTGGCTCAATTCCGGACAAAAATATTTATTCATAGGAATGTATTTGATTGTAATATTCTCAAGCCTATGAAGTGTGTGTTGAAGACGTAGCGGCAAAGAATATAAAGCTTCATCAAAATGCCGGTTTGCGTGCCTCGTTTCTACGTCATCAACTAAGGTTCCATGCTCCCAAGGTATGAATGTAACTATATTTATATAGGAGCTTGGAACAATAGTTATTGGGTGTTAGGTGTAATAAAAACTGCATTTTATTTTCAGAAAGAATCAATTAGAACTTTAAAATAAGTATATAAAAGTTTCTGGACCAAAATCGAATTTTACAAACTTTCTGGTCGTTCGTTAGAAATGTCGTTCGAACGAGTTTTTTCGTTCGAACGAGTTTTTTCGTTCGAACCAAGTTTCGTTCGAACGAGTTTTTCGTTCGAACCAGTTTTCGTTCGAACGAGTTTTCCAACGACCCTAAACTGGTATGTCGTTCGAACGAGTTTGGTCGTTCTAACGAGATATCTAACGAGTTTCTAAAGAGCCCAGGCTGGTCGCTCGTTAGAAGTCTCGTTCGAACGAGAGTCAAGTTCGTTCGAACGAGACGCCAGGGCGGGAATAGTTTTGAGCAGTTTTTGGCAGTTTTCACCCACTTTCTCCACTTGGTTTTTAACCAACTTTTTCAAGACTTATTAAGGACGAGAAACACATTTTTCTAATCAACTTTTCCAACCTTGTTTATCTCCTAGAGAGAGTTTGAGAGCAAAAATAGTTTAGGAAAATGTTTAAGTTTTGAGTGTTGTTTTTTCAAAGAAAAATTCATATACCACTCTAGTGTTTACACCCAATAGTTATTTATCCAAGCTCTATATATACATATCTTTACTTGGAGTTTTTGGCACTGGTTTTTCTTTACCGAATTCAAGAAGAGATGATTCGGGTTTGCTTCTACACCCCATCACAAAGAAGACTTTTTGTTGAGATTCTACCCACACGGAGAAAGGTTCCATGCTTGGGTGACGGTGACCATATAAAGTCCCATCGGTGGATTCCGAGATCGCGGTGGTGTTCCGAGGTTGTTCGCTAGGAAGAGGTTTCTACGAGAAGAAGCATCGAGGCTTGAGAGGGATCGAGTCAGTCATTGTAAGTGTATCTGTCTTGTAATTGTAATTCCATATCTAGTGGACTTGTGGCTAGGGCCGTCCGAGGTTATTTCCCGTCTTGGGTTTTTCCTCGTACATCTCGGCGTAGTGTGATATTGTTTAGTTTATCTTGCATCATAATTTAGAACACATGCTTAGAATAAATTCAAGATAAAATTTGGTTTAATTATCACTCATTTAATTTGGGACTAAATTAAATATTGGGTAAATTTGGTTTATTCAAGTCATTTGCTAAAATTGGTTTCGCCTAACTTTGGATAATTGAAAATTATGACTTAGGCAAATTCTAGGACTTGGATCTAATTAATTGGACTTAAACGGTTTAAGTGAGTAATAATTAATTTGGTATGTTTCATTAATTATTCACTTTTGTTTATGTTAATTTTTGAAAGTTGAACCATCACCTTTATATCGCTTCCGCATCATCTTTTGAGTTTAAATAAAAAGGAAATTTATTTTCATTTTAATTGAGAAAATCACCATCCGGGGGTTCCAGCTTTTTCATTCATTTATCTAGTTGATACATGGATGGGAAAGTAAATCGATCTGAATTGTCCTCTTCAAGTTAGAGTTGATTACTGAGCTTAAGTCTACTAGGGCATCAACATGGTTATTTTCTCTCCTGGGAAACTGTTTGACGATGACGTGCTCAAAGTTGGCCATCAATTCTTTAACAGTGGTAAGACAGGCTGCCATCCTCTCATCTCTTGTGTTAAAATTGCCACTTATCTATTTGGAGACCAACTACGAGTCACTGAAAACTTGTACCTTCTTTGCTCTGAGCATCCGTACCTTTTGTAGGCCCATGATCGGTGCCTCATATTCTGCTTCGTTATTGGATGGTTCAAATCTAAGCCTGATTCCTTGCTCGAGCACTGCATATTCAGGGGTAACTAGCACGATGCCAACTCATACCCCTCTGTAATTGGAGGCTCCATTAACATATAACTTCCAGACACCTAGCTCTTTTGGGGACTTCTTCAGATGGTTGGTGCTAGCATGATCACAGTAATTTCTCTCCAGTGAACACAGCAATGAAGTCCGTGAGGACCTTACCTTGATAGCAGTCCTTAGTTAAAAATGAATATCGAATCTCCCGAGATCAACCGACCATTTGGACAGTCATCCCGAGAGATCCTCTTTCCTTAACACAATCTTGTAAGGGTAATAAGTAAGTACAAAGATCGAGTGTGCCTCAAAATTATGCTTCAATTTCCTCGAGGCTACCACTAATGGAAAGGCGAGCTTCTCCAATGGCAGGTATCGCTGCTCAGCATCAATAAGAGTTTCGCTCGCGTATTAGATCGGGTGCTCACTCCCCTCTTTCTCACATACCAATACGAAACTCACAGCGTAATCCGACACTTCTAGGTAGAGGTATAAAGGATCGTTCTCCTTAGGAATTATGAGTAAGTGGGGTCTGCTGAGGTAAGCTTTGAGTTCTTCTAATGCCTTCGAGCAATCCTCGTTCCACTCCACATTCTTACTTTGATTCAGTAGCTGGAAAAATGGTTGACATTTTTTGGAAGACTTCGAGATGAACCGATCTAATGCGATGAACATCCCTGTGAGCTTCTGTACATATCCTATAATTTAAGGAGGTTGTACCCTGTTAATAGTGTCAATTTTGTCTGGATTGGCTTAAATACCTCTCTTGCTGACCAAGTATCCAAGAAATTTTCCTGACTGGACACCAAAATAACACTTACTTGCGTTAAGTTTCATTCGGTACTTCCTGAGGATTTTGAAGGTTCTTGTTAGGTCAGAGAGGTGGTCATTTTTAAGCTTGCTCTTGATGAGCATGTCATCGACGTAAACTTCCATGGTGTTCCCCATTTGATTCTTGAACATCTTGGTGACCAACTACTTGTAAGTTGCTCCTGCATTCTTGATCCTAAAGGGAATAAGCTTGTAACAAAATAACCCAACAGTGGTTATGAAGGCATTTTTATCCTGGTCCGGCTCTATAGAGGGATTTGGTGATATCTGGAGTATGCATCCAAGAAGCTCATCCTCTCATGTGAAGCTGTGGCATCCACCAGCTGATCGATCTTTGGGAGGGGGAAGCTGTATTTAGGGCATGCTCTGTTGAGATCGGTGAAGTCGATGCGGACTCTCCACTTCCATTTGCTCTTGGGTACAACCACTGGGTAAGATATCCACTTGAAGAACTGGACTTCCTGTATGGATCTAGCATCCAGTATTTTTTCAACTTCCTTCTCCACTACCTTAGCCTTCTTCGGAGAAGTTCATCAAGCTTTTTGTTTTATTGGTTTGAAAGATGAATCGACGTGAAATCGATGACAAGCGATGTTAGGATTAATCACGGTCAGCTCATAAGGCTCCCATGCAAATACATCTAAATTACTCTGAAGGAGGGTCGCCAACTCTATTTTCTCGCGATCAGTGAGTGAGGTTCCAATCAAGAACTTTCTTTCCTTCGAGTTGCTACTGGTTGTGACTTCCTCTAGGTCCTCGACGACCCTTTCATAGGGGAGGAGCTTGGTCTCCTCCACTCCTGGTCTGGCATATTTTAGTTACTATTTAGAGGGCATCAGCCTCTTCTAATCCTCATTCTCTATTCTAACTTCTTCAACATTCTTGTCTGGTTTGGGATGGATGGCCGTTATAAAGAACTGTTTTTCCATCGCCTGATCTCCATGGATCTCCACCACTCTTCGTTCAGTCACACATTTAAGTTTCTGATGGTAGGTAGATGGGACGACCTTCATCGCGTGCATTCATCCTCTGCCGAGGATTTCTTGGTAGGGTGAATCAATATCAACCATGAGAATTTTGATCATTTTTTAGATGTTTCTTACCCGTACTGGCAAGACAAACTTTCCCAAGGGAATGGTTATCTTTCCAACGAAGCCAAATAAAGGAACGGTGGTTTCCTTTTGGTCAGCGACACTTAACCTTAACTTCTTGAACAGATCGAGATACATTACTTCGGATGAGCTACCTCGACGTCATAGTTAGATATCTTGAGTGTAATGATCAGTGCATCATGATGTGGGGTTCTCACTTCCACCAAGTACTCATGTGTGAACACAATATGCTAGTTGTATTCGACATCTTCTGCTCACCAACGCTTCCCAGCTTGTGTTTTGGCTGGATCGATCTGAAAAGCTTGCATTACTGCTGTAAGCTTTTTCACTTCCATCTGAGCCATATTTCCTTGAATCTATTTGAGGTCGTACGCCTCATGAATTACCGCGAACTCATGGCTGGTGCAATGGTGCAAGAGGACTGGTGCAAGAGGCAGGAGCTACGTAAGACAATCATGAAGGATGCAATGGCGACCTACTCTGATCAGTCGTCGATCTCATTGAACACCTCCTAATACCTCTTCGCGTAGTCTCTGAGGTTCTCCTGAGGCTTTTTCTTCATTGTCAACACAGAATCCATCTTCTTCAAATGGTACTTGCTAGTAATGAAGCGAGCTATGAAGAGTTCTGCCAGAGACTCAAAGTTTCTAATGGATCTGTGGTGGAGTTTCTCAAACTAATTTTGGGCCACATCGTGCAAGCTCGACAGGAAAATCTGGCACATCAATGCGTCATTATGGTTCCAAGGGATCATGGAATACTTATACTATCTGACATGGTCGATGGGATCAGTCTTTCCATCATAGATATTGAACATGTGCATTGCGAACTTCTTGGGGACTTTATCTTCTTCTATTTCCCTTGTAAAAGGGGACTTCATCTGGGTCCTGAGAGCTCGCCTAGCTAGTTTTCTTGTTGATCTGGCACCCCGATGTGTTGGGTGTTGGTCCATCTCTCTCTGGACTAAGTTTCATATATCATTATTCCTTCGGTATGGGCTTCTGTAATGGCGAGCTGGTTGTTGTTGCTCGGACCAATCGTCATCTGACCTGTGTACCACAATCCTTTGAGACCCACGCCTTGGGCTACCTCCTCTTCCACAAGATCTGCTCGCCTGAGGGCTAGGAGTTTGATAATGGTGTTTCCTCGTGTTACGATGGAGTTCTCTCTTCATCCTCTCCAGTTGCCTCTTTAAGCGGGAATTTTTGGCTTCCAACTTACGAGTAGCCTCCTCTTGATCTTAGATCATGTCCTCATAGGCGTCGATCAGCCTAAATATTTGTGTAGACCTAGTTGGCCCCTGGCTTTCTTTTGAGGCTCACTATTCTAGGCGAAGCCTTGGGTTTGAGCGACAAACTTCAGATCTAACCCTATGAGGGATAGGTTTCTCTTGAATATCCCACGGTTGAGGGGCATTGCTGCTGTGATCAGACATTTTAGGTTCTTGTTGGTGAAGGCTTTCTTAAAGGAAGAACAATCGCTTCCCACAAATGGTGCCAATTGCGGTGACAAAAAATCCCAACACAACTAATAAGTAAATGCAATTACCATAAAAATAAAAAACATGAACAAGAATAATCATAATCACACACAACACAAGATATGCATGGTTCAGCAATGTGCCTACGTCCACGGTGGGGTTTACTCGTTGTATTTCTCTTTTTCTACATACCCTTTGCCACGGCCCAGGGGTACAATATATATATGAAAATTAAGAGAGTGGGGGTATTGGATACCAACACACTAACCCTCTATCCCTTGAATATCTCCTTCGAGATTTTAGGGATAGACCGGGTCATTTCTTGTTAACCATCTTGAGGCTTCTAAATTTGGGTCGAGCGCTCGCTATTTTTAATAGGGCTTAGTCCGACTACTCCTTTGGTCCTAGAAAGAGGGAAGTGGTACCCACAATATATATATATATATATATATATATATATATATATATTTATGTGTGTATGTGTGTGTGCACGCGCACGCGTGCACCTACTAATGTGTATTATGATATAAAAAAAAGGCCAAAGTAAAGTTCCCCATAAAGGTTTATTTTAAAAACAACCCCAAATAGTTATAAAGTACATATTAAGAATGCCACTGCTTTAATCTTTACAAATTCTTATCTTTCAAACCGTTATTCAGAACTATACGTTGAACATACCATTGTGTTCGTAATGTCAAATAGAATACTTTTTGTATAAACATCTTATAATTGACACTACTTTAAACAAAGCCAAATTTAGTTCATTGTGTCAATTAAGGGTCCCAAATTACTAGCCACAAAACATTATTTTATCATATAAAGCGTATACCAAAAAATATTTCGCCAAAATTTAACATGTTATACTACAAACCAAATTATTCATTTTTCCTACTCAAAAACATTATATTATCGTTTTCCCCAAAAGTTATTTTAATAAATTATATCATTGGGCTCGACTTTTACATGAAAAATGTGTTGAACTATTAATCCACTACTCGAATATCCATGACAGTTTAATTCAATTATGAACCAAGCTAGGTATAGTGTTAACATTTTACCATTATACGTAAATAACAAATATTATAGATATATATACACTGGAAATATGTTTATTTTGAACTATTTATAGTAACCCTGTATTAAAAATCACAGCAACAGACATAAGAATCAACATGTAAAATTCAGTCAACAATCCCATGGAAATATTGGTAAGTGATTCTATTTCACTATTAAAAATCGAGCTTATGCATTTGAAATTACTACATTGTTTATATCACTATGTGATAGCCCCTGAACTCATGTTCTCATTTATGAACTCTTTTGTGCAGTTCCACTTTATCATGATTATTAATTATATCATTATCTCCTCTAAACTGGAGCCAACCTAAACATAAAAGGCCTGCAATTTTAGCAAACCCACTAATTTCAACAAATTATCCAGATTGCAGTACATCCCTGCATCATGTTACAACCATGATTTAAATTATTTTACCTTTTTGCAATATATCCCATGCATCTTATTAAAACCTAATTTCAATTATTATATTTGATTGGAGCATAGCCTGCCATTTTACAACCATTATCAGTGAAAACCCTAGTAGCATACCTTACAATTTAGGGATTAGATCCTGGTATACCACGCTTGTTCTAATTGGCCTATAGGACTCAAATGTTGAGTTCCTTGTTTTGATTACTTCCTACATACGTATAAGTGACATTCTAGATAAGTGTGCCAAGCTATTTATTATTCCCCAATTATTTGGGATTGCCTGTCCATATGTATTATATGCTTTGGGCGATATTGTAACGGTATGACTACACATTTGCATGCCCTATACACTATAATTTATTGGTTATCATATTATTGTCCGAACCCTTATTTATAACTCGATAACCAACATATCCAGTTATAATCACCATACTACTCTTTTATATATCGCAGGCTTTAATATTCCCTTATTCACTACTGTTCATATTTCCTTTCGCTTCATATTAATATAAGTTGTGTTATATTACTAGCATTTCAATCCCAATTATGCTATTAATATAAATTCATGTAGAAACACTGTTATGGAACTAGAATTATCTACTTGGCAAAGTTATGCTTATTCTTTTCATTCCAGTTATTTTAGCAGGTACCCATAAGCGATGATGAGCAGTTCAATCTAGGATTATATAAAGATCGGGAATAGTTTTATTTAGAGAATAGTCATACGAAAACAGTTGTTAGTTTGATAATGAGATACGTATATAGCATTATTTTAATACCCTGTAATTTTGAGGATTTAATATTTCATTATTTTTGGGAGATATAAAAATATTTAAATTGGTGAAACTTAATTTTATGATTTGGTGAATTTATTTGAGTGGGAAGAATTATGTATATTTGACGACTTTAAGTTTAATTGTTCGAAATTTTGTGTCTCGCATTTTGAGGTTAGAATTTGAGAATGTTATAAAGTATTTCGAATGACAATTCTGAGTGTACGGTTGAGTCTGAATGGGTCGAGATAGTCAGAAAAGAGTACCCAGAGGTAGTAATCGAGTCTCGGAGAATTTTTGGGCATAGTTGAGCCCACACGGGGTGATTTGGGCCATTTTAATTAGGCCCATATAGCTAACAACAGGATTAGGGGTTTTAACCTAATTAAGGGACTAGTTGAACGACAGTTAGCAATTCTAAACCTAGGGTTTGAGAGAAAAATAGAGAAAGCTAATCAAGATCCAATTGGAGATATTTGGGGACAAATCGAGGGACAAAGTGAAGGTTCATCATCAAACGATTCCCTACAATGGATCAGACTCTACGAACGATTCCAGGCAAGTGGTTAACTGTTGTGATTCATAAAATAAGTGATAACCAATTCATATTATAGTATGTGTATATGAAGATTCGTTTTGGGTATGTAACCATAATTAAAATGAGGTTTTTTTGAATTTAGAGTAATAGATAGATTTAATTACTCAATGGATGTTAATTTATGACTTGGGACTGTTAAGCTTGAATTATAGAGTGAATTACAGTATGTATTAGTGATTAAATTGGCTGAGAATGATGAGATCGAATTCGATAAAAATGAGACTCGGGTGAAAAACCCAAATCGGATATACCAGATTGTTATATAAATTTGATGATGAATTAAGGTCTCTAGATTGTTTAGAGCCTTTTCTTATGTGGAGGTATCGTTAGTTGTGCTTGGGTTGGAACATGGGAGGAGATAAAACCTTGGAGAAGTCGTTAATGGCTGAACAGAGGGGCGGAGAAGAAGCAGAGATGTTCGATCGATTGATCGATCGATGGAAGGGATCGATCGATGGCCCCAGATTTCTGGCAGGTTCTCCAGTTTATATATAAACGGGAAATCAGTTTAAGATTTTTCCCCTACTTTGTATTTACTGAGAAATTCATTTGTAGCACATATTCATTAGCAATTATAAGGGGATATAATTAGGTTTATGAGGGTGATAATTGTATGTCACTAGATGAATAAATTTTGGGAAATAATTCGTAAGTATTGAGTTTGGACCGAGGAAAAATATTCGGGTATTGTAGTTGAGTGGCAGTACATTATTAAAAGGATTGAGGTGTAATTAATTAATTATGGGGCGAAATATAGAATTGGGTATTAACGATGGTACGGGCCAAGTGAGTGAGTCCGGGTATAATGGTTGGGCAACACAAAGTATTAAATTGATTGATGTGTAAATTAATTAAATTAGAGTCGGATTGTAGACACTGGAAAGTAATAAATTATTAATGAGAAATTAATTAATTTGAGTTGGACCATAGACTCGGGAATATACAGGCTAGTGTGATGGGTTTTAGTACATGATAAAGCCAGGATTTATATTTTATATATATACGGTGTGGTGATAGTATATATATATCTACACACACACACACACACACACACACACTATATATATATATATATAGTGTGTGTGTGTGTGTGTATATATATACTTTGTGTGTGTGTGTGTGTGTGTATGTATATATATAATAGCACACACAAAGTACACTTTGTGTGTTCTATTAAATATCAGGGACTGTGTGTGTACTTTGTGTGTGCTATTAAATATCAGGGACTAGATATATATATATATATATATATATATATATATATATATATATATATATATATATATATACATACATACACACACACACACACACATACACATACACATACACATGTGTGTGTACTTTGTGCGTGCTATTAAATATCAGGGACTAGATATTTATCTAATTTATATACTCTAGTGCTATCATGGGAGGTTGCGCGATGTGGGTGAATCTCCTAGCTTGAGGAGTAGGGTGAGTATATCCCGAGGTCATAGCGTCTGGTCTATGGGTGGGGGGCTTATCTCACTTTCAGGGAAGGAATAGGATCGCCTCCACTACGTTTATATTTTTAGGAGAGGTTGGTGAGCGATTCCATCTTGGGTAACTAGGTTATTTCAGCACACCTAGGGAGATAGCACTTTAGAGGAAAATTATCTGACGAGGGTATACTCGGAGGGATGGATATACATATGGTACATGTGTGGATGTTTTTGTAAAAGTACGTATATAATGGTGTTAAATACTATATGCAGGTCATAATACAGTATGTGATGTATTTGTTTTATATGACTTGTGTCACAGTTATATGATATTATTTAAAAGGAATTAATTAAGTTAATTGGTGAAATAACTTATAACCCAATAATAATAATACTCTATTTAGAGTATAATAGAAAGGGGAGATTATACCAGGACGAGTTGAATGGGGTAGTACAACTAGGTGGGGTTAGAGTAACTGTTAGGTGTGCACATTAGTGGAGGGGTGAGTATGTCCTCAAGGGAGTGTGACACTACCTTAAATATGAAGCGCATTCATATATTTTTAATTCCTGCAGTTAATTCACTTGCTAAATATTTTTCAAAATGTTTTGGGTTCTAACCCTTGCTATAAAATTATTTTTCAAAACCTTTTAGGTGTCCAGCCATAAGGACGCCAGACTTGATATTATATTCCAGGGACACGAAACTGTGGCACGTGTGGATGCTAGCAGGAGTTTGGTTTAGATGCATCGTTCATTCCTTCCTAGAGTAGGAATCATTTATCAATTTTAGTTTTACTTAGGGCTTGTCTCCCAGACTTTCCAGTACATTTTTCAGATTTATTTATTCAGGTGTTGAATATTTGTATTGAACTATTTACTTTGGTGACATATGGTTTATTTGGCATGTAGTTGATTATTTATTCAGTTGATTTAATTCAGTCGTGGGGTATGACTCATATTATCTTTCCGCGTGTTATTGGTTGTTTAATTAAAAAGATAAAATTTCCCACCAGCTTTTTGGAATACTAGGTGGTTCGTAAGTTTTAAAAAGGTTTTCGATAGTGATGCTAAGGATGATCCAACTGGGATTCCTATTTTAATTTGGTATAGGACTGACCACCCGGTATTTTATTAGGCGGGGTGTCATAGATGGTATCAAAGCATCTGGTTCTAGTGTCCTTAGGATCTGTGCATCTTTTCACGTTTCAGCTTAATGTCCTTTAATGTAGATCCCTATCATATGATTGTTGTATTCTTATACGTATGCGCATTTACATTCTTCTACAAATTACTTTATATTTGATGGTGAACTCGTACTATTCGATTCTCATTTCAGATGCCGCCCAGAAAAGAGAGAGCAGCTAGGGCAGCAAGGGGAGATGAGACTAGGGAGGCTCATCAGGAGCCAGAGTTACCGCAGCAACTACTAGAGATGATTTCGGCTGCACAGGTAACTGAATTAGTGGCGCAGGCAGTTGAAGCGACAATGATCTTAATGGTAAGGTACTTTCCACGAGATCATCCACAGACATTGGTGGTACCGAATGTTCAGGCCCACCCGGGGCCGTCGGAGTGGCAACAAGTACAAGAGGGTTTTTAAAAAGGGCATCCACTAGAGTTTCGAGGGGGTTCAGATGTGGTGCTACCGTGTCAATGGAAGAGAGATAAACAACGTCTGCTATGCAGGGTAGATTGCAATGAGGTGCAGAAGCAGATGCTAAACACTTTTAGGTTAGTGGCAGAAGCGCTACAGTGGTGGGAGTCGATCACCACAGTTGAGGAAAGGGACACATTGACTATTATCGAGTTTTTGGTGTGGTTCGACCGCAAGTATTTTCTGCCCGCAGTTGAAACCCAAATGAGGAGAAAATTAAGAGATGTGACTTAGGGGGACCGTTCAATGGCCGATTACGAGGAAGAATTCACTTGTTTAGATTTGATTACACTCATCAAGATGTACCTCAGACATAGGGCCTTACCAAAGAACAAACTCCAAGCCAGATGACTGATGTCCTTAGCATCCATGTACTATCTAGAGAATGATGTCCTATTTAAGAATGGTTATTACTCAACACCTTAGCGATGTTTTATTCCTCCAAAATCTAAGTATTTCCTCAAAGATCTCCACAAATGTGGTTGTAGTGCCCATACTATCCCTAAGACCTTAGTCTATAATAAATTAATCCACGGATACTTATGGACCTCCTTAGGCAAATAAGCTAAAGACTTGGTAAAACATTATGATAAATTCCAGAGGTTTGCCTTCATTCCAATGCAGATAATAGATTAAATTGCCTCGATGCTAAGTAAATGGATATTTACTCAATAGGCATTGGATTTCTTAGGGCCTCAGTCTTTCAATAAATGTCAGAACAAGTTTTCCATTGTAGCGATTGACTCTTTCGCATCACTAAGACACCATTAATTTGGAAAATAAGTTAAAGTAACCAACTGGAACACCTTCCATAGTTTGGAAAATGAGTTCGATAATTCCAAATAAATATTATCTAAGGAGGTACCAACCATATTATGGGGTTATAAAACTACCGTCAAAGGTACTATTAGAGAAAACCCTTTTCTCCATGACCTATGGCAACGAGGCCATCATTCGTACTAAGATCGAGATAATAAAATAGGGGGTGACTCAGTTTGAACTAGATGTTAATGCTTATAGGCTTAAGATGTTATAGATGAGGTGTAAGATAGGCATGAAGCTTCATTGGTCATAATAAATGCCTACAATATAAGAAAAAACTGATACTTCAATAAGAAAGTTTTCCATAGAGTGTTTAAAGTGGGTGATTTTGTACTAAGGGAGGTCACCATTGCCACCCGAAATCCAAGCGAAGGAAAGTTGGGACCTAAATTGGAAGGCCCCTTTGTGGAGATCAAGATAGAAAGGCCATGTTGTTATTATTCGAAAGACATGGAGGGATACGAGCTCTATCACCACTTAAAACATGGAGCATCTCAAGAGATGCTTCTAATTATGTACCATATTCTTGACATGAAATGAAATGAACCTTTTTTCTACCTCAATTATCTCAGTTTAATGTTTTATGAGTTACCAAGTTTTATTCCTTATCTCTAAATAAAATGATTGAAATGCAAAGGACCTCAGATTAACTGCTCAGAGAACTACAAGTCTTTCAGCCTTCATTCTTAATGGATCTAAGGTCTTAAACGACCCAACAAGAGTTACAAGGCATTCTTCCATGGCTTGAATAAATAGTCTAAGGTCTGATTACCCCAAAGACTAAGTCACTCATCCTTGACTTGAATAAACAGTTTAAGGTTATCATCCTAAATATAAATAGGTCATAGAATCCTTAGTGAAACTTCATATTTTAAAATTCTAAGGCTCTCATCCTTAGTTATTTAAGTTCATAGTTCTTAGGGCCTTAATGTAACTTTGTTTTTTAAACGTCTAAGGCTTTCATTTTAAGTTAGTTAAATTCAGATGTCTTGGGACCTTTAGTGGAAATTCATATTTTAAACTTTTAAGGCTTTTTCCTTAGTTAGTTAAGTTCGAAGGTCTTAGGACCCTAGGTGAATCTTCATATTTTGGGCCCTAAGGCTTTTATCCTTAGTGGAGTGTGATTAAGAGGTATCTAGACCATTTATGGAATCTCTTAAAGCTTACAAAGGTTCTCAGACTTAGTTATTAATAATTTTGAGGTACTGAACCCTTGGCCGAATTACCATTTTAACTTCCACCTTCACATATTATTAATTTTTTTTGGGGGGAGGGGGGGGGGGGGGGGTTAAGAGTGGGTAAAAAATATTTCAGGATGTTCAGTCATAAAAAGGTGCAAGTTTGTAATTCCTTAGACTTTTATCCTTAGTTAGTTATGGTTTTGAGTCCGTATGACCCATAAAATAACCTCGACTCTCAGCTACCAAAATATCCATCCATACTAGATCAAGTTGCAAAAACCTGTGAACCTTGAATCGAACTTTAAGAATGCTTTCAATTGTTTTTTCCTATTTTAATAAGTAAATTTGCAGGGGATTAAAGGGGTTATTACCTACCTCACATACTCCAGATAAACATAAGAACAAGAAAAACTTTATTGGGAAACAAAACAAAAGAAACAATGAGGTAGAATAAGAAAAAAAATATCAAACCACAACCATTGTCATTAACAGATGGAAGGATCGGAAGAATTTCATCAACGACCTATGGCTAAAACATAGTGAAACTCTTTTAAGGTTGTGGTTTATAAGAGGCGTCTTCAAAAGGGTCTCATATTCCTTCACAAAGGGGATTGGCGGGATTTCAATCTTAATGGTTGGGGGAGAAGGGGTTTTATTATTAATTTTTTCATTTTTGGCTTTTAAAATGGAGGCCTCGATATTTTCACCATCACTACTTCTTTTACTATCAGAATTACTCTCAATAGATTAGGGATCCTCAAGGAAGAGTTTGGAGTCATCGAGCTCAGGGAGAGTATTTGGACATTTTTCTTAGAAGATTCAAGACCGAAAGAGTAAATATGAGAAAAAAACTCTAGTAGGTCTTAGAGTTCAGATAAGCATCCAACGGTCTCCTTACTGTAGATTTCATCTTCATGGAAGCTCACTATGCTTCATTCGAAGTCCAAATATCTCCTCTTGTAATTTGAGGCCCCCAATCATCAAATGATACCTACCAACATTGAAGTTTAAGAGTTTATGCATCAATCCTTTAATGTCCTTGGCCGCATGGAGAAATTTAACATTAGTTCCCTGAAGCTTGCAAAATGTCTTGAACGCCTTCCAAAGATTCCTAATTCTTTATAAAGGCCCCAATATTGACCCTTTCAGCCTCAACCAATGATTTTCGAGCAACAAAAAGTAATGAAGCACTATTCTAAATGGTTTTCCTGTTCAGAAAATGGGTTTTCTCCAAAGAGTTTATCTAATCCCTAAGTCTTGTCTATTCATCCTCCAAAGCATCCATCACCATCTATTGATTGCAAACCACCCGGTGAAGCTTAATTTTATATTCATCCCACTTCTCACCAATCAATAATTCATTGTTCCAAGCCCTTTTACCCTCTATGGCATTAGCCATAAGGGTTACAGTCAGATGTTAGGCTTGAAACACTGGGAAAAAAAGTGTAACAATAAAATGAATTGAGGAAAAAGGGACTATAAAAAAAGAAATAGAAAAAGTGAGAAGTTACCTTTCTAAGGATATGGAACAACTCCTTAGTTTTAGCTAAGGTCCCTCTACGCCTCTACCCCTTAGTATAGACACCATCTCAGAACTATTACTCTTGGTCAATCACATCAAGCCCTACACAGTAGAGCCATAAGAGTTCCTTTCTTCTAAGTAGGATGGTCGGGAGTACTAATCACTCTTAAGGAACCTCATCCTTTCTTGTCTAGAGACCTTGGGTTATGTCCCAAATTTTTCCCCCCTCATAAGATTTTAAGAATGTCCCACCCACTTCTTTCCCTTTCACTTTGGAATCTTTAGACTCTTGCACAAGAACTATTAAGACTCTAGGCTGAAATTCCCCTAGAATAAAATGTACACTCTAAGTTTCCCTAGAGGCCCCACCATTCTCTATGTTGAATAAACAGTACTCTCCATAACGGTGTTGAATTTTATACGCTTCACAACCTTTAGGCTCTTACCTTTGACCATAGAGAATAAAATACAGTTCAAATTTGATTAAAACCTTACCAAACGCCTTTGTTCACATTCATTTACTAGATCTATAATAACTCGAAGTTAGTAACTGAAGTCTAGAAAAGGAAATAGATTGAGATAAAGAAAAAGGTCGACATGCTTACTTGGTGAAAAGTTGGAGTCCAAAACAACCCCTCTCTCCAAAGAAGTCAGAACCTCATCTAAACTAAGGGAAGCTCTGTACCATCTTTGGCCTTCCATCTTCACCCTTGCTAGTATCGGGCACTTCAAAAGCCTCGATAACTATGATTTCCTTTTATTTGGGTTGAAGACAAAAAGTTTGTCCCCTACCGACTATTCAACGGGAACTACAACTTCAGGTTGAGGTCCAAGACCATTTTTATAGAGATAATTCGGGGTGACCAAAAGAGGATGAATGTCAACTTGATTGCCTCCACCAGACTATCATCTTCTTCCTCCATGGGTTCAATAGACACTATAATAGAAGAAATGTTAATATGAGTCTTACCAAAATCTAAACAAAGATTCAAAAGTAAAATAAGTCTTAGCGAAGGTCAGGGAAGTGAACCAGAAAGTAAGGTAACCAATCTTCTCCATCGAATTTTAGTAGCCCAAGATTTTCCAAAGTAGAAGAACTTCTCCTTCCATTTTTTAGAGAATTGTTCTTATCCCTCACAAAGACGGTACGATCTTTGAGGGAAAATTACTTTTGACCTCGATTATTGGTCTTACATTATTGCTAAACTCGATAAATCTTAAAGAACTAAGAAGGAGTGGCGTAAAATTTTCCCCTACTAGTCTTTTTACAAAACAAAAATGGTGATCATCAGAGATTTCAAAGCTTTAGCCACGATCTGAGAAGGGGCTATATCGATGAATTTATATATTTCCACTAGAGGAAGAGGAAGTGAGAATTTAACTCCGTAGGTCATAAACACTTATTGAATAAAATAAATTTTAGAACCAGAGAACATGTCATCTCATCAAGATTTGTAGCCCTCAGAATCACAGTTTTATGGACCAGGTATTGCTCTGTGATCCGTGAGGCCACCTGGGACCCACGAGATAAAGTAAGGTTCTTAACCCCCAATTTCTGGATAACTTGGGTACCATCCGTAGTGGCCATAATGGAGGCTAGGAGGATGTTCTAACCCTTGATAGTATATGGAAGGAAAAAAGGCGTGGGGTCCCACCGCATATAGAGAAGTGGGGTATAGAACTTTATAAGGAGAAATGTTCTTAGATGGAATTTTTCCATGAATGAAAAGAGGAAATTATTGGTAAAAAATATAAAGCTCAGAAGAAATAGAGGTAGTTTTAGAGGAAAGGGTTAATATCCGAAACTAGTTTGAGTTTCATCCATACAATAGAAGGAGAACCACTGTTCACTGCTTCTTATACTCAATGTAAGCTATTTTCCAATGAAATGTCATAATGATATGAATCTTGATGATTAGTTACTCCTTTACCCTTACTCGTTAAAATGGATAGGATTAAAATCCTTACAAAGAGAAATAAGGAGCTACTGATGATACCACATATAAGTGTTCTAGAATTTCAAAGTTTCACAACCTCCTACTTTTACATGTTAAAGAGATGAGGTCCGAAGGTCTAACAAAGACCTCTTATAGACCAACGTTGACCCTCAAAGACCATGGTTACCTTATAGAAGCTCCTAAAACAAAATTAAATGTCCTAGGAGCCTCGATATTATCATAAGAAACTCAATTTCACTATGCAATCATAAAGACATAGCTCAGAGACCTCGAAATAAATAACCTCAAGCTTCGGATCAACATAGTGGATCTTTATAGAATAAGGATGGACCTATTTTAGGACTTATGTCCCTCTTCCATAAGTAATACCTTATGATACATCGTATAAACATGGTGAGACCATCTCAAGGAAACCTTAGTCATTTCTAGACCCCGTAGACATTGGTCCAACATCTTTCATCTTCTTTGGAAGGTAGGTAAAAGGTACATACATGGTTTGACCTACTACCAATACTTACTCCCAGCATATTTGATGTCTGAAATCTTCATTAAATGCTCCCATCAACTCTCATACACCACCTACAAGACTTTCACCTACACGCCACCATATTATTATAGTCGTCAGGACTTAAGAAATCCTCAACCATAGCAATTGCACATTATTTTATGCTCTATTAAATCATTGTTAGTAGAACATAATAGAAGGCTTGGACTAATTCTAACATCTCATACATTGTATTTTTTATTCCTAAAATGGTTTTGATAACCCATATTTGCATGCATTAAAATAATTAGGTAAGATTAATTGTGCTTGTGTAACATGTAATGTCACTATATACATTTATATGTGTGATGTAAATAAAATTTGAAATTTAACTTAAGACATGGTAAAATACTAATTAACTATTTTAATTATTGGATGCGGTTATGAAAACCATGCCCTTACTACATTAGTATTTCATAATCGCAGTTTCATAGAGGCCATTTTAATCTTCACAATAATGTTGAATTTGAAGCGCTTTACAACTTTATACCTCTTCCCCTTCACCATAGAAGGTGGAGCAGTGGTCAGATTTGACTGAAACATGGCCGACCTAATTGGTTCATGTTCATATTCTAACTCAATAGTAACTCAGAGTTAGTAACTAAAGTCTAAACAAAGGTAATGGATAGAGATAAACAAGCATGTCAAAATGCTTATATGGAGGGCAATAAGAGTCCAAAGAAACTATGGTCTCCACAGAAGGCAGAACCTCATCTAAACTAAGGGAGAAGCTTAGTCCCTTATTTCTCCTTATCATATTTCCCCTTTTTAGTCTCATACACCTCATAGGCCTTAGGAACTATGGCTCTCCACATCTTCTGGACCAAGAAAAAAGATTCGGCCCCTACCGACTCTCCAATAACCATCTCTAGGGACCCATGAACAATAGCTTTGGGATAAGGTCCAATACCATTTTTATAAAGATGATAGAGGATGGCAAAAATATCAAAGGGGATGGAGGCCAACTTGATATCATCTATCATCCTACCAGTTTCTTCATTCATAGTATCAATAGACGCTATAATAGAATAAATGTTAATAGAACTCCTATCAAAATCTTAACAAAGATTTAAAAGTAAAAGAAGTCTTACCCAAGGTTATGTAAGTACACTAGAAAGTAGGGAAACAATATTAACAATTGGATTTAGGAAACCTAAGCTTATCTAACGAATAATAACTTATCCTTCCACTATTTTGGAGTATTGTTCTTATCAATTACAAAGACGGTACGATATCTGGGTTCAAAGTACTTTAGACCCCGATCATTAGTCTTATTATACTGTTGGAATCTGAAATCTTACAGAACTTAGATGGATTGATGTAACATTGTCCTCTAATAGTATCTTTACAAG
Source organism: Sambucus nigra (assembly GCA_949130495.1). Taxonomy (NCBI): domain Eukaryota; kingdom Viridiplantae; phylum Streptophyta; class Magnoliopsida; order Dipsacales; family Adoxaceae; genus Sambucus; species Sambucus nigra. Next base: position 525,791,594 of record OX422209.1, read on the forward strand.
ACAAATGGTGATCATCGGAGGTTTTAAAGCATTAACCATTATCAAAGAAGGGACTACACCAATGAATTTAAATATTTCCACCACACGAAGAGGGAGTGCAAACCTAACTCCATAGGGCATAAAACATTTATTAAAGCATATAAATTTTGGAGCCATATATCATGCCCTCTCATCAAGATTTGTAGCCCTCAGAATCACAGTTTTGAGGATCTGATATCTCTCCCTATTTTCCACCAGGCCTTGCTCTGTCACCCATCAGGCCACCTGCTCCCCATAAGAGAAATTAGGTTTATTATCCCCCAATTAATGGATAACTTGTATACCATTCGGAGTTTCCCATGATGAAGGTTGGGAGGAGGTTCCACCCCCTTGACCAGCAATGAATGAGAAAGAGGCATGGGGTCCCACCGCAAAAAGTGGGGTGGGGTTTAAAACCTTATAAGGATAAATGTGCTCAATTGGGATTTTTCCAAGAAAGGAAAGAGGAAATTATTGGTTGCAAATATAAAGCTCGGAAGAGAGGTAATTCTAGAGGAAATGGTTAAGATCTGAAACCAACCTACGGGGTTCATTTATATCTAGACATGTCTAGGAGAACCATTTTTCACCGCCTCTTATATTTAATGTACGATACTTTCCAATGAAATCTCATAATGATAAGAATCTTGATGATTAGGTACTCTTCTTTCCTTATTCATTAAAATGGATAGGATTGAAATTATTGCAAATGGTAACAAGGGACTACTAATGATACCACGTATAAGGTTTTTGGAATTCCAAAGTTTAACAACCTTTGACCTTCACCTACTAAAGAGATGAGGTCCTAATGTCTAACAGATACCTCTGTCCGACCAATTCTTAGAATTAAAGACCATGGTTTTTAGAAAGTCCTATAATAGAATTAAAGGTTTTCGTAGCATCACTATTATCATAAGATGCTCAGTTTCTTTATCCAATCATAAAGGCTCAGCTCAAACACCTCAGAATAATAAACTTCAAGCTTCGGATAAATGTAGTGGACTTTTACGCAATAAAGAATGACCTATTCTAGGGCTTTTTTCCTTATTTTATAAGGATTCTCTTATGATACATAAAAAAAACATGCCGATACCATATCCACGAAACCTCGGTCATTTCCAGACCACCTAGACATTTGTATAAGGTCTTACATCTTCTCTGGAGGGTAGCTAGAATATATATACATTGTTCATCCTATAGCCACTAATCACTCCCACTAGGATTCATGAGTCTCATCCATATTAATTGCTCCCATCAAATACCTTACACCACCTACAAGCCTTTCACAAATAGTCCACCATATTATTGTAATCGTCAGAACTTAGGGCATCCCCAGCTATAGCAATTTCATGTTGTTACATACTCAATTAACTCATTATTAGTAGAACATAATAGAAGGATTGGACTAATTCTAAGATATCGTATATTGAATTTTTTTTTTATTCCTAAACTAAATGTGATAACCCATATTTTCTTGCTTTTATATAATTAGGTATGATTAATTGTGCTTGTGTGATATGTAATGAAAATATTTAAATTTATATGTGTGATACAGATAAAATCTTAAATTTGACTTAAAACATGGTAAAATACTAATTAACTATTTCAATGTGACTAAGTGTTATGGTGTTTGTGGAATGGTCATGGATTTGATATCGAAGATTTCCTTATTTGGGTAATCCACTTGGTGTCAGTTCCCAATGACCATGAAGGGCTCCCTATAATGCCATGTTGCACCAAATTGATAAATAATTAAATAAATGACTTTTGGACTTGTACAAAATTATTTAATAAAATTGACAAGTTAAGGAAATAATTTATAATGGGATAATTTGTTCAACTTTCAAGATGCTTAAAATGGTCATTTTTTCTTAGAATATTGGGTTTTAGGCTCATGGGCTTAGTACAAGCTTCGGGTATTGTTTAAGTCATTTGGAGTTGATTATTGGCTCTTTTATTTAAGGCCCACTTAGGGCCCAAGTACTATTTTAGGATTAGAATGTTTTAATGAATCACTAGGGATCTCATAAGACATATATCATAATTAGGGAATCGTCCTAATTCTAAATAGAAAAATTGAAGAGAAAAGCAAAAAGTTAGAAGGATCTTGCCTTGTTTTCTACACCAAATTGATTGTGACGAGTTTATTTCGAATAGAACTGTGAATTCTATTCAGTTCGATTATGTTTATCCATGTGAATATAAATAATTTTATTTTAATCTGATTTGAATGATTAAATTGATGAACTTCCTATTTAACCTAATCTAGTTAGTAATTAGGTTGAATCTCCATTTTTATTTGATTGATCATGAATATGACTTATAATTGTTAGAAAATGATTAGCATGTGTTTTCTATTGTAAAACATAAAAAATCCCTCTAATTATATGTATTAATTCATTGAAATTGTGGGCTAAATGAGGATATTAGTAAATTTAGAGTTATTTTATGAGAAAATAGGGTTTCATTTAAAACTTGATATAAGACTTAAGATTAATGGGTTGTTCCAGTCGTTTATATTATGTGGATTAAGTGTTCGAATTTTTTTCGGATTTTTATGGAGGTTTTTAATTCATTAATGGTAATTTTGGAAGTTAATTTAGGTATTGGAAAAGATGAATCTCGTAAGGGGGAAACTCAAATAATTTTGTACATCGGTCGATCAATGGCCAGTCGATCGATCATGCCCCCAGAATTTTGGAAATTTTTCTTTGTGTTTTGATTGGTTGGATTATGGGATTTAGGGTTAATTTGGGGATGACCTTTAGTCTAATTTTATTGTTATTAACATGTTCATATGATGGCATTAAGGGTTCTAATTTGAGTAATTTTTTGTTACCTAACATTAAAAAAAATTATGAAACTGAATAATTCATGTTAGAACTAGATTTCCATGAATAAAGTAGGATTTATTCTCTTGTATTATTTGTGAAATGCATACCATGCGTGAGTGGTCGTGAGATACTAACTAGGAGGTATTCCATATTGGGGAGCATGAGAGATCGAATGTGATGGTACTGCAGTAATAGAGATGGTCTTATGAAAGTCATTTTACCCCGTGTCATATGCCTACGTACCTATACCTTAAGGGGGTTTCACGGGGGTGTCATCATATAGTCTTGGGTATGGTAGATTATATGAATGGCGGGAAAGCATAAAGATTTATCCCTCAGTTATCATGATATCTTTAGTTTGGGGTAAACTATGACTCTGCCCAGTATGAATGAGTGAACCTTGAAGGCATTAAGGATAATCCTTCATTATTTAGGGATTGAGTGAGAGACCATTTATATATTATGTTTCGATGATCGTGGTCATGTTGATATTAGACTTTGAGATTGTCTTACTTATTGTACACATTTGAGGTGATTATTGTATCGATTATTATAAACCCATCCATTGTTATATCTGAATTGTGTAGAATGATATTTCATCATGGGTTCACCTGGGATTGGGCTTTTAAAGGCATGTTATAACTAGGATTTATTGGGTTGTGATGTAAAACAAAGATATATATCTATGATTTATCCCAACTTCGGTTAAACTCTTATTCTTCGTAGAATTATTGTTAATTTTTTTGTGGACTATACATTTCAGAACCTAGACTCCCATTGTTGCCTTAACCGTGATTTTGATATTCACATCTCATCTTTGTTGCTCATCTTAGTTTATAGATGTTATTGGCCTACTTTCTTATTCATTTCCAATTGATTGATAGCTTAGACTAGTCAAATATTTGTAGTATTTTTATATTGTTGTTGGTTAGGTTACATAAGACATTTGTAGAGTTGTTATTATGTAGGAGACTTATTTGCTTTTAGTATCGTATCATATTTTAATGGATGTGATACTTATAGTAGTTTATTATTTCATTTAGTATAATTCATTTTTGTTCATGCTTAGAATGATACTTAATTGTTTAGACTTGTTCATTGTTTAATTTGGAAATGATGAATCTATCATTAGATTTTATAGGGTGTCACAGCTGGCATCAGAGCATTCTAGGCTCTAGTGTCATTAGGGTCTTGAGTGCGTCTATCGTTATTTTTGCATTTCATTATTTGATACTTTAGAGCCTTATGTTTAGATTTTGTACTCTACTTATCATGGGTCACTAATATGATATTGGTTACAATCTTTTGGATACTGAACACTCGTAGACGACAGGGACATTAGCGACCGATAGAGAGCATCCAGTCGGAGGCAGTTTTACCTAAGCCACAACTACAGCGTCCACCACCACCAGGGTAGATGCAAACTTTAGAGCCTAGGAACTTTGATTCCATCATCACCCAGAAAGCGGTAGTGACTATGGTCTCTATACGACGTCAGCATCCATTGCCACTACATATGGATACACCTATTCCTTTCCCTCATGCCACTCATTTTTTGGAGCATGCCAGGATTACCTTCGAGAAGGGGACCCTCCAAATTTCATGGGAGCCACTGATCCAATAGTAGCACTACTATGGAGGCGTGATATTAAGAGACACTTGTGAATAGTGGAGTTTACTAAGGTTCAGAAATAGTTGCTTATGAGTTTAAGGTTGATTGGGGGTGCATTGTACTTATGGGAGTCTATTACCACTGAAGAGGGTAGGTCATAGTTGACCGTAGCGAAGGTTTGGACAAAATTTAAGGGGAAATATTTCCCACTTTCTCATCAAAAGAAGTTAAGGGCTTAGTTTGACAAGTTGACATAAGAAGATCAGATAGTCTTGGAGTATGAGAAATTGTTCACTCTCTTTGTGCATTTTTCATTAGAGATTAATATATCCAAAGAGCTGAAGATGTATGGTTTTGTATGAGGTTTGACGTTGAGGATAAAGAAGGTATGTATGGGAAATATGTCGTTCCCCACTTATACCCGGCTGGTGGGTATCGCACTACTTCATTGTGATGATCATTATGACTTTCTGAGAAGGAAGGGTCCGACGAGGGAGAAAGTGGGAGGTTGCTAACGGCCAAAACCTTGAGAGGTTGAAGAGTCGTCCCATAGGTAGGGAGGCTATAGTTAGCATCAGAGAGAATTATAAAAAGGGCATCATCCCCCTAAAAGGTTTCATGGTGAGGACTCCCGCCGATAGGATAGGCAAGGGCAGGGCCACCTATGCCACAGTCATTATGGACATCAGAGCTAAGCACAGAGACAGCATGATAGGCCTCGGGGAAAGGGCATTAGGGTCACCATCATGGAAACCCACTACTTTAGGAAGTTCCCTAAGGGGCTTCAAGCAGGACCAAGAAAGTTTTAACATGAGTGTCAACAGGAACTTCCCGTCCCATCTCAGTTTCAAGATTTTCCACTTGCACCCCATATATGTCTTTACCTCCACCTAGGGATCAGGCACAGAGGCGCATACAGCTAAATCATGGATGTGAATTCGACATCTATCAACCAAACCATCCAGTATAGCCTCGACCTATTAAGGCTATGTTTTACATTTATGGTAGTTAAGCACAGGTAGTTTTTGATACGGGAGCGTCGCATTATTTTACTAGTTGTAGATTTGATGTTACGTCAGGTATGCACTCAATATGTTTATGCATATGGATGCCCCAATGGGGGGGATCTAATTTACCCCAGGATTATAGGGGCGTGTGCATGGAAAACAGGTTATTTATGTTTCTAAATCAATTTGTTGATGTTGGATATGTCTACATACGACGTTATATTATTTATGGATTGGTTAGCGACGTATCATGCGCATATTGATTGTAAAGGGGAGTTTATCATGTATATTATCCTAGGACATGAGATGTTCCTTATCGCTATTACTATACATAAGGGGGATTCTAACATGCATCTCCAAAATATTATGGTGAGCACATATGAGGAGGTCTGAATGTCTTCAGACTTGATACATTTCATCTATGTTTTCGTATTTATTTATGAGGTGCTAGGGTTACCACCTACGAGAGAGATATATTTTTGTATTGATTTGGCTACGGACACCCGACCCATATCAAGAGCACCATACCATATGGTTCCATTAGATATGCCAGAATTAAGGGATCAGATCGAACAGTTTTTAAGTCAGGGTTTCATACAGAGTAGTATGTCTCCATAGGGAGCTCTTATGTTGTTTATAAATAATAAGGATGGGTCACTCCGAATTTTTTTAGATTAGAGATAGTTTAACAAGGTCACGATACAGAATAGGTATCTGTTACCCTTTATCGACATTATATTTGATTAGCTAAGGTGCACATCATTATTTTTAAAGATTGACTTGTGATCGGGTTATTATCAATTATGAATTTTGGAGGATGATATACCGAAGATGAAATTTCTCTCATGATATGTTTCATATAAGCTACAACACTGACTAACGTGCCAACGATATTAATGGACCTAATGAATTGAGTGTTTCAATTGTACTTTGATCAATTTGTGATCATTTTCATTGACGATGTCCATGTGTATTTATAATTAGATGAGGATCATTGTGCAACATATAAGGATTTTTGTATAGATGTTTATAGAGAACATTTTATATTCCAAGTTCTCCAAGTACGGGTTTTGTCTCCACAAGGTTTAATTTCTAGACAACATTGTGTCAGAGGCTAAGATTTCTGTGAACCCTACCAAGGTGTCAATGATTATAGATTAGGGAGGGCCCATAATGCCTATGAAGATTTGGATCTTTTAGAGTTTGGGAGGGTATTATAGGAGGTTCATTCAGGGGTTCTAAAAGATTGTTCGAAAATTGACTATCCTCACCAAAAAGAGGTACATTTTCTTTGGAGTGTTGATTGTCAGTAAATGTTTAATAAACTCAAGTAGAAGCTCACGACCACGCCTATCCTTGATTTTCCTGAAGATGGAGTCAAGTATATTGATGAACCATATCATGGAAAATGAGGTGTTTTGATGCAAGAAGGGATTCCTATAGCTTATGCTTATCGCACAAAGGAAACTACCCTCCCCATGATTTGGAGTTGACAGCGATCGTATTTACCCTTCGTATATGTAGACAAATTTTTTTGGGTGAGAGGATCTCATTATTTTTTAATAACAAGAGTATCTAATATTACAAAGAGACCTGAACATGATATAGAGGATATGGATAGAGTTTTTGAAGGACTTTACAACTTCTTGATCTAATAACACTTGGGGAAAGAAAATGTATAGCAGATGCTTTAAGCCATAGGCTGACAGTTATTTTAGTCATTTTGTGGGAGGAACATGGGGATTACTTGCCATATTTTTGGGCAGAGAGGTGGAGTACCTTGAGACAAATTGACTTACGGATGCCTTCGTGGTAGTAGTGATAGTTACTTGGCTATTGTATCGAGGGTAGTTCTGGCCCATGAGTCAGACTCCTTTTTCCAGGTAAAAATGAGAAAGTCATAGTGTGTGGAGTACTTTCTTCAATATTGGATCAGATAAAGGCTTACAGTTCCAAGGACAACTACCCAAGGATATAGAGGTACGAAAGGAATATTTTTCGGAGGCATATGGTTTGTGGTATATGATACATCTCGAAGGGGGTAACATGTACTAAGATATGGGACGATCGTATTGTTGGTTGAGAATGAAGAGAGTTATGTAAAATTTTATGTCTTGGTGCAGCACTTAACAACTAGTAAAGGTGGAGCATCATAAAGTGCCAGGGGAGTTACAGCCGTTAGAGGTCACTCGCTGGAAATGGGAGAGCATCTCCATAGACTTCATTATGCCATCATCAATATCTATAAAAGGTCACAATTTTATTTGGATCATCATTGATAGACTAGAGAATGGGCCTCATTTTCTACCACTCAAGACAAATTACACCATGGAGCAGCATGCCAGATTATTCGTGGAAGATATTTGAGACTCCACGGGGTGACATAGAACATAGTGTTACATAAAGAAAGAACTTTCATTTATTAATTTTGGAGGGGATTTCGGTATAAGATAGTGTAGTTGAGTATAAGCACGACTTTCTTCCCTCAATCAGACGTTCGGACTGAGTGGGTGATTTAAATTTTTGAAGACATGATTTGAGCTTATATGTTAGACCTTTAGGGGAGTTGGGACATGCACTTTCGACTCGTAGAGTTTTCATGCAATAATAGTCACCATCAGATTATCGGGATAGCACCTGTAAGAACATTTTGTCCATTATTTATGGGTATGTCATAAGCCGTTACATCGTTGAAGAAATTCAAGAAATTCAAGATCACATCGTCATTAACGGATCCAAATATCAAAGAATTCAAAGAATCAATTTTTTGGTCACCCGGACCGGTCCGCCTATTTTAAAAAGGAACCGATCCACACCGAACCGATCCGTCAGTTTAAAAAAAGAACCTATCCGCCAACAGACCGATCCACCTCAAGTCGGACCGATTCGTTATGATTAAAACCTGCTGACCCCGAACCGATTGTGAATCGAAGAAGCCCTATTAAAAAAAGAACCGATTTTACCTCGGACCGGTCCGGATAAGAAGCGGATCGGTCCGTTTAAAATAAAATCGTGCAGATCGTGTTCAGATTTTTTAGGGCCAGTTTTTCTTTTATAAACCAATTTTGGGGATTTATTTAGCAAGACTTTCATAGACGATTTTTAGAGTCCAAAAACTCTAAGTCTTCACCTTTTTGAGTCCCAAGGCTCATAGTTTGATTCACACAACTTTTCTAACCCTTGTGAATCTGTTTGCAACCAAAGAACACAATCGTGTGTCTGTTCATACACCTGTGGAGAAGACCGTCCTCCTTCTTCATTTCTGCCCTCCTAAAAAGGAAAAGTTCCATCCGCTGACTATAGATCCGATGCCTGCGGGTAATTTTGTGTCACTGTATTTTCATTGTAATCCGAGAAATTGTATGTTATAATATTATAATTAAAATAAATGGTTTTGCCCCTTTGGGGGATTTTTCCTCACATGTGTGTGTTTGAATGTTCTTGCATGTTTCATCATCTTGTTCAACCACATATAGCTGCATGTTTAGGACTTCAATGATAAAACTGTGTTTAATTAAATAATATCTCTATTTGGATGCACACCCACTCTCTCAACACCGTACGAGGCATTGTATGGACGATCATGCTGCTCACCTAGTTATTGGGAATAATTATAGGAGTATAGGATGTTTGTGTTGGATCTCATTAAAAACACCTTAAAGAAGGTGGCACTAATCTGGGCATGGATGAAGGAAGATAAGAACCATAAAAAAAGTTACTCTGATAAGGGGAAGCCTAAGTTGGGGTTCCTAGAGGGGGAGCAAGTGTTACTACGAGTATCCGAGATGAATGCGTAGCCAGATTTGGATCGAATAAGATTTTGGATCCCCGATATGTAGTCCTTTTATGATTCTAAATAGTGTTGTCTCGGTGGCGTACCGTTTGGGCTTACCCGATCATCTTTGACGGGTGCATGATGTATTCCACATCTTCATGTTGAAATAATTTCTTAGGGACGCGAATGCCTATCAGTACATCAACCTCAATGGGATCGAGATACAGCAAGATACCAGTTATGAGGAGAGACTCCATCTTATCCTTAACTGGAAAGAGAAGATTCTATAATCGAAGGTCATTCCTTTAGTGAGAGTGCAGCGGCATAATCGTGCTCAGACTAAGTCCACCTTGGAGAGAAAGGAGGACATGTGGGAGAGGTATCCAGAGTTATTCCAGCAAGATAAATTTTGAATTTTGAGAATGAAATTCCTTGATTAGGGGGGGGGGGGAGTATAATACCCCGCATTTGCATTTATTCAAATAATTAAATATGACTGATTGTGCGCTTATGACATTTAATGTGTCACTATTTAAATTTATATGTGCGATGTAACTAAAATCTAAAATTTGACTTAAGACATGGTAAAATAATAATTAAGTATTTTAACATGACTGCATATTATGGGTGACTATGGAATGGTCAGGAATTTAATATCGAGGGTCTTCATATTTGGATTATCCCCTTGGTGTAGGGTCCCAATGATCGTGAAGTAGTTCCCTATAATGTCATGTCTCACCAAATTGATCAATAATTATATAAATGACTTTTAGACTTCTATCGGCCTGTTTATAACATTTATCATTCAAGGTAATAATTACTGATAGGATATTTTAGGATAGCTTCTGGATTCTTAAAAGGTTCATTTTTAGCTTAGAATATTGGGTTTTAGGCCCATGGGTTTAGTATAAGCCTTGGGTATTTTTTTAAGTCACTTTGAATTAATCTTGGGAACTTTTAGGTGAGGCTCATTTCGGGTCGAAGTACTTTTTTAGGATTATCAAGTTTAATAACACATTAGGGATCTTATAAGTCATATATCGTAATTAGGGAAGAATCTTAACTCTAAAGAGAGAACCTTGAAGAGGAGAGGAAGAGTTACAAGGATCTCGCCCTACTTTTCTTCACCAAACAGATTGAGTCAAGTTTATTTTGAATATAAGTATGATCGATATTGAGCTAGATTATGTCTATTCATGTGAATCTAAACATAATTATATTTTAATCTGATTTGAATGATTAAATTGATTCATTTCATAAGAACCTTCGTTTTATTCGAATGAATTCTTCATGAATATGACTTGTAATTATTAGAGAGTAATTAGGATTTCTTCTCTAGCGTAAAACATAAAAAATCCCTATGATTATATGTATTAGTCGATTGAAATTCTAGGCTAATTGAAGAAATTAGTAAATTAAGGATTCTTAAAGAAGAAATTGGATTTTCATTTGAATCTTGACATAAATTTAAATATTTATGATTAGAATTATGTTCGAGCCATTTATATTATGTAGGTTAAGTATTGGGATATTTGATGAGAACTGGGTGAAGGTTTTTAAGTCGTTAATGGTAATTTTGGAAGTTAATATTAGTATTGGAGAGTGTTATAAAAAATGTACTTTATCCCTAATTAATTATATTAGTTTAATTAATGTACATTTTAGTTTAACTTAATATATTGATTTTGATGATTCCAAACATATTTTTTTATAAGGTTATTCTATAGATACCTCGACTCAACATAAATTTGTTTTTTTAAAAATAATTTTTTTTGCCATAATTATACATATGCGTGTATATTTTTTTTTTGTGTGGTCTTGAGTTTCTTTCTACATGTAAGCTTTTGTGTATATAATATTTTAGTAACTTTTGCTAGCATTTTGGCAAATGCCAAATGCTGTTGAATTGATATTTTTTCTGTCCTGATCGATTGAATATATATATATATATGTTTACATGTTTGTTTCAGCTTTTAAAGCTCTTGTATAGTCTTTGCCGCCTATAGCCTTAGGTTGTTACATGGTACTTGTTGGTGACTTGACTGCCTTTAGCCTTAGGGTATTTCACGATTACCAGTTGGCATCTTACCTCCTATGGCTTCATACCTCTACCAGATTTAACGTTGTGTAAAGTCGAGCCATACCTGTGCATACCTCTACCAGATTTATCCATACACCTGTGCCGTCAGATTTTACAACAGCTGGTAAGGTCCCTTTTATATCAAGTCAAGTTTTCTGCCGTGCCAACTTAACTTTTGGTCATGGCGTTGGCGACACGTTTTCGTACAAAGCCATATCTAACTTTCGGCCAAACCTGTGTTGTAGCTCCTGCAAAGCCTATCCGCCTGTGGCCTTAGACTTTTACCAAAGTCGACATTTTTTTTAACTGTCCCAGTTTTAGAGCTATATCTTTTTACATGATTAAACTGATATTTCTTTTGAGTAACGTGTGTTCAAGGGTTATAAGGTTTCGGACTATACAGTCTTTACTTCTATACATCTGACTTTGTGTCAATAATATTTTTTTTGCACTTAAAAGTTTCTTCAGTTCTGATACCCTCATGTGTACAAACTTATCTATCAAAAATTCTTTATAATGCTACTTCCTATGTCAGTTTAACTTTTTGCATGTGCATCCATCATTCAGAGTTGTAAATTTTATTTTCAGTCTAACACTTTACATTTATACATCAGATTTGTATTTTATCTCTTGGACTAACAATTTTTTTGCAGAAAATATATGGGTTATCTATCAAGCTATTTTCAAATAACATATATTTGCAGATGTCTATTTCCATGCTACAACAGCTATATTTTTATGGAGAAGATAAAGATGAAGATTTGCATATCAGATTTGGAGATTTTTTCCAGCTATCTCATCTCAGCAAAATCAGGAGCATTTAATGCTCACAAGCAATGTGTCTAACAGCTAGTTTTTGGAAGACACATTTAAAGCTTTGGAGAGTTGCATTAAAAAAATACACACTTGAATGAGAAGATGATCAGGACTTGAGATATTATTGAGAGCATTTATTTTACTACTCAGCTACACATTCAACAGAGCAATTAATTTATACTCTGCTCCCTCATTGAAGAAGAAGACTTGTGCCTTCTTCAACATCATTTATTGAAGTCTCATTAAAGAAGGAGAAACTCAGATTACAAATTTTATTTTAAGGAGTTTCATTATTGTACCTTGTACTACAAAAATTCAGATTTGTTGTGAAGCTTTGTTGAAGCTTTGGTTTGTACCGGTTATTGGTTCCTACCCGCAAGTGGGCCACGGGGTTTGAAGCTCGGAGTTATCTTGCAAACAGTTGTACACGGTGATTTGATCCTACCCACAAGTGGATCAGGTTTAGTGAAGCGCAAAGGAGACAGGGGCTCTAGGCGCGTGGATGTAGGCCGGGATTTGGCCAAACCACGTTAAATTTCGGTGTCATTTATTTTCCGCACTTTTAGTTACTTGAACATGCTTGCTTGAGTTAATATTTTCAGCACACTATCTTGCAAATAAATTAATTCAGAAATTTGACTAAATTAATTTTAAGGTTAAAATATTTTTTTTTAAAAAAATATAAAAATTTAATTTCAGAATATCACTTAATATTAAATACGAAAATTAATTTAATATTCCTAGTGTGTTAAAATCTGCATTTCTAGTTGTTTAAATTAGTTGGTCACATTTATTTGATATTGTTGGATTTATTCTTTGTAATTTAATTAATCTGTAAATTGTCAAAGTCTTATGAATTAAATATTCTTCTGAAATTTTAATTTGACTTAAAGATTGTAAAAACTCAATTCACCCCCCCCCCCCCCCTTCCCCCCTCTTGAGTATAATCTGGGAAATAGAGAGGATGTATCCATTAAGGGAGAAAATCCAAATAATCGTGGCCAAGTCGATCGATCTATGTCCCAAGAATTTTGGCAATTTTTCTTAGTGTATTTATTGATTGGATTTTGGGATTCGGGTTAATCTAGGGAAGAAATTTAGTATATTTTGATTATTATGAATATGTTAATATGATGGATTGAAGGGTTATAATTTGAGTAAATGTTATATACCTAATTGTATAAAAGTTTATGAAATTCAATAATACATGTTAACACTAGATTTTTATGAATATAGTACTATTTCATCTCTTGTGTTATTTGTGAAATGCATACCATGCGTGAGTGCTCGTGGATTCATACTAGGAGGAATCCTTTTATGGAGCACGTGTGAGGTCGATCGTGATGATACCACGGTTATAAAGACGGCCTTACCATGGTCATTTTACCCCGGTTCCTACACTTACATACTCATACCTCGAGGGGGTTTCATAGGGTGTTATCATATAGTATTGGGTGTGGTATGTTATACGAAAGGTGGGAGAGCATAGCAATTTATCCCTCGATTTTGATGATGTCTTAGGTTTGGGAGGCCTAAGAATATGCCTAATATGAACGAGTGAAGCTCGAAAGAGTTAAGGATGGGCCTTCATTATTTGGGGCTTGAGTGAGATCCCATTTATGGAATACAAGTCAACAACCGTACTAATTTGGATATTAGACTTTGAGATTGTCTTAATTTTTGTAGATACTTGAGATTCTTATTGTAGAACTTATTATGAATCATTCCACTATTATATTCGAATTGTGTAGAATAATATTTAACTATGGGCACACTTTGGATTAGGCTTTTATATACATGTGATATCTAGAACTAATTGAGTTGGGATTTAACTTAAATACATTAAATGTAAGAGGAAGATGCATAGCTAAGATTTATCACAATTTCGCTTATATTATTATTCTTTATAGACTTGTTGTTAATGTTTTCGTGGACTTTTACATTTCAGGACCTATGCTTTCATTGCCGGCTCAGGCGTGATTCCTAATATTCATATCTCATCCTTGTTGTTTATCTTAGGATGTTGGTTTCATTGTCCTGCGTTCTTATTCCTTTCAGGTTGATTGATATTTTAGACTACTCAGATATTTGTAGTACTTTTATATTATTGTTAATTAGGCTATATGAGACATTTTCAGAGTGGTGTTTATTTATGAGACTTATTTGCTTATAGTATGTTATAGATTTGTTTATATGTTATACTTATAGTAATTCAGTATTTCATTTAGTATATTTTAGGTTTGTCCATGCTTAGAATGATACATAAATTGTAAGACTCATGTATTGTTTGATTTAGACTTGATTAATCTATTATTAGATTTTACGGGGTGTTACTCCAGGATAGACAACCCTTTATGGAATTCCTTTCGTTACTTCTTAAGGATCCTTTAATAAGTAACATATACCACAGACACCTCGGACCTGCGTGGCCACAACACTAGAGGTTCACAGATTGTAACACTCTCATTCATAATCTAATACATAGTGGAAGTAGGATCCTTAGTTGAGGTTTGAACCTCTTTATATTATTGTCTATCATTTTGCCACTTCTATTAACTAACTAATCAGGGGTCTTGTGGGGAGCACTCGTTGGGTCTGAGGTCTCAAACTATTTCAACACTCACCATAATCAAACTGAATAAACATTGATTCATATATTAAACCATCTTCATATATCAAACAACATCATATAGAAACAATCGAATAACCAAATGGATAATCAAACAATTACCTAAACCCTAAAAAACATTCAATCGACTCAAAATAACTTACACACATACATTAAAAATCACTAATAAAAACATAGAATTAAATAACAATTCCAATCAAATATCATTGTGGGTGCAGTTAATTGAAAAGGGAAAAAGAAACATAATTTTTTGTGTTCAAACTACAAATCCCAACTGATAACCTATTAATGTTTGCTTCTTAGTTTACAAAACTTTAAAGATACGGCTTCCATGCAGTAAAATAAGAAACTAACTTAGAAAATTGAAGCCCACGAATCATTCCAAAAAATTGGAAATACGAAATCCATATAAATAAAATAAATGGCATTTTTGACATTTCATATACTTATTTATGGAAACAAACGAAAAATATGTGATGGGCCAATGTGTTTTGTTACTGTGGGATAAAGAGCTTCAATGTAAAAAAAACATTACTATATATATTCTCTTCTAAACGATTCATTACAGTGGATTTTACTTGGAATTTCTATTTACTTAATTCCAATTAGATGTTTAAAAAAATGCAGTTCATATAGTTTTCAAGAATATATCTCTGAGCCAGTTAACGTACAATATATCCTTCATTTGAGGTTGTTTAACTTTTAAGTTTTGTTTATGGTATGTTGTACACCTTTTCAAGATAGATTTAAATGTATTTGTGTGTGTGTGTGTGTGTATATGGTGGGGAAGTTTTTCAATTTTCTACACATTTTAATGATGATTATTAATAACATAACCTTACACATTTTTAAAAAATGGAGGGTTGAGATCAATTCCCTCTATTGATATTTCAAATTTTACTTTTGCTTTTTTCCCCCACTTTTAACTTTTTCTTTCCCTTGAAAAAAAGTTTCTCGCTATCTCTCCATTAGCTCATTTCAGTCTCTCTCATGGTTCCATCACAAACTCTTATGAACAATGTGGCAGCCCGCTTATTAAAATAGCGGGTGGCCAGCCCCCTACCAAAATAAAACAAGAGTCTCATATGTCTCATTCTTAGTATCACTGTCGAAGTTCAGTTAATTACTAATCACCTAGTAGTTTAACAAGTTGTGCCAAATTTTAATCTTTAACTTTTCATACCAGATAAAACCTTAAACATAAAAACACGAAGTAAACTATCTAATCAATCACACAAGTAAAGAATCTAAATGTGGAAGTAAATTAAAATCAAGTACCGAATAAACCATGAGTTTCTAAAATCCAATACAACCATCTGAACTGAATTAAATAAAACCATCAATAAATAAGTATTATAACAGGAAAGCATGTCCAACTGATCATAATTTAGGATAGAAATAATGGAAGTTTCTACTTCAAATCCTGCAAGTCTCCACATCATCTTCAACTATATGATCCCTGAAAGAAGGTTCATCCTTGGCGTCCTTTAGCCTGGACACCTAAAAAAATTTGAAAAACATTTAGCATGGATCGGAACCCAAATCTTTTGTAAATATTGTGTAAGTTTATAAATTGAAATAATGAATATGTAAAGCAACTTTTCATATTTAAATTGGCAGGGCACTCGCATGAGATAATCCTCACCCCGCATCTAATGTGCGCACCTAACGTATACTCTTAAACCTCCGAATTATGCCACCCCGTATAACTTTCCTTGTCACTAACATCAATTTTATACTTCCCTGATCTGAATATAATGTCTACCCTTAGTTGATTAATTATCTTTCACAACTGCTTAAATAATATCTCATTAAATTATTGTGACAACCCGCAATCCGAGATAAGGGGTGGCCAGCCCGATACTCAAACGTAACAGGAATCATGGATGGATATCATTCTCAGCATCACAAATATAAACTGAGTATACGGGAAAACCACCCAATAAATCAGAAAACGGGTTGCCAAAAAGTGTAAAATTTTAAAAAAATGCGGTTATGAAAATTTAAACTAACAACCCTATCTGACAAGCAAGTGGAATTCCAAAAGATAACATATAATATAACTAACTAAAACGAATGTACACAAATGGACCGAATAAGCTGTCGGTCCACAGCTACATAAGACAACGTACAACAATATAAACTATCTTACATAGTACAATCATTAATCAAATACAAATGTTTGGGCCACACGCCCGAGGGACAAGACCCGATCATAACTAGAATAACAAGAATGAAAGCGTCTAATACAACATCCTGTAATAACCCGCAAAATCTTACAGCTCGTCGAAAGTGCAGGGAACTAGGGAAAGTCAAGTCGGGTGTCCTTGCGGTGGAGCACCTGAGCGGATACAATAATATATATACAACAAGGAAGTAAACCGGTCAGGGCCGGGTTCTATATGATTTCTAGAAGAATAAAAAGCATGATAGATATGAACAGTTATACATGAATGAGGAGGATGATAATATGACATGCTATCTACAATTTCAAGCAAGAATAGAAGGTAAAGCACTTTAATTTAAAACCCTTCCTTATTAATACAATTTCCATTTCCTTCAGACATTCCTTATTAGGAATAAAACCATATATTCGGTTAAGTCGAGAATTTATAATTTCTATTCATTAATTAAAACTTCCCATTTTATCTTTCCATTCCTTATTAGGAATATCATTTACATCAAGTGCTCTTTATGGCACATATTTATGCTCTTTATGGCATTTCATACGCTCTTTGTGGCGTTTAACAACCATCAAGTCCAACTTGATGAAAATATAGTTATATTCATATACATATAACGATATCTAAGACCACCTGTCCGGGTTTCCCCACTGTGCGCGCCCCTAAATGACCATCATCTTCCAGGGCCTAACATAAGACAACCTGGGCACCTATCGGAATACGTCGGGAAGCGGCCATGAGCCTGCGGGGTAGTCAAGACCACACCCGGAATCTCCTACCCATCGCAGAAAAAAAATATAACAATAAGCGCTCCCATGGCCTAGGACTATATCCACCCTGCATTCATTAGCCAAGGGGCTTCACCTCACGAGCGAACTTCCCTTATGATGTCATTTAGAGAGGTGTGTAATAGTAAATTAACATTTACATTTATCATCATATTATTTCCAAAAATCCATTTCCATTGATCATGTGATTGGTTCTTCATTATTAAACCTAGCATCATTAAACAACGGGGTTCATTCTAAATTGAACCTATTATCTTTAAACACCTATGGGTTCATTTTATGAGAACCTAATTCCCATCGAATATTATCATTTATTTTACCTCGAATTACAATTCTAGGCTAGGTCTCCAAATGATCATTATGATCCTAGAAATTTCCCAAGTTCTTATAAATTTGATAAGCCCATAAGTCTCCAAGTTTGAGCATTTAACTTCCAAACTTCTAAAAGTTTGAATAAAAGAATTAATGCCTTAACATTACTTTAAACCTCCCCAAAATAAACCCCGGATGAACCCATTTCTAGTCCAGGGTAACGTCCAAACTCCATAACTACTCTAGGACTCTAAGTTTACTTCTTTAAAGAAGTTTCCTAGGTCCTAATCCTAAAGAATAAGGAGGAAAATTAAAAGAAAAAGACCCCCAAATCTGCTGGAACCGAATCGATTCGCCCTAAGGGCCGAATCGATTCTCCCAAGCGAATCGATTCGCTCTGAAAGCGAATCGGTTCGGTCAACAAAATTTTGTTTCTGCAAATGCCGTATCGATTCGGTCTTAATCCGAATCGATTCGGACAACAAGACCTGGGATTCTGCATCTATGCGAATCGATTCGCCCAAGGGGCCGAATCGATTCGCCCCTGTGAAAATGCCAAGAATGGCTATGGAGTCTTGAACTCCAAAATTCTAACCAAACCCAAACCAGCCAAACCCAATTAATCTAATGGAACTAATACACCAAAAATACACCCAACTACCATCATTTGCAATATTGATCATCCAAGTCAATTTCTAAGGATTAAATACCCAAAATTCCACCAAAACCCTAACATTTCTAAATCATAACTATCAATGCAATTTATTCTACTTAAATCACAAAATTGCAAGTAGATTACTTGCCTCAAGGTAAGAATCCGATTTGATGAAGAAGGAAGCAACAATCCAAGCTCCAATCTCTCTTTCCCTCCAAAGTTCTCTTCCTCTCTCTACTCTCTCTAGGGCTCAATAGTGTAAAATGGAAGAATGGGAATAGGGGTGGAAAATAAAACGGGGCTTAAGTCTCATAAGCCCACTTAAGTGACTAATACGCGATAAAATATACGCGATTACACTATATAAGCCAAAACCAGTCAAAAGTCCCCCAAAATGCCAAAATACAATATGGCACTTATTTTGACTGTCTCACACCTACCGGGACTAACTACACTATCCAAATTATCATTTGGGAATTTTTTATATCTCATTTTTACTTCCGGTTTCATAATAAACCAAAATGTCATTTTAAATCCTTATGACATTATAAATCACCACATGAACATTTTATCTACTCACGGGGTAACTACACAACATTTTAGTAAATATTGACCTTGTCATAACAAATTAATATTTACTCAACATCTACCATTTTATAATTAATTACTACACAGTGTAAATAAATATGAAATGGGCTATCAGAAGAGAGGGTTATTACAATTATCACTATTTAAGATATAACTTTACTCCATTTATTTTTCCACAATCACATTTGTTTGTCTACATCCGTAAATATTTATTCTCATCTTTTATATACATAATTAATTCACACCATTTACTTGCACCTGTATATAATTATTCACATCTTCATGCACGTAAATATTTCATAAAAATGAAAACACACACACACGCACACACACACACACACACACATACACACACACACACACACACACACACACACACACACACATATATATAAATATATATAATATAATATATATATATATATATATATATATATATAATATATATATATATATATACCTTGCTGTATATGTAAAATCACTAGCATAATATCAAGATCCAGGAATGTCCTCCACATTCTGGGCAAGCTGGTCGAAATCTCACCCCCGAACCCAAAAATAATAAATGAACACCGAAGGAGATCATGGTTTTAAGTTGGTGGTCATGATCATACCATATTATTCCACGGATTGTTCGTCTGCATCGTAGGTCAGAATCATACACGAGGTGGATTGTTAGATAGGGGTATTCAGTTCCCTTCAAAGATTCTTTTAGTCTTGTTAAAGCTAAAGAGTTGACTTTGGCCTAACGAAGTTCGAGAGCGCCCGGTGGACTCTGGATCGATTTTGGGGGGAAAACTAATCGTTCATCTGAATGGTTATGTTGTTTTATGCACGGGGCACACCGTTGGAAAGGGGGTTTCAGTACCCTTATAAGATTTAAAGAGCTTTCACTCTGACAGTGGAGTTGATATGGGTCAATTCGGGGCCCGAAAGCGCTTGATTAACTATGAATCAGTTTTTCGATAGTGAAATGGTTCATTCGTCTGAATTTTTATGCCAAGTCGTGTACGGGGTGGACCGTTAGAAAGGGGTTTTAGATCCCTTAAAATTTTCAAAGATCTTTCGCTTTGAAGAAAGAGTTGATCGGAGTCAAATGGGTCCCGAGGGGCGCCCCACATGGGCCTCTAGATCGGTTACTCGTAGTGCGACCTAGGTTTGCAGTGGAAAGGGAAAGTGCTAGGAGCCTATGGAGAGACTTAGGGAGGTCCTAGAATGTGGTGTCTACAGAGCCCATTGATGGATGATCTTTAGAACAAGTGATGGTCGTAAATAGAACACCACATGATGGAGGGAGGTTAGTTCTGCCAGACCTAAGGTATATGGATGACTGATTCCATGGGTAGAAGTCAATTTGACCTAAAAGAGGTGATGACTGAGGACTGAGGTCAATTTCTGACCTAACTAAAGTGACGATCCAAGATAGAGGTCAATTTTAACCTGAAAGAGGTGTGACGACTGAGGATCGGCATCAATTCTGACCCTAATAGAGGTGATGATCCAAGACTGGGTAAAATTCTGACCTAAAAGAGGTGACGACAGAGGATTGAGGTCAATTATGACCTAACTAAGGTGAAAATCTAAGACCGAGTTCGATTTTGACCTAAGAGAGGTGACGACTGAGGAACAAGGTCAATTCTAACCCTAACTAAGGTGACGATCACAAGACCCGAGGTCAATTATGATCAAACAGAGGTGACAATCGAGGATCGAGGTCAATTCTCACCTAATGAAGGTGACGATTCAAGATCGAGGTCAATTTTTCACCTAACAGAGGTGAGGATCGGAGGACCGAGGTCAATTCTAACCTAACTAAGGTGACGATCCAAGATCGGGGTCAATTCTGACCTAACAGAGGTGACGACCGAGGTCTGAGGTCAATTCTGACCTAACTAAGGTGACGATCCAAGACCGAGGTCGATTCTAACCTAAAAGAGGTGACGAATAAGGATCGAGGTCAATTCTAACCTAACTAAGGTGATGATCCAAGACCGAGATCAATCTTGACCTAACAGAGGTAATGATCGAGGACTGAGGCCAATTCTGACCTAACTAAGGTGACGATCAGAGACCGAGATCAATTATGAGCTAACATAGGTGACGACCAAGGATTGAGGTCATTTTTTACCTAACTAAGGTGATGATCCAATACCAAGGTCAATTCTGACCTAAAAGAAAAGTACTTTTCCTTCGGGGCATTTAGGGATTCCACTGTGGATGAAGATTGGATTTCAGGTTCCATTGGGGAATGGTGAATTATCCGAAGATTTTCTAGCTGGGGGAAAAATTCTGAGCATCCTTTAGAGAAGTTGTTGGAGGAGGAATGATTCTCTGGAATTTTGTTGGGGGGTGTAAAAAATTATTTTTCCTCCATGAACAAGGTGCTAGAATAGATTTGACAATTTTAGGAATTTTTTAGGAATTTTTTGGGGATTTTCTGGTATTTTTTTGGTCTCTTTGTACAAAATTTTAAAGGGTATGTCGACTAGCATAGATGGTGGTGTGTCAGCATTTGGCACGGACTTTTGGGGTGCCTCGAGCAGGTGAAAGGGTCAGTGACGATCGGTGGGTGGAGGGGACTGTCGATTGGCATAACCCTTAGCCTCCTATAAAAAGGTAACGAGTTCTCCTTATTTTGTATAGCTTTCTGACTTCTTTTCTTCTGCTATAAATCTCTGTAACTCGTCCTAATGTACGAAATGGCTGACTTCTCAAGCAGTACAACCCGTATGGCATTACTCAATGCCGATGACTGGGCAGGGTTGGAGTGGAGGTCTAGGGCGCCCCTCGCATTGGGTAGTGAGAATTCTTTCGACTCGTTAGAGCCTGTGGCAGATGTTCAGACTCTTCTGCGCGAGCATTCACGTCATCCCTCTTCAAGGGCGGTGAACCCTGGTGGCTATGTAAGTATTGCATGACTCTTGGTATTCCTTTCTTCTTTTTTTAGTGATATTTCTTTATTTCCTGAATCTGACAAGGGTTTTCTTTTTTTTTTGATAGCCTGACATGTCCACGTTGAATATTTGTGCCCGTGGTACGACGGGGCTCAAGGATGTTTAGGATAACCTTCATATTGTGTTGCATTGGATAATGTCCTCTACGGGTTTTGGGAGGCTAGCATTGGCTTTGGATGAGATGCCCCGCTCCACTGCAATTCTATGTGATTTGGGAGAGAGGTGGTGGGACACTACCCACCCCTTCCATTTTTTATTTGGGGAGATGACAGTGACTCCCATTGATTTTCAGCAGCTACTAGGGCTGGCCTGCAAGGGTGCCCTGGTTGAGGTGGACAGGACACTGCGGGTGATGCAGAGGCGGTTACGGCGGCTCTGGGTGATGTGGAGATGGTGGTCTCTGTAGATTCCCTCCACTTGTCTTCTTTGAGGGAGCTTTTTCTGAGGAGGAGGATTGAAGAGAACAATGGGAAATAGATGCATCGTATGGATGGCTTGTTTATCTCACTTGTGTTAGGGGGTTTTCTAGTGGCGACGAGTGGCAACGTTGTCCATTTACGTTTTCTGCCATTTTTGAGGATGTCTTGGAACATCCGCCTCTATCACTGGGGCATCCATACTTTGGCGACCCTTTATTATTTTTTGGATGCATTCAGCTGGTGCTGTCAGCCGACTTTTGCTGGGGGGGCACATATCTTCTGGTGGTATTTCTTTATTTTATGCATTTTCCTTTATGCATTCGCATTTTCCATTCATGCACTTCAATTTGATTTCTTAAATGTTGATCCTTTTTCTTGGCAGACATGGTTCTACGAGGTGATTGGGTTGAATAACCAACTTATTTGTGATGGATGACTCCGTTGGGGACTTTTGTCGGATGTTCTGGTGGCGGAGATCCAATCGATAATCGAAGAAGAATCTTTCTCTAGAGGAAGTGCGTCAGGTCTTGAATGGCATAACGAGCGAGAGAGTTAGCATTATTTTGTCCTTGAGACTGTTCTTTTCCTTTGATTCCATTTTGTCGATACTTATCCTTCGCTTTTATTGGGTATTTACAGATGACCTTTTATCTCGGGGGGACGGCTATTCAGCACACCGGGGTGACTGGGGGACATGCACAAATGCGGTGCTTGCTGGCACATGAGTTCGGATACTCTTGGTATCTTGGGGAAAGGGTAGTCCATCAGATTGATGAGGATGAGGTTCTTGTACCTCCAGCGAGGCCCCCTATGTTCATGAGTTATGTGCGAGAGATGTCTGATGATGCTCGAGTGGGTGCGATGATGGGAGATCCATACTCCCTGTATACTGACATAGCGACGATGTATGACTATCTGGACTTTATCATGAGTTCCCCCTATCATTTATGACGTGATTCCTCTCCCTAGGGCGGGCTCGAGTCGGCAAGTGGGGTCTTCTCATAGGGCAGGTGGTGCGGCTACATCAGCGGCGGTGGCTACGACGTCAGGGACTTCTTTTGTGCGGATGCATTCTCCTAGCTACAACCTTTGGTGAGCTGATGGGGGATCAATGCGCCTGCCACACCTCCCTCATGCAATGGATCCGAAGGAGTTGGGTGTGATGGAGAAGGTCCTTCATCTTGTAGTACGTCTTTTTTTTATTTCTTTGATTTCTTTCTTTTTCCTCATGCTTGACTGATTTGATCTTTTCCTTTTTCCTTGCAGCACATCAGTGTCTAGACCACTTGGATGAAGGACATCAGGGACTGGATATCCTCGATGATAGCTCATATTCGTGAGGCAGTTCCGGTTCCTTTTTGTTTGGTGTCATCTACCTCATCTAGGGAAGGATCAAGTTCTGGAAGTGGGGGCATGTCGTCTTGCCACAGGGGGAAAAGGGCACGCTACAGGGATGGGGAATCCTAGAGAGAGAGAGAGAGAGAGAAATTGGGTTCGGGCTGTTTTTCCTGTAAAATGTTAATGTAACACAGCAAAATATATGCAAATGAAGAATGGATTTTTTTGTTAATTTTCTTTGTTTAGTGATTAATGCGCATGCTCTTTTCACTTTGCTGCAGAGACCCTAAAAAGAATTTTGAAGATTGATTTGACAAGGACTTTATTTAAAATGAGACTAGTAAAAGTATAATGTATAAAGGAAATTCGGAATTCCCTTAAGATAAAATGAGTTTTTTTATATTGACAAAAGAGGAAAAAGGGACTTTTCCCAAAATAGGAGGTTGTCGATCGGCATGACCCCTATCCTGCCTATCGACATGTCAATCCAGTCCAATCAATCCAAGGCTTTTATTGCACTGGATTGGTACTTGGTGGGGAAAATTTTTCTCCGATTTCTACATGGTTACTTGTCTTGGCTTGAGAGTTTCCAAGTATAAAAGGGGTGTGGATGGGTCATTCCTCCTCACACTTTCAGTTTTTTACTTTTTCACATGCTTACTTGTTTGTTATATCTTGGTCTTGTAAGATGGTTCTCCCTAGTAGCATTGAGTTCGCCAACTACCTTGAAGACTTGGAAGAAATGTGTTCTTACAATGTTGATTATGACTCCTTTCACATGCGACGAGTCTCTTTGTGGCATAATCGACCCATTGAGTGGAACATGCCGATGGCGACCGTCGAGTTTTTGTATCCTGAGGATCATGTCTTTCGCTTCGGGTTGGATGATATTTTCCATACATACGAGGAATTTTCTTCCATACTAGGAATAAATTCCATCATTGTCGCGGCTTTACCTTAGTTTTCTCGTTCTCCCAGGGAATTACTTAATGGGATTCTTCATATTTCTCCTTTGGCACCTAGGCCCTTGGTTATGGGGGGAATGATTACCCTTCTGGAAGTGTTGCAGTCCATTCGTTTACAGGACGTGGGTGATACCGGATATACTGGGGCCATTATCCTAGGCATTGTTTCAAAACTCTTGTTAGTGTTCGGGGAGACACTAGTGGATCCCCAATTGAATGATATCATTTCTTAGATGTCATACCGTCGTAATCATGTGGTGGCGATTTTGGCAGAAACCTTAAATGGCATGGATGCCTGACGGGAGGTTCATTTTGACTTTCTAAGGGGTAGACATGTAATGTTGTTTATGTGGCTGTTATATAGGTTTCGTATGGAGGTCCTACCTGAGTATCCTTTTTTGGCGATTCCAAACTTCTTCTCGTGATATTTTAATAGCTTAGGCCTAGATGTTGAGAGTTGGGGGAACTCGTTTCTAGAGCATGGGGATCGAGGCTTACGATGGTATGTCCCTTGGTGGGGGGAGTTTCTGCCTATTATGGAGCTTGGAGAGTACCAATATGTCCAATTAGTAGGCCTAGTGCAGATCTCCTTCTACTTTCCCTGGAGAATGATGTGCCGATATGGTTGGGAAAAAATTATGCCACCATGTACACCAAACTTCTTTCCTATGGAGGATCTGATAGAGCGTATGCGCATGCGGCTTGGTTCTCTGTGGGAGAATCTTCGTTCTTCAACCCATCCTACTCAGTCTACTAGGTGAGTCTGGCATGTCTTTGGGGACTACATGCAGTGGTTGTTGAAGAAGGTAGTGCCTCGTATGTTAGTTGTGGAGACTGGTCTGAGGTGGTTTTCCATATCTGACACCATAGAGTGAGGCGTTATGATCTACCCCAATATGGTCTGGGTTATCTCTCCATGGAGCGTCTGTGATACTCCATTCAGGCAGGGGAGATTTGGGGAGTCCAGGATGCAGGCGATGATGGTCCTGGTTCCTCTGGCAGCTGCGGTTAGGGCTTTGTGAAGCTTCTTGTAGAAGGAGTTATTTTTGTTTTTTGTGGGAATAATTAGGGTGATTTTCAGGAGTAGTGGGGCTTGTTATTATCTAGTTTTTTTTAGTTAGTGTAGTGTTGGCCAGGGAAGTTATTTGACTCCTTACGTCAATGTAATCGTACGAAAATTTTAGATAATGAAATAAATAAGTTTTCGATCATCCAGTTGTGCCTCTTGATGAATTTTTGCACTTTGGATTATCTATACCAATAGCTAAGGAATACATAATCCTTTTGTTCATATATATATTGAAATGAACTATCATTCTCGGGGATAAAAAAAGAATAGCATTTTATGCAAAAGAAGGTGGCCATGCACATGTGAAGCGAATGAGCTGCCTACGTACATCTGAGGGTTTTAAAAATTTTGAAATTCATTTTTTTTAAATGTTTTTTAGAGGACCAGGCCCACGTAGTTCTGGGTAGGGGGAAATGAAGAGAGATTTTTTTTCCAGAATAGAAGGGAGATGAAAAGAGTCGTAGCGCGCCGAGATTTCAGACTAGGGGTATAATTTCTTGAGATGGTCCAGGTTGACTGGACGCGCCATTTCCTCCCCATCGAGGTCGGTGAGCACAGCAGCTGACGTGACTAAGAATTTGTCTCAAAAGTGCATTCTTTTTAAACTCAAGTGCAAGCCTATCGCGTTAGTAGTAATCCGAAAAGTCGGGATCGTCTCCACAGGGATCAGAAATTTGCAATTGGGAATTATGTAGGAAAAGTTATTTATCCTTCAAATGGTTTCTCAAAAGAAAAGAAAAGTTGATTGATCGTTGAAATCTCCAATCGATGAAAATAAACTATGTGCACAAAAACCCTAAGAATTGTAAAAAAAAACATATATGAATATGAGAGAAAGTAGGGCTGAGTACAATCCCTCAAACCTTAGTAAATTACCGTACAGAATACTAGAATTATAAATTGAAATTCGTGACTATTTCCAGTATTTATAAATCCTAAGCATTACATATATGAGGGAACTAGCCCGCATCATATGAAATCAAAGGCAACTACAAAGCGATGAATAGACAATTATACTTGCATAGTCTTCTTAAACATCCCAAGTACCTAGGGCAAGAGAGATAAAAAAATCGGCTATGTTCGTATAATTTTCATACACGATTTGGTCAATATTTAATTTATCCTCTATTTTTTACTTGGGTAATTTACCTCGGAATGAGTTCATGTACTCCAACCCTTAAAAATTTAGCTAGGCATGATTTTATGAGAAAACAAATTCATAACAATGCATGTAATTGTGGATCTAAGAAACATTGTACAAACAAAAATTACAAAACAAGTGATAATTGAATTGAAAACAGAATTGAGACTAACTAAGGGAATGGAATTTGATACTTGAAACCTGCACTAGGAAAAAGAGATCATTGAATCCAGAAATACTTCTTGTTCCTCAAACTTACAAATTAGGGCTTTTCTAAGAATATGAAATTATCTACTAAAAATTCTCTAAAATCAGACTCTCTCTCTCTAAAATTCGACTCCACCTGGAAGGATGTATGCTTGGCCTTTTATAGCACCAACTAGCACGAATTTGACAGCTAAAATCAATGGGATGTGCAAGATATTCCAAGATTTGCACCTCTTGAGCTCCATAATTAATGCTAGAAATTCAAATAGTCGGACCGGTCCGGATCCCATCGGTTCGATTTTCAGTCACCGAAACGGTTCTTTTATATTTCCACCGGATCGGTCCGGATGCTATCGGATCGATTCTTTTATATTTCCATCGGACCGGTCCAGATGCTTTCGGATCGATTCTCTTTCCATCGGTTCGGAATCAATTCGGGTCTACTGGAAAGGTGACATTTCGGATCAGTCCGATTATTTTCAAGTTTGATATTTTCTTTCTATCTTTGACTGGTCATAACTTTTGATCTCGATCTCCGATTTGACTGTCGTTTCTTCCGATGCCCTTGTGAAATAAGTATCTTCAACTTTCCTTGACGCTTCGAATCCTAACTCCGGGTACAAATTTATTCTTTTGGCCTTTGACTTGTCTTCTTTTGTTCTCTTCCTTTCTTCTGATTTCTTTCTTTCTTTTCTTACACTAAATACCTGTAAAATCCGTAAGAAATACACGAAAATCGGAGTACTCGTTAGAAATAGTCAATGGCTACGATATGGGATAAAAATGATTCAATTACTTTGTTTAAGATATCAAAATCACTAACTTAAGGGGCTAAATTCAAAAGAATTTATGCTTGGTCAACTCCCCCTAACTTAGAACTTTGCACGTCCCGGGCAATGTAAATGAA
Source organism: Sambucus nigra (assembly GCA_949130495.1). Taxonomy (NCBI): domain Eukaryota; kingdom Viridiplantae; phylum Streptophyta; class Magnoliopsida; order Dipsacales; family Adoxaceae; genus Sambucus; species Sambucus nigra. The sequence continues at coordinate 525,819,891 of OX422209.1, forward strand.
AATACCCAAAGTTTTATTCTTGAGAATTCTTTTATTAAGATAAAATTCCACTTTCGCAGGCATGCGATTGCATTGAGCATATGCAATAAGCCTTTAAACCCCTAGGTCACCCTAGTAGGACGAGTTTTGTCTCGTGAGGGTTTGCAGTGAATACACCCAAAAAAATCTTTATTGACACAAATAAATATCAAAATTCTTAAAATTGTACAATTTAAACTTTTTGAAAAATAATCACCACAAATTCATATTCAAATGTCTCAAACCATAGTGTGTGTGTGTGTGTGTGTGTGTGTGCGCAAATCCAGAAATTAAACCTCAAATTTCCACCAATTGAGCATTACGTTACTTTTCGAAAATTCATTTTGATTCAAATTCTTACGGATGCACTCACAAATGAATCACTCAGATTGTGGCTATTTTCTCTCGGTATGCATTATATAAATAGTAAATATGATGGACACAAATTCATATATACAAAATTGAAAAGAATGAAATATATGGTGAAAAGATCTCATCATTGGAGTACAGTTATTAGGAAACGGGAAACTTCATCTTTTAGTCACACCATTTTAATCTCTTTTATTATCTTTGCATGTCTTAGCTCTCCAGGCGGTAACCGATTTTGCAATTTGGACTCGGTTAGGACTTTTTCGGGTTTTAAGGTATATTGGGTAAAATGAAAATGGTAGGGAAGGTTGGAATTGGAAAATTAATTTATGATGTCCATTTGTGCTTTTTTCTGGGTTATTGCTCATTTTCTCTTCTTTTTTTTTTCTATTTTTAACTTCTTTTCTTTTCTTGCTATTGTTGTTGAACATATCTATTTTTTTTTCTTACCCCTTTTTATGCACTTTTCGGACTCTATTTGATGAATATTCAATTTTCACAATTCCGAGCTAATTGGGTTTTTTGGGTTATCAAACGAAAAGATAAATTTTATTTGGCTCAATTTGGGTTACAAAAGGGATGATTTTTCGCTACTTTTTCTGCCCAATATTTTTGGGTGACAAACGAGGGCCTACTTCATTGTCCAAAATACCAATTGCGTTACCATGTGCATTTCGAGATGAATTTATGTTTAGAGATTAATTTTGGCACGTTTTTCAAAGCAATATCACACGTGTCTTTCATAACCGATCAAAATGAAAGGATTGAGATCCTCTACAACTTTTTAGGCGCTGAAAAGAACTTTGAGTTAACAATTAACTCGGATTGATTTAAAAACTCGCAAAAAAATTGAAAGGCTCGAAATCTCACTGGGTTTGATCAATCTCCACACTTATTCGTTAAGTCGTCAATTTTCTTCCAATTTCCATCTTCGTTCAATTTTGGCATAGTGAATTTAATTTTTACAATTTGAGACTTTAAATAGAATAAAGGTGATATTTTTAAAAAATTTAAATTCCAATTTTTATTTATTTTGAAGAAAAATATTTTTGGCTTTTTACAAAAATTTTCAATTTTTATTTATTTATTTATATATGTGCGAAGTTTTATGAATACGCACTTATCATCCCCCTAACTTAGTCTTTGGCATTGTCCACAATCAAAAGGGCGAGAAAGCTAAATAAGACGAAATAAGGAGTGCGATAAATAAAATAAGCAAAGTACTATAATAAGACTGTGTAGTACAACATAATTGTGGAAACACAAAAAAAATAGGATAACATAACATAAGATAACCAACATAACATAACCAGAAGGGGGTCTTGCAAGGGTTCCAACGGGGTAGTCTACGGGGCGGGTGGGTGATGGTAGGGATCGGGGGAAGTAGGGTCATAAGGATCATAGAAATACGCCGGTGGGGGGAGTCGAGACCCAATTGGAGACGATAAAGATCAGCCTGCATACGCAATATCAGACTGGTGTCCCGTTGGTAAGATGACATAAACCCGTCAAAATGCGTCTCAAGAGAAACAACGCGCTCAGTGATACCCATACCAACTGGAACATAATCCGGATTAGCAGTTTCATCATACTCATCCTCCTCTCCTTTTTCCATCTCAACATCTTCATCCGGAATATCCTCTTCCTCAGCAGCAACCTCATCACCTGATGTATCACTGTCATCTCGACATGCACGGATCAGCTAGATTTGTTTGTCACTTCGGGTGCGGGATTCTTTCCCAAGTGACTTGGGTAAGTTTATAAGATCTTTCGGGGGAACAATGCTGATATCCTTAAGAAAGGAGGTATTGAGATGACCGTAAGGAAGAGGGGCCCTACCCTTTTTGTCCAGCGTCGCACAAATGATATCATTGTAAAACGTGCGGGCCAAATTGATAACAGTGGCATGGTCAAACAAATGATACACCATAGTAGCTTGACACGGGTGCATAGCCGAATCATTTGAAGATTGCAAAAGATTGTCACAAACGATGTGAAAAGTGATACATGCCTTGTCGGGTAACCGACCAACAGGATAAGTATCGGTATTCCAAACCAAACCCGATGCGATTCGAGACATGCAAACATCTTTGGAAACAGCGGGATCATGACTGGGATATGAAAATTGGGCTGGAGGAATCACACCTTTAGACTCGAGTTTCTGGGCCAGTAATTCAAGCGAGAACGGTATCAGTGTCGAGTCGACAAAGGCTTGAGATTCATAATCTGAGGTACGGACGAGCGAACCATAAAACTGACGCACTTCATTCTCCCATACAGCCGCATGAAAATCTGCACCAGCCCCGGGACATGAACGTGCTAGTGAAAGAATTAGGAATTTGATCCCAAAGAACCTGACGCTCAATGTGTATTTTTTGCCTCGGACCGAAAAAACGGCGGCACCAATTTGCCTCACGGCAGGAACGATATTTGCCATTGCCATCGGGCAGGACTTCAATGGAATTATATTTCTAGGGAGCAGCCATGGGAATAGAAGAACTAGACAGAAAGTGAGAGAGGAGAGTGGAGATGGAGGTGTGAAGGAATTGGGAGGGGGTAGAGGTGATATTTATAGGTTGGATGGTGGGTAGGGGGAGAATTGGGGGGAAATAAGGGGGGACGAATTTTTAGGGAGAGGAGGTGATTGGGGGAGTGAATGGGGTGGGGATTCCTGAGGTTTTAACCTCGAGAAATTGCGCAGCCTGTAGACGATTGGACCGATCCGGATTCAGATCGGATCGGTTCAGTTTCTTTTTTTATTTATTTCTTTTTGATACCAGATCGGTTCCTTTTTTTTAGGGCCGGACCGATCCGGTCTGTTGAAATTCCTATTTCTTCCTACTTTACTTCAGTGGCCATTTTCCGCTTGATTTCTTTAACCCAACACTCCCTCCTATACAATTAGTCCTCAAAAATCACAAAACTCACATCGAAACTCGAAACGCTCCCGAGACCTGTGTTAGATTCCCACCTCTGGTAGTGACACACAACTATGACTATCCTAACATTCTATGACTTATACACAACAATCACCGCCTAAACGTCGGGGTGCGATGACCTCACCTTTCATGCTCAGTCAATCCCCATAAATGGGGTCCGACAACGAGATTTTGTTGACTTCCATTACAATCGCTTCCAAATACAGCTTGAAACGGTGTTCGCTAATCTTGAATGTGTTTCCCCCTTTTTTATCCTCAAGTTTAATAGCTCCATGGGGGAAAACTTCCTTCACAATGAATGGACCTGACCATCGTGACCGCAATTTTCAGGGAAACAAGTGCAACCTCGAGTTGTAGAGAAGTACTTTTTGGCCCGAATGAAACTCCTTATGTCGAAAGATTCTGTTGTGAGCTTGTTTCATTCGTTCTTTTGAGATTTTAGCACTTTCATATGCATCATTGCGCATTTCTTCTAACTCATTCAACTAAAGTTTACGTGTCTCGCCGGCTTTTTCCATGTTAAAGTTTACCCTTTTGATAGCCCAATATGCTTTGTGTTCAATTTCAACAGGAAGATGACAAGGTTTGCCATATACAAAGCAAAATGGGGACATCCCAAGGGGATTCTTGTACGTAGTTCGATAAGCCCAGAGCGCATCATTCAATCGGATAGACCAATCTTTCCTGTTAGGTTCAACTGTCTTTTCCAAGATATGCTTGATTTCTCGATTGGCTAACTCGGCGTGGCCATTCGATTGAGGGTGATAAGTCGTTCCAACTTTATGGACGACCCCATAATTTCGCATGAGCTTTTCCGTCGGCCTATCGCAAAAATGAGTGTCATTATCACTGATGATAGCCTTAGGAACTTCGAATCGAGAAAGTATGTGTTCTTGAATAAACTTTATCACCACCTTATTGTCATTCGTCCTTGTAGCTATGGCCTCTACCCATTTTGAGATGTAGTCTACTGCGACGAGGATGTATAGAAAACCAAAAGAGGGTGGAAAAGGCCCTATGAAGTCAATACCCCAGTAATCAAACAACTCTAATACAAGTATGGGGGTCAATGGCATCATGTCACGATGAGTAATAGTTCCCATTCTTTGGCATCTATCACATGATTTGCAACAAGTATTCACATCCCGGAAGATTGTGGGCAAATAGAGACCACTTTGCAGGATTTTCGCAGCAGTTTTAATTTTGGAAAATGACCTCCACATGCTTCCGTATAATAAAATTGAATTACCCCGTGAATTTCATCATCAGGTATACATCTTCGAGTGATTTGATCAGCACTATACTTAAACAAATATGGATCATCATAAAAGAACATGCGTGACCAAGTAATGAACTTCTTTCTCTCTTGTGGAGTCCAACTAGAGGGAACTACTCCAGTGACAACGTAATTTACTATATCCGCAAACCAAGGAAGAGAATAAGTAGCAAATAGATTTTCATCTAGAAAATACTCGTCTATGGGGATGGGATCAATAGGTATGTCGGACGAGAGGTGTGACAATTGGTCAGCAATGATGTTTTCTACTCCTTTCTTATCTTAAATCGATAGATTAAACTCTTGTAGGAGTAGGATCCACCTTATTAGGCGCGGTTTGGCATCTTTCTTGGACAAAAGATATTTGAGGGCCAAGTGATCAATGAAGCAAATGATGGGCGACCTAATAACGTAAGACCAAAATTTATCGAGAGCAAAAATGATTGCTAGTAATTCTTTCTCCGTGGTGGAGTAGTTAAGCTGGGGGACAGATAATGTCCTACTAGCATAGTAAATAACATGAGCTTTCTTGTCTTTTCTTTGTCCAAGGATAGCCCCAATCGTGTAATCACTTGCATCACACATAAGCTCAAATGGGAGTGACCAATCGGGAGCTTGTATGATAGGACAAGAAATTAGCATGCTTTTGAGTCTATCGAAAGCTTCTTGGCATGTGTTATTCCATTCAAATGGAGTGTCCTTCATGAGAAGATTACTCAAGGGTCTAGCGATGGCGCTAAAGTCTTTGATAAATCTCTGGTGAAATCCAGCATGGCCTAGAAAGGACCTCACATCTTTAAGCGATTTTAGCAAGGGTAACTCAGATATTACTTCTATTTTTGCTCGATCAACCTCAATTCCCCTAGATGAGACTATGTGACCCAGAACTACGCCCTCAGTGACCATAAAATGGCATTTTTCCCAATTAAGGACTAAGTCTTTTTCCACACACCGGAATCAAACTCTTTGAAGATTAGTTAAACATTGTTCGAATGATGGACCGAAAATGATGAAATCGTCCATGAACACTTCCAGTCCTTTTTCTATCATGTCGCTAAAGAGACTCATCATTCACCTTTGAAAAGTTGCTGGCGCATTACATAACCCAAAAAGCATACGTTTGTAGGCAAACGTACCAAACGGACATGTAAAAGTCATATTTTCTTAATCAAGTACATCTACTTCAATCTGATTATAGCCAGAATACCCATCTAAGAAACAATAGTAAGGATGGCCCGCTACTCGTTCAATCACTTGGTCGATAAATAGCAAGGGAAAATGGTCTTTTCTTATTCCGGCATTGATTTTTCGGTAATCAATGCAAACACGCCACGCAGTGGTTGTCCGTTGAGGTATTAATTCTCCCTTAGCATTTTCAACCATAGTCATACTCGACTTCTTTGGAACGACATGAATTGGGCTCACCCATTTACTATCGGAAATGGGATTGATAATCCCAGCATCTAACAATCTAATGATTTACGCTTTAACTACATCTTTCATGGTTGGGTTCAGTCGCCTTTGCATCTCTCTCGAGGGCTTCACCTCCTCCTCGAGATGGATTTTATGGGTAAAAATCAAATGACTTATACCTTTCAAATTTGCTATATTCCAACCAAAAGCACTCCTATGCTTCCTCAACACATGCAACAACATGCCCTCTTGCTCTTTTTTTAAACTGGAAGAAAAAAATCAGGAAATGTATCATCTTCTCCCAGAAAAAGAATATTTTACATGATAGGGTAGTTTCTTTAACTCAAGAGTCGGAAATCTCTCTTTAGAGGGGATCATAAGTGACTCCCTCGGGGTTAATTCCTCAAATCTATAAATCCAGTCAACATTTCTCAATTTCTCAAAACTCACTTCTTCTTGCAACCAAGCTCCCAACTCTTCCACTTCACGCTCTAACTCAGTATAAGAACTCTTATTCTCAACTCCTTGCACTAAACAAACTTCTAGTCCATCTCCACCTATGATCTTTTCGATGTGCTCATCCACCACCTCTTCAATAAGACCAACCTCACGAATTTCATCCTCATCACCCATTTGGTTAGCCACATTAAAAATATTGGTCTTGAGAGTCATGTTTCCAAAAGTGAGTTTCATTTGGCCATTACGTGTATTGATCAAAGCATTAGCAGTAGATAAAATGGACGGCCCAAATTATGGGAACATGATTACTCGAATGGGGGAAGAACTCCGTGTCCCAAATGACAAAATCAACCGGGAAGTAGAATGTGTCCACTTGATCTATCACGTCCTCCACAACCCCACGAGGCACCTTCACTATTCGATCTGCTAACTGTAGAGTGATTCGGGTAGGTTTAAGATCACCTAAATCAAGCTGCTTATAGATAGAGTATCACTACACCAAATCTGCCCATTTGTCAAGGTCATTGACCTTGACAAATCCACCTTGTCAAGGTCAATGACCGTGACATTTCGAGGCGAGACAACTTTTTTTGTCACGGTCGTTTCACGGTCATTGACCTTGACACGTTTGTCACGGTTTATAACCGTGACAAAGCCGTGACCCTTTTTAAAAAAATTGTCACGGTCAATGACCGTGACAATTCTGGGCAGAATTAAAAAAAAAACTGCTGGGCAGTATGGCCACTGCCACGACCCAGCAGTATATTTGTACCTGTTATAGCAACGTTGTACCTGTTCCAAACATCATATATCCGAACAAACTAAAGATAATGCAAATTGTTTTGTGAAGAATCCTAATACTAACCAGAATTGGTTGAAAACTCGAAACAGCTTATGATAACTATACACTAAGAAGACGTTTAAATGAAAAGTATGTCATCCATGTGGGACACCCTTGTATTCGTTATGGATGTCTTTTCATGGTACATTTGGTTTCTAGGAAATTGACTTTAGAATCTAAAATTTAAAATTTAATAAACATGACTTCGGCCCCCATTTAGCTGTTCGTCTGTTAAGCAAAAAAGTTTGTCACTCCATACATACCCCCCCATGAAAAACTTCCAAAATAAAAGCTCAAATCAGGCGTCAAAGAAGAGGGTGAAGAATGATAGACCTGATTAGTGATTCCAGATGTAAATAAAGAATGTTCAGCGATGAAGACAAAGTAACGATATACTACAAGTTGAAAAAAAACACTTCGAGCATGCAAATATCACACGATATGTTCATACAAATTATATGCCATTCGAACTTAAAAGCACAAGACATGTTATACTACACGTTCAATGAAGAAACATTAAAAACACAGTTTATTGAATAGCATGAGTGAGAATATGTATGGTTGGGGATTGTGTGTGTGTGTTGTGGTGGTGGTGGGGGGGGGGGGGGGGGGGGACCAAATTGGACACCTCGCAAGCATTTATCGTGATAATATCCATGAAAAAGCCCCTCCCGTTCAATGTGTCACTGCTGCAGGCAAATTACATAATAAAAAATTAATATAATAGATTTTTTACAAGCAAAACATTTATGGTGATTTGAGGTTTTACCGCAACTAATTCTTTGATGTTAAATTTAGCCTCTAACAATTTCATTTCTTGAGGTTCCCTCGAGATGACTTTCAGTGATACAAAAAGTGTTACAGGATATTTTTTGCATCACTAAAAGTCACTATGGGGTTTAAGCCTTAAGAAATGAAACTGTTGGGGGGGCAAATTCAATATCAAATAAATAATGAGCTCCAAAGCCCAAGTGACCCATAAAATTAATAATAGACAATTTAAAAAAAAAAAACTAAACATGAGATAGAAAATGTCAATTTAGCAGTAGATATAAACACATTGAAAGTTTATCATAGGCGCGATTCGTGATTGTAAGTGTACCAATACAGGAATCATCTGAGGATCTTTAGTTCTTCAACATAAGGAATTGATAAGGGGTAAAAGATGAAAAATATTCTCCCATCAACAATGACACTAACCTAGCCAATTTCATGACACAATTAATAACCTATCTTGGCCGGTAAGAGATTTATTTCAATTTATGGAACCTAGCCTCACTAGAACAATTACTAAAAAAATATATTTAAATTATTGATCGGAAAGGACAATTTACCAATTGGAGCTGTGTTTGGAGCACTTGAGTTAGGACCATCTTCTCCATTACTCTTTTCTCAAAATAAGTCATCATATTTTAAATTATTCAGAACATATGAAAATAATAAATTCAGAAATAACAAAAATTCCTAGTAAGAGGCATAACAAAAATCTATGGATACAAATGCAGATCCAATGGATAGGAAAGAGATATTACTTACCCTGGACTGGGGCCATTTCTTGAGCAGTCGTGTTAAGACCATCTACTCCATGACTAGGTTCTGAAAGAAATAATAATATTTTAAACGATTCAAAACATATAAAAATAACAAATTCAGAAATAATAAAAGTTAATCTAGGAATAAATAATCAGAGCCAATGAATCAGAAAGAAAGATTATTTACTGCTGATTGGAGCCGTTTCTTGAGCATTCAAATTAGGACCATCTGCCCCATGACTGGTTTCTAAAATAAGTAATGATATTTTAAATTATTCAAAACACATAAAGATAACAAATTCAGAAATAATGAAGATTCCTACTAGGAGGCTTAACAAAATCCAGGGATATAATAACCGAGCTAATGGATCGGAAAGAGATATTACTTACTCTGGACTGGAGCCATTTCTTGAGCACTCGTATTCGTACCATCAGCTCCATGACTGATTTCTAAAAGAAAAAATCATATATACATGCAAAATGAGACAAAAAATACATCAATACAGTCTAGGTCTAATCATAAAAAATGCATAAAGATAGGAATGGTTGGCAGGGTTATAATAATAAATGCAAACTAGTTCTAAATCATCCTTTTATCTTTTATAATTGTGTTTTAAGGAGTGATAAACAATGTGGAAACACATGAAGGATGATGGGAATTAGAGTTTCTTATGTTATTGGTTCGCTAAACACAATCCTATAATTTTAGAATAAATTCCATGTGTGTATTATTTTTAGGGCTTTAATCAATGGATTCATTTAAGACATGATGTGGTAGATGTCTTGTAAAAATCTAGAGATAGGGAAAACGTTTTATATTGGTTCAATAATGTGAAGCACAAAATTTTCGAAATGGTCTACACACCTAAATTGAATCTCAATCCTCCACCCCACCCCCTCCCCCACCACACACCACCACACACACACACACACACACCCCACCCAACCCCCTACCCCCCTCCCCCACCCCCTCCCCCACCCCACCCACCCCACCCAACCCCCTCCCCCTACCCCCTCCCCCTACCCCCACCCCACCCCCTGCCCCCTCCACCACCCCCTCCCCCACCCTGCCCCACCCCGCCCCACCCCCTGCCCCCCTCCACCACGCCCTCCCCCACCCTGCCCCATCCCTCCCCACCCCCACACACGCACACACATACACACATATATATATACACATACATACATAAATATACAGACAAATATATATATATATAAATGGAAGAGAGAGAGAGAGAGAGAAATTGGACCTGAGAGAGAGAGAGAGAGAGAGAGAGAGAGAGAGAGAGAGAGAGAGAGGGAGGAAACGGTGGGAGGGAAAAAAGAAGGGGGAAAGGGTTTTTGCTGGAAAAGTTGTCACGGTCGTGTCAAGGTCATTGACCGTGACAAGGATTGTCACGGTCTTGTCAAGGTCAATGACTGTGACAAGACCGTGACAAATTTAATTGTCACGGGCTTGTCACGGTCAATGACCTTGACAAGTCTTTGTCACGGTCGTGTCAAGGTCAATGACCGTGACATAAAACGCGTGTTTTTTTGTCACGGTCAATGACCTTGACAAGGCTGGCCGGCTGAAAGGTGACAATTTGCCCATTTTGGTGTAGTGTATGGAAGGATGTTCACACTTGCACCTAAGTCAAGCAAAGATTTTTCAACTCTACTTTCTCCTATAACACATGAAATTGTAGGTGCACCAGGATCCTTGAATTTTGGTGGAAGATTATTAAGAAGGACCGAGCTCACATTTTGTGCCAAAAAGACGTTCTTCTTTACCTTAAGCCGTCGTTTGATAGTCAAAAGATCTTTGATGACTTTGGCATATGCTTGAATTTGTTCGATAGCATCCAGAAATGGTAAGTTCAACTTCACTTGCTTCAAAACATCTAACACTTTCGTACGCGAAGCTCCCTTTTTGGGTGGTGCCAAGCATTGAGGAAATGGAGCAGTAGTGGGAAGTTTTACTTCAACTTCAGGTTCAACTCCTTCATACTTATCTTCCATGTACAATGGGGTCCCCTCATATTCTGAAGCTTCTTTAGTTTTAGATTCCTTGGGAGCTGGTGGCGCTAGATCAATTACGTAACCACTACGTAGAGTAGTGATAACTTAACATTGTTCTCGCAAATTAGATGAAGTAGAGCTAACTGTAGTTTGCCCTTGAAGAGGGGGTCTTTGGCCTTGGGATGGGAATTTACCCTTCTCCTGAGTATTCAATGCAGATTACAGCCTAGAGATGCTTGTGTGAATTTTTGTGAACATTCGATCATACTTAGCATTTCTCTCCTTCTGAGATTGGATGAATTGATTCATATTATCCTCAAGAGATCTCATTGGTGGAGTGATATACGGACCAGGAGGTGGTACCTGCATAGGGTTTTGCATCAAATGAGCCATTTGCTAAAATTGAGGAGGGGGTGGTGGCAAAGCCACATGTGGATTAGGAGCCATCCCCTCTTATGGTTGTCCATAGTTGAAACCAGGATGATTCCTCCAAAATTGATTGTATGTATTCCCTTGCGGTACATTAAAATTACCTCGAAACCCTCCTATCGCCTCTACTTGCTCAGTGTACATTGCCTTGTATGCAGGGATGGTAGGACATCCTTTGGTAGAATGACCAGTAGTACAAATGGCACACACTTTCTCTTTTCTTTCTTGCACGGGTCCAGCTACTTCTCTTAATCAAACTTCAAGCATGTCTCTGAAATTCTTTTCCAATTGGTCAAAATTATTGGTCTATCAGAATTCCATAATGGAATGTTTTTCTCCTCGCTTACTCATACTTTCCTGACATCTCCTGAGCTCTAGAAGAGGAATCCTGTAGGTCGATAGTAATTTCCTCTGACCTTTCTTATGATGAGGGTTTCTCGGACGGTTGGTCGTTGACAGCCTTAGTTGGATTATCCCTTCCTATGCCTTGTTCTACCTACACTCCTTATTGCTCGGGTACCTCAGGATAAGTGAATTCAATAATGAAATATTCTACGGCTTGTCCTTTTAATAAAGACCTTTGTTTATACACAATATCATACTCTCCCAATTCTACTGCCTAATACATTAATCTGCCATACTTCTTCGATTTATGCAAGGCTTGCCTAAAAGGCATATTAGTGTACGCCATAATTGTATGGGCTTGAAAGTATGGATTCATCCATCTCGACGCCTCAATTAATGCCAATGCTAACTTCTCCAGGTGTGGGTATCTGATTTCTGCTCTTCGAAAATCTTTACTAGTGTAGTAGACTGGTTTTTGAACTCGATTCTCTTCTCGGATCAAGGCAGAACTTACAGCTGACTCAGAAACAACGAAGTATAAATATAATCTTTCTCCCAAAATTAGTGGAGAAAGTAGGGGGGTTGATTCCAAGTACTTTTTCAACTCCAGAAAAGCTAATTCGCACTCTTCGTTCCATTTTAAACTCTGTCTTTTGTACATCTTTTTTACAAGCTGGGGACTACATTTAAATTAGTTCCTTGATCTTATCTGGGTTTGTCTCAATTCCCCTCTGATTTACTATATACTCGAGGAGCATTCCTTCCTGTACTCCAAAAATATACTTGGTCGGGTTTAATCTCATTTGGTGCTTTTCCACATAGTCAAAAGTTTGGCTGAGATTGACAATATGATCGATTGCTTTCTTGATCTTCATCATCATATCATCCACATAAACTTCCATATTTTTTCCTATTTGCTCCTAAAAAACTTTGTTCACCAATCTTTGGTAAGTAGCACCTAAAATTTTCAAACCAAATGGCATAACATTATAGCAATAATTTCACCGGGGAGTAATAAAAGAAGTGTTTTCTCTGTCTTCAGGCTTCATCTTGATCTAATTATAATCAGAGAATGCATCCATGAACCTGAGCAATTTATGTCCTAAAATGGCGTCAACAAGCTGATCAATTCGTGGTAAAGGAAAATGATCCTTCGAGCACGCTTTGTTTAAATTCGTGAAGTTTACGCACATTCTCCACTTATTATTATTATTATTCTTAACCATTACTGCATTGGCCAACCAATATGTATACTTTACTTCATCAATGAAAGAATCTTTTTGAAGCTTTTCAACTTCCTCCTGAATGTCTTGATTCTTCTCGAGGCTGAACACTCTCCGCTTCTGCTTCATAGGCTTGACATCCTTACTAACATTGAGCTCATGGTAAAGAAAGTTAGGGTTAATCCCGGGTATATCTTCATGACTCCAGGCGAATACATGCTTCCTTTGGCTAAGGAAATTCACTAATTCCTGTTTAAGAACAGGATCCAACATTGTTCCAATTTGAGTGGTGCGTTCTGGTTTGCAGGGTTTGTGCTAACTGCCTCATGGTATCTTGCATAGCCTCTTGTCCTCTGGCGAGATAAGTCAGGATTCCAGTCAAATCATTTGGAGTTGGTTGAGCAAAATGAACAGGTGGGATGCCATCATTCCTGGTACTTGACTTAGGAATATCAGTCATGTTGAATAAGTGAATGAGTCAAAACGATTAGAAACATGTTCCCAAATATGGCGCCAATCTTTTGATGCAAAGAACTAGAATATATTTAATTATTTGATCAGAGATAAAAATAAGTAAGTAAGAGAGACACAAGACTTTTAAAGTGGCTCGGCTAAATAGAAAGGCCTACGTCCACTGTTGTGTATTGCCTTGCCTTTGTTCAGGTGTGTCCATGTCTTTGTTCAAGTGTGTCCTTGTCCCTTGGATTCAGGGAATACAATGTATTTATAGCCCACGAGGGAGTAAAAAAGTTAGAATATCAAAGGATGGAAGGCCTTTATAAATTAGGCATTTACATATGTACAACGTTCATAATGTATACAACTGATGGCGCTTTACTAACCAGGTTAGTCGGTCTTCTTGCTGTTCGTCGGGCTTCTTAATATGTTAGTCGGTATTCCTAGACTTGGTCGAGGGATTACTCCTTGCTGACTAGGACTGATGCCATGTTAGATAACACATATTCATTTCTGATTGGTCCACGTAATAAGGCAATTTTTGACATCAACACTATCCAATAAGTAATTTTCCTTTTCTCTCTAAATTCCTCTGAGTAATTATCATTAACGATATAAACCATGATTGAAACAAAGGAAAAATAAATAAAAGAAGGAAAGGATGGCTTACCGACAGAAATTAAAAAAACAACGATGGCTAGAAAGCAGCAATATATCGAAGAAAAGAAGCTTGAACAGGAAGGAAAGCTTGGAAACAAAATACAAAGGATTTGAGATAATAGAAATAGAGGGAAGATTACGTCTATTTATAGGTTGCCTCGAGAATAAGGGCGAAATGATTAAACTTCACGAGCGATTGAAATACCGTTGGCTGCTCACTTTCCAATGCACGAAAGACTAGTATGCCCTTTGGCGGTTTGAAAAAGTTTGAATTATTTGCAAAAATGCCATTATCAATGGTGCTAGTAAAAAAAATTTACATATCTGGAAAGTTAGCTGCCGACCAACACTTAAATCTCACACCGAGAAATTTTTTGAACAAATACTCCATATTTTCGATCAATCGTCAAACAAGGAGCATTAGGGGATTTTGTTGTATGTAAAAATTACTCCCCTATGTGGACCAATGAATAATGGACACTTGTCATCCTAGGTGGCTACTCAACTATCTTGATCGACATCAAGAGGTACCAAGTCGGCTAGAATGCCGACCAATAACCAGAATGTGAACCATCAGGAATAGCAAAAGTTACTCGGATGAAAGGGCAGCCAGTCCTAAATGTCAAGAGTCTCATTCATTGTATACATATGTAAATTCCTGGAGATATATGGGCATTCCGTCTCTAGGGTTCCAGAACCTCATTAGCATATAATCTCCCTTAGCTCAAAGTAACAATTCAACGAATCTTAAGCACACCATACTGAGTTATTGTAAACATCACTAATATTACCAACAGTGGACGTAAGCTTTTAACAGCTGAACCACTTTAAAAATCTTTGCCTCTTGTGTATTTATTTAGATTGCTCTTATTATTTATCTGTGATTATAAAATTGGACCACTCCATTTTTAGACATCAACAATGACCTTAAAGTTATTAATATGATTGTGTTTTATGTCCTCCTGTTTCACTGATTCCATACACTACACCAAAAAGGACAAATTGGAACCCTTTAGCCGGCCAGACTTGTCACGGTCATTGACCATGATAAAAAAATACGCATTTTTTATCACGGTCATTGACCGTGATAAGTTCGTGATAAGGTCTTGGAATGGTCAATGAAAGTGACAAGTATAGTTGTCACGGGCTTGTCACGGTCAATGACCGTGACAATCCTTATAATATTATCACGGTCAAGGACCGTGACAGGTCCGTGACAAGTTTAGCAGCAAAAAACCCTTTCCCCTCCTTTTTTTTCCCACCGCTTTGTTTCCCTCCACTCTCTCTCTCTCTCTCTACGTGCTGCTCTCCCTCTCTCTCTACTTTCAGGTTGGTTTCTCTTTCTCTCTCTCTCTCTCTCTCTTCCATTTATATATATGTATGTGTGTATATATCTACGTGTGTGTGTGTATGTGTATGTGCGTGTGTGTGTGGTAGGTGGGGGCTAGGAAGGGGATGGGAGGGGGTGTATGTGGGTGTGCGTGTGTATGTGGTGGGGGGTGGGGTTGTGTGTGTGTGTGGTGGGGGAAGGGGCTGGAGCGGGAGGGGGGGAGGGGGCAGGGTTGGGGGGCTGCTTGTGTATGTGTATGTGTGCGTATGTGTATATGTGTGTGTAGTGTGCGTGTTTGCGGGAGGGAAAATGATGCGGGGGGGGGGGGGGGGTGACGGGGGGGGGGCTGTTTGTGTGTGTGTGGGGAGGGGGTGGTGGTGGGGCAAGGAGAAATGGGGCAGGGGTGAGGCTTGTTAATTTTTTTTATTAAATTTTGATTGTTTTATTAGATATTTTCCCTCATATGCAAGTAGTGTCCCTTGTAAACGAATTGATTGATTATTAATTTTTTTAGTAAATTAATATATGAAAGCAGGATTGCCCCTTATTGTAAATTAGTAAATTAATAATTGTATACTTTAATTGTTAGTTTAATTGATGAAAAGAATTAATTGAGTAGATGAATTATAAGGAGTACGGGATACACATTTGTTGTTTTTATTGCGGTTGGATTATAGTGGATCGATGTTGGATTGGTTAATTTTAAAAATGTCATAACCACTGGATTATTGTCCATATGGGGGTGGAATTTTTCAACTTTTTTTTTAAAATTACTTTGTATAACGAACAATATATATATACTTGAAATTACATATAGTGCGCATAGATACTAGCCTTCTAGTTCTTATGCGTACGCATTTAATGGCCCTTAGACCCCGTTCGAAAGTCATTACCCCTGTAATGAGATCTCTCGAATTGTCCCGTTTGGACAGTTTGGGACTGCATAATTTCTGTAATTAAAGTTGTTACTTTTGGAGGAAGTTTTGCAGTCATATCCTAATGTTCTCTAGGTACATACTAGATTGACAAGTGTGACTGTTATTTCAATTGATCAATTGAAATAACACTCACACTTGCCAATCTACGTAGTGTACTTGGAGAACTACGGGGATATGCTGCCGAATTTTTCTCAAATCGTAACAATGTGCATGATCTGTTAAGTATATTACAGAAATATGCAGTCTTGAATGAGATAGGACCACTCACCCTTTAGAGGAGATGGAGGAAATAGGAATTTCTATTATAAATAGAATTTAAATTTGAAATTTAAGAATCGAAGGCATAATTAAATGAAACGTACTATAAATCTAAGTTTAATTTATACTAATCCAGGAATATACGCTTCTTACTTTTAATAGGTGATTAGTTGTGGTAGCTGTGATGGGATATCCGAAATACAAAGAGTGGATGGGTGAGACAAATAGAATGGGAGATGTGTTTTGCAGAGCTGCTAATGAATTTGTGAAATACGCAAAGAGATGTCATAATGATGACGAGTTTTCGTGTCCGTGTGCTAGGTCTAAGAATGGTAAGGTGTTTGAGTGGAAAACAGTTAAACTACATTTGTTAAGATCGGGTATGCAAGATAGTTATCGATTTTGGAGTTTTCACGGTGAGTTAAAAGTTCCTTTTGTCCCCGAACAACCTTCACAACAACCTTCAACAAGTAGGATAAATGTAGAAGGGGACAACGTAGATCATAATATGTTAGAGGATTTAGTTGATGATGTGTAAGGAGTTTATGAAGCATAGGAGAATGAGGTTACTGGTGATGTACAAGGTTCAAGTGCTCATGAAGATATCACGATAAACCTTGACGATGACTACCAAAGTTTAAAATTTAAGGCGACCCAACCGTTATACTCTGGCTGTGAGAAAGATCAAACAACTTTACTTTGGCTCCTTTAGTAGAAGAATTAAATGAGTTGTGGTAAGAGGGTGTGCAATCATTTGACTCTTTTAGAAAAGAAGAGTTTACACTGAAAGCTAGGTTAATGTGGTAAATTCATGATTTTCCAACTTATGGGACATTATTCGATTGGGTAGTACATGGTTATTTGGGGTGTCCTATTTGTGGAGGAGAGACTGAATCTCTTCGTCTATCCTTTAGCTCAAAAAATGTATACCATTTCCATAGGAGGTTTTCACCCCCGGCTTATAGTTTCAGATTTGAGAAAGGTTCCAATTTTTTATTGGACGGGGTTGAACATAGGCTACCGCTGAGACAACTTTTAGGTTAAGAAATTGAAAGTAAATCTTCTGAATGTGGCCCTAATATGCCAGGTAAGAATCCCAAATTTAAGAATGTCAAGCATAAGAAGACCCCAACTGGGAATGAAATTGAGACGAGAAAGGCATGGTCTAGGAGGTCAATTTTATTTGACTTGCCTTATTGGAAGAATAACCCGGTGTGCCATGTATTGGATGTGATGCATACAGAGAAGAACGTCGTTGAACATATTGTGGGCACTTGCCTTGGGGGGAGTCATTCAGAGGATGGAGAAAATGCAAGAAAAGACCTTAAATCTTTGAAACTTAAGCCACAACTATGGTTGAAAGAAGATAGTAGGGGAAGGACAATAATTCCCCTTGGTACGTTTACTTTTATGAGTGGGGAAAGGAAGGTGATTTTAGGCACAATTATAATTTGAAGGGTCCATCTAATTTTTGTCCAACTTGAAAAGGATTGTGAATTATACTACTCATGATTTACATAAGTGTAAGTCCCACGATTGACATGTGATCATGCAATTGGTTCCTCTATTGTTTAAGAACTGTTTCTCCAAGCACAAGGATATTTGGAGGGCTATTATGCAAATTAGTATTACCTTCTTACTCTTGTGTGAAAAGGTAGTCAATCGGGAACACATAACGGTCGCAAAATTAGCGTTGATCGAAGAGATTGATGTGTTGGAGAAGTACTTTCCCCCATCATTCTTTGACATAAGTGTTCACTTGTTAGTACACCTATGCGACGAGACACTTCTTTGTGGTCCAGTTAGATATTGGTGGATGTATCCGTTTGAAAGATTGATGAAAGTTTTTAAAGACTACGTCAAGAATACGCGATACATTACAGGATCAATTGCAGAGGAATACATCACTTTGGAGTCATCAATATATACTCGAGAATATATGCCTGACTCGACCAGCTTTGATGACACTGATGAGTTCGTTGATGATGGTGGTCATGTGATGGGAAAACGAGTGAAATTAGCGAGTTTGCAACATGAACAAGTAGATCATTATCTATTTGACATACATAATGGAAAAACTAAGTTTCAATTATTATAATATTTAATATTATTTTAGATTATTTTATACATGATTAATTTTGTAATATGTAGAAAATGTGAAGCCTATAAGAACAATAAAAGATGAAAAACAATGGTACAATCAGACAGCGAATTTAGGCTGTGGTTGACACAAGAGGTAATTATAATGAAAATGGTCGTTATATAACGTTACATTACACTCAAATTTTACAACTAATATAATTAAGTTATATATTCTCAGCTCTTAAATACGGGTGATGCGACATCAAGGCTTGCTCGTCTAGCTACTGGACCCTTGTTCGTGGTACAAGAGTACAAAAAGTATCGATTGAACGATTACGTTTTTGACGCTAAAGTGTACGAGGAAAGTACAAATGTACAGAACTCGGGCATTTCATACAAGGCTCTTACTTTCTTTCGAGCGAGCGCAAAAGATAAAAACCTCATTGAAGCTGAAATGACTTACTATGGTGTAATCCGAAATATATTTGAATTGGATTATATAAGCTTCAAAGAGGTTGTATTTTACTGTGACTGGGTAAGAGTTGAGGATAAAAATGCTTGTAAAGTTGATACTGTCACCAATTTGATCATGGTTGACTTGTCCAAGTTGAAGAGCAACGACCACGTGAGCGATGAGCCGTTTGTTTATGCATTTCAAAAGGTTAACCAAATGTTTTACTCGAAGTATATCAATAGCGAGTCGTGGTCAATTATCCTACACGCACCAAAGCGTCTAAATAGTAGTGCGGATGACTTGGTTGCTCCTACCAAATATCAATCCATTTTTTATGATAACCCGAATTTGAAATAATTTTTCAATTTGTAATAAATATTCCAATTTGTACTTTATCAATCCATTTTTGATGCTTTTAATTGATTTGCACATTATCATTTTCTCTCTTGTGTAGTGTGCGTGTGTGTGGGCAGTAGGGGTGGGGGTGGGAATGTTTCGAATTTGTAGTAATTGTACATATTATGAGCTAGATGCTGTTGTTTTGGAATTCAGAATTGAGGTGTTAAACAGTAAGAATTCATTTGGATTTGTAGTAATTGTACATATTTGCATGTCTTCTTCTAATTCATTTTGATTTGTACTAATAACAATATTTTTTTTACAGAAAATGTCTCCTTCAGGTATTAAGACGAGGATGATGATGCTGGTTGTGATGATGTCGTCTAGGCTCGGTGGTAGCTGAGGCGACGAGGGCTCCTCGGCCCCTAGGCTCCCCAAATATGGCAAATTGGGGATGGCCGTCGAGAACAAGACGGGGCTATTAGCGAGATCCCTCGAGCTGATAAAGACGGTCATTGTCCCGGGGTACACTAGTTGGAGGGAGGTGCCAAATGAGCTCAAGTTAGCAGTTTGGGTGGCACTACAGGTAATGTATTTATATTTATATTTATATGAATATTTCAGTTTCGCTTTCGCTTTCGATTTCATTTTATATTTATATTTATATTTATATTTATTCGCAACTAACATTGTATTTGTTGGACAGGAATAATTCAACCTGGATCCAAAGCTACGCGATTCCGTCTTGGAGCAGTTGAGGGAGCAACATAAGACGTGGAAGAAAAATATGCGGACCCGGTACTTTGGGAAGACCCGAGAGTCCGTTATCCAAATGCGTGAATCCGTCCCATCGAAGGAGTCGATCATTGGAAAAATGTCAACAGTTCATTGACAATGAGATCGAGGAGCGACAATTGGCATCTCGCTAATCGGGGAGGGAAAACTGGGCAAAAAAAATGGACGTGCACTACTCCGGTCGGGACGTTTTATGCCGAGGTGGAGCATAGAATGATGGTAAGATTTAGTTTTTCTATAACTACAGAAATATATTATTCTGCATTATTTTACATTATGGGGACAATACTAATTTTACTTTATTTTATTTCAGGGGACAGGGAGTGGCCCTGGGGGTAGGCCACATATGCTCGATACTTATGTGGTTATTCGGATGAAGAAGGGGAAGGATAATGAGGTGTCCTCGAGCGTCGCGGCCATGATTGTAAGTAATCTGACAGTTTACTTTTTGTTAATAACGTTATAATTTTTTATTTACTTATTTTACTAATCATGTGCTTTTTGTCGTTTCAGGCAAAACTTAAGGAAGTGCATGAGTCGCAGTCTGATGCCGACAAGGCATCTTTGTGCACAGACGCACTCAGCCAAGTGCTTGGCGCTGATCGCAAGGGGAGGATAAGGGGGATTGCTCGCGGGTGGCCAAATCTAGGATCATCGGATTGGATACGAGCGACACCGAGTTGGCTCGAATGGTAGACTCGCATGACGCGAAGCTGTCTCATTTGGAGGCAACAGTCCAAGATATGTTCTCATTCATGAAGAGTTCATTGGGCGGAAACCGTAAGGGGAAAGGAAAGGATAAGGTGGTGAAGGGGAAAGAGAAGGAGAAGGTGGTGGAGGAGGAGGTGCAGGATGATGAGGATGTGGACCTCGCTGCTTTATCGCCGACACGTGCGAACTTTGATGATCCGCTCCCCTATTTGGCTCCCTTCAACTGACCGATGTCGACACTTGGTTGGCCGAGAGTGTTTACACTGGACATATTTGATGGCCAGCGGATAGGGCGGGGGTTGAGGAACTCTAATACCGTCCAGGGTATGCCAGTTCATGAACGTTTGCTTCAAGACATCGAGTCCAAGGTGCTCGTCACGCATGTGATACCCGGGAAGGAGAACTCCCCCTTGTGGTTGCGCGAACAATGAAGCACGATGTATATTGCTACGTGTGTCAATTCGTATATCGTGTGCCCTACTCACCATCTCAGAGTTAACCTTACCCCAGACATTTAGTGACATTATTTGAATTAAATTGTTATTTTAAGTTGTTATATTTGAATTCTATTCGGATTTAATCGTGATGCATATTGTTTTGAATGTATATTTGCATTATCTCTATTTTATTTGGATATATAATGTTTGAACAGATACAACGTTGCTATAACAGGTACAAATATACTGCTGGACAGTTGTAGTGGCCATACTGCCCAGCAGATTTTTTTTTCAATTCTGCCCAGAATTGTCACCGTTATTGACCGTGATAAAGAAAACTTATCACGTACTTGTCACGGTCAATAACCGTGACAATTTTTTTAACATTGTCACGGGTTTTTCACGGTCCTTAACCGTGACAAAAGTTGTCAAGGACCGTGACAAATTCGTGACAATAAAAGTTATCGCCCCCAGAATTGTCACGGTCATTGACCTTGGCAAGTCCAACTTGTCAAGGTCAATGACCGTGATAATTCGGCAGATTTGGTGTAGTGATACAAAATGAGAGAGCCCAATAATTTTGTCTTACTTTCAAATTATTATGGAAAATAAAAAGAAATAGGACATAGCCCTTTTGTATAATATCTTTAACCACAAGGTTCGCCATTATGATCGTCTTACAAATCTTTTCACGTGGATAGGGAAAAAGAAACTTCAATGTAGATGTTAATTTAAAATTAGGAGTGTTACCTATATTTGTTACCAGATTGCTTTAATGTATTTTTAGTGTTGATTTTTAATCAAAGATACAAACATTTAATGCCGCTGAAAAAAGATGGTAAAATATATATATATATATATAAGAATAGCATTTTTCTAGTAGATAAGAGTAAATGATGGGAGATCCGCAAAAATCCCCAAAGATCAAACATAATATTGATTGATACCATGATGTCATGTCTATACAAACGATCTTTTAATTGATGTCATGTCTACTACTATAGTGATTATTGAGTTTGTCCCGTGAGTGTGTACCTATAATTAACAAAGAGATTGAATAGACATAAGTAAGGGATAATTCCTTTTATAAGCATATATAAAGTACTCTTATAAGAATACATACATTAATGTCTCCTTTTTCAGACGAAGATATTCTCTCTCTAGGGTTTTGAGAGTGTGACAGCCCCTCCGTCTCCCTCCATCTCCAACCACCCCTATTGGGCATTGTTTACAACCCCACCCAAATAGCTGATTTCCATCCTTTCCTAATCAATATTCCTCCGATAGTGCCTCAAGTCAAATCGGGTTAGGGTTGGTTTTTGCTATGTGGTTGGTGCGCCTCTTATAACATTTGGTTCTCCCTGCTTCTGAATCTCATTGATAAGTCCTAGATCGTCATCTTTTATGTAGGCTTCATGTCAGATCTAGGAGTGTGAATTCTCCATCTGGGGGTTTGTATGTATTTTATATGGGGCTGGGCTTGGTTCTTTTGATTCAAGTCCCTGTTGATTTCACCTAGTTGGCTGGTGGTTCTCCGACGATTGGGTTATGGTGATGGGCTAATTGGTCTCATGTGGATGGGTTTGGCCGGACTTTGATTTTCTGTTCATGATTGCCATATAGTTTTCTTTATAATAGTTGTACTCCACTTTGAATACCTCTTTTGTTGAGTTTTTTATAATTGCTCTGTGTTGTTAATTCTTAGATAACATGTGTTCCTTTTTGGATGGTTGAGAGTTCCTCTCTTTAGGGTTGAGTTTGCACCCATTGTCCACCCAACCGCTCCTCCCCATTCCTCCTTCCTCTTTGTAACATCCCCAACCCATTCTAGCTAATGATCCCTCCCACTTTCAATCGCTACTCTCGTGTGTGCTCTTCATGTCAGATTGAATTTGTGTTGGTAGTAATTTTCGAGAATGGATATGGCTCCTCGTGGCTTTGATTTCACGGTGATGGTTTTGCCTTATTCCACTTGGTTGATATCTTCTTAAGGGGCTTCATGTCAGACTAAAAGGTGTAGAACCTATCTTCACGATTGTTTTTTCTATTGTTGGGGTCGGGTCAGATACATTAGTCGAACTTTGGTTCTGATCCCGAAGATGTTGCTTGGCCGGATACTAGATGCTCCTAATACCCACTTTCACCTTATCGTGGTTAGTCTTCATGCGATCGCTATCTCCCCTGTGCGCTTCAGTCATCAGTCAGGTCAAAGGTTGGTTTTCTTCGACGTATGGTTAGAATGGGCGATGGAGTTTCTGGTGAGGGATTGGATGTTTGGGCATTGGCTTGGATGATGGATGTACCCATTCTGACTTGTGTTTGGCTGGTCTCTGTGTTTGACGGTGGTTCAGTACATTGTGATGTTGTGTGTTTTGGTGATGGTTTGATGACTTGTAGAGTTATGACATTGGGGTGTTATGGCGTTTAGTGGCATTGCTTCGTCAATTTAGTGTTATATCTCCTATGGCGAGTGTTGTGATACTGCATTATTTTATAAGAATTTCTTTTTGCAGTGGTGATTGGTGGTGGTTTGTGGCATGCGTGACTTGTTGGATGTAGATTGTTTTGATAGGTTTGTTGGGTTGTTGTAGGGTCTTTGTCCGGTTTGTTTTGGACGTGTATTTTTCGAGATTTTGTACTTTTTGTTTTTGTTTTTGTTTTGCGAGTCTTGGACTTACTGTACATATTTGGGGTTCGCCTTTTAATTTAATATAATTATATTTTACCAAAAAAAAGTATATAAAGAAAGTAATATTACGAGTCCCATTACATTTTCAAATTTTTCCAAATGGGCTGGGCATATTATTAAAGTATTATGTGTCATTATTCAGTAAATGAATATAATATTTAATGTTATCCCAACTTTTTAGGTGTTCTTCAGTGTATTACACACAAACTGCAGTGGTGAATTTATAATTGCAACATGAGAGTTTATTTACAAATTAACCCTGCTATTGCGTCTGAACGATTTAAAAGTAAACATTTGCATTTAATCTTGTCATTAAAGATGCAGTTTCTATACTGCAAAGGTGTAAAGCGGATGAAAATTTACGTTTCCACTGTACATTCGGTAAGTGGGTTCATTGGCTTGGACGGAAGATAACGCATGCGAGTCTAGCGCCCAACAATTACAGTTTTGACCCAAGAATTTTTTTATTAAAAAAATAGTTGGCTGTAATCAATCGTCCACCCAAGAATTTTTATTTGTTGTTGTTGAAAAATACGTTTTTCCAAAAGAAAAGATGGTCTAACCTTGACATTCTCTTTCTCATCTACGAACTCATCACTACTTGGAAGACTAGTATTACCATCCAGCTCCACCCCAGAAAAATAAGCTTGAGGGCACCTTGTCTTAACACCATACCTCCGGCAAAAAGGCAACCACCACTTTGCAAACTTCCAAACCTCCCTCAAAGCGAGCAACGTCACAGAACAACTTAAGTCTATTTGGTGGGTAGTCCATTGCCATAGCTGATATAGCCGTGTTTGCTTGGATCCGCCGTGCTTATAAACACATCCACACCCGGAAGTTTTTCATCCTCTGGTAACCTTTCCGGGAAAACTGTTCGGGAAACGGGTCTCCATCGAAAAGCTTGGCTAAGCAGCCAAATGAAAGCTAGTATATGTTCAGAAACAAAAACCAAAGCATGGGGTATGAAACTTGTTTTGGTAGAATAATATTGGAATATAGAGGTAACTCTATGGCAGATGAGGAAATTTAAAGCTGAGAAATGGAGGAGCGTGTGTGATCTGTTGATGACTAGTTGTAGTTTGAGGACATGGCAGAGATTGAGAGGAAGAGTTTCCTCCATTGATGCTTCCTTCTATCACCTGTGTGCTATCTGATCAACTCATCTATACATATCTATAGCATGTTGATTGAGGTTGCGGAGCCAGGAATTTTAGGTGGTTTGGGCACCAAAGGAAATTTTTGGGGGTTCGGGAGCGGGAGCCCCCGAAATTTTTTTTTGAGGAGTAAATTAAAATTAACATTAATTTCAACAACTTCATGCCCAAAAAATAAAGGGTCAATTATTGAATAGTGTCTACTATAAATATATATTTTTTAAAAATGACACATATTTTTAGTTTAACTCATTTAGTTCCTCAAGCACTCAATATTCTCTTATTTTTAGAGGGCGCGCCAGCGACACTTTTTCTCCAAAATATGTGGCAAATGACTTTTTGAAGAAAAATAAAAACGGTTGGACTAAATGGGTATTAAAAAATGCTCGAGAGACTATTTGGTATATGTCCCAAAAATAAATACTACAAACCAATAACAACAACATTTATACTAATATTAAAAGAGGTAAAATAATACTCTGATATTGAAAGGGGTAAAACAACTGTGGCATTTATACTAATAATTACTACAAACCAATAAACACATTTATACTAATATTAAAAGGGGTAAAACAACACTGATATTTTGAGAATTTCATAATCTTAGCGATATTTTTAAAATCTCAGTAATCTCAGAATCTCAGCAATGTATACATATAATAATAATAAATAAAAAAAAGGGAATTTACCTGGGCTGGCCTGGGCCTGTGCCCAGGTCATGTGCAAAGTGGCTCCGCCACTGCCCACGTCTTCTTTTTGTGGTAGATACGGATTTAGACAGTTTGTTGACGGAAGTGGAAATTTTATTATACATGCACTTTCAAATGACACTCACGAGTCACGGAATTTATTTTGGACAACACTAGTTTAGTGCATAACTTAATACAATTGGCGCTTTATAAATTTCGTATAAAAAAATTAAAAAATTATGTTAATTTTAGGATCAAATACCAAAAAATCGTCCAAATATTTTTTAATACACATTTAGTCAAAGCGTTTTATTTTGTACCAAAAGTCCCTTATTATCTTTTCTTTAAAGGTCCGCGCCAGCAACATGGTAAAACCATTTTGCCACGATGAATGATTTTTTGGTACAAAATAAAAAGCATTGGACTAAACGTGTATTAAAAAATATTCGAGGGATTATTTGATATATGCCCCTTGATTTTATTATTATATAAATACGTAACTAAATATTATCAATGAGTAAAATTTTCTATTAGTTGATAATTACATAAAAATTAATATTAAATTTGTATAAAAAAAACTAATTGACATGTAATCCACTCATATCAAGTAAATAGTAAACAATCTTTTATGATATGCTATTCTTTCCACGAGAATTGTGTTAAAAATAAATTTGACATAATTTTAATGGAATAGTTTCACGCACAATATTGCAACTTTATTTTATATGCTATCAAATGATGAATATTTTAGAATTTGACTATAAACTCAACCAACCTAATTCTTAATGGTAACGAAATGAGATATAGCATAAACCAATTTTTTTTATCCTTAGATCTTTTTATTCTTATCACAAAATAAAATAATCAAATCATCAATTTAGTTGAGTGGAAATGTTCCTTTTATTTAAGCAAAAAATACAAACATATATTTTATTACAAAGTGATCAAATCTTATAATCAAACAAATATACAAATATAGTTAAGTTCCTATATAGATAGATAGATAGATAGATAGAGAGAGAGAGAGAGAGAGAGAGAGAGAGAGAGAGAGAGAGAGAGAGAGAGAGAGAGAGAGAGAGAGAGAGAGAGAGAGAGAGAGAAGCGAACATAAAAGATGAACATTTTAATGAACCTTAACAAAAAAACCCTAACACTGAATCTATTTTAATTCCTATGTTATAATTGGTGCTCCGCGCCTGCGGCAACGAGCACGCTTGGGATACACGTATTTTTTAATACACCCGTGTGACAGCGTGTCTGTTGTCGCTGGCACGGACCAATTACAACATATGAATTAAAATTAATTGGGTGTTATATTTTTTTCTTAAGCTTCATTAAAATGTTTATCTTTTATGTTCACTTCTGAACATCTCCCTATATATATAAAGCCTCTCATACATACTACATATAAGTAAAAAATATTTTTGAGTTGATTTTTTTTCGTGGTGTTTAAACATTTCAAGTGACTTTACAAAAAAATCAGTTCAAAATAAAAAAAAAAATTACTATTTAAAAAAAACTATCAAATTATGTCAATTTTTAAGCTCTTAAAAACTAACATAGTTTAACTGAGTTTTTTAAAATAGCAAAAGAAATTATTTTGAGTTGATTTATTTTTATGGGGTTGCCTAAAATGTTAAATACCCCATACAAAAAAAATGAATTCAAAAATATTTTTTCTACTATTTTTATAAAAATGTTTCGCACATATGGTATGTATAGGTGATGTGTATGTGAGTTCTCTCTCTCTCTCTCTCTCTCTCTCTCTTTATATATATATATATATATATATATATAATGCTCATGTGCGGAGTAGTCCACATTTTAAGAATGCAGACCGTACATGTGTCACCTAACGGTACCCCTAGAAACTATCCCCTAAATTATAAGCACACTGTCTCTCTTTTCTGGGTTCACCGCCAGGTGACACATGTCCGGTCCGCATTCTTAAAATGCGGACTAGTCCGCACAAGAGCTGGACTGTATATATATATATATATATATATATATATATATATATACAGTCCAGCTCTTGTTCGGACTAGTCCGCATTTTAAGAATGCGGACCGGACATGTGTCACCTAACGGCGCGCCTAGAAAATATCGCATAAATTATAGGCACAGTCTCTCTCTTTTATGAGCTCACCGCTAGGTCACACATGTCCGATCCGCATTCTTAAAATGCGGAGTAGTCCGTACAAGTGCAGTACTATATATATATATATATATATATATATATATATATATATATATATATATATATATATATATATATATATATATATATATATATATATATATAATGTCTAATACTTAAATGAGTAACAAATCCTTCCAAAGAAAAACTAAAAAATGCATCTTAGAGTTTCTAGTCATAACTATATATTCATTATTGATATTGATTCTAAATTCTGGAATGAAGCAAAAAAAAAAAAATAATTGGACAAATTGGTTGTAATACATAGTAGAATTACTCAAATGATTAACAAATCCTTCCAAAGAAA
This sequence comes from Sambucus nigra, assembly GCA_949130495.1. Classification (NCBI taxonomy): domain Eukaryota; kingdom Viridiplantae; phylum Streptophyta; class Magnoliopsida; order Dipsacales; family Adoxaceae; genus Sambucus; species Sambucus nigra. The sequence goes on from OX422209.1 coordinate 525,848,235, forward strand.
AACTAAAAAATGCATCTTAGAGTTTCTAGTCATACCTATATATTCATTCTTGATATTGATTCAAAATTTTGGAATGAAGCAAAAAAAATAATTGGACAAATTGGTTGTAATACATTGTAGAATTTCTTGCACTCTTTGTTTAGAAATAACACAGATCTATTAAAAAAATGTCGCCAATATAATTCTAATATATATATATATAATCTAATATATAACTATAAAAATGGTGGCGCCACCATTTTTATATTTATATATTAGATTTGATTATGTATCTTCAAGTGCCCCATCATTTTGTGTGCAGCCCTTTGGCACCACATATCTGTTGTATAACAGGACAAATATTAACATTTTTTGTGATCGCTAAAATAACAATATTTATAATTAAAGTTAAAAAATGAAGCAAAATTTAAAATTGGTGTCTAACAATAGGCCAACATCAATATCTTTACTATAAAGTCCTGATCTCTCTAGTTGCCTCACTTTTGATTAGTTGTATGATGTACGAGGGTTTTAAATGTTTGTGTGCATATTTATGGGGCTAATGGAACCAATTGAGGAGAATTCATGTGTATAGGACAAATTGTTAGCTTTCGACACAAATAAAAATAGAATGCATATGTAATACCTGTTTCATATATTTCCCATTATACATTCAAGTGTGTATACGAGTGGTGCTTTATTTGTGTCGAGTACAGATATACAATACTCTCCTAACATCATATTATATCTCCCAATTGAGAATGCCACATGAGTCTCTTCATGACCCTAAAGTTGCATTAAGGAGCATAATAGGGTATGTTCTCGTAGTAAGTGTGAGATATCACGTAAACTCATCACCATGTGTACCCAAAGCACAATTTTTCATTGGGCACATACTTTAGGGCTAATGTTAAGAACGATCCACTTATGACATGTTTTTACCAAAAAAAACAAAAAAAACTCTAAAAGATTTTTAGAACAACCCACAATTTATCATTGATTTGAAAAATCTTGCTCATTTTTTAGTGCCTCTAGCAAGGATCTCTTGTGGGATAATGAAATTTTCCAAACCGACCTTAAATTGTGAATCTTTTGGAAACTCTTTGAAAAGGTTTTTTGTTTCCGGAAAAAAATGATAGTTTGGGAAAATATGACATTTACTAAACATTTTATGACTGAGTACTCTAGTTATTTATCAACTTTATGATTTTTTTTTCCTGTTACAATTATTAGTATCATCGTGTGTAATGTTATGCGGAGCCTAATTGATAAAATGATGGAAGCTTCCTTATTTAATCATTAGCTATAATATTTTTTTTTATCATTAATTCATTAAATTTAACAGTCAGAGTCATCACTTCTCTAATGCATGTCTTAAATGTTAAGGTATTCAGAAGACCAATAGGTGTACTTTTTAAAAATTAACGTGTAAGTTTATAAAATTCTACTACTATAAAAATAAATTTATGTGTATTCTTATTTGGTACCTTCATTGGTACCCTCTAATAAGATAAGTCAATAAAAAATTATATTTATTGTTGTGGGTCCCGTCAGGACAACAAGTACTAGGGGTGTAAAACGGACGAATACGGAGCGGATACCATAGTATCCACATCCGTATCCGTCAAGTCTCCACACTATCCGTATTCCTATCCGTATCCGCCCGGATAATAATTTCAGCTATCCTTATCCGTATCTTCTCGGATTTACCGGATTCGGATAATATCCTTATCCGTGTTTATTGTTTAAGATACATTAAGATACACATAGTTTATTAAACACTAATTTAAACAATGAATTAAATATATAATTTTTCATTTCATGTAAGATATAGAGAATGTGTAAAGCATCAAATTAATTATAAAAGAAGGTTCGAGCAAAAGTACTAACCTTTAATGTGCATAAAATAACACTGAATAATATAAAATTATACTGAGATAAAAAAAAATTACATTCAGGTCTCCATACAACATAATATATCTATGAATATAGCTCATATCACAAACAAAGGAAGCACCAAAATTCATGCTAACAAATGGACCAAGAATAATTACCAAGATGAGTACCAAAGAGCAGAAATCACAAAGTGCAGAAAACCAAAGTCTGAAAATCGTAGAGTGCTGAACCAATCACAAAGTTAAAAAGATGATAAAAAAAATAATTTTGGGAATGAGAAATCAAGAAAAAATTTATCAATAATAATCTCATGTTATATCAAATCAGTAAAAAAATGCCTTATATATAAATTCCGTAATACTACTTGGTAATGATGTGGACTGCATCGTGTAAGTATGAATTGTGGGCAGGCTGTGTGAGTGTAATTCGTCCTGCCAGTGACAAAGTAGCTGCTCCCTCCAACCACGTTGCTGATCAACCTGATATGTAGCTTTGGAAATTTAAAACAGAAAAAAAATATATAAATATTTTTACGACCATTGTTCATGAAAAAAAAGTGTAGTTAAGGAAATTGCCTTAAAATACCTATACCCAAAAACTGTGTGGTAACTGGGAACCCCATAATCAGAAAACCATAGAAGAAAATTCTACAGTTGGATTGAATATATAGTTAACATACCTAGTAAATCACAGGTATGTCACAATGATATATCACAATTCTACAGTTGGATCGAAAATTCTACAATGGTATATCACAAATGGTCATTTACATACGGTATGTAAATGACCTGGTAAATCACAGGTATGTAACATACCTGTTGTTGGACCGGACCAACCGGGGCGCAGGAGCGATCGGAGTATATGGGCTATAACCGACGACAACTTAGAGCAGGGAAGATGGACAACACGGGGAAGAGAAATGGTCTTTGGGAAATGGGGGGAAAATGACGTGTGGTGTTTATTAGGTTAGGAATTTATGTTATATTTCTAAAGTTTTTATAATTATATTTATGCCCAACTTTTATTTTAAATTTTAGTTTACATCTAAAATGTTATATAACCAATATTTTAAATGCATGCTAGACGGATACGGATATCCGGTAAAATGGATACTCCGCATCGGATACGGATTATCCGTGTCGGATATTAGTACTATCCGCATCCGTATCCGTTTTCTCGGATATTTTTATAAAGTATCCATATTCGCATCCGTTTTCGTTTTTCCGGATAAATATTCGTAAATTCGGATTCGGATGTCGGACGGATCCGGATTTTCGAATATCCGTTTACAGCCCTAACAAGTACAATCTCTTGTTGCCTTGTCTTATTAGAGGGTACCAATTGAGAGTACCAAATGAGAGTACATGTAGCTTTACTCCTACTATAAATATGCATGTATATATTATTAAATTCCATGTATATATTATTGAAAGAATGTGATCACAATGAAAAGACTTTTACACCTTCCAAATTAAAAAAAAAAAAAAAAACAGTAATCTTTAAAAAAAAAAAAATCGACAAAAAATATATGTATTTCATTTTGTAAGGAATGAAATGTACTTAAATTTTCCTAACATGTTATTTAAGAGTGTTTTTAAAGACACATTTTATTTATCTTTTGAGCACCATTTTTAATTCATTACAAATACAAAGAGTGATATTAAAAAAAGTACACGTTAATTTAAAAAATTGGATTTATCACAATCTTAAATAAGAGTAATATTAAGTGTATTCTTTTTCATGATTTTTTTTATTACTTTATTAATATTTGAAGTACACATTAAGTAGTATTTCAAATGAATTTATATATACTATTCAATTTATATTTCACACATTAATAAAATTACAATTTTTTTCCTAGTATTACTTGATAAATAAACACTTAAATTTGGTCATTTAACCCGTTTCGAGTAGCATTACTAGATTTGTTACTATTTAATGAGATTTAATTGGATTCGCAAAATAGTACGCTTTAATTGACAGTTAAACATCGGTGATGTTTGGTTTTAATTTTTTTTAAATTGGTTTCTCTTTTGTTTGTAAAGATACATGAACCACCTGATGCAGTACCCAATCTGATTTGGTCCTTTCATTATATAATGATGGCTATTCACTATACGATAAAATGATGACGTAGAAAGCCAAATGAATTCATCTGGCAAAGGTATCCACTAGTAGTTAAGTTACGCCGATACAAGAGCGTCGACACACCCGTGCGACAAAGTAAGGTGTCAACTTGTTATTGAATAGCAAAATAAATCTTTAATCTTATTTACACCTTATCTAGATTTATTCTTCATTTGTGATGATAAAAAATAAAAAAACTAACTTTACATAAATTATTTCAATAAATCTACACATGCCCACAAAAAAATTTAAAATTCATACCCAATGCATTCAAGGTTTATACTTTATTGTTATGGGTCCCGCCAGGGCATAGAAATGGGTCCCATCGAATGCATAAAAAGCTTGTACTCATTTTTGTCTTATTAGGCGGGTACACTTTTTGGGTTTTTTGTGGGTACATGTAGTTTTACTCTAAATATTTTTAAAACGACAAAACTGTTTTTTTTCAAAAAAAATGTACATTTCTTTTATAAAATAAATTTTTTTATCATCAAAGTTAAAAAAAACAACAGTTTTTATTGAAAAAAATGTTATCTTTTTAAAAATAGTTTGATCAGTTTTTATATATATAAAATGCATATTTTTTAAAATCAGAATAATTTATCATCAAAGTTAAAAAAAAATAGTTTTTATTAAAAAAATACTGTCTTTTCAAAAACAGTTTGGTCAGTTTTTTTTATATATAAAATCAATTTTTTTAAATCACAAATGGACCAAAACTCTAAATAGTGAGAACTACTGGACTAGAAACAGTAAAAGATTCAAAAATATTAGATGATAAAAAAAATTGTAATTGGTTAGTGTCGCTGGCGTGGACCCACATCTCATAATGAATGTGTGTTCGCGCTAGTGACACTAACCAATTGCGATGAAAAGCGACACTAAAAAAATATTTTTTTATTTAAACCCTGCATTTTTCATAATTATTATTATTTAATTATTTTTATCATCAAATATTTTTGGATATTTTACTGTTTCGAATTCAGTAGTTCTCACTATTTAGAATTTTGGTCTATTTGTGATTTAAAAAAAAATGATTTCATATATAAAAAAACTGACAAAACTGTTTTTAAAAAGACATTATTTTTTTTAATAAAAACTATTTTAACTTTGATGATAAAAAAATTATGATTTAAAAAAAATGTAGCTATCACGGACTTGTCACGGTCAATGACCGTAACAATTCTCAAAATACTTGTCACGGTCAAGGATCTTGACATGACTGTGACAATGTCTTCAGTAAAAAAAGCTCTACGCTTCTTTTTTCCCTCCGTTTTTTTGGTTTCCCTCTCTCTCGCTCTAAGCGATTTCTGCTCTCTGTCTCTCTCTAAGGTATATTTTTTTCTCTCTCTCTTTTATTTCTATATGTGTGTGTATGTGTGTATATATATGTGTGTATATGTATGTGTATATGTGTGTGTATTTATGTGTATATGTATGTGTATATGTGTGTGTATGTGTGTGTATATATGTGTGTGGTGGTGTGTGGTGGGGGAGGGGGCAGGGGGTGGGTGGGCAGGGGGTGGGGTGGTGTGTGTGTGTGTTTGTGTGGCGGGGGGAGGGGGCAGGGGGTGGGGTGGGGTGTGTGTGTTTGTACGGGTGTGTGCGTGTGTGTGTGGCGGGGGCGGGGGTGGGGTGGTGGTGGTGGGGGTGTGGTGGGTTTGTGTGTGTGTGGTGAGGCAATCTTAACAATTGTATAGCTTTAATTAATAAATTGTATAACTTTAATTGTATAGTGCCCATTTCATATGAAAGTAGGATTGTCCCTCATTGTAAATTAGTAAATTAATAATTGTATACTTTAGTAATTGCCCATTTCACATGAGTAGATGAATTAGAAGGAGTACGGGATACATATTTGTTGTTGACATTGCTGTTGGATTATTTTGTTTAGTAAATGTTGGGTTGGTTCGTTTTAAAAGTGGCATGACCACCGGATTATTGTCCATATGGGAGTGGAATTTTTTAACTTTTTTAAAAAATTACTTTGTATATCGAACAATATATATATATATAGTATGATAATTAAATGAAACATACTTGAAATTAAATATAGTGCGCATAGATACTAGCCTTCTAGTTCTTATGCGTACGAATTCAATAGCCCTTAGACCTGTTCAAGAGTCATTACCCCTGTAATGAGATCTCTCAAATTATCCCGTTTGGACAGTTTGAGACTGTATAATTTCTGTATAATATTCTTAGTGGCTTAAAGTTGTTAATTTTGGAGGAAATTGTGCAGTCGTATCTTAATGTTCTCTGGGTACATACTAGATTGACAAGTGTGACTGTTAGTTCAATTGATCAATTGAAATAGCACTCACACTTGTCAATCTACGTCGTGTACTTGGAGAACTACGGGGATATGCTGTCGAATTTTTTTTCAAATCGTAACAATGTGTATGAGTTGTTAAGTATATTACAGAAAAATGCGATCTTGAATGGGATAGGACCACTCACCCTTTAGAGGAGATAGAGGAAATAGAAATTTCTATTATAAATTGAATTTGAATATAAATAGGGCATAATTAAATGAAACATACTATAAATCTAAGTTTTGTTTACCATTAATAGGTGATTAGTTGTGGTAGCTGTGATGGGATATCCGAAATACAAAGAGTGGATGGGTGAGACAAATAGAATGGGGGATGTGTTTCGTAGAGGTGCTAACGAATTTGTGAAACTTGCAAAGAGATGTCATAATGATGAAGAGTGTTTGTGTCCGTATGCTAGGTGTAAGAATGGTAAGGTGTTTGAGTGGAAAACAGTTGAACTACATTTGTTAAGATCGGGTATGAAAGATAGTTATCGATTTTGGAGTTTTCACGGTGAATTGAAAGTTCCTTTTGTCCCCGACCAACCTTCACAACAACCTTCAACAAGTCGAATAGATGTAAAAGGGGACGTCTACCTGGCTCATTTAGTAGAAGAATTAAATGAGTTGTGGGAAGAGGGTGTGCAATCATTTAACTTTTTTAGAAAAGAAGAGTTTACACTGAAAGCTATGTTGATATGTAAGTCCCACGATTGGCATGTGATCATGTAATTGGTTCCTCTATTGTTTAAGCACTGTTTCTCGAAGCACAAGGATTTGCGTAGGGTTATTATGCAAATTAGTACTACCTTCTCCCTCTTGTGTGAGAAGGTAGTCAATGGAGAACACATAGTGGCCGCAAAATTGGCGGTGACCAAAGCGATTTGTGTATTGGAGAAGTACTTTCCCCCAGCATTCTTTGACATAAGTGTTCACTTGTTGGTACACCTATGTGACGAGGCACTTCTTTGTGGTCCAGTTAGATATCGGTGGATGTATCCGTTTGAAAGATTGATGAAAGTTTTTAAAGATTACGTCAAGAATACGCGATACATTGCAGGATCAATTGCAGAGAAATACATCACCGTGGAGTCATCAATATATACTCGGGAATATATGCCTGACTCGACCAGGGTTGATGACACTGATGAGTTCGTCGATGATGGTGGTCATGTGATGAGAAAACGAGTGAAATTAACGAGTTTGCAACATGAAGAAGTAGCTCGTTATCTATTTGACACACATGAAGATGTCGAAGAATGAAAAAAGTAAGTTTCGATTATTATAATGTTTAACATTATTTTAGATTATTTTATACATGATTAATTTTGTAATACACAGAAAATATGAAGCCTGTGAGAACAATAAAAGACGAAAAATAATGGTACAATCAGACATCGAATTTAGGCTGTGGTTGACAGAAGAGGTAATTATAATGAAAATAGTCGTTATATAACGTTACATTACACTCAAATTTTACCACTAATATAATTAATTTATCTATATTCTCAGCTTCTAAAGATGGGTGATGCAACATCAAGGCTTGCTCGTCTAGCCACTGGACCCTTGTTCGTGGCACAAGAGTACAAAAAGTATCGATTGAACGGTTACATTTTCTGCGCTAAAGTGTAAGAGGAAAGTACAAATGTACAGAACTCGGGAATTTCATATAAGGCTCTTACTTTCTTTCGAGCAAGCGCAAAAGATAAAAACCTCGTTGAAGTTGAAATGACTTACTATGGTGTAATTCAAAATATATTTGAATTGGATTATATAAGCTTCAAAGAGGTTGTATTTTTTCGTGAATGGGTAAGAGTTGAGGATAAAAATGTTTGTAAAGTTGATCCTGTCACCAATTTGATCATGGTTTACTTGTCCAAGTTAAAGAGCAATGACAAATGAGCGATGAGCCGTTTGTTTGTGCATTTCAAAAGGTTAAGCAAGTGTTTTACTCAGAGTATATCAACAACGAGCCGTGGTTAATTGTCCAACACGCGCCAAAGCGTCTAAATAGTAGTGTGGATACTTGGCTGCTCCTACCGAATATCAATCCATTTTTTATGATAACCCGAATTTGAAACAATTTTTCAATTTGTAATAAATATTCCAATTTGTACCGAAACATCCATTTTTAATGCTTTTAATTGATTTGCACTTTATCATTTTTACTCTTGTGTAGTGTGCGTGTGTGGAGAGAAAATTAATACATAAATATTCCAACTACATCTAAGTTTTATTTATATAAATCCATGAATATACGCTTCTTACCTTTAATAGGTGATTAGTACATAGTTATTTAAGGTGTCCTATTTGTGGAGAGGAGACCGAATCTCTTCGTCTATCCGAACACTAAGAAATGCCATAATCCTATGGAGCGATGCTCTGCAAATTCCTCCCAACCGTTGTGTAACCAAACATTACCAGTTGAAGTTGTCAATTCCACCGCATGGAACCTCTGGCAAAACATGGGAAAATATGGAAGGTGGAATTGACAACTTCAACTAGTGATTTTTGGCTACATAATGGTAGGAAGGAATTTGCAGAGCATAACTCCATAGGATTATGGCATTTCTTAGTGTTCAGATATGAAGGGAATTATATTTGACACGATTGCCCGGGGTACATTAGTTGGAAGGAGCTTCCATATGAGCTCAAGCTAGCTATTTGGGTGGCACTACAGGTAATGTATTTATATTTATAAATATATGAATATTTCAGTTTTAGTTTCAATTTCGATTTCGATTTAGATTTATATTTCAAGTTAGCGGATACTAATTTTACTTTATTTTATTTCAGGGGACATGGAGTGGCCCTGGGGGTAGGACACATAGGCTTGATACTTATATGGATCTTCGAACGAGAAGGAAAGGATAAGGAGGTGTCCCCGAGCGTCGCGGTACAAAATCTCTTTTCCAGCTAAATAGTTTGTAGATTTGAGATAATTGATGGTGATGTTGTTCCTTCGCAAATAGTTTCTATTTTGAATGTATATTTGCATTATCTCTAGTTTATTTGGATATATGATGTTTGAACAAGTACAACGTTGCTATAACAGGTACAAATATACTGCTGGGCAGTGGCAGTGGCCATACTGCCCAGCAATTTTTTTTTTAAATTCTGCCTAGAATTGTCACGGCCATTGACCGTGATAAGCCTTGACAAAGGGTTATTGTCACGGACTTGTCACGGTCATTGATCGTGACAAATTTTTAAAAAGGGTCAAGGATTTGTCACGGTATTAACCATGACTAAACTTGTCACGATCATGGACCGTGACAATTCTAACGAACTTATCACGGCCAATGACCCTGACACGTCCGTGACAAAAAAAGTTGTCTAAGCTTTTATTATCACGGTCATTGACCTTGACAAGTCCAACTTGTCAAGGTCAATAACCATGACAATTAGGCATATTTGGTGTAGTGTGGTATGAGGTAGATTCCCCCATATTCGACTTCCTCCTATTGGGAGCGATCAATCATGGATTCCTATTGATTACATTATGATTCAATTGATACAAAGTTATCTCTATGATAATGAAAGTAATGATGAACTCTGACCAAACCCATATAGCGATTGTCATCGAGTTAGTATATCCTCCGATCTTAATTAGTATATCCACCGATCTATATCGTCGGAGATAAAATAATGGTAGAATATATGAAGATTTTTTTAACGTGCCAATTTGGCCACATTGTAAAGACCTATTGTATATGAAATGTTCTTCTTTATCATTATACCATGTCCTATATCGAGCATGCTTTTATTGTTTTGTCTTACCTTTAGAGAGTGTTGTCACATAGTTTTAGGCATATGTCAAACTATGATGAAAATGCACCTGGTCGAAGGTCCATCCACCTGTTTGGGATTTTAGCTAACCAAAGTCAGGACACTTAGTATCATGGGATCCCCCATTGGTATTTTACTTGCCTAAGAAATTCTTAATGTCTTTGTACGCGTTCATGACGAAAACACGTGACCTTAAAGTTTTAACCAAGTAAAATCTTATTAAGGCAGTATTACTAAGGCGTTTAATATGACGATTGAAGTTTGATTGGGAACTTAAGTCGGCGATCAATATTAGATTGGATAAATAAAGAAAAAAAATTCTATAATGATTAATTTTCTTTAACAGAGTTCATCTGCCATTTGGAACAGTGAGAAAGATAATTTCATTCAGTGAAATTTTAATCATTCAATAAACATGACTTTGAAATAAAATAAAACACTTTGAATAATGATTTAAAAATAAAATTTTCTAAGATTGATTGCATTACAGGCTCTAGGGATCTCCCCACCCCTCATTGTCTATAAATGATAGGATCCTTGGAGGTCCTCTTTAATAATCTTAAAAGTCTCTTCTTAGTCAGGTTAGCTTGACTTCTAATATATTTTTCGCGTCGTCGAGCACCTTTATAAGGATGTAATCTATGACCTGGAACCTTCTTAAATTGGTGACTTTGTTTTACTTCTTGGACAACTACTGTTGGAAGGAAGATAGTTTAATTAAGGCATGTTCTCTTATTTGATCATCCAGGTCGAGCTCAGTCCTTATGATTCTTCCTTTAGGTCTTGGTTGATAATGATCGTCTTTATAGTCAACAATATAGCTTTTAGGGGAATTATGGATCCCATTCCATAAGCCAAGGCAAAGGAAATTTACACTATAGACCTTATGGGCGTAGTACGATATGCCTAGAGGATGTGAGGAAGCTCGTCCACCCAACTACCTTTTACATTCTCCAACCATTTGTTCATTCCATTAAGCACTGTTTTGTTGGAGGCCTCAACCTTCCCATTGTTTTGGGGGTAGGCCACCAAACTGAAGTACTGTTAAATAATATAGTTATTACAAAAGTGTTGTAATGGTCCGCTTTCAAATTTCATTCTATCATCATTAATATTCGTTCTTAGTATGCTAAAATGATACATAATGTTTATCCAAGTTGCTAAAGGTTCAGCTTTAATCTACTAGGTGAAATAGTTCGTGATGACTAGGAGGTACTTTTAATTTCCTAGTGCTCTAGGTAGGAGTCCCATAATTTTCAGACCCTACTAATCAAGGGCCATAGGTTAGTTAGTGACTTTAGGTCACTGCCTAGTTGGTGAAGCGTCGATGAGAACTCTTGGCACTTCTTGCACTTTTTAATATAGGAAATCGCTTCTTGTTGCATGTATGGCCATTAATAGCCTTCCTTGATTACTCTGAATGCCATAGATCTTCTCCCGACTTGTCCCCCATATATCTCTCCATGATGTTCGTATAGAACTTGGTTGACATCATGTGAAAAATGACCATTAGTGTTTGCCTTCAGGAGACAAGTAGTAATGAGAAACTTTTACACTGACTTGATGAGATGGCTACACCAAAAGACTTATTTTGTAACGGATTTATTTTTCTATTTGTAACGGATTTTATCCATTAAAAATTTGTAATGGTTAAAAACTGTTACAAATCAAATATAACCGTTGGAATATATGAGTAATCGTTGGAATATATCATTAAAAGAAAGAAAAAAATAAAAAGTAAATAGAGCACGGGATTTTCCCCCAATTCCCAAACCTTTTGACCACTCCCTCTGCCTATTCCCCTCTCTTTTTCATGCACAACCTCTCTACCCGTCCACTTTACCAAATCAAATACCTGCGCACTTGAAGACAATCATTGAAATGTTTTTTCACTTCGTCCAATGATCATCTTCGCCGAATTCTTCGATCTCCGGGTGCTTCCACCGATGGATTTATTAAAGACATGTACCCACTGGCATGGCCTGTACTGTCTAGGTTATCGATGTCGTCGGCGATGGATTAACGAGAAGCAAAGATGGATGTTGTCTTCTCTGTCTTCTGTGGCTCCTCTGGCATGGACTGGACCGTCGTCCACCTGTCTCATACTCTTGTAATTCCCTATTGCTTATATATATATATATTCTTGTTATTTAGGATTTAACCATATGATCTTTATTCTGTTATTTAGGGTTTAACCATATGATCTTTATTCTGTCTGTTACTTGATTGCTCGATCTGGTTTATTGTGCATAACTTTGTTATTTTCCTATAGCGCATGGACTGGACCGTCGTCCACCTGTCTCATACTCTTGTAATTCCCTATTGCTTATATATATATATTCTTGTTATTTAGGATTTAACCATATGATCTTTATTCTGTTATTTAGGGTTTAACCATATGATCTTTATTCTGTCTGTTACTTGATTGCTCGATCTGGTTTATTGTGCATAACTTTGTTATTTTCCTATAGTTGGATTTTGTTTTTAGTTAGGGTTTTCATGTGGTATAGGAAAATAATAACATGTTAGGATACATGATTTGATTTTGGTTCTTGCCAGTCATTATTAGGGCCGGCAAAATGGACCCAAACTGTACCGTCCACCCATTTCTATCCGCAATGGTTGAGAATGGGCACTATCATATTTGTTTCGGGCGGTTAGAATACGGGTCACTAAAAACTCACAGGTTATTAGCGGGTTTAGGCGGGTTGAGAAATAACCGCTGTCCTTTCTACTCATATAAACTAGGGATCTATGATTAAAAATTTTGAATGAAAAAATGGGTCGGCGGTTAATCCAACCCGAATCTGATCCGCGACAACCATTAACCCGTTGCTAACCTGTCTATATATGACCCTAACCCGTTATCAACCCGACCAAATCCGCCCACACCCGCCCATTTGCCAGCCCTAGTCATTATGTTAGTTTTTTAATTCCACCTTTTTTTTAAATGAATCAGGTATCTTGTGATGATTAAATCAATAAACTTTCGTTCTTTCGAGGATAATTCTGTGCGGACAAACACCTTAAGTGAAGAGATATTTCATGTTTTATATTATATGTATATATCGATTTACGTGTTTTGCTTTATGAGAGTATTTTTAAAGCTATGCTTTTGCCTCTAAGGATGATTTCTAGAACTTTCGTTTTATCGAGAATATTTATGGAGACTTGAACATAAGGGAATTTACTAATTTTTTTAGTACGTTTTTATACGCCAATCAAAACTTTTATCACAACATTATGATTATTAATTAAAACTTTTGAAAATCTGTAGTAGAGAATTTTGTTTCTTATTAGATTCTAAAGTTCATTTGAGAGATATTTGTGAAAAGGGAAAATCTTTGATCTAAAATGTTGTCAGCTTTAAATAATTTCGTATAGGTTTGTTTCTTTGGCATGGAATTCTTTGTCTATGTTGAGATTTTCATATGCAATAGTTGTATCGGTTAGTTAGTTGACAACTTTTCCCACCACTTTCTTTTTCTTATTATTATGTTTTGAGCTTTAATCTTTAGTGCCAATTTGGTTGGACTCTTTAGTCTTGCATGAAATCCTACATATATATGGCTCTTGACTCGCTTAAGGTTGAAAGATTACACAAAAATCCTGAATTTTATACCTAAAGGTAAAATTAAACGAGCAATTATAGTGATTTTAGTGCAGTGGGTGTAAGCTCTAAACCGATTGAACCATAACATAAAATTTACGCTCAACCCCCGATCATGGTAATCAATTATGGCCAAGGGATGGTTGACTGTGAATTTTATTTGATCACTAGAATTACGTACTTATTTGTAAGAACTATTATTTGATTTCATTATGGATTTTATTCACCCAATTGTATACTAGTTGACCATATTTTTGTTAAACACAACATAAGACAATAGGTTGATTTATCTTTGTGGGATATGATTTGGAATTAGGACAAGATATGGGAAACAATCAGACCTTAATCAAGTTTGAATATCTAGCTTTAGAATTTTTACTTCGTTGAAATGTAGGCAAGCTTTTTCGACTCGACTCTTTATCACTGCTTCTCATGTCTTGTATAAAAAATCCTCTACTAGTTCTTGATGTAATTATTAAGAGTTTGTTTAAATATACCTCTATTTTTGTTGTTCAACTAGAATTGAGATTTAGGTTTTATTGTTTGGATTATGTAGTTCTTGTAGTGTTGGATATGTTTGTTTTGATTTGGATTTTATATTTCTTAGTTTTTGTTCCCAATATTTGATAAAGGAGTAGGAGAAATGTTTTATGTTCATATTTCCTATCATTATATTTCTGGTCCAATCTTGTTCCCTATTTGGGCGTTGCTCATCACGTTTCTGGTATGTTAAAGGTAACTTCTAAGGATATTGATGATCCAGTTGAGCTCTGTAATGTCTTGTTCACCATATTTCTGACTTATTTATGGATCATGAGTCTCGAATCAAGTTTTTTGCGATATTGTTTTAAGTACGCTTTGCTTGCTATAGTTTCATAGGCACTTCAACTGATACAGTAGACTACTACTTGCACTTGGCCAACTTCAGCTCCTTCCGCATTCTTATGGGGTGTCGAGGCGGATCTCTCATTCCATCCATAACATAGGCGACTCCTTAACTCTTCCTATAACTACAAGGATTTCCCTCATAGAATAAGGCATGTTTAAAGGCATGGCTCCCACTTCTCCCTATTCTCCTGAACCCTATCTACTTTGGCTAAGAATCTTCTCTCTCTGGTCCAAGGTCAGCTCTTGTCTATGGAACTGAGCTCCTCTCTTGTAATCTCTCTCTTCTCCTTATCTATGTTATAGCACTGTATTAGGAATCGAAAGCACGACCCTAAGCCAGAAAGCGGTCAGTAGTCACTCTCCTTTAGCTGAACTCGTAGGTATGATGAGACGCCTGCGAGCGGAGGACGAAGCGAAGCCTAGCCTAGCCACTATTGGGCTCTATAAGAGTTGCTGGCAGCAGTCAAGGGTAAGAGTCTGTTCCTGCGTGTTTCCTTTTCAATTGCGATGGCTTTCTTTCCTGAGAGTGCTAACATGAAAGCTCGCTGGCTAAGAGTGGAGTCATCGCCCAACTTAGGGTACGAGACTAAAAAATAGAACAATGGATCAATCAGGAAAGCATCGGATAAGCATGAAACTATCTGCGTAGCCTAATCGTTGATCACGAGTAAGATACCTTTCCAATCAATGCGCAGAAGCATGAAAAGAATTCCCTTTCAGGGCCTGTGATTTTCAAATAGAAAGGAAGAATTGTGAGGAAATACAGTAGCTAGAAGAGTCACTGCCTCCCCCATGTCTTATGGTGTTCCAGTTGATATTTAGGGTTCCGAGTCAGATTCTGATTGCGAGAAGGAGGAACTACGATTTCAAAAACAAGAAAGGTCAAAAGCAATCAGAGAAAGAAGAAAGGGAATCCCCATCTCGACATTCTGAAGGCTAACTCCTAAAGCAATCACGCTAAGCTAAAGCAAAGTAAGTTCACTTCGAAAATCAATACAATAAGACATACCGACCTTTGAACTCTTTTTCTCTACCCCCGTGGTCTCCCGAAGATCTATTAAGGCTAGTAGCTTGACCCCTCTGCCTCCATTTCTGACATTCTAAAGGAATACCTTATTGCTTTGCTTTCGGGAGAAAGAAAGTACGTACCTTCGCGCTCATTTCTATAGCAGTGATCACTTATGCCAACCAAGACCGGATTAGCACGACCAGACATAAGAAATATCCATTGAATTTCAATATCATACCTTGCTGCAAACTACCGTAGCATAAATGAATACACATTTGAAGATGCGCCTTCCCCCTTGAATCCTATTTGTTTAGACGATCCATTCCTCTTTCTATGGACGAGCTCTAGCTGTCCCTGTGTTCCCTTGCTCGGCTCGAGTGAGCTCTCTCGTTGTTAGTGTTTCGTACGCGAAAGTCGTTCTTGCTAGGTAGACTTTCGAAGTAGGTCAATAATAAGTCGAGGATTCTCGGGTCCATTTATGGCCTAATTGCCTCATCTGAGACTGGAGTGGATGCTCCCACGTTAGCTGATCTACGAAATGCTCAATCGAGGAGGTAGTCTGTCTACTTGAATTGAATTCAGTCGAATGCGCCTTCTTCTTTAGAATTTCATAAAGGGACAGCGCCTAACCTGTCACTCCAAGACTTTTCCTCGGTTAGGGGTTTTGAGCCTGCCCCAGGATCAGCTAAACGAATGGATTTGGCCGCTACGAGACCTTAATAACTCAGCCTCGCTTTCTCTATGACATGATTCCAGGAACTCACTAAAGCCGTTTGCTACCCCTCTCAATCCGGAGTCTCCCTCGACTGGTCCCTCCTTTCTGATGAAATAGGGCCTTCGAAGGCCTTTCACCCCCTTCTCGAGTCTAACGTGATGGATGCGAAACTGCTGCGCGTTCTAGCTGCCTTGTAGCTGGTGCGCGCTTCTATGGAAGGAGGCCAGTTGATCATTCTACTGCAGGGTCCAAAGGAGAGGGAGTAGTAGTTGGTCCCCTATACTAGTTGTAGGGGAAGGGAGACTCATCTTAGGCTTCCTGAAAGTCGAGGCCGATTCGTTAGCGTAGTAGTTTGAGAATATAGATTAGGTTCGTGGGCTGTGATGTATGGAGTCAGCCCTTAACTGAATTATTTTCTCATTCATTTGGTTGGGACAGCAAAAGAGGGGGCAGGATGGAAGAACTGATGGACGCGGTAAGATAGTGAATGGGACTTTCATCATGTTTTACCGACTTGCTGGAATTCGAAAACCAAATTCGATGAAGTTCATTTTTCCTTCGTTTACTTTTAAAAATAGAAAGCCGAGTGCAAAAGTGGTTTATGAATTTGACAATTAGGTGGCCTGCCCATATACCGAAAGTGGATGCGGCAGGAAATAGTGGAAAGAAAGAATCAGGGCAGAGGAGAGCTGTGAGGAGAGATTGGACAGAAGGGGGAGAGAAAGACAATATAGTGACCGGATCCATTAGTTTATGGTAGAAGGAGGGACTGCCAAAACGACTGCTGCTCCGAGAGCTGGAAAAGTCAGGCTGGTAGCCAGGTAGATCAGTGAATGGAAGAAAGCTGCAGTCAGTCCTCTTCTGAGCCTATGGGAGAAGATCGGGTAGAAGAAACTTTTAGCCCCTGCCTGTTCAGTGCTATTTCCCGGTCGTCCAATGGTCTTTAGTCGTTATTAAGCCTGGTATGCCTCCGCCCTGCCTCCGCCCTGTGTCCACAATTCCAGACCTTCAATCCAGGATCATGCCTTGGGCTTTCAATCCGAGATCATCCCCTGGGCTTAGTTCACATGTTCCTGCTTAGTTCGCATTCCGGGTATGTGGCAAGCAATAAAAACGTATTCGCCATAGTTACGATATCCTTTGCTGATAGTACTACTAGCTCTTGACTTAAGGGGCAGTAAGTAGCTCACCAATTTTGGGTGTACGCGTCCCGTAGTCTAACAGGTACTCATGTCTTCTATAGCAGTATGGTATATGTAACGTTGTTGGTTCCAGGTTGCTTAGGACTGTCAGGTTGCTAGTCCTTCGATGGTTCCCAACCCCTGATTTTAAACTTTCCTTCTCCTCTTCTAAGTCTTCTCCTCCATTTATGAGAGATGTTTCTTTTATGAGAATTGCGTTCTTCTGTTGCATTTTTACTATAAGAAATTCTCCTTCCTTACTTTTCTTTTATAATTCGTTGCTGAAAATATGGTTTATACTGTAGATGGGAGTTCACTTGAGCTTTTTAGGTCCAATCATAGAATCCCTTCATGGGTAAGGACTGAGATATTGGCCGAGCCTTGTGACATCTGTGCTTTAGCAGAGGGCCACTGGATATCTATTATCTTTATCGTCGATCAGTGTGGGGTCACTTTCTTGCCTTAATTGGAATGAGGGGATATATAATTCATGAATTTGGATGTATTTAATTGGCATCTTCTTCTCCTCTTGTTCGAGACACCATGTGGGCGCAATTTTTGCTTAAAATGCTTCCAAAAATAGCAAGTCAGCCACGTATCAACTCTGCTCTTGTAGTTTCCATTCGAATGGCCAAGGTTTCATAATTGGTTGGTACAGGAGGGCCTCCAAAAGTTTATCATTATGTTCATAACCAAGATTGACCTGATAAGGTATATACTACAGACCGCGCAAAGAAAGCTGGGATGGCTAATGCTGCAAGTAGGAGGATATTTGTCACCACCCCACAGGACCATTTTGGACCAATCCTCCCTGAGAATGATCCAGAGAGGAACCAAGGTGTTTGGGTTGGGAGCTTCGTATGGAGTGCAGGCAATGGGGTATTCACTACCCTCCTGTGTCTGGGATTGCTGGACAAAAAGGATTGTGGCGCGCAGTCAGTTGTTCTTTCAGGAGGTTACGAGGATGATAAGGATCACGGGGAATGGTTTCTCTACACTGGAAGGTTCTTTCAATACAAATTTCATACCGCACTTAACATTTTTTATTGTTATCTCAAGATTTAATCTCAGACTTCATTTATTAATTGCATCAAACAACTTATAAGACAACCATATTTAGTTACTAAGATGGGCTTCTTTGGAATTAATTTGTAATCCTATATGTGATTTAGGATGTAAACTTTGTTTATAATTAAGGCGAGGAATTCGTATTTCCGACACCCATATCTACTAGGCTTGTAGCTTGTGTATAGTATGTCATATCTTGTCACTGCTTTATTAGTCAAAAGGCATTTCTTTGAATAAATTGTTTAGTTAAACATGTACACCTTTGGCAAATGAAGCACTAAAGAGATAAAACCAAGTCTAAAATTTATCTGGCAGGATATTGGATAAGTTAGGAATTGAAATTCACTGTATGAAAGTTTGTAATCTTTTGTTTTTTACATTCATGCCCTTCAAATCCTGTGAGCAGAGTACAACGTTACGAGTTTATTCTTCACTGTATCTTTACTGATTGGTTTCTATTTTATTTATTTATGAATGTGCGTGGCAGTGGTGGGAGAGATCTTTGTGGGAACAAATGGACCAACAAGGAACAATCATTCGACCAGAAGTTCGACTCATTTAATAAGTCTTTACGAGTAAGCTGCAAAAAAGGCTACCCAGTTCGAGTTGTTAGGTAACTATCGATGCGTGGGTATATCTTACCTAATATGTTTGATTTTTGATGATTGAATTATACTAGTTTCTATATATTTCTTGCTTGTACAATTTCAAGTAACTTATATCCTCTCCTAGATATAGAATATGGTGCATATAAGCCAATTATATCTCCAGATTTAGGAGATCTTCCTATGCCCCTGTTACCTTGTTATTGATTATATAAGGACAATATGGTAGGACACCAAAAAATTGCAGGAGAAAAATTTGAATACCATTCTTGAATGCCATATTTGAGTCATGGGAAATCGTATTTTATTAATAGTTCATATACAAAAGATGTGTAGGTTAGTCAATGTATTTTAAATACATTCTCATTTTTTTCTTCTAATAGTAATGCCCATATTGAATTTGTTTAAATAATGTATTTTATCATTGTTCATACAAAGTATTTGTGTTGGTTTTATAAATGTCCATACTCTTAATTTATCATTTCATTTTTAGGGATGTGCTCGAGATAAAGTTTTCAAAACAAATAAAAAAATAAATGTCAATCATCTTATTTTACTTTGGGTCAGTGTGGATTTGTAGACCTAATCAGTGCATTTTTCACGGTTCATTAAGATTTTGACATTTCAATCATGAGATTAACACACCTATGCACTCATTCCTCCCATTCTATTTTCATTTTAGTGTAAGGTTGGCTTCCAGGTTATGTGATTAAAGAACTATAACATAGTAATGGACACCTATGGACTCATTCCTCCCATTCTATTTTCATGATATTTATACAATATATTGAATTATTATGAATTGAATGCATATCATATTTATAAGTTGATACGTAAACGGAATAATATCATATTCATGAGGCTAAATGTTAAACGGAAGTTACGGAAATCATATACTCCGCCTGTCTCAAATTAATAGCTGCTATATTAAAATGATGTTTGGTCTCGGGTTCATATTACATGTATGAGGAATTGGTGTCCAAATCCAATGTTGAGTACATTTCCGGAGGTAAATTGGTCATTATACAGATATTAGACTCTTGAAAATGGTTCTTATATTTCCCATGAACTGTTGTTGAGTGACAAGTTCTTGTAATATTATGGCAGGTGCTACTCAGAATTCAATCAAAGTTACTCAGGTAAGCTAAAAGTTCTTCTATTGTGGCCCTTATCGGTCTAAGAAAGTTTATCTTGTTATTACAGAAGAGGGACTTTTCCTTTTGATAATTATAATGGATGCTTCAAATTCCTGGTGCCACCACTTACATTGGTTGCATTGGAAATGACAAGTTTGATGAGGAGATGAAGAAAAACTCAAAAGCTTGTCGGTGTTAATATAGGCTCCTTATCTCATCTTTATCTATCATTGTCACCTCTATTCATTTATTATTTCATCTATGTAGCACGAACACGGACACGGACACGGGTGTCGTGTTCGACACGACACGGACACGCCGACACGGCAAATCTAAAAAAATCAGGACACGACACGGCGGGGGACACGGTATTAAATAAATATTTTTTATAATTATTTTTATATGTAAAAAATATGAAATATCACATTAATACTAATCTCATACTAAGAACAACATTAAACATATAAGCATTAAGAGTATTAAATCCATTCTACACATCAAACATCACAATGATACTAAATCCCATACTAATAATAACAATCAAAATGCATATGGCTAATGCAATTTATTGAACAAGAGATTAAAAAAAAAAGAATAAACAGGTGAGAAAAAGGAGAAAAAAAACATATGTTTCCTGCCCCTTTTTTTTTGAAGTTATTATATATTTATGTCAGCCGTGTCCCTTACGTGTCCCAGCCGTGTCCCTTGCGTGTCCCAGCCGTGTCCCTTACGTGTCCAACTATTTTTAAATGCCTTTTAAGCCCGACACGCCACGTGGCGTGTCGGACATGTGTCCCAGCCGTGTCCCTTGCGTGTCCGTGTCCTTGGAGTGTCCGACACTCATACGCGGCCTTCGGAGAAGTGTCTGTGCTTCATATTCATTCATTATTTTTTTTCTTCTTATTTTGTGGTTTGAATCACCACTCCACATTTTTAATGCATTGACCTCTTGATTAGAGACATCCTTAATGTTATCTGATACATGGTAACTCTCAGGTTCAATATTACGAGGATGTGTATGCGCCAACTGGTACTTTTGATGTTTGTGTCGGTGGTGGTGAAAGGTCAGCTCACAAAATCTTGCTTATAAGCTCATTTTAGTTCCTGCCACAATTGCTAGTTATAATGCCATCATCAATTCATGTATTGCTAAAAATAAATTCTATCTTATATTCTCCCACATTTTACTGAGGTATAATAATTTTCTTCATTTTAAAAATTCGAAAGCATCAATATACTGATTTTCTAGACTGACTTTTCAAATCCTTTTAGAGTGTGTTTGGGAACCTCAATCCAGAAGACCCCAATGGCTATAAATTCACAGGAAGCACATGTTACTAGAGTTATAATATTTCCATTTAGTATGCCTTTGAGGGATTTTGTATTGCTGTGATATGGGTTAAAGTGAATGTAAGCCTTTTGCTAGGTGTTACTTTCACTATTTTATTTTAACTTGTATTGGTTTAAACTGTGAGGGGAAGATCCTATTTGATTTTCTTTCCTTTTCAGGTGTCCTAATCTATTAGCAGCTCAGAAAAATTGTGAAAGGAGAATATATTTGAAAATCCAAGAAGTAGATTGATATCAAGTATGATAATATTTTTCAGTAACTAATTTCACTTTTCCCTACCATCAACTTCTACTACACACACACAGATGTAAGATGATACATCTTGGGTCGTTCTTCAATGGACGAAGGTGATTCGTATGGCACACCTGCCCATATATTTTCTGCTCTCGAGTGTTTTTGGGAAAAAAGAACAATATTTTGTCATCACTTACCATTTACATTTGGCAAAATGACAGGGTAACATGGACTTTGGCCTCTATTTATTTGTATTTGTCTAATATATCCCTTGAAGCTCACTTCTTGGATTTAGTCCAAAAAATGACTATTTGTAAATCTGTTTGCCACACTCTGAGATACAAAGTAGTTCCAAAATCATTTTCTATACCAAAATGTCAAAGAGTGAAAACTTACCCATTGGTCTGTCTAGATAATCATGGCAAATAATTCAACTTCAACTATGATATGTACCTACTAGTCTGCCTTGAACTGTGCCCAGACTTGAGCTTGAAGCCAACTATGGGTATGAAATGAGAAGGTAAGCTCCATAGAAACTTATATTCTTCAGAGAAAAACAAATGGTCTTCACTTTTGATCACTCTCTCCTTTTTGTTTGGTAATAAATGGGATATAATATATAGTGCATACTTAAAATTTTGGGTCCTTTTACTTCCACTCCAACTTTTGTAAATCTGTTTGGCACTCTGTGAGATACAAAGTAGTTCCAAAATCATTTTCGATACCAAAAAGTCAAGAAGTGAAAACTTACCCATTGGTCTTTCAAGATAATCGTGGCAAATAATTCAACTTCAACTATGATATGTACCTAGTAGTCTGCCTTGAACTGTGCCCAGGCTTGAGCTTGAAGCCAACTATGGGTATGAAATGAGAAGGTAAGCTACATAGAAACTTATATTCTTCAGAGAAAAACAATTGGTCTTTACTTTTGATCACTCTCTCCTTTTTGTTTGGTAATAAATGGGATATAATATATAGTGCATACTTAAAATTTTGGGTCCTTTTACTTTCACTCCAACTTTTGGTCCGACTTTGGTATAACCCCACCCCCCACCCCCCACCCACCCCAACACACACACACACACACACACACACACACACACACACACACATGCCGCGTGCGCATATTTTGCTTAAATATTGAGATACAGCTTGAAAAGCATTGCTAAACTCAGTTTCACTTTTGAATCTCCTTTTTTACCACTTTGTGAGATTTGATGTGTATCTCGAATTTTTGGAAATGGGGTGGAGGTGGGGACATGTAAGTGCTCGGTGCACCCATGAAAGGTAAAACATTCATCTTTTTTGGTTCGCTTCCATTCCCCTCGTGTGAATATGGTTCCCACTTTGTTGAAGTGTCACTGTAATGCCCATCTTTCACTTTTATACTTCTGAGAAAATGTTACAATTCAGTCTGAACTACCTCTTTAGTTGTTGACTTAATGATATATCAGAACCCTTGTACAGGTGTTACACATGACCACGTTCTATCAAGTGCGTCAGTACTCAACTTGGAAACTACATTTATTAAACATTTAGTTAAATGCAACTACCGAGGTCAGTTAAGTTTCAACCATTCTTCATTCTTCTAATCCGATACTTGTCCGATACTGGTATGAGGGACCCCCACAGCAAGTATCGGTGCTTCCTAGACGTTCACTTGTAAATGTGCTCTTGTAGACTTTGCATATCTATTGGACTGAAATCTTAGTAAGATTGAATCTGATTATTTCCATTCTTTTTGTCAGGTATAATCTGATGGCTAATAGAGTTTTGTTGTTGTTGTCTCTCTCATTTAGAAATGATCCAGATTCATCTTAAAAAATTCTAAGTGAAGCTGCAGGTCAGTTTTAGTCCTTGGTTGGATCATATTATAAATTGGAAATATACATTTTTCATTGCTTAAAATTCCTTTTCTAGGTCATAATTAGTAGCAGCCTTGCAAGCAACTAAATTCCAAATTAGAAAATTTTATGTTAAGGCTTATGTATTTTCAGGACATTGCTTAAATAATTTGAAAAGTCAACTTCCACGGACAAGAATTCTTGCAATTTCTACTCTAAACACACTTTTGAAAGAATCTCCTTATAAACTGCCAGCAGAAGAACAACCTGTTTTTGTCGGGGATTCACCAGGAAATACCAAGTCCTCATTTGAAGGAGCTCTAAGTCATATATATATATACTGTGAATAGTCTTTCTCATGTTCATATTATCTCTGACACAGAAAGCGCATCTCGGGGAAGTCATGGAAGTTCTTCCATCCAGAGCTTGGCAGACAAGTGATAATGAAGACTACTTTTGTGAAGAATAATATGCGTGGAACTTCAATGATGTTAGACTTAGTTTCAAGTTTATGGTTGAAAGCTAGATGATTTATCATGTACTACATTTTGTTCTGGGAAATTGAACGATTATGAATGAAATATAATTTTAGTTTGGTTTAGTCACCAAAATGTAATGTTATTCATTTTGTCACGTGTGTTTTGGAATAATGATGAGTGAAATTTG
The DNA here is from genome assembly GCA_949130495.1 of Sambucus nigra. Taxonomy (NCBI): domain Eukaryota; kingdom Viridiplantae; phylum Streptophyta; class Magnoliopsida; order Dipsacales; family Adoxaceae; genus Sambucus; species Sambucus nigra. The sequence continues at coordinate 525,872,647 of OX422209.1, forward strand.
TGGGCATTAGTTATGCATTGCTATTGGTTGAGCACAAGTTATTACTAGTGTATCTAGTTGTTTAATGTGAAATTAATATTTTTAAAAATATAATAATATTGATAACGGGCTTTAACCGTTACAAATAAAAATATCCGTTTCAAATATATAACACTTCTAATTCATTACAATGTATTTTGTAATGGATTTTATCCGTTACAAATTCTATATTTGTAATGGGTCAAAACCATTACAGTTTGATAAATTTGTTACTAATATATGGCATGTGTATTAGTTCCAAATCTGTTACAAATACATTGTAACGGTTTTAGCCTGTTACAAATATGTGATTCGTAACGGATTTTATCCGTTACAAAATATGTTAGTAAAATAAATAACGCCACTTTTCTAACGGATTTAATCCGTTACAAATAATTTTTGTAACGGTTTTTACCCATTACAATTGACCTGTTTTGGTGTAGTGTCTTATCATTTGGCAAAACGTTCCTATACAAATTGGCTATAATTGGGTCAATCCATATAGTATCTTTTTGAATTGGGAGGACTTGTTCGGTGACCTATAGTCTTTTAATGCCTGGTTGGGCGAGGAATTCAACCTCAATGGTTCTTCTGAGATCTGAATCGACGGTTGGACTAAAGTGGCCAAAGCATCTGCATGAATGTTATTTTCATGAGGAAATTATTGAATGTGAAGTTTTTCAAACTAAGAGACCAAGTCCTGAATGATCTGTAAATATTTTAACATTCATTCATCTATGGCGATGTAGTCTCCTGATACTAAATTGGATACCAACCTTGAGTCTTAGTAAACGTTAAGGTGATTTGCACTAATATATAAGGCTTTCCTTAATTCGCACTACACCAAAATGGGCAAATTGTCACCTTTCAGCCGGCCAGCCTTGTCAAGGTCATTGACCGTGATAAAAAAAACACGCATTTTATGTCACGGTCATTGACCTTGATACGACCGTGACAACGAATTGTCACGGTCATTGACCGTGACACGACCGTGACAATTCAATTTGTCACGGTCGTGTCACGGTCAATGACCGTGACAATTCGTGTCACGGTCAAAGACCTTGACACGATCGTGATAACTTTTCCAGCAAAAACCCTACCCCCCTTCTTTTTTCCATCCCTCGCCCTTCCCTCCCTCCCTCTCTCTCTCTCTCTCTCTCTCTCGACGCTGCTCTCTCTCTCAGGTCCAATTTCTCTCTCTCTCTTCCATTTATATATATATATATATATATATATATATTTGTCTGTATATTTATGTGTGTATGTGTATATATATATGATATATATATGTGTGTATGTGTGTGCGTGTGTGGGGGGTGGGGCGGGATGGGGGTAGGGGGTGGTGGAGGGGGACAGGGGGTGGGGCAGGGTGGGGCAGGGTGGGGGTAGGGGGTGGGGCGGGGTGGGGCAGGGTGGGGGAGGGGGTGGGGCGGGGTGGGGCGGGGGTGGGGGAGGGGGGCAGGGGGTGGGGCAGGGTGTGGTGGAGGGGGGCAGGGTGGGGTGGAAATTTGGCTAATACACGAGAAACTGATAATCGTAAATATTATGAATAAAAATGGTACTTTCTTGGAGACTATAAATTATTATGTACAAACTTTGGTTCTAGACCTATGTTGTTGGATTTGGATGTTGGGTGTTGATTAGTTGGTATTATTGGGAAGATTGGGTTAAGTTGAAGCATATGTTGTTGGAGTTGAAAATTATATGTTAATTCATTATTACTATTGGGGGATACAGTGTTGAAAAATATTGGGGTGGGGCGGGGTGGGGCAGGGTGGGGGAGGGGGTTTATTATCGATGGGACTTAATTTGTTGAATGATAATATTTGTATTAGATACTTGCGTGGTTTTACCTAACTTGAATGAATTAATAAATGTTTCAGTAAAGGTTGAAGTGGACAAAAAACGTGTGAATTGATTAATATCCATAATGTAAATAAAAGGTAAAGTAAGTGTGTAAATGGGTGGTTGAGCAAGCTAAGAGGTCTAACCCATATTTAATACATAGGTGTGTTATGAAAGGTTTTCAAAGGGTAATTAAGTATTTTCAAATAATGACCCCGAAACATAGAAATTCAATCTCAAGCAATTTAATTTCAATCTCTACAAATTTATGCATGTATTCAAGGGATTTATGAAGGATTAATATTAAAATTCAATTCCTATACATAATCTAAAAATTATAACTCAGATTCAACTAGAAATAAACCAAATCAAAGTTAGTTAAATAAACCAAAGGATTAATATTAAAATTCAACTCTATTAGTTAAATTATAAATGTAATAGAATTAATCCATATAAATCAGATTTTAATCACAATTAGGTTTTAGAGTTACATAGATAGGCATAATCTAAATCAATTTCAGTCCTACAAATATTCTAATTAAATTGCCTCAAATTTGATGAATAACAAGGGCTAAAAGTATTGTTCATTTAATTCAATTAGGTAAAACCCATGATAATGAAATTTATTCTACAATTATAATTATCTCATGTCATAATTTTATTGATAAACAATATATGTAGTTGTCACGGTCGTGGTGGGGGGAGGGGGTGGGGGTGGGGTGGGTAGGGGTGGGGTGTGTGTGTGTGTGTGTGTGCATAGGTGTGCGTGTGTGTGTGGCGGGGGGAGGGGGCAGGGGTGGGGCACCCATTTAATAACTCTTTAAATATTTGGAAAAAACATAATATTACAAAATTGAAATGAAATGGTATTGACGGAACTTACACATACGTTATAATATAGACGGAACATTTTTTTATCTGTACTAATAACATTTTTTTTATCTGTACTAATAACATTTTTTTTACAGCAAAAATGTTTCCTTCAGATGTTAGGGCGAAGATGATGATGTTGTTTATGATGATGTCGTCGTCTGGGTTCGGTGGTAGCGGAGGCAACGAGGGCTCCTCCGCCCCTAGGCTCCCCAAATATGGAAAATTTATATTTATATTTATATTTATATTTATTCGCAACTAACATTGTATTTGTTGGACATGAACAATTCAACTTGGATCCAAAGCTACGCGATTCCGTCTTGGAGCAATTGAGGGAGCAACACAAGACGTGGAAAAAAAATATGCGGACACGGTACTTTGAAAAAACACGAGAGACCATTTTACAATGGCGCGGATCCGTCCCGCCCAAGGAGCCGATCTCATTGGCACAATGGCAAAAGTTCATTGACAATGAGATCGAGGATCGACAATTGGCATCTTGCCAATCGGGGAGGGAAAATCGGGCTAAAAAGACGGACGTGCACTACTCCGGCCGGACCTCTTATGCTGAGGTGGAGCATAGGATGAAGGTAATATTTAATTTATCTATAACTACAGAAATATATTATTGGATATTATTTTACTTTGCGGGGCCGATACTAATTTTACTTTACTTTATTTTATTTCAGGGGGTAGGGAGTGGGCCAGGGGGTAAGCCACATAGGCTCGATACTTATGTGGCTCTTCGGACGAAGAAGGGGAAGGACAAGGAGGTGTCCCCGAGCGTCGCGGCCACGATTGTAAGTAATCCGACAGTTTAATTATTGTTAATTACGTTATAATTTTTTAGTTTACTTATTTTACTAATCATGTGCTTTTTGTCGTTTCAGGCAAAGCTTAAGGAAGTGCATGAGTCGCAGTCTGATGCCGACAAGGCATCTTTGTCCACAGACGCACTCAGCCAAGTGCTTGGCTCTGATCGCAAGGGGAGGACAAGGGGAGTGAGCTCGCGGGTGGCCAAATATAGGATCATCGGATTGGAGACGAGCGACACCGGGTTGGCTCGAATGGTGGATTCACACGACGCGAAGCTGTCCCGTTTGGAGGCGATGGTCCAAGATATGTACGCATTCATGAAGCGTACGTTGGGTGGAGACCGTAAAGAGAAAGGGAAAGGGAAAGGGAAGGAGAAGGCGGTGGAGGAGGAGGTGCGGGAGGACGAGGAGGTGCGGGAGGACGAGGCGCAGGATGACGAGGATGTGGACCTCGCTGCTTCATCACCGACACGTTCGTACTTGGACGATCCACTTCCCTATTTGACGCCCTCCAACAGACCATTATCGACAATTGGTTGGCCGAGCGTGTTCATATTGGACATATTTGATGGCCAGCGGATAGGGCGGGGGTTGAGGGACCCGAATATCGTCGAGGGTGGAATAGTCCATGGACGTGTGCTTCAACAGATGGAGTCCAGGGTGCTCGTCACGCATGTCATACCCGGGAAGGAGAACTCCCTATTGTGGTTCCGTGAATAATGCGACACGACGTATATTAGTGGGTGCGTCAATTCGTATGTCGTGTGGCCTACTCACCTCCTCAGTTTTATCCAAGACATGTAGTAACATTATTTTCTAGTTTGTCCATTTTAATTATATTTGGATTATATCGTCATGTATATTATTTTTACTTTGAAGATTTGGATTATACTGTCATGAATATATATTTGCATTATCTTTAGTTTGTGTTGGATATATGATGTTTGGAACAGGTACAACGTTGCTATAACAGGTACAAATATACTGCTGGGCAGTGGCAGTGGCCATACTGCCCAGCATATTTTTTTTAAATTCTGCCCAGAATTGTCACGGTCATTGACCGTGACAATTTTTTTTAAAAAGGGTCACGGCTTTGTCACGGTTTATAACCGTGACAAACGTGTCACGGTCATTGACCTTGACACGACCGTGACACAAAACGCGAGTTTTTTGTCAAGGTCAATGACCGTGACACGACCGTGACAAAAAAAGTTATCTCGCCTCGAAATGTCACGGTCATTGACCTTGACAAGGTGAATTTGTCAAGGTCAATGACCTTGACAAATGGGCAAAATTGGTGTAGTGTCGACAACTAGGGCCTCATATTCACCCTTATTTTTTAATGATTCAAAGGAAAGTTCTATTCCTTATTTGATCATATTATGCTCTGGGTGATGAGAAAATTTTCTACTCCCGCCCCTTTTGAGTTAGAGACCCTATCGACATATAAAGTCCACTTTTTAAATTGGTTAAACTTTTGGTTGATTGTTTGATCGACGAATTCCTTATTATCGGGATCCTTCCCCCTATTAACACAAAAATGAAATCTTCCAGTACCCTCCCCATTATTTCAGTCGTTTTCCGATAGTGAATAGAAAACCTTCCTTAACACACTGATAATTTGGATATCGGCTCAGATAAGTCAGCCTTCTCGAGAACTGCTTTAAATGAGTAGGACGTGATGACTATGACTCATTGTGCTTCAAAGTTATGCTTTAACTTTTGCGAGGCAATAAGAATATAATCACTTTTCTAGGGGAAGGTAACATTTCTCATTATCTAGGAGCGTAATTGGGACTTGGTGCCCTTCTTCCTCACACAGTAGGGAAAAACTAACTATGTGGTCGGACACCACGAGATACAGGTAAATTGGATCTCCTAAATTTAGGACCACGAGTAGATGTGGTCTTATTAGATTAATTTATTTTGTCATGGGATTTTTAACATCCCTCGTTCAAGGTTAGGCCCCTATCTTTGTTCTATAGTTAAAAAGAGAATGAGTGCTACCATCACTTCTTTGGTGATTTAGAGATAAAGATACTGAGTGCTACTATCACTGCAGTTAACTTTTGAATATCGCGAGTCGTTCTTGGAGGCTGAACATTGATGACCGCATCGATCTAGTCATGGTATGTCTCGATTCCACTCTAACTGATCAAGTATCCCAGGAACGTCCCAAATTGAATTCTAAAAGAGCACTTGGGTGCATTAAGCTTCATTATATAGAACCTAAGGACATCAAGTGTCTTCGCCAAGTCTTGGATATGGTCAACTTTATGACTAACCATTTGTATGTAGTTGATCCCTAAACATCTTGGTGATAAACCGTTGGTATATATCTCCAATGTTATTGGGACCAAATATCCTAAATTTGTAGCAGTATAAGACAAGAGTGGTGATGAATGAGGTCTTGTCCCAGTTGGGACCGAATAAATAAATATGATGGTACCCTAAGTACACATCCAGGAAACTCGGTTGTTTGTGACTAGCTGTGGCATCGATTAAATAGTTAATCTTTGGTAAAGAAAAGTTATCTTTGGACACGATTTGTTGAGATCGGTGAAGTCTATGAAGACTCTTCAATTTCCATTAATTTTTTAACAACCACCGAGTTAGAGAGACATTTGTGGGATTGAACTCATTTAATGGACCTTGCCTCTGAAAGTTTCTCTACTTCTTCTTCCACCTTTTCATGTTTCTCTATATGTGACATGAGATCATCAGTGGTGTTATCCTCCTTATTGATGAAAGGCTGGGGAAACTTAGATTTTCTTGGAGATTGACTTGTGTGGGAGATTTTTAAACCAAATGCTATCCCTAAGGTGGAAGGGGATATTCTACACATGAGAGAGTTGTTGTTGTTCTACAGAATTATCACCTGCCTATGTTGACAGACATGGTCAATGGAATTAGTCTTTCACTCATATAATTGAACTTGGGAGATGCAAAATTTTTAGAAGATTCTTGTTCCTCAATTGCCTTTGAAAAAAAGGACTTCATCTGACTGATGAGGGCCCTCCTGGCTAGTTTCTTTGTGGACATTACCCTACGATGAGCAGGGTGTTGGTCCATTTATTTTTTTAATGAGATCGTGGAGTTGATATCTGTGATCGCCTCAATCCTGATCTCATCTTATTTGAGGACTCCTGTGCATGGAATGAACTTGATTACAATGGGAACTGATTCCTCAGTAATGAGTTTTACTCGCGTGAGAGATAGAAGTTTGGTCGTGGTGCTTTCGCTTATCTCCATGGATCTTTCGCTCCATCTTTTCACAATGACGTTGTAGATGCGCATTGTCCTCTTCTTAGAGGCACATTGCCTCCTCTTGCTGATTGAGTCGCCATTCGTATACATCAACCAATCATGAGATTTGTGTATCTGGGTTATTCATTGCTTTCCTGAAAGTGTTCCAACTAAGGATGGTAACGTGCATTGTGATTATTGTGACGCATATTAGGATGGAACTTTGACCTAACCCTGGGTGCTAAAGTCGCCTTCGAATGTTTACTGATGAATGGTGGAGCTTCACTGTATGGGTGAGACATGGTTATTTGTTGGCTCTAATTGGCTAGGAAAAAAAACTCGATTCTCACAGATGGCACCAATTGTAGGTTGTGAAATCATACAAAGTATTATCCTCCCAAAATTAGAGCCAAATAGTAAATATAAATCACACAATCACACAATATAAGAATATATATGTGGCTTGGTAATGTGCCTATTTCCACGGGGTGTTCACATCGTTCTTATTGATCAGTTCGCAATAATAAGAATTATATGCCCCTTTTCCCAATGGTGAGGGTTACATTTATAGGGAACATAAGATGAATGGGCCATGTAGGACTCTAGGAGATCGAAATGTAGTTGCATCTTGATCGGACTAATCTTGCCCCCGAGATTCTCACTGATTGGACTCCCTTTCATTCTTATCTTTGAACCGCAATCCTTATCCGTGGTGTCGGTCAGGTATTACCTAATACGAATAACTCAAATTTTTAGGATAATTCCCCTATATCATGGAACATAAAATCATCATATTGTCATGTATTCTGGACCACTATTTGAGATGAAAACATATTATTAGGATTCTCATGTCACTTTCTTTCCTTAGTTGTTATTGGTAAGAGACATTTCGTCATTGAAAATCAGAAAATAAAAGAGTCATTTAGTTCAGCAAGATCATCCTATGAAGTTTAATTGAAAATTGTTATATTAGTTGGGATTACATTATAATGTTTGTTTGGAATTTCCTAAAAGTTTGTTCGAGTTATATATCTCATTCTTATGTATTGACATGCCCTACCATTTGATGTTTTATGATTTATTCATTTGTTATAAATATCTCACTGAATGAGATGAGATTAGTGTAAAAATTGGTTTCACATATATAAAATTGAAAAAATTACTTTAACTATCAAAATCGGTTTACAAGGTTCCTTTCCCATGCAATAATTGGTTCCAGAATTGTTGTTTCTAAATAATATACGTTGACACAATTTGAAATATGATTTGTGACCTTTATCACATTACTTTAAATTAGGTGGCTCCTATGTTAAATTAATAAACTTTTTATTTGTATTTTAATAAACATTATCTCCTATATTTTACTAGTTTAAACTTAGATTTATTGAAGGTATAAACCCCCCTCTAATTTATTTTTTTGTGTGTAATTTTTATTATTAAGTAATGAAAGATTTTCTATAATAGATAATAAATGGGGGGAATAGGGTAAATGCTAAATGTATTGTCATATTGGTTGTCTAACATACCATATTAATAGCATGCTTTTAGTATCATTGTGTTGATTCATTCGGTATGGATCCTAATTTTCTATGCCAAGTTCGTGTAAAATGCAAATGAGGTTTCAAAGTGATGTAAATATCCTTGAGTATTTATCAAAGTTAATACACAATTAAGTCTTAACTTATCATTGTGTTGTGATGCGATCATGTACCCTACGTCAAAATAAAAGTACATAACGAAGCCATGATTACCAAATCTTCTTAGCACCATGTGTATCTCCATCGTTGACACATGACATATGTCAACACATTTCATTGGTGCCCCATAAAAAAATAGACCATTAATCATGGTATCAACATGGGCTGTACCTAGAATATATATATATATATATGAGAAAGCAGGGGTTACACAAACTTACTTGTATCTTAGGCTAAATAGATAAATTCACTTTTTACTAAATTTTATCTTGATTTACTTTAAAGTGAACATGCTATATAAATTGTGAAGACAAAAATCCAAACCAAATAGAATGGGAAGAAGATAGAATGAAAATCCCTTTCTGACAAAACTTTTAATTCAACACTATTTAAGAAAAGACAGACACTTAACGACTTACGGACTACTTAGAGATCCATTAAGTATAATGCGGTCTTCAAATCTTGAACAAAAAATGGTACAGTACCGCCCATAGCAAGCACCGTTCATCACTAGGAATCGTAATTCTTTTCTTCTTTAGCAGTAGAGCCTCGACTCCACAAATCAGCAGTATATAAAATATCTACAAGGGTTTTAGAACTTTGAAATTTGTTCTTCTTGATTTAAAAAAGTGATCCTTAAATATCCAAGGGTTTGAATGAAAGATAGTAGAATTTTATCACAAAAAGAACTTTAAAAAGGCTTCTTCAAATGACTAATCCTACATCTCTATTTATAGGAAAAGTTGTTGCAAAGATATAGGGATTACAGATTTATAAAGATCTAATGAAAAATTAAAAACAAGTGTACTAGTTTGAATGAACTGCCACCTCATTCGAACGATGTACTGCATCTCGTCTGAATGAAAGTTCAGAGCAAACCCAAAAGGCAACGTTCTAGATCTCGTTCGAACATGGGAACCTCATTCGAATGACCAATTGAATCTCGTTCGAATGACATATTAGTTTGTTTTAACGGGCTAGCGAGATTATAAAAATTTCTTTAAAAATCATTTTAAAAACATTTTGAAGACTTTTTTAAATGAAAATTCTTTTAAAACAACCCCTAGAGATTTAAAGCTTTACCAAACCACCTCATAACGCTTCTATGATAAAGTTGTTATGAACGATCTTCAATCTTGAAAATGTCACCAATGTTTCTTCTCTTCAAAGTCTTGACAATGGTCAAATAAAAATAAAAGGATAAATTATAAAAAATGCTCTTACAAATCTCCCCCTTTAGCTATTCTGGTACAAAACAAAAATCGAAGACAAAACTGACCCCTAAGACTGATATAACTAATGCTCTCCCAAACCAAGAAACAAAATCACTTAAATGTATAAGTCTTCAAATGAAAGTATTCATCTTGTGTGGTCCATGAAATCATCATCAAGGCGGAATTATCTACACAGACAAAAGAAATATCGTAATGCGTATGAGTTTTAAAAATAAACTCCCCCTCAATTTCTTCTTCCTCTTTTTTTCATAATAGACAAAGGGTTAGAAAATAATCTTAAAATATTAGCATCACGCAAATTTAAAAGAAATAATCATTAGAAAGATAATCAATAAAGCACATGCAATGAAATTCCATAAGGCATTCCAATTATGTTTACAAAATTTTCAATTTTTCAAGTATTAAAGGTATACGTATACAGGTTTAAAATACAACACACCATTAAATAACTCGAAAATATCTGAATCGTTAAAGTGCATTGAAATTGTGTGAACATTTTTTCATTATCAAATCAATATAGGCATTAATAATATAGGCACACGAGGTCAATGAGACACTTATAAATAAAGAGCTTAATTTCAACCTTTGGTGTAAGAATATTGAACCTAAATGAAATTGACTCGACCTATGCAAAATGCCAGAAATTTAAATGCTTCTCAAAATTATAACGCCAAACTATTTAAGGTTTTTCAAGAGAATCCGTTGTGGAAACCCATTGATCTTCTATTTTATAATACCCTTAAAATCTCACATTAATAAAAAATCACTCTGAAATTTTTGAAGATGTCATCGTGCTCATGTGTAGTGAAGCATCAATGAAAAAAATAGCCTTGGCATTTATATTTTCATGCGTCGTTAATCTGTTAGGCTCTTTTTGCAATAGTGGCTTTTAACGCAAAGATAATTTTCTCTTTTGTAGCCCCTTTCCATTGCTTAACATAAAATAAACTTTTCGCTAAACAAAATCAAAGCAATGGTTCTTATAAGCGCAACTTCTCTCAATTATATTTGGTTCGTTATTGAACACTGTTGAGATAAGAACACCGTGTTCGATATATAACAAGTAAGTATAATGTTCACTAGGACCATGAATTTGTACAATAAAGGTGATAGAAAGTGTAGCATGAAGAAAGTAATCATCAATGAACAATGAAATTCTAGCCATACGTTATTAAGCAAACTAAAGAAAAGAAACCATGTATTAAAACATCATGAAAATCTCACATGAATGAGTAAAATTAGGGGTGATTGGAACATCTTAAATGCACACCCATGTACGGTGAAAAAAGAAAATGCAATTTTTTTTGTCTTTATCGAACATAGTTTTTTTTGGAAAATTTTAAACTTTTTCTTAAAAATCGAAAATATTTTTGTAATTTTTAAGATTTTTCAAAATAAAAGCATATAAGTACATAGCAATACAATCTATTAATAGGGACGAATGACATGAACATGATAAACGCCCTACACTAGATAAAGTACTTGAGCTCAATCAATGGAACAAATACCCAAAGACTTCCTAAGATTCTCGAATCTAAGTGCACCTAAAGGTTTTGTGAAAATAAAAGCTAATTAGTGTTTGGTGCTCACAAAAATCAAGGACATAACCTTCTGTTGCACGAGATCATGAATGAAATGGTCACTTATCCTTTTGTGCTTTGTACAGGAATGTTGGCCCGGATCATGGGATGTTTGAATTGCATTCGTATTATCACATGAAATAATCATTGTGCCATGGATGATCCCATAATCTTCCAACATTTCCTTCATCCATAAGAGCCCCTGTGGCTATATACCCGGTCTCCGCCATGAATAAAGAAATGAAATTTTACTTTTTGCTTAACTAAGAGACAAGAGTAGTACCAAAGTAAAAACACCCACCCAAGATGCTCCTGCAACCATCAACATTCTTAGCCCAATCGGCTTCTGAATAGGCAGACAAATGATCTTCGATATCAGAGGAATAGCAAATGCCATAGGAAAGAGTGTCAATTATGTATTTGATGATACACTTAAGTATGAGAAAGCGAGACTCTTTCGGGGACGCTTGGTGATGCTCTCAAACTCCAGCTCCAAAGGCTCTATCGAAACGACTAGTTATCAAGTAGAGAATACTACCTATCATGCTCTTATAAAGGGTTTTCTTTACGTCCTTGCCTAAAGTGTCTTTGCTAAGCTTAGTCAATGTACTCATAGGGGTGCATGAGTGGTTAGCATAGTCTAAACCAAACTTCTTCACTAGGTCCCTAGTCTATTTGGGTTGAGAAATGAATATTCCATCATCAAGTTGACACACTTAGAGACCTAAGAAGAACGTAACATCAACACATATCCTCATCTCAAATTCACTCTTCATCTCCTTCTCAAATGTGTGAGCATGTTGGTAGCATGTGGATCTAAATACAATGTCGTCCACATACACATGGGTAACCAAGATTGCACCTATCTCTCTCTTTTCTCTCACAAAAAATATCTTATCCACTCCTCATCTCTTGAAGCCATGACCTAAGAGATAAGATGTGAGCCTCTTGTACCAAGCACGCGGTGCTTGCTTCAAACCATTCAAGGCCTTCGTTAGATAAAAGATGTGTTCCGAGTGCTTTAGATCTTCAAACCCCTTTGATCGTTCCACATACACTTCTTCTTGTAGAATGCCATTAAGGAAAACACTCTTAATATCTATTTGGTATAACTTGAACTATAGATGACATGCTATGGTGAGTAGTAAGCTGATAGACTCAAGCCTAGCAATAGGAGTGAATGTCTCGTCAAAGTCTACACTCGCAATCTGTGTGTAGCTTTGAGCGACCAAACTAGCCTCATTGCGAACTATGGTACCATTATCATCCACCTTATTCTTATAAATCCACTTGGTACCAATCACATTAGTCTCGTTAGGTCAGGGGACAAACTGGCAGACATCGTTCTTATAAAACAGGAGAAAATCATCTTGCATAGCGCATATCCACTTCTTGTTCTTGAGTGCTTCTTTCACATTCTTGGACTCTACTAAGGAGGTATAGTAAAAGTAGTTAGCAGTAGTCTCAAGTTGGTCGTGAGTCTTGACACCTAGTGTGGGATGACCAAGTATAGTGGAAGGGTCATTACTCTTTTGGAACCAAGAGGTTAGATGTAACCACCCATTATCTTATGAGTATTTAAATCATTAATTGTGCATAGAAAAGCGGTTTTAACTTTGAAGAACAATATGTGAGTTTTAAAATTTTAAATGTTCAAATAAAGTAAATAAAACTTAATTTTGGACAAATTATAAATTAATAAATATGAAATTAAAGTAAATTAAAACTTTCTTTTAAATAAGTGAATTTAACCACTTAATGATATATATCTTAAATGGATTTCAACAATCTCAACCTTCCTTTTTAACAACTGAGATGAGTGATCAGCTAAATTAGGTAGTAGGGTTTTTAAGACCCTTAGTATGTGGCGCTAGGTTCACTATCACTTTTCCTCAGCTCCTTAAAAACGCAACCAACTTTCCATATTCCTTACATAAACCTTCATTCCTTTGTCTTCTTAAAAAAGTATGCAGTCGTCAGTATTAGTTGGACTGTTTCCCTTCTTTCTCCCTTCGAGAAAAAGACATAACAATATAGATCAATCAGCCCTTGCTTTCCTTCAAAACCCGAAAACGACCCTTTATTTCGTGAGCTCCATTTTTTGAGAAAAGGCAACCATTTTAATAGCAGTCATTTGCGAGAGTTGAGTAATAGGGAAAGACATTGGGTTGGTTCATGCATTATCCTCATTTGTTTATATCTTGGAAGCTGTATTGTGGGTATCATTAATTGTTATCAGGTGGCAAAGCTCAGTAGAGGAATCACCACAAAATTTAACGGGGGACCACCAACAACATACATAATTGGGATATTTTATTTATTGCCAATCATTGACAATAATAACAATAACCCTACATGTCCCCCTTATCAAAATATTCCCATACAATTCAAATAATTTCCTATATTTACAACTAGACCAAAAGACATTCTCAAAGGGTATTTGCGTGAGTCTTCAAAGAAAATTTTGTAGTCTAATTTGTTGGAACGCGTTTGGAAGCAATTGACTTTCTACTCTTCCCCTTTTATATGCATAGTTGTTAAATTAACCTAAATTAATTTTATGGTTAAAATTAACTAGTAACCCCTATGAAGTTGCATATTCCAAATTTTATTAGGAATGTGTGAATTTAAATCAGCTGAATACATTCAAAATTACTTATTGAGCACTACTACTTAGTGACAATTATTTATTGACCCTGAAACAAAAATAATTGATATTTAGGGTTGGGACCCATTTCTTTTGTAGGATTTGATGATTTAAATTTGATATTATACTATACGAAATTTAATTCAGAATTAATAAATTCTAAAATTTTGCATTTCTAGTAGGATTATACCTTGCGCTTTAAAAGTAATATTTTTGACACGCGTGCCCCAATATGATGAAATTGGTCACGAGGACCTTACCTATGATATGTGAAAAAATGTAACAATATTATAATTGACATGAGACACTTGATATGTATTGATGGACCTCTTAGGACGTACGACTAAAATAATTGCATGTTCTCTTTTTATGGTAGAACACAATATGAGCTGTGATTAAGACCATGTTATTATTGATATATATTTGTGATATGTAGACGATAGAAGGAGTACGAGAAATAAATGTTGGTCTAGGTTGTCAAATAGTGGTGTTAAATTAGTTACAGAAATTTGTTCATGTAGATAATTAAAGTTATTATTTTCTCTCGCATAGTAAACCTTAATTAATTTGTCCTAACACCTAATATATATAAACGAAAGTTTATCAGGGGTGGGGGTCCTTATTTAAATTCCACTTCGGTGAGACGTCCCACACACAGGTTTAGAGAAGGGTAGTTATTACAACTCAAATCCTTAAATCAAACTAGTTTACCCTTACTGTAATGTTTCGCAATACAAAAAGGTTATATGTAATGATATTGACTCGTTAACCCCGTTTGAAATGGAGTAAGACGCATAATGATTTTTAAATGATATGATCTGAGGGCGGGGAAATTTGGTTTTGAGTAGATTTCTAGGAGTGAATAAAGATGTGTAAAATTGTTAATGTTAAACAAACATATGAAATGGAAATAAATAGATGGGCACCGCGAAGGGACACCCTAATAATATGATATCTAAAATTTCCAGTCATGCGAATAACTGGTGGTGTCAGTACGTGAAATGTGAAGTTATGATATTATGATATATGAAATTTTCCGACCATGCGAATACGAGGTGGCATCAGGATGTGAAATATAATAGTTATGATTTAATGTTATGTGTTATTCTGGTGCTGCATAATGAGCGATCAAGACTTATGTGAATGTTTAAACTTGGCATACCTCATATTTTTTAGATGGACGAGATGAATTGGAAATATAGTAGTTATGATTTAATGTTACATGTTATTCCGGTGCTGCATAATGAGCGATCGAGACTTATGTGAATGTTTAAACTTGGCATACCACATATTTTTTAGATAGCCGAGACGAAAGGGCACATGTCGATTATGTGTTGCTTAAATAATGAGAATTCATAATTTCTTAAGTGAATTGGATAATTTGAAATACATCATAATTTCTTACAAGGGTTTTAACCCCTCTCTTTACGGGAACTCAAGTTCTAGGGAAGGAACTCCTATACAACTTCATTTTTTTCGACGGGCATTAACATTCGTCTCTCTCGCCAGTGCATCAGCTTCAGAGATATTGCGGGTCTCTATTTTATTTTAGCTATCCTTTTCTTTTTCTTTCAGTCCTAGTTTTATTTCGGAGACATTGTGGTTTGTATGTTGAATCTTTTTTTACCCGTACGATTTGGCGACTCTTGTGATTATATATTGAGGTATCATTCTTGAGACAATTATGTAGACATTTCATGGACTATGACTATTTTATTTTGAGTTTACATTAGGGATCATCATGTCATTTCCAAATCATACGTAATAATGTTTTATATGATCTCTCCATGTAGAGAATGATATTTGATTGTTTTAAATATTTCCTATAATTTGATATCTTGGTTCGATTGACCTAAATATGTGGTTACACGGGGTATTGCAGTTGGTACCAAAGCATGGTCATAGACGTTGAGGGTTATAGGTTCTCTTAGACTTCTGCTTAGCGTTCTTGATACATAGTTTTCCTTGTACTATTAATTATGATTTGTTACTTATTGGGTGGCCATCATAAATTACAGATGCAACCCTATATAAGAGTTCTTCGGGCCAGAGAGTCAGCAGGGCAAATCGATCCCTAGCACTACAAGCACCCGCTATAATGCGTATTCTAATTCTTGATGCCTAGGGACTATACCATCTTAGTGCACGACAATTGTCAGAACTTATTATTTAGGCCATTCAGGCTGGATTGGCAGTAGCATGACAAGAAATGCCTCCCATAACACCATAGCTGCCAGTACCGGCCACCCTAGGATGGGAAAAGGCACAGGGAGCCTTCATGAAGAACAACCCACTGATGTTTGTAGGTTTTATTGATCCCATTGTGGTACATCAGTGGTGCCAAAATTTCAAGAGACACTTGAGGTTGGTGACTTGTAACGAGGTATAAAAGTAGGTATTAGTGATTTTTTTTTTCGTGTTAGGGACTTCTAGTGGTGGGAAAGCGTGACTATGGAGGAGGATAGGCGAGGTTGAGCTACGATGAGTTTGTAACCCATTTTCATGATAAGTACTTCCCACTATTAATCAAAGACTATAAGAGAATAGAATTTTGATAATAGATAAAGGAACCCACACGACAGCCAAGTACGGGCAGGAGTTTACTATATTGTCCTATTTTTCTCGAG
The DNA here is from genome assembly GCA_949130495.1 of Sambucus nigra. Classification (NCBI taxonomy): domain Eukaryota; kingdom Viridiplantae; phylum Streptophyta; class Magnoliopsida; order Dipsacales; family Adoxaceae; genus Sambucus; species Sambucus nigra. The sequence continues at coordinate 525,889,230 of OX422209.1, forward strand.
ATAAATTTAACACCAAGGAGAAGAAGATGAGAATTTTGTGAGAAGGCTCGTGTGTCCCATCAGGCAGGTTATCATGGGGAACCCGACCTTTACCACACACACTCGGGTGCTAGATGTTGCATTGATGCATCGCTCATACCGCAGAGATCACAAGAGGAAGTTAGAGAAAGTGGGCCAATCTAGTGGGCCCAAGACTGAGTCGGATACGGGTGGAAATGGACAGGGTGAGCTGGGCCAGTAGGGCTAAGGGCAGTGGAGGCACTTCAGATCGGGTCAGGAGAAGCTATAGCAGCATCCCCAAGGACCCCATTAGTCGGGAGAAGGGCGACAAAATCCATAGCACCAGCAGTACCAGAGGCAATAGGGGGTATCTACATCCCCATTTGATGGTGTATGTTTCAAATGTGGGGTAAAGGACATAGGTCCCCAGTTTGCTCAGTTGTAGAGGTGCAGGAACAACACCGTCATGGCCAGAAGGAGCAAGGGAAAGGCAAGTAGGAGCATGGCTACTATGAGACGTACCAGGGAAGGACTAACATGGCTTTAGGCCCTAATAGAAGTTGTAGCAGTAACAACTATATCGACCTCTACAGCTTCCTGCATCGAGGCTACCGAGGTTGGATTTATACTCACGCCACCAGTTTCACATTAGTAGTCCCAACTTTAGTATGGGAGACTTTATTAGATGTCATAGCTGCAACAAGAGGATCGTAGGTAGGTCAAGGCAGTGGATGGTACATTTTATGTTTTTGTCAGTCTAGCTAGAGTTTTGTTTGACACCGGTTCTCCACACTCATTTGTATCATGTAGATTTGTGGAGACTTAAAGCTTGTTACCTAGGCCTTACGTTAGAGCTTCATCAATTTCTAAACTATTGGGTGTGTCTACTCACATCTTGGAGGTTTGTGATGATATGGAGATTAACTTTGATAGAATATGTTTTAAGGCCAATTTTTTATATTAGACACGCACTCTTATGATGTGATCTTAGGTATGGACTAGTTGGTCAGATTTAGAGCTCATGTAGATTATAATAGTCGAGCTATTATCTTTTCATGTCGAGATAGGAGATGTATATTGTGTCTATGCTAAACTAGAGGGTGGAGTTATGATGCACCTATATTTTATTGATATGGAAATTCCAGGGTGGGCTACTGTGTCACTAGATTTGATTTCGATTGTTAGAGACTTTTTTTACGTACTAGGGTTGCCACCTGCCCGAGAGATTAATTTCGTGATTAATTTGTCTCCTAATCTAATGTCGATTCCAAGGCAATGTACCAAATAGTTCTAATGGAAATGTGGGAGCTGAAGGAACAAATCAAGGAGCTGTTACAAAAAGGATTCATTCGGTATAGTACGCCACCTTAGGGAGCCCCAGTTCATTTTATGAATAAGCGAGATGGTTCACTACGATTGTGTATTGACTATTGTGAGTTGAACAACATGAGAGTGAGGATCAAGTATCCTTTACCGAGGATTAATGATCTATTTTATCAACTTTAAGGTGCTTCATTCTTATCGAAGATTAATTTGAATTCAGGATACCACCAGTTTAGGGGGTACGAGAGGAGGACATGCCAAAGACTGCCTTTTTGACTCGTTATGGTTCCTACGAGTTTAGAGTCATGGCATTTGGGTTGACCAATGCCCCCGCTATGTTCATAGGTTTAATGAACCGAGTGTTTCGATCATACTTGGATCAATTTATTATCATCTTCATTAATGATATCTTAATTTATTCACGGACCCAAGATGATCATGCCGAACACTTTAGATTTCCACTATAGACATTATAGGAGCACAAGTTAAATGAGAAGTTCCATAAATATGAGTTTTGGTAGATAGAGGTTTAATTTTTGGGCCATGTAGTCTCTGGGTAGGGATTATCAGTGGACCCAAAGAAGGTGTCGGTCATCTTGGATTGGGGATAACCCAGAATACTTACGGAGGTTTGCATCTTTTTAGAAATGGTAGGGAACGATAAGAGTTTTTTTTGAGGATTTTTGAAGATTATGAGATCGTTAACCGAGTTTACTCGAAAGGGTTTTTAGTTTGTATGGACTGGGAGATGTTAACATTCCTTCGGCACTCTCAAGGAAAATTTGTCTTTAACTCTAGTTTTGGCTCTACCTAGGAGTGGGGTTGAGTCTTTGGTATATACCGATGCGTTCTTACAGGGACTAGGTGGGGTGTTAATGAAAGAGGACCATCCCATTACCTATGCCTCTCGAAAGTTGAAACCCCACGAGGGTAACTACCTGTCTCATGACTTAGAGTTAACGACTATAGTGTTCGCACTACACATTTGGAGACATTATTTATGGGGTGAGAAGTTTAGGCTATTTAGCTATCACAAGAGTCTTCATTATTTGTTCACACGGAAGGATTTAAACATGCGACAACGACGATGGTTCAATTTTATTAAGGACTACCAGTTTACAATTCAGTATCATCCAGGGAAGGCCAATATAGTGGGTGATTCCTTGAGTCAATGACCTAGTAACAATTTATCTTCTCTCCAGTTAGTCGACGTGAGATCAATTCAGGTAATTGGTGAGTTAGCCAATGCATTTATAGGGATCATCACCACAACTCCTCATATTCTCATGCGGGTGGTACGAGCCTAGTCGGATGATGTGTTTTCTAAAGAGAAAGTGGTCAATCTTTTAGCCACTGGTGCGCCGTTTTACAACATTGGGTCAAATGGTGGATTGCGGTACAAGGGGAGGCTAGTTGTGTCATTAGATGATGAGTTTCATAAAACCGTCATGTAATAGGTCTATGGATCGTAGTTTTCAGTACATCTCAGAGGGGATAAGATGTATCAAAATGTGAGGAAATAGTACTGGTGGTTAGGGATGAAGCGGGATATTGCTACATTTGTGTCCCAATGTAGCACTTATCAAATGGTGAATGTGAGCCATCAACAACCGCCAGGAAAACTATTACCCCTATCCATTCTCAAGTGGAAGTGGGAAATTATTTCAATGGACTTCATTATCGGGCTTCCCTTGATTTTTAAGGCAACATGATTCTATTTGGGTTATAGTGGACCTCTTTACAAAGGTTGCACATTTCTTACCCGTTCGCTCAAATTTTATGGCCGAGCAGTATGAACATTAATATATGGCGAAGATTATACGATTACATATGGTACCATTATCGATCGGCTCAGAAAGATATCTTACTTTTGTATCCCACTTTTGGGTCAGTTTTCAGAAAGTTATGGGGATGAGATTACACTTAACTAGGTCTTTTCACCGCCAAACGGATAAACAAATGGAACTAGTGAAACCGACTTTAGAGGATATGCTTCGGGCATACGCTTTGGACTTCAAGGGAAGTTGGGAGACCCATCTACCCTTAGTTGAGTTCACCTTCAATAATAGCTTTTAGAAATCAATTTGTATGGAACCATATAAGGCGTTGTATGGGCGACTGTGTAGGTCATTAGTAAGTTAGTTGGACACGGGTGAGATTAGTTTGTTGGGACCCGAGTTCATTCAAAAAACTTCAAAGAAGATCAGGGTGATTCGTGATCAAATCAAGACATCACAAAGTAGACAAAAGTGTTATGAAAACTTGGATAGCGAGGATGTGGAGTTTCAGGTCAGTGACCAGATTCTTCTCAAGGTGTCACTTATGAAGGGGGTGATGCATTTTGGGAAGAAAGGAAAACTAGACTTAAGGTACGTTAGGTCGTTTATGATCTCGGATTGTGTAGGTTGGTTCGCATATTATTTATCACTTTCATATCATATAGCTCGAGTGCTTGTGTTTCGTGTATCAATACTTCGTAGATTCGTACGGGGTAAGGCCGCGTATCAACCCATAGATTTAGATGACATCCAGTTAGATGTCTATATCTCGCACACTCGTATCTTAGACCTTAGGGTCCAAACCTCGAGGACTAAGGATATCCTATTAGTTCGTGTTTAGTGGGGTGACCATCGTGAAGATGAGTCCACTTAGGAGAAAGAAGATTCCATGAGACAGCTGTATCCGCACTTGTTTTGATTTAAGTGTGCATTATTTTGTATGAATTCTGGGACGAAATTATTTTTAATAGAGGGGAAGAAATTGACACCCCGTTGTCTTAAGAGTATTTAAATAATTAATTGTGCACACAAAATCGTATTTAACTTTAAAGAATATTATGTGAGTTTTAAAATTTTAAATGTTCAAATAAAGTAAATAAAATTTAATTTCGGACAAAGTATAAATTAATAAATATTAAATCAAAGTAACTAAAAACTATCTCTTAAATAAGTGAATTTAACCATCTAATGATGATATTTATCTTAAATGGATTTCAACGATATCACCCTTCCTTTTAACGGTTGAGATGGGTGATCACCTAAATTAGGCAGTAGGGACTTTAAGACCCTTGGTTTCGGTGTTAGGATCACTGTCCCATTTCGCCAGTTCCTTAAAAACACAACCAACTTTCTAGATTTCTTACACAAATCTTCCCTTCTTTGTCTCGTTAAAAAATAATCCCAGCCATTAGTATTAATTAGACTGCCCCCCTTTTCACTCCCTTTGAGAAAAGACAGGACATTAAGAATCAATTAACCCTTGCTTTCCTTCAAAACCCTAAAACCACCCTTTATTTCGTCGACTCCATTTTTTTAGAAAGGGCAATAATTTTTTGTCTTACAATAAGGAAATGAAAAAAAATAAACAAAACCAATAATTATAACATAGGGATATCAATCTCGGTGCGTTCAAGCATCATGAGGATCCTCTGCGGGGTGTGATCATACTAAAAATAGATATCATGCGAATCTTTTGCAATCCCCGCCATACAGTCTTCTTGGGTGTTCTTCTCTCTCGGGATGTGGATGACCTATGCCTTGAGGCTCATGACCAACCCATAATAATCTTCAATGGTATTTTCAAGGGGGTGGTTTCCCTTATCCTCCGATTCCAAAAGATGGGGTTCTTCGAGATAATCGAACTTGAGGCATACACAATTCCATTTCTCTCTAAGGGCGATGTTTAGCCCATGAAAGATACCTTCCAGCTTTTCTCTAAGTGGGCTTGCCATTAATTGGATACAACCAGTGAAGTAAACAATCCATCTCCCCTCCTCATCCCGTATGATACTCCAAAGCTTCCCAACCCACTATTAGAGTCAAAGCACTCGTTCGTTTGAATGATGTGAGTCCCTGAAATACAAACACCAGCATTAGTGGTCGTTCTAGCACTAACTCCTTCCTGGTTAATACTTTTATTTTGCGCTTCGAGGATATCACATTTGAGGTAAAAAATAAGCTTATTAACCATAGTAGGAGAAGTGTTAACATTTTCAAAGATAAGTTTATTCCGGGCTTTCCAAATACACCAAAGGAATGAGATGAAAGCCACTTACCAATTATTGTCCACATTATTCCACACATTTACAGTTACCCAAGAATTAAACTCAATGTACATACCTTAGCTACTATTGAGTGGAGAGTTAAGGTTTTCCCATACTTGGATAGGAAAAAAGAAATCTTTTAAAAGGTGAAAGAGATCTTCCTTGCTAGAGCATCGTGGACACGTATTATCAGTGGTGAGACCACGTATCTCTTTATGATCATTTGTGATAAGATTACCATTCATAATGGTCCAAACAAAATGTTTCAATTTTGGAGGAATACTAAGTTTCTACAAATTCTTCCAACCATACCAGGGGGGTTGAATCCTCTCTCAAGGAAATATTATTGTAGTAAGAGAGGATAGAGAACTTACCTTTATTTCTAGGATACCAAGAGGGTTTATCCTCCCTGCCCCCCCCCCCCCCAGTAGGGAGCGACGTATTCATAAAATCATCCACAATATTCCTATTAAACCTCTGACAAATCTTATGAAGGTCCCAATTTCCATTATCAGATAAGAGAGTGCTAACATTTACATCACACGTGGAACTTTGGACTCCCCTATCAGCAAGGGGTGCATCCCCACACCACCAGTCTTTCATGATATTGATTTTATTACCCTTAACCACATTCCATTTAGTATTCTTACTAAGGACTTTCTTACATTTAAAAAAATGTTGTATTGAGTAATAGGGATTTAATAGCATCCTTTTGCCTAGTGTTGAGTAGTAGGGAAAGTCATTTCTATATTATTCTCATTTAATGATGGACCACAACTAACATACATAATTGGGATATTTTATTTATTGCCAATAATTCACAATAATAACACTAACCCTACTTTTCCCCCTTATCTAAAATTCCCATACAGTCTAAATAGTTCCTAGTATTTACAATCAGACCCAACAAATTCTCAAAGGGTATTTGCAAGAGTTTTTGAAGGACATTTCGTAGTCGAATTTGTTGGAATACGTTTAGAGGCCAGTGATTTTCTACTCTTCTACTTTTATACGCGTAGTTGTTAAATTCACCTAAATTAATTTTATTACTAAAATCAATTAGAAACCGCTAAGAAGTTACATATTCCGAATTTTATTTTGAATAGGTTAATTTAAATAAGTTTAATGTACTCGAAATTACTTGTTGAGCACTATTACTGAGTGAAAACTATTCATAGACCCTAAAACAAAAATAATCGAGATTTAGAGTTCAGAACCCATGTTCTTTTGTAGAATTTGAAGATTTGAATCTGATATTATACTATACATAATTTAATTTAGAGATAATAAATTCTAAAATTTTGCATGCTTAGTAGGATTGTACCTTGCGCTTTAAAAGTAGTGCTTTTTATGCGCGTGCCCCAATTTGATGAAATTGATCACGAGGACCTTACCTATGCTATGTGAAAAAATGTAACAATGACATAATTGACATTAGACATTTGATATGTGTTGATGGGCCCCTTAGGATGTAAGACTAAAATAATTACTTGTTCCCTTTTTATGCAAGAACACAATATGAGGTGTGTTTGAGACCAGACAATTGAAATACATTTGTGATATGTAGGTGATAGAAGGAGTAGGGAAATTTCTGAATGCTGGTTTGGGTTGTCGAATTATAGTGTTGAATTATTTACAAAAATTTGTACATATAGATAATTAAAATTCCTATCTTCTCTCGCGTAATAAACCTTAATTAGTTTGTCTTAATAGCTAACCTATCTAACGAAAGTGTATCGAGGGATGGGGGTGTTCCTTTTTTGGATTTCACTTTGGTGAGATATCCCATGCATGGGTTTAGAGAAGGGTAGTTGTTACTACTCAAATCCTTAAACTAAACTAGAGTACTCTTAGTGTAATATTTCTCCGTATAAAAAGATTATATGTAATGATATTAACTCGTTAACCCCTTATGAAATGGACTACGAGATATACTGATTTTTAAATGATGTGATCCAAGGGCGAGGAAATTTGGGTTTTGAGTAGATTTCTCAGAGTGAATAAAGATGTGTAAAATTGTCAATGTTAAATAAACATATGAAATGGAAATAAATGGGTGGGCACTGTGGAAGGACGTCCCGATATTATGATATGTGAAATTTTCCGGCTATGCGAATACCAGGTGGCGTCAGGGCTTGAAATGTAATGGTTATGATTTAATATTATGTGTTATTCCGGCACTGCGTAATGAGAGACCGATGCTTATGTGAATTTATAAACATGGAATATCGCATGTTTTTGGAATGGCCGAGATGAGAATAAGTAATTTACTAAATGAATTGAACAATTTCTAATACATCGTGAGGTTGAGTTCATGGTTTAGGCCGATGATTAAAATTATAAATTATAATTTTATCATCTATTCATAAAACTTCTTTGAGTTCCGTAGCTAAGTTACTTGCTACGGTTTAAATACCTCTCTTTACGTGGAACTCAGATTCTAGGGTAGGACCTACTATATAGCTTCGTTGTTTCCAGTGGGCATTGCCATTCATCTCTCTCACCAGGGCATCAGCTTCAAAGACATTGTGGATCTTTACTTTAGCTGAGTTATCCTTTTCTTTCACTTTTCAGTTCTAGTTATATTTAAGAGATTTTGGGTTTGTATGTTGAGGCTTGTTTGACCCATACGATTTGGAGACTCTCCTAGTTATATATTGAGGTATCACTGTTGGGACATTTATGTAGACCTTTCATGGACTATGACTATTTCAATTTGAGTTTACATTAGGGATCGTCATGTCATTTCACATTATATGTAATAATATTTCATTTGATTTCTCTATATAGAGAATGATATTTATAATTTTAAATATTTTGTATAATTTAATACCTAGGTTGATGAACCTTAATATATATTGTAGTGGATCCTCAAAATTAAGCACATGATCCACCGTGCTAGTATGAGGAATGATGAAATCTTTATCGAGAGAAGCATCATTCTTACATTCGAGGTTAGGGTTAATAGATGTTGGTGTCTCTTCGTCTCTAATCGTGACGTTTATTAACTCTATAACCTTAGAGCTTGAAAGGTTAAACACCCTTAAGACCTACTTGACGATGAATATCCTAAAGCTATTCCCTCATCGCTTTGGGAGTCAAACTTTCCTAAGTGCTCTCTGTATCTCAAAATGTAGCAAGGACTTCTAAAGACTCAGAAATATGATAGGCTGGGTTTTTTCCCTATACAAAACTCATATGGCATGTGTAACGTGTGTGGATGAAGATATACCTCATTCACCATATGACATGCGATCTTAACCGCCTCTTCCCAAAAATATTTAAGCACGTTTCTCCCAATAATAATGGATCTATCCATTTTTTGAATCGTTTGGTTCTTCCTCTCAGCAATCACATTTTGTTAAGGAGTACGAACGAGCAAAAACTCATGTTTGAGGCGTACTCCATCACAATATCTATCCACTTCAACTTCTTTAAATTTAGCATTGTTTTCACTACGCATTCAATTACTAGTGACATTGTGTTGGTTTTGTGGGACACGATACTTGGTTATTAGAAACTTAATCGCATCGAGACATTTTCCTAAATAAAACCCATGATAGATTATCTCAAAAAGTCATTGACCATCACGATGTATTTCTTACCACCTATGATCTCCGTAAGAGTAGGACCTATAAGATCCATATGTATCACCTCCAACATAGGAGATGTGGTTATGGTATTCAACTTTTTATTGGGATTTTAAATTTATTTTTCCTCTTGGAATGTACCACAAACCGAGGAAGTTTGTTTTCCAAGCGATTGTAAGCCACTCACTATGTCTTTCTTCACTAATCTCCCAGGATCTCTAAAGCTCACATGACACAGTTGTTGATGGAAAAGGTCTGTAGTGGAGACCGTGGCATTATTGCATATAGAGGAGGACTTGGGAATGATCCCATAACAATTATTTTCGATCATCACTCCTTGTAGTAATAGTTCACCGGATTGATCATACACGTTACACTTGAACCGATTGAACCTTACTATAAATTTTTCATCGCAAATTTGGCTTATGCTAATTAAATTCTCTCTCAACCATTTGACCTACAATACATTGTCTTGTTTAGAAAATCCAAGTATCTCAATACAACTACATCCTAAAATGCAAGACCCGCTTTTATCTCCAAAGATGTCTTTGGTTTCCTTACAACCGACAAGGTCGGTAAAATATGACTTGTCACCGGTCATGTGCCTAGAGCATCCACTATCAAAATATCATTGGAAAGTATCTTGAACCTTCAGAGCAACATGAACAAGTTCTTTATCGTCTTACTTAGGTACCCAAGTGGAAGTAACATTTTGTTTTCCCTTGTCATTCTTGGCTCTAGTCGTAACGTTAGAAACATTCTTAAAAGGCAAAGACATCCTATAGAATTTTTCCATTAAGATTTTAAAAGTGGAAACTAGGAGATCAACTTTCTCTCTAAGACGAGAAAAGTCATTATAGCAGTGTGCAGGTGTATGTGTACATTGAGTTCTTCCTAACTTGTAGTAAAATTTCGTAAGGTGACCCATCCTTTTTCAATGGGTGTAAACATAAACTTGTTTGGGTCTACCTTAGTTAGCTTGTTTAGGTTTAACTCTCTTTTTGGTTTAGGTCGAGGCCCATAAGGATCTACTAAAAATTTAGAAAATAGTTTTGGTGCAGCATGGGAAATGGATGCACCGTCGTAACCTATTCCTTAATTCTACCTAAAACCTAAAGGGGGACAGAAGAATATCTTTTATAACTTCTTTGACGTATCCTCTATAGTAACCTTGACCTCCTAGGCATGTTCAAGTTGTTTCTTGAGTTAGAATGCAAAGGCTTTAAGTTTCTCATGAGTATCTAATGAAGTTTGAAGATCTCTCGTAAGAACTAGCCACTTTATTAGTCAAGTCACCATTTTCCCTCTCCTCTAAAAATACTCTCTCCCCCAAAGAAACTCTCACTCGGGTCTCATTCTCTCTAGACACTTTCTGCTCTTTCTCTAGCGATAACACCCTAGGTGACAAATTAGTATTTTTCTTTTTCATTTTAAAGGACTCTGAGTAAATCTCAGTGTAGGCATGACGAAGGTCTCTTTCTCCCTCACTCAAATCGCCATATCCTTCACAGTCTCCGAAATGACTAGATACACTATCTAAGTCATTGTATTTAGAACGTCCTCATCGTCATGAGATGTACTCGATGTACTAACATGACTGGCCATGAACACGGTGAAGTTACATTCATTTGGTGATTTATCCCCAAAATCCATTGACTCAACCTCGCTATCTTTAAGAGTGGAATTATAGACGTCTTTGCCTTTGCTATCTCTTTTGCCTCGTAGCATACTCTTTGCTTTTGTGATCTTTACCCTCGCACTCATAACATTTATCCTCATCTTTCTAGGGTACTCTCCTCTCACTTTTTTCAAAAATTTTCTTGCCCAATTAAAAATCTTTATTTTTCTCAAAACTTTTACTTTCTTCAGAAGAATTTTGTTTTCTTAGTTTGAGATTTTTTTTTAAATTCTTTCATAAAAATTGCAAGATCATCGAGATCAAAATCAAATTCAAAGTCAGAAGAGACCTCCTCTTTCTTTTTAGATTGTTCTTTCAAAGCAATCCCTTTTTCTATCGGCTTCTGAATGTTAAGGAACATATCAATTTCATAAGTTTGAAGGTCTCCTCCGAGTTCTTTTGACCTAAGCGTATATAAAATTCCCAACGAATTAAGTACCATGACTTTAGGGATAAAACGGGATGATTGGAATCTTAAAATATTTTTCACAATGCGCATCTCAAGAATTCTCTCACCCAAATTAAAACTAGAATTAACTATATCAGATATTTTAGCATAAAATTCATCAAAAGTCTCATATTCTTGCATAGTGATAGTTTCAAACTGTGTGGTGTGATTTTGTACCTTAGAAGCTTTCACAGCATTGATACCCTCGTGAGTGAGTTGGAAGGTATTCCACGCTTCTTTACATGTGGTACACGTCATGATGCGGTGGAACTTATCAGGGGCACGACTCCAAAAATAGTACTTAAGTCGCGAGAGTTAAAATTACACCATTTAAAATCATCCGTTGTCCAAGTAATGATAGGTTTAAGACTTTTGACATTCCCATTAGTCACAGTGGGTGGCGTCTACCTTCTTTCACAGACAAGACAAACTCTCTCATTGATCGACTTCAGTGCTAACCTCATTCAAGCTTTCCAATACGCATATTTGACCCATAAAAAATAGGTATCCTATTATACAAATTATTCATACGATCCTAAAATTAAAGATAACACAAAAAATTAGTGTAACCTACTCTGATGCCAATTTGAAAAAACTTGGGTTATACAGATTTAAATGTATCTTAGGCTAAACACATAAATTCACATTTTACAAAATTTTATCTTGATCTAATTGAAAGTGAACATGCAATATAAATCGTGAAGCCAAAACTTCAAACAAACAGAATGGGAAGAAGATAGAGGAAAAATCCATTTCGAGCAAAACTATTAATTTAACACGATTTAAGAAAAGACAAATACTTAACGACTTACAGACTCTTAGTATAATGCGATAGTCTTAAAATTTTCAACATTAAATGGTAGAGTGCAACACCACTCATCGATCAACGTAAGGAATCACAATTCCTTTACTTCTTCAGCAATAGTGCTTCGACTCAACAAATCAACAATAGAGAACTTCTCTATAAGGGTTCTAAAACTTTGGTATGTGTTCTTAATTTGAAAAAGTGATCCTCAAAGACCAAAGTGTTTGGATGAAAAATGGTAGAGTTTGATCACAAAAAGAATTCTAAAAAGGCTTCTACAAAAGAATAATCTCGCATCTCTATTTATTGGGAAAGTTGTTGCAGAGAGATAAGGAATAAACATTTAGAAAAGATTTAATAAAAATAAAAAAAACACGGGTACTCATTCGAACGAATTGCCACCTCGTTCGAACAATGTACCCTATATCGTTTGAATGATTTCAAACGAAGCTTCTAACAACATTTCAGAGAACCCACAAGGTGACATTTTCGATATCATTCAAATATGGTAACCTCGTTCTAACGACCAACTAAATCTCATTCGAATGACACGTCAGTTCGTTCTGACGAGTCTGCGAGATTTATAAAAATTCTTTAAAAATAATTTGAAAAATGTTTTGAAAATGTTTTTAAATGCAAACTCTTTTAAATCAACCCCTAGATATTTAAATCTTTACCAAACGTCTCATAACACTTCTCGGAGAAAGTTATAACGAACGATCTTCAATCTTGCAAATGCCACCAAGTTTCTTCTCTTCGAAGGCTTGAGAACGATGATTAAGGTGAAGTGGGGTGTAATGAGTAATCCAAATAAAAATAAGAGGAGAAATTATAAAAGTTGATTATATATATATATATATATATATATATATATATATATATATATATATATATATATATATATATAGAGAGAGAGAGAGAGAGAGAGAGAGAGAGAGAGAGAGAGTCTAACATACCCTCATTAGTCATTCCTAATAACACACCAGTTTTTAAAAATGCCAATAATTTGAATTCTTTTAACCAAACTTGGTATAGATGTAAGTAGATTATATTAAAAAAAACATCAATCCAAATTAAAATGGGATATGTATGAGCATTTTGTACTATTCAAACTTTTGATCATCATCTAACCTACTTCAATGTTTAATTTTTTAATATTTTTTTTTATAAATGATTGCCTCACTGTGGAGATCATAAATACCAAGATTGATTAAAAAAAATATTTTTTTTATTATTTTAAAAAAATTGATATATTTAGGGAGATCATTTACAAAAAAAAAAGAGTTGAGAATTTAGTAATCGAAGGAGAAAAATGACACTTGCCCTTTCTCAATATCATTCCTTCAATTATGGGGTAATTGATAGCAATAATGAAAAATGAGAGGAAAACTTTTATGAACATCTCATTGTACCTTTCTCCTAAAGTCACTGTCAAAACTCCTGGAACGAAGGAAGCAATACTTAGAGTGGTCAACATACACAATGAAGTAAGTATCATAGTGGATGTCTAAAAATCAAATTTATCTTCATGGTGTCGATTAACTTGTTTGTCGTCGACAACATTGTTTGTTGGTAAAAATCTTTCTACTTTCATGCCCATTCTCTCCATAATAGCATGCAAGCTTTCATAGAAATAACATGTAACTGATCTTATCATCCCCATATGTAATTCATTTCTTATACGTTTTAAAATTGGATGAGAGAAACATAAATGAGAATACCATGAAAAATGGATTTGAAACCTACAAAGGAACAAAGGAGATTTAAGTATATTTGGGGAGAGATTATCAAATATGAAAATCATATTGAGTACAATGACTATATTCACTACACAAACAAAACAATAAAATAAACATACCCGTTCATTTTTATTTTTAAGGAACAGGAATATTAGTGATAATTCTCCATGAGAAGATAAGAAAAGTGTTGAGAAAATAAATAGAATATGGAACAAAGGGAAAAACATAAATTTCACAATTATAGGCAGACTAAATTTTGTGTTTGTACGGATGATATTAGAGACAAAAACACAACTAAAAGAAGAACGACTCATACTACATTAATTTAACCTTTTATATGTACATTTTGTTTCCACGAGTTTTCACTATACTTTTGGACATCTAGACATATAATCAAGGTGTTCAAGGAAATACAAATTTTATTTAAAAAAAATATGGTGATAACACACAACATGATAAATATTGAGCTGAAATTACTGACCTTACTATGAGAGGATGAGGACTGACAGTCCTCACACTTTAGTGATGGAATTATTAAAATGATATATATATATATATATATATATATATATATATATATATATATATATATATATTAGAATAACATTCCAAAATTGGATTACCTTAGGGTACAAAGCAATGTCATTGAGTAGACAGAGCTGAGGGATGGTACCTAAACACCAGATGGCCAAGGAATATAAAGAGATAAGGGTAAGCTCATCATAGCACATGGCCTGAAGAGCATTCAAACTGAGAGATCTATATATAAGAGGATTGAACCTTAAAATACTAACTTCCACTAACCCATAGGACTATCGTGTGCCTTGAACTAATACATCATTTAGGTTGGTGGTGCCGCTACCCAAAAATGATGGTCTCGGAGGATCAAGATGCATTGATGTCCATCCCCTCCATGTAAGTTGAGCCCTATAAAATAATCTTCACATATATAAAAATACCATGAACCAACCTGAACTAATTTATGAAAGATCAGACACAAATAAAACCTTATGTATTAATTGAATCCTAATGCATTAGTACTTTCTTACAAAATTTGTCTCGTAAATACTTAAATAATACATTAAGGATCCATTTCATAACATGGGGTTTTGATGACAAAATTTTCAATAAAACATTATTTTTGCTTTGCTCCTAAAGAAATTTTGGAATAGGAAATCATCAAAATGTGCATTGGTATGTGATACTTAAGTTAGTCGGAAAGTTTTGAAATTTTTTTTCATGACAAACGAATTCCATCAATCACATAAAAAATATGGAAAATACAAACGAATCCATATTAGTCAAAGAATTTTTTTTCAACTTATATCTTGTAAGTCTCTATTTTATTCTTTTATGATTTTTATGTGTGAATACTCTTTTTAACTTTGCACGTCTCTGTTGTCTTATATGGGATTCTTAATTTTGATCATGTGTTCGATCAAATTGCCCCTTACACTCACATGTCACATATTCTGCTAAATAATTAGCATCATTTGTGATTTGAACCATATTAGTCAATTGAAATGCTTAGAATGTTAACTGTTCAAATTGATACTGAGTGGTCTATGGATTAAGGATGGTAACGGATCAGATTTGGGGCAGGTTTGACAAAACCCGAACCCACCCCGTGAATTTTTTTAAAACCCTCCCCGAACACGTTTAAGTGTAAGCCCCCTAAACCCTCCCCTCCCCTCCCTGTTTACTTTAAGCGGGTCAAAAAACCACTCGGGACGGGTTAAAACATTCATGTTAAAGCCCACATACCGCATATATAACTTATATATATATATATATATATATATATATATATATATATATATATATAAAGTTTTAGTGTAAATAATATATTAAATATGGGTATTTTAGTAATTATTAGAAATAAACGGGGTGGGGCGGGGCGGGGGGTTATGCTTATATATAGTAAACACGAACCCGCCCCGTTTAATAAATGGGTTTTTAGAAAAATCATACCCACCCCGTTTATTTTAAATGGGTTTTTAACCTGCCTCATTAGGGGCGTGACGGGGCGGGTACCTGATGGGGTGGGTTAAATTGCCATCCCTACTATGGATAGTCAATGAGTAATTGTATAAGCCACAATGATGTGTTTTTATTAAATTCACAAGTATGTATGTTAATCACGATACAAAAAGGTTTCCTAATAAAGGTATTGTATACACATCAATGTAAATTGTCTCCCTAAATTTACTCAAGTCAACCGGTTATATCATTTTGGTAAATGTAGTGTTGTTTAGGTATAGAGTGTATGATCATTTTTATTTTATCTGAAGAAACGATCGAAAGTTTTTGAGTGAGGTGGCTATTAGAAAAGGAAAAAAAAGAATAAAAAAGAGAGTTGGACATAAATTGTTAGAACTTAATAGAATAGGCTCTTCCCTGTAAACCTTTGCATTATATCCTTACCTTTTTTTTCAATCAAAGAGGGACAATACTCCCACATGTTTTATTAATTTTTAAAAAATGGAGAAAACGTCTCTCCAGTGGCATACAAGCCCTAACTTGCCTAATTCTAGTGGTTGCACCCAATACACTAGAATGAAAAACTTAAATATGGGGATATATTATATGCCCATTACATCAAAGGAATAAACTTAAAAATGAAAACTTGGGGATTTATAATATCCCTTTTATAATTTTTTTTTATTTTTAATTTAATTTGATGTAAGTTATACCTGTCCATATTGAGGTTACTGCAACAAGCCTTTAAACTTATAGGTTGCCCTACAGGATGAGTTGTGTCTCGTGAGGGTTTGTAGGGGATATACCCACAAAATTCTTTATTTGCAAATATTCATTGAAAGACAGTCAATCTCTTATTATACGTAGAATAATCGCGCAATCCATCACAAGAGAATTTTTTTGAGAAATACAAGCTAGACGCATATAAAAATATTTAACTAAGTAAATACTCAAGGGACTTCCTTCCTAGAAATCAATGTGTGTAGTGTGAATCAATCAAAACTGGTCGAGTTATACAAGAGTAATTCCTAGATTATCTCTTCGGAATCAACACTTTAACTTCAAATCTCACTGGATATAGCTCTCTCAAATGAACTCTTGAGATTTGGGTTAGTGTATCACTCTTGTGTGTGAGGAGGTGAGTAAATGTAAGCAAGTTCAAACGTTTCTCACACATGTAAGAAAGAATGAACATTAAGAAAGAAAATGATCTCATGAAAGAAATTTAATCACTATAGTGAGAACGTCGAGTTATTCACCACGTTGACTTTCATTTGCCCGAACACCTTAGGGAACATGGATGATAATGGGTGAGGGGGAAATGAAATGGGAAGGATATGATGATATGAGGTGAAGTATGATGGCGGTGTATTGATGGATGTGAAATGGATGGATATGCGATGTGAGAGAGTGTATAGCACTTTTAGACACAAATGTCTTTACTACACAAGAACTAACTACAAAACTCTTTTTTTTTTTTTCTCTCTTCTTTCGATTTTTCTTTCCTTTTTCTCTATGTTCCTTTTTTTCTCTTTTTTTTTTATTTTGCTATTTTACAATTTTTTTCTCTTTTTCTTTTTGTTTTTTTCTCTTTTTTTTATACTCTCAACATTGAAGACATTTTACATTTGGGAAAAACTCTTTTACTAAAAAAAAAATGATGGATGATATATAAATGGAATGGAAAATGTGTATGGATGATGAGGGGAATAAATGTGAATATGGGATAATATGGGTGAAGTGAATGGGTGAAACCTAGTGTTCGGAACAAATTTTGTAAGGCCCTAAAATATGATTAGGAATGTTAATTATATTATTAAGTATAATTTATAAGTTATAAGTTGGTGAGAAGTGTTAAACATGTTAATTATCACATTTGGGGGATCCATGCTCCTGTGATATATATGTTGTCTACATTAGATGCTAATTGAGCTTAGGATCGGGGATAACATGTTTAGGGAATATGATTAGTTATGTGATTAAATGCATCATAAAAATATGTTTCTAATGCATCATTATGTTTAAAAAAATAAACTAGGGTGTTAGTGCAAAATTGGTGATGTTTAATCGCCAAATGTGAAAGTTATGAGATTTTTCGGTAAATTGCTACTTTCCTGTTCGAGCCCAAATTAGGTATACTAATTTTATGAGTTTGGAAAAAAAAATATGAAACTGGTAGACATATAATTTATCTTTATGTAGAAGCAAAGTGGGAGTAAATCGGGTCCCGTAATAGTGAGTTATGGTGATTTTACAAAGGTGGGTGTTGGTCGCCACAGACTACTTCACCAAATGGATCGAGGTAGAGCCGCTGGTAAATATCAGGGACGCAGATATGATGAGATTCATATGGAAAACATAACTACCTTCTTTGGGATCCCCATAACCATCATTACTGACAACAAAACGCAGTTCGAGAGCGGCCCCTTCCAGAGTTTTTGCAACGACCACGGGATCAGGCACCATTTTATCTCGGTTGCCTACGCCCAGAGCAACTGCCAAGCTGAAGCTTACAACAAAACAGTGATCAATGGGTTGAAGAAACGACTTGAGCGAGCCAAAGGCACATGGGTGAGCTAGCAGGTGCACATTCTGTGGGATTACCGCACTACCCCACGACGAGCAATTAGGGAAACCCCATTTGCACTAACATATGGAATGGAAGAAATCATCCCTTTAGAAACTGGACTCCCAACCATGAGATCCACCTTGGTCGACCAAGGCCAGAATGATGCATCATTACTCGTTGAAATTGACCTAGCCGACGAACGCAGAGAACTAGCCCTAGTAAGACTAGTGAGCTATCAGTAGAAGCTCGCAAAACACTATAATAAAAAGGTCAATCCAAGGACATTTCAGGTTGGGGACTACGTCCTAAGGAAAGTTCTTCGTAGCACAGTAAAACCATCTAATGGAAAGCTGGGTCCAAATGGGGAGGGACCATTCAAGAAGACAAGGGGCGACCTACAAGGTGCCTATCACTTTGAAATGCTGGAGGGCAAAGAGATACCCCGAGTGTGGAACGCAGCCAACCTGAAAAAAATTCTATTTCTAGTTTTTTCATTAATCTTTTATCGCATTGTTAGAATTCACATTGTTGGAATTGACAACTTATTTTTTCATTTCTTTTGATTAATAAAAGATTGTTTGGCAGTGGCATCCTATGAAGTGTTAATTTTGTATTATGAATTTTATAACTTGCACACCTTTTCCAAGCGACAGGCACATCACTCAGTATACAGAAGTAGGGTATCACCCTCCTCAGGTTTTCGTTTTGAAACACGAATAACCTATTAGCATTGCCCCTGGTAATATATGAATCCCAACAGGGGACCCTTAGGCAGCTCGGCCAAATCGAATTCGTCGCCAAACAATGTTTGGCTCAAAAAACCTGATCGAATAGAACATCCAATACCAGGTGTGTCCTCACCATTGCCATACTTAGGTCTAAGGGAGTGTGATGACATGACCTAAAAGGTAAAGTGGGGGCAAAATGGTATCTCATAAGCATATTGGATTGGGAGGATACTCACACGACAAAATAACTCTATCTAGATCAAATCTAGTCGGCTACGAATAGCCCAAGATAATCAATGAAAAATTAATGAAGTAAAAATACACAACACATGTTTAGTCGACAAAATGCTCAAAACATAAATATTTTGTTACTTCGTTACATTTACAAAAAGTTACATTGCAACAAGAAAATCTTAATGGGGATTAGGTCTCTGAGTAAGATAATCAGCCACTTGCGATCTATGGTCGTCGTCCGGATGAGGGGCCAAGTCTTCCTCAATTTCATTCGCATCTGGCTCTAATAGCTGCCTGGGGATAGCATCTATAGGGACCCACTAGTTGTCCCTCCTGAAGGGATTATGCCTCAGAGTTGAAGGAGAAATCTCGTGACGATAACAGAGTACTGAATTCTTGGGGAGCTGCAGCTCCTTGAGGGCGCTCAACCATCCCCTAATGAAGGACAACTCTTCAAATTCTGTCAACCTCGTCGGAGCATCTGTCCAACCTTGGTCATAACCATCAGTCCACACTCGTCGAGGGACTTTCTTGAATAGATGCCTCAACCGTGTGACATCTCTTTGAAGCCTAGTAGCAATCACGTATGCTCGACGAAAATCATCTCGAAGTTTTTCCATCTCCCTAGCTGGACCCCCATCATCTGGATCAGCTCGTGGAACAGCAGATGAGGTAGAACCTCGTAAAACTTGAGGAGCAGAGCTTAGCCTGTGCTAGCTCGCGGAACAACCTATGAAGAGGAACCTCATAAAACTCAAGGTGCGATGCTCTATGCATACTCCCTAAGTCACGACACCTCCCTCCTTAGAGTCTCTTTCTCTTGATGAAGAACTTCTTCGACTTGATTGATTTCGGAGGCATCTAGAAGCTTAGCTCTCAAAGTGTTCACTTTTTCTTGGACAGAGGCACCAACTTCTTCCATCTCCTGAAGTCTATCCTTCAGTTTGGTGACGAGCTCAAACTGGTCTTTAAAGCTCTTATTCCTCGACTTGAGAGGCTTACAAATCCTAATAAAGTCTTGGCGAACCTGATTGCTGGAATTAGGACCAATGATCCTTCCCAGTTGAGAGGTGGCAGGTATATAATCATCTACATAAATCAACTACAGGCCATACAAGCATTCAAGAGCAGAAGAATCAGTACACATAAGGGAAAGTTTTCATTTCATTCAAATAAAGATGTTTAATTACACCGGTAATTAAAAAAGAGCAGTGCAAATAAAGCAAAAAATACAAAAGAAGTCCTAAGAGCAGGCTAACTGGCAACCTCAGTTTGTTCAGAGGTCGCTGGTTGCTTTCCTTTGTCAACACTAGCAGGAGCACCTCCCTCATATGGAGCAGCTACTGTTCCTGAATGAAGGGAGTGTCAATAGGAATAGTGAGAGATGCAGGAACACCACTGTCAATGGCTCGGGCATGAGCCTCATCCAAAATAGGCTTTGAGCCTGGGCCATGCTCATCAGACATCAGAGAATCGATATCCACCCCAGCAGCCATAAGAGACTTATTTTATCCCTTCTTGAAGTTTAGTCGGCAGATGTAACCTATCTGAACATCAACATCCTCACATGCGGTAGCCCAACTAGAGTTGTACTAACTCTCCTTAATGGTAGCTGCCTCAGACTCCAACTTTTTCACTTTATCTGCTAGAACCTTATTTTCCTTGATCGCCGATTCTTTCGCTTTGTTGGCTTCAG
This sequence comes from Sambucus nigra, assembly GCA_949130495.1. Taxonomy (NCBI): domain Eukaryota; kingdom Viridiplantae; phylum Streptophyta; class Magnoliopsida; order Dipsacales; family Adoxaceae; genus Sambucus; species Sambucus nigra. Next base: position 525,910,062 of record OX422209.1, read on the forward strand.
TAAGGGTGAGATCGAAGGACTTCTGAGCCTCACTGGAGGTTTTCAAACTGGCCTCCAGCTCGATGCCTTTCCCCTTCAACTCAACGTTCTGCTTCTCCAAGTCTGCATTCGTACTCACCAGCTCATCACGAGTACGATAAAGAACAACGAATTCAGTCACGAACTGCAAGTAAAGAGAGAACATTAAGAAATAGAAGCATCGAACATAATATTACAAGTATTGAAAAACAGAAATAGACTTACCAAGGCTAGCCTCTGATTCGCTTACAGAGCTAACTGGTCGATCCCCGATGCCTTCTATCGATCAGTAGGCAAAATTGCTCTCTCAAGCAACGCAGGAGCCAACTGGGGAGAGATGGCGATAGAGGCCCCCTCGGGCAATACGGACACAGGCACCAAAGCTTGCCCAGCCTTCATCCTCGCTTCCACTCTCATTCTCTCCTCTTCCCTCTCCTTCTTCTCCCTCTCAAATCTTTTCTTCTCTTCAACCTTCTTCCTCTCCTCTTCCTTCTCTCTCTCTCTCTCTCTCTCTCTCTCTCTCTCTCTCTCTCTCTCTCTCAACTGTTCTTCCTCCCTCTTCCTCTTTTCTTACTCGATGGCAGTGGGCTGAGAACCAGTGGCAGCTTCTCCACTACCATACTTTTTCTTCTTTGACTGCCTAGAAAGAAGCACATTATCATCATCATCATCATCCCTGATCAGATTCCTCCTGGGAGGAGCCATATCTTCCTCGCTGGAACTGCTCGACTTATTAGAAGACTCTCGAGCTTCTGAAACTTCTTCCGAGCTAGAAGACCCTTCACCACTAGACCACCTTTAGCACCTCCCCTATTATCACCTTCACCAGAATTGCTCTTTTCCTCCTCCAATTGGATAGGATCTGCAGCAACTTCTTCAGTAATATCTAACTCGAGGATGTTATATACAGGTCACACGATAAAACTAGACCCAATGTTCTTGTACTCTAGAAGAAAAGAAACTGATCTAGGATGCTCACCGTTAGCCAAAGGTTCTCTAATATTCCAAGCTTTGATCAATTGAGGAGCTCGAATATCATTGAGAGCAGGTTCCAAGTTCTTTGTCCTCGCTGAAAAGAAAGAGAGAAGAATATCAGGGAAATCATACATTAACAAGAAGATCGAAGAGCAGAGCAAAAGTTGAGCCTACCTATGAATTCCTCCCCATAAAAGGGAACTATGAAACTGTCAGACCTCGACCCCTTAGTATGGGGAGGAAGTTGCCAATTCCTAGCAAGAAAACCCTCTTGCCAGTAATCCTTGTGGGAATCAGGTAGATTTACTACCAATACCCTATCAGGACTCTTGGCCTTGAGGTAAAGAAGACCAAAACTTGTGCACGAGAAAGAATAACAGAAGCATATCTCATCAAGCCCTAAGTTGGTGCCATAGAGCTGGCTTATTCTATGGACACCATTAACAATCTTCCAAACGTTTGGCGAACACTGTGCGGGGACAATATTGTAATAACCAAAGAAATGCAAAACAAATTGCTTGGAGGAAAAGTAAGACCCCATGGGACATTAAAAGAACGTGAATCTAGTGAGCGCCCTCTTTTTCTGACATTTTTAGGGACAGGGGCATGTAATACCCCATAATTTTATTGATTTTTATTTAATGGATTAATTAAATTAAAAGAGAATTAGTTAGAAATTAATCCGGATTTAAATACTAGCGAGACGTGAGTTGGTATTTTATTATAATGATAATATTAAATATTACTGAGTATATATGGTAATATATGAGTATTGAAAGTATTAAAATGGTCGAGAGTAAAAAATACGACAATTTGGAAAATTACGTTGGGACGCGCGTGTTAGTCGCGTCAGGAATCAATTTAATTAGAAAAAAAGTAAATTATATTTATATAAACCGTATGGTCATTTTGAGTGCGCCAACGTGTCCGGAGGGGTCGAGATAGTCAGAAAACACTAGTCGGGGGTTTAGTTTGGGTCCCGGGGCATTTTTAGGAAAACCGGCAACTCGGAAGGGTATTTCGGTCATTTTAAAAATTAAGGAATTAAGACCCACCAATTTTAGTGTTTATTTATTTATTATTGGAAAGGCCATTAGGGCCATTATCATCCAAAATCAAAGAGTGGACCACATTAGTTAGAGGGGAAGTTGCAGGAGGTTTCCAAAACCTAGCCACCAACCACCACCACCAATCTTGACGGAATTGTGACTGGAAAGAAGGAAAGAACCAGCCCCTGGACACCATCAATGATTCTGAACATCAAACCTAAGGCAAGTGATTTGATTTCATTAGTTTCAGCGAATATTTCCTCCATGATTAGTGTAGAAATTAATATTTGCCTTGAAAGATGATGAAAACCTAATGAAATTGACGTAGAACTCAAAACCTTGGTTAGGAATTGCATGTAGAATTGTTCTCGACGAATTTAGTACCCAAAAACATAACCTTTGATGAACTAAAAACGGATTAAAGAGGAGAATTATCATTGTTCTTGAGGAAAATAGAAAACTAGGGTTTTTATTGAAGTTTTGATCCATATAAGGCCAATTGTTGATGATTTAAAGGTTTTGGAACATTGAAAATAATGTATTTTGGTTGTATAATGACCCTATAACCTTAGATTAGAGTTTCATATCTTGTAATGGTGTTTTGGGACAAATTTGGGACTGAAAAACGAAGCAGTCTGTAGCCCATCTGGTGCGATCGATCGATCGACATTCATAAGTCGATCGATCGACATTCAAGGTCGATCGATCGACATTCCCAGAATCGGTTATATTTCTCCCCTTGTTGAATTTTAACAATTTCGACCTTAGATAATTATTGGTGGGAACTTTGTGAACACTCTTAGATTTAAAGAAGACCAGTAGGCTTGTGTGTGAGACCCGGATTATGATTAGAATTACATTTGGGAATTATATTAAACCTAATAAGACTCAACGTGTGAAATACTATTAGAGACTGAAATTAAATGGTTAACTTCTATATAGTTTGATAACATAAGGTTAGTGGCAGAAGTAAGGACCTTAAGAATAGTGGATTTAAATGTGGGAATAATAGGAAACTTGGTAACCTTTTTGGGTTAGGTTTTAAGTACTTGAAACTACGACGTGAGATGTGTAGGCTGTCTATATTATATATTATCCGGAGACTTAAAAATGTACAAATTGTAATCACGATATAAGGATGTTGAATATACCTTTATTAATATTATAAGATATCTAAGTTGTGTGAATACTTAGTATATGAACTTATATGTGTATAACATACCTAACATACTTGCTATCACGAGAGGTCGGCTTTCGAACTGGGCCATCTAATCTTTATGTGCCTACCGGGGGATTTAGATTGGTACCTTAAGGACATAGGACTGTGAATGACTTATTTGTGAGTTAACAAGTCAGCTGACCATGGGAGCATAGGTATGTGCGTGACCCATGGGTATGTGAACTATGTTCGCCTCCTTTATGTGTGATTTTGCTTATTGAGACTGTTCCTGATAGATTCGGAACACGTGGTCCTTATGTACGTGATGTACCGGGATTCGATAGCAGATTACGTGTACCCCGCAGCTTAGCCTAGGGGTTCCTTAATTGTTTATTTATGTTGGGATTAATATACTGGTAATTGCCATACACTCGTTATTAAAGTGTAAATGTTTATTCTTGAGACATTTTTAGTAAAGATAAAAATGAGAATTTCATATAGTAAATATTATAAGTAATGAATGAGAAATAAAAAGGAATACACGCACATATTAGATTAGAATGTCTTGAGTAGACCCTTATATTATAAAGTGAAGTCAGGTTGTGATTTAGATTAGTTAGCTAGCGGCATGACTAGAACGGGTTACGGATACGTTAGGAGTACACATTAGTTGAGAGGTGAGGAACTCATGTGAGTGCACGTAACTAACATGTATTTAATATTCACTGTTTAATGCTATTAAACACTTGCTATATTTTAAACTGTTTTCACATCGGGCTCTGATCCGTTTGCTTTCAAATCTATTTTTCTTGTAAAAACCTTTTAGGTGCCCAGCCACATGGACGCCAAGCTTAGGAGTTCCATTCCAGTGACGTGTTGTAGCTGCTGTGGAAGTTACAGGACCTTGATTATAGGCGCCTCCACATTCTACATCGATTCTATTTTAGATTCATTCTTTTTCTAGGGCATGCCGCCCCTTTTCTTTTAGAGACAGGTTTATCATACTCAGTTTAATTTCAGTTTTGGAGTTATTTAATTATTTATTCAGACACTGTATTTGGTTTTATTCAGTATTTGGACTATTCCGAGGAGTGTTACTCTAGACTCCTTTAACATTCCATTTATATTCTATTGTGACTGTGATGTGATTGTGTTATCACTAGTTAATAAATATTCGATGGACTGGATGATAATTTAATTTAATAAAATTTGACAACTCACTTTTTAAATATTAGGCGACTAGTAATTATTTAAAAATGTTTTCGACAGTGATGCTATGAACTGAACCAACTTGACATTTTGTATTAATTTGAATAAAGGAGTAGCTACCCGGTATTTAATTAGTCGGGGTGTCACAGGTGGTATCAAAGCATCAGGTTCTAGTGTTCTTAGGATCTGTACGGCTTGTTATGTTTTCGCGTAGCGTCCTTTGATATAGAGCCCTATATTTTAGGATTGTTGTACTTTTTTGTGTTTTTTACGTTCTTCAGCTATTTCGAGATATTATCTGTGGACTTATAAGACTTCTCTCTCATTTCAGATGCCTCCACGACGTGCATAGAGAGTTCCCAGGGTTGCCCAGCCCGAGCCACAACCCGAGCCATAACCCGAGCCAGTTCAGGGTACGATGAACGCTGCAGAAGTTGCCGCCATTATAGCTCAGGCGGTAAATGCCTCTTTAGTAGTTGTGTAGTAGGCGCCACCTCAGGCACCTGTGGTTGCCCCAGTTCATGCTCATGCATTCCCATTTGCTTGGGAACGAGTCTGAGATGCCTTTCAGAAGGCGCACCCTCTGGAGTTTGCAGGTAGCTCCGACGTCGTTGTATCCAGTCAGTGGAAGAAGGACATCCAAAGACACTTAAGGATGTACGAGTGTACCGATGTACAGAGGCATATACTGGCTACTTTTAAATTGGTAGGAGCAGCGTTGCAGTGGTGGGAGTCTATTACCACCACGGAGGAGAGAGATATTCTTACTATTCAGGAGTTCTGGGTGCGGTTTGACCGCAAGTATTTTCCCTCAGCAGTTCATACCGAGATGAGGAGGAAGTTGATGAACCTCAAGCAGGCGGGGAAGACAGTGGCTGAGTATGAGGCCGAGTTCACAAATCTTTTGAACATTATTCCCGATGAGATTTCGACTGGAGAGAAGAAGATCCAGAAGTTCATGGATGGGTTGACATGAAGGATTCGTCAGCACTTGCAAGGAAACCTCTCATTGGACACTTATTCTGATGTGGTTAACACAGCATTGCTTCACTGCCAGGACCACCACTTCCACTTATCAGAGGGTAAGCAAGCAAGAGAGTCCAGCATTCAGGGCAGGACAGGGGGAATGGTGCCAGTGGGGCATAATCAGCTCAGGGTCATCACCAGCAGGGTGATCAGAGTTCCCAACAGGGGGATTCTAAGAGGTTTAGATTTAGAGTTTTCAAAAATGGTCAGGGAGGTTTTCGGCATGGCCAGCACGGTCAACACGACCAGTAGGGACAGCACGGTTAACAGTAGCAGTTTCACCAGGGCCATCAGGGTCAGGGTAGGAATGGTAACGGCCACCAAGGTTATGGGTAGCAGGGTCAGAGAGGGGGAAACTTTGCGAGGAAATGTTTTATTTGTGGCAAGATTGGCCACAAACGTCAGGAGTGTCCTGAAAGGGGCAGGGCCCCACAGTAGTAGCAACAGGATGTTCGATATAAGCCCCAGAGACCTATGTTTCCCGCCGCTCTCCCCGCACCACCGCAGATGCCAGCTTTACCACCCATCCCAGCAGTCCCAGTCCAACAGGGACAACTTCAGTATGGGCGAGTTTATCAGCTCCAACAGGACGCAGTTCCACTGGATCCACTCGCTATTGAGGGTATATTTTCTATTTAGGAGACTATGGGGCGTATTTTGTTTAACACGGGAGCCACACACTGTTTTATTTCCACGAGATTTGCACGCACTATGGGGTTGTTAGATACCGCGGAGAGCATTGTTACTTGAGTGGATTCACCGCTGAGTGGGGGATCTGTGATTTCACTTATATGTAGAGGTGTGGGTGTCCAGATTGGGAGGCTTACCTTACCTGCCGATATGTTAGTGTTAGATATGATTGCGTATGATGTGATTATCGGTATGGATTGGCTAGTTGCATATCGAGCCATGATTGATTGTTTTCGTAGGAGTATTATTTTTTCCATACCCGGGCAAGAGATGTTCCTAGTGGCGATGCCTCATCCCGAGAGAAGATCGTCCACTCACTTGTACTATATAGAGGAGGAGAACTCTAAGAAAGTGGTAATACCACTCGATTCGATTCTAGTTGTTAGGGAGTTCGCTGATGTATTCCAGGAAATTCTTGGATTACACCCTAGTAGAGAGATAGACTTTTTTATTGACTTGACATCGAGCACTCGGCCTATAGCCCGCGCACCTTATCGTATGGCTCCGGCGGAGATGAGAGAGCTACGGGATCAGATAGAGCATCTGTTGGGCCAGGGGTCTATCCGTAGGAGTACTTTTCCATGGGGGGCCCCTGTGCTTTTCGTGAAGAAGAGGGATGGATCTTTGAGGTTGTGTATAGATTACCGGGAGTTGAATAATGTCATGATAGGGAACAAGTATTCATTGCCCCGAATCGATGACTTATTAGACCAGTTGAGAGGAGCGGCTTTCTTCTCAAAGATTGACTTGCAATCTGGATACCATCAGTTGCGTATCAGGGAGAAGGACATCTCGATGGTTGCCTTCTTGACGAGATATGGTTCCTACGAGTTTCGAGTTATGCCTTTTGGCCTAACCAACGCCCCAGCCATGTTTATGGACTTGATGAATAGGGTATTCAGAGAGTTCCTAGACCAGTTCATCATCGTCTTCATTGATGACATGCTGGTTTACTCCCAGATAGAGGAGGAACATACAGAGCACTTGAGGCAGGTCTTGCAGACGCTGCGTCAGAACGAGTTATATGCAAAGTACGAGAAGTGTGGATTTTGGCTGAAGGAGGTTCAGTTTTTGGGGCACATCATTTCAGACATGGGGATATCTGTTAATCTGGGGAAGGTATCAGCAGTGAGGGAGTGGGGACAGACCACGACACCGACTGAGATACGTAGTTTCTTGGGCCTAGCAGGATACTACAAGAGGTTTATTCGGGGGTTCTCTATGATAGTAGGTCCTTTGACACATCTGACTCGTAAGGGTGTGCCATTTATCTGGAGCGATGTCTATTAGTTGGTATTCGACGAGTTTAAGGACAAGTTGACCTTAGCACCAGTGTTAGCATTGCCCAGACCGGGAGTTGAGTATCTAGTCTACACCGATGCATCCTTACTAGAATTTGGGGGTGTACTGCAATAGGAGAGTCAGGCTATAGCTTATTCTTCCCGTAAGCTTAAGCCTCACGAGAAGAATTACCCACCCACAACTTGGAGTTAGCAGCAGTCGTATTTTCTCTTCGGATTTGGAGACATTATCTCCTGGGGGAGAAATTCTATTTATTCACTGACCACAAGTCCCTACAGTACCTCTTCATGCAAAAAGAATTAAATATTCGTCAACGTAGGTGGCTTGAGTTCGTGAAGGATTAGCAGTTCGATATCCAGTACCACCCAGGTAAGGCTAACATTGTAGCAGACGCGTTGAGCCGTAGGCCAGTGGGTGAGATGGCCGAAGTGTGGAAAGCAAAGTGAAAGGAGTTGGGACACCAGGACGCAGTGGCCCGATCATTTATGTCTGTGATGACAGTTACACCCCAGATCATTAGATAAGTGATACAGGCCCAGGCAAAAGACTCATTCTCTCAAGAGCAGATAGTTCGATTACTAGTAGAGGGAGCCGAGTCCTATACCGTTAGTTCAGACGGGGGCTTACGCTTCAATGGCAGACTAATCATTTCGAAGGGGGAATACTTGTGGCATGAGGTAATGACAGAGTCGCACGGCTCACGGTACATCCTGGTGGGGATAAGATGTACCAAGATATGAGGTGATAGTACTGGTAGAGCGGGATGAAGAGGGATATTGCCGATTTTCTGCTGGTAAAGGTGGACCATCAGGGACCGAAAGGACTTCTACAGCCATTAGGAGTCCCAATGTGGAAATGGGAGAGCATTTCCGTGGACTTCATCATGGGTTTACCCACATCGCAGAGGGGTCACGACTCCATATGGGTAATCGTGAACAGGTTGACCTAAGTTTTTCATTTTCTAACAGTTCGGATAGACTACACTACGGGACAGTACGCCCAGATTTTCATAGCGAAGATAGTGAAACTCCACGGGGTGCCTCTTAATATCGTGTTTGACTGAGACAAGATATTTGCTTCACGATTTTGGGAGAGTTTCCAGGAATCCATGGGTGCGGAGTTGCGGCTGAGTACGACATATCACCCGTAGACAGATGGGAAAATTGAGCGAACGAATCAGATGTTGGAGGACATGTTGCGTATGTGCATGCTAGACTTTGGAGGTGGTTGGGAGAAGTACCTTCCACTGGTGGAGTTTGCCTATAATAACTCCTACCAGTTCACTATTGGCATGGATCCATTTGAGGCATTGTACGATCGAACTTGTCGTTCCCCAGCATGTTGGCTAGAGGGGGGGGGGGATAACAAGCTTCTTGGTCCGGAGGTGATTTAAGATACCTCGGTGAGGATAGAGATGATACGGAGCCGTATTCAGGTAGCTCAGGACCGACAGAAGAGTTATGCCGATGCCAAAAGATTCTTTAGAGAGTTCAAGGTGGGAGACCAAGTGCTACTCAAAGTATCTCCGATGAAGGGAATTATGCGTTTCGGGAAGAAAGGGAAATTGGCCCATTTCCTATCATCGAGCAGATTGGGCCAGTAGCATATAGACTTGGGTTACCAGAACACTTACATAGGATTCATAACGTGTTCCATATTTCCTCGCTAAGGAGATATCTTAGGGACGATTTGGCCCATACCCACATTGCTTTATAGGATATCGATCTTCAGCCTGATAGCTCCTACGAGGAGGGGCTGATTTCTATTCTGGACCACAACGAGAGGAAACTGAGGTCGAAGATAGTACCGTTAGTACGTGTTCAGTGGAGGCATCATAATGCAGAGGAGTCCACCTGGAAGCGCGAGGATGAGATGCGAGAGCGTTATCCGGAGTTATTCTTGCCAGGTATATTTATTTTCCAAATTTTGGGATGAAATTCTGTTATTAGGGGGGAAGTATGTAATACCCCGTAATGTTATTGATTTTTATTTAATGGATTAATTAAATTAAACGAGAATTAATTGGAAATTAATCTGGATTTAAATACTAGCGAGACATGAGTTGGTATTTGATTATAATGATAATATTAAATATTACTGAGTATATATGGTAATATATGAGTATTGAAAGTATTAAAATTATCGAGAGTCATAAATACGACAATTTGGAAAATTAAGTAGGGGCGCGCGTGTCAGTCATGTCGGGAATCAATTTAATTATAAAAAAAGTAAATTATATTTGTATCAACCGTATGATTATTTTTAGTGCGCCAACGTGTCCGGTGGGGTCGAGATAGTCAGAAAATGCTAGCAGGGGGTTTATTTTGGGTCCTGGGGCATTTTTAGGCCTAACCGGAAACTCGGAAGGGTATTTCGGTCATTTTAAAAATTAAGAAATTAAGACCCACGAATTTTAGTGTTTATTTATTTATTATTGGAAAGTCCATTAGGTCCATTATCAGCTAGAATCAAAGAGTGGGCTACGTTAGTTAGAGGGGAAGTTGCAGGAGGTTTCCATAACCTAGCCACCAACCACCACCACCAAATCTTGACGGAATTGTGACCGAAAAAGAGGAAAGAACCAGCCCCTGGACACCATCAACGCTTCTAAACATCAAACTTAAGATAAGTGATTTGATTTCATTAGTTTCAGCCAATATTTCCTCCATGATTAGTGTAGAAATTAATATTTTCCTTGAAAGATGATGAAAACCCAATGAAATTGATGTAAAACTCAAAACCTTGGTTGGAAATTGCACGTAGAATTGTTCTGGACGAATTCAGTACCCCAAAACATAACCTTTAATGAATTAAAAACGGATTAAAGAGGAGAATTATCATTGTTCTTGAGGAAAATAGAAAACTAGGGTTTTTATTGAAGTTTTGATCCATATAAGGCCAATTGTTGATGATTTAAAGGTTTTGGAGCGTTGAAAATAATGTATTTTGGTTGTATAATGACCTTATAACCTTAGATTAGAGTTTCATATCTTGTAATGGTGTTTTGGGACGGAAAAACGAAACAGTCCGTAGCCCATCTGGTGCGATCGATCGATCGACATTCATAGGTCGATCGATCGACCACCATCGATCGATCGACATTCAAGGTCGATCCATCGACATTCCCAGAATCGGTTATATTTCTCCCTTTGTTAAATTTTAATAATTTCGACCCTAGAGAATTATTGGTGGGGACTTTGTGAACACTCTTAGATTTAAAGAAGACCAGTAGGCTTGTGTGTGAGACCCGGATTATGATTAGAATTACATTTGGGAATTATATTAAACCTAATATGACTTAACGTGTGAAATACTATTAGAGACTGAAATTAAATGGTTAAATTCTATATAGTTTGATAATATAAGGTTAGTGGCAGAAGTGAGGACCTTAAGAATAGTTGATTTAAATGTGGGAATAATAGGAGACTTGGTAACCTTTTTGGGTTAGATTTTAAGTATGATGGGTTAGTTCAGATGGTTTAGGATGATGGGTTAGTTCAGATGGGTTAGTTCAGATGGTTTAGGATGATGGGTTAGATTTTAAGTATGATGGGTTAGTTCAGACTTAGTTCAGATGGTTTAGGATGATGGGTTTGGACAAAAATCGGGTATGGGGTTGGTTGCCACGAGTTACAGGTTTTGGGTATGAGGATGAGAGAGAGAGGAATTAATGGTGGTGTTTGTTTTGGTGGTGGATAGATGAGAGAGATGGTGATGGTGTTTTGTGTTGGGTTGGAGTTTTAATAGAGTAGGAGATGTGTTTGTTAATGGAGGAGAGAGAGTGAGGTGTTGGTGTGACACCCCGCTTAATTAACCCCGGGTTATCAGTCCTAAATTAAGTTAGAACAGGTTTCTCAGTTGGATCATTCTTAGCATCACCGTCGCCTTTTTAATTACTAACCACCTAAGTGATAAAATTAGACTGGTGCCAAGTTTTATCTTTCATTAATTTAAATGAAACTCATGCGGAAAATAAAATAATACAATAATCACAATTAACTAAAACAACCATTCACAATTTATTAACTGACCGAATAAACCATTGGCCCAAACTCCAACAAATATAAAATAAAGATAAGTAATAAATCTCAACAAGTCTGACAAAAACTAAATGAACTGTGAGCAACATGCTCGGTTTAACTGATAGAAGTTTCTATACTAGAATGAAAGAGTGAGGCGTCTATCAAAACTCCCGCAACATCCACATATGCTGCAGCAATGGATTTCCTGAAATAGAGTCAAGCTTGGCGTCCCTGTGGCTGGTCACCTAAAAGATTTTTTTTTAAATTTATAGCAAGGTTTAGTACCCAAAAATATTTGAAAAACATTTAGAAAATGATTAACTTGCAGTAATAAGTAAATATGCATGCTCTCCATATTTTAGTATGTGCCGCACTTCCTTGAGGACATTCTCACCCCTCCTCTAATGTGCACTACTAACGCCTTAAATAAATTCACCTAGTTTTTCATCTTATGACTAGATAAATTATAAAACCCTTTGCAAACACCCTACTCTAACCGAGTATACCTTAATTATGATTTTTAAGTTATTATCGTCATCAACTTAATTAAATCATTTCCCTTTTTAATTTCATATAACTTCCACATCTGTTATACATATAATACAACTCATGCTTTGCATTAATTAGCCCGTATATAATTATTTACCTAATTATATACTCAATCATATCACAGTATTCACAAACATACTCATATAACATTTAATAATAGTATTTTCCCCGAGTAAAGTCTCACCGGGTATAAATCCTCTAAAGTGCTATTCCACTAGGTATGTTCACATAACCTAGTTACCCCCAAGTCAGAATCGCTCACTAACTTGGTTAATGCGTAAATGTTGGAGGTGGTCATATTCCTTCCCTGAAAGTGAGATGCCCGTCACCCATATAACGGACGCTATGACCTGGGATTATAATCACCCTACTCCTCAAGCTAGGGGATTCATCCACTATGCGCAACCTTCCCTATAGCACTAGAGTGTATATATATAATAATAATAATAATAATAATAATAATAATAATAATAATAATAATATCTATCCACTGATATTAATGAACACGTCATATATATATATATATTATCACACACCGTATATATATAAATATAAAATATCCCGGCTACACCGTGCACTAAGTCCGTGACACAAGCCTATTCCGTTTTATTTTGAGTTTGTTGCCTAACTCTAATTATTAATTAACTTGTACATTAATTTCTTTTGGTATCGCCCCAACCAATATATATATTCGGACTTACTCTCGTGGCCCGAAATAACACCACCCGAGTCGAAATCCCCGACTCTAAATTATTTAGCCTTCACCTAAATAAAATTTACATCTCGGTATCACTCAACCGTTTTTCCCGGACTTGTTTACTACGTCCACCTTTAATCATTTCGAAACAACTTTCCAAAATTTAACCTTAGTGTGTCACACCTAATTTCCTCCAAATCCCAATTAATTTTAACTATGATGTCACACCAAGTTGCCCTCAAATCCTAATTAATTTTATTCATAATTAATTAGATTTAAACCCATGTATTAATTACTCAAAATTAAAGAATGGAAGATTTCTTATTAAATATCCTTATATATTAAAAACTGGGAAAACTGTCAAAGTTTTCGGACCATCGATCGATCAATGGTCCACCTTCGATCGATCGATCGATGGTCCACCTTCGATCGATCGATCGACCAGGTCCTCGTCTTCCCCGAGTTGGCTATTTCAGCCATGGACGCCCACCTCCAAACCCTAGTTTCTTATACACTGAAAACCAAGCTTTCCCATCGACAATAGACATCAAAACTTTATGAGGAACCTCTATAAAGTCCAACAACATCAGTAAATTCCCTTTCTCTACTGTTTTTTACAAATTGGGGTAAAATTCCATTTAATCTTTATAACCCAATTAAACATCAATTCCTTGACCACAAGTTCCTCTCCAATTCATCCGAGTTTACACATCTGATCAGATACAAATATACAACTCAGATTATATATGATTTTCTATTCAATTTAGCAATCAGATTCATGGTTTACAAAACCCGATGTTCATACCCCTTTAAATCCCCAAACAAATTTCTTTAATTACACACATCACATGAATATGAATTGAAATACACTTTACATACTAAAGCAAGTTAACCACTTGCCTTAGGGTTCGTAGAGTCTGAATTTGGAATCGTGAGTGCTCAAGGTTGAAGATGACTCTTTTTGGCCCTCTTGTGATTCCCAAATTTGACTTTGGCTGCTGTTAGGGTTTCCTAACCCTCTAAGTCTTCTCTAAAACCAATTCAGCCGTTCCCTTGTTTCCTTTATTTGTTTAATTAACCTTAATCCCATTTTCTGTCTAATGGGCCAAGCCCAAGTGACCCAAATGCCCCCGTGTGGGCCCCTCTATGTCTAAAAACTTCCCGTGACCCGTTTACTACCCCCGAGTACACTTTTCCGACTATCTCGGCCCATCCGGACTCAACCGTACCCTCAGAATTGGCATCTGAATTAATTTATAAAAATCCTTATTTCCCACCCAAATTAGTCTATACCGACTCCCGGCTGAAATAAGTACGTATCCCGACATTAATACTCAAAATGACGTAAATACATTATTACTATTCACTTAGTAAATAAGTTTCCCTAAATATTAACCATTCACTCCCCAATTAATATTTAAATATAAATTACCATAATTAATTCAATTAAAATTACGACACACAAATAATTTTGAATTCTCGAATTAATTAAATATTTAATGCATGAAAATACGGGGTGTTACATACTCCCCCCCTTAAAAAGGAATTTTGTCCCCAAAATTTGGTCGTACCTGTGGTGAAAAGTTCTTGATATTGTTCCCGCATATCCTCCTCCCGCTCCCAGGTAGATTCGTCAACGTTGTGATGACCCCACTGTACTCTAATTAGTGGAACAACCTCGGATCCTAACTTTCGCTCACTACGGTCTAGAATAGCCATCGGTCTCTCCTCATATGAGATGTCTGGCTGTAAATCTATTTCCTCGAGTGGAACGTGCCAGAAAGCCCTCTCGCTCCTGTGATATTTCTTCAACGATGCCACATGGAACACGTTGTGTATCCGCTGAAGGTGCTCTGGCAATCCCAACCTGTAAGCTACTGGTCCCACCCTATCGATAATAGGGAAAGGTCCCACGTACCTCGGTGCTAACTTACCCTTCTTGCCAACCTCATCACCCCTTTCATAGAGGACACTCGGACCAATACCTGGTCCCCAACCTCTAACTCCACATGTCTCCATGAAGCATCAGCGTAACTCTTCTGCCTATCCTGAGCTATCCGAATCCTCCCTAGGATTAACTCTATCTTGGCAGACGTCTCCTGAAAAATCTCTGGCCCCAAAAGTTTGTTGTCCCCCACCTCTAACCAACAAGCGGGTGAACGACAAGGTCTCCCGTATAGTGCCTCGAATGGTGCCATACCGATCGTGAATTGGTAAGAGTTGTTATACGCGAACTCTACCAAAGGAAGATATTTCTCGCAAACTCCCCCAAAGTCTAATATGCACATTCTGATCATATCTTCCAGCATCCGATTGACCCTCTCAGTCTGCCCATCAGTCTGTGGGTGATAGGTTGTACTCAAACATAACTCCGTGCCCCATGGCCTACTGAAAGCTCTGCCAAAAGTGGGACACAAAGATCTTATCTCTGTCAGACACAATGTTAACAGGTACCCCGTACAACTTAACAATCTCAGGCTCAGCTATGAATAGCTGCACTTATCGCATCGTCTCAAAGTCTGTGCGAACTGGTAGAAAGTGGTCCACTTTGGTCAACCGATCCACAATGACCCATATGGAATCGTGACCCTTTTACGATGCAGGTAACCCTGTAATGAAGTCCATGGAGATGCTCTCCCACTTCCACATGGGAATCTCCACTGGTTGTAGCATCCCTGATGGTCTCTGGTGATCAACTTTCACAAGCTGACACGTGGTGCATTTTGAAACAAACTCTGCTATGTCTCGTTTCATTCCTGCCCACCAATACTGCCTCATCATATCCTGGTACATTTTATCCCCACCGGGACGTATCGTGAATCTCGACCAATGAGACTCTGTCATAATTGCGTGCCTCAACTCCTCATCCTCTGGCATAATTAACCTCCCATTAAGGTGTAAGCCTCCTTACGAGGTGACCGAGTAGCCCTCTGCTCCCTCAGATAGAAACTGGCTCACCCTATCCCGACCGATCTGATTCTCTGCCTGAGCCCTCACAACCCGCATAATGATCTCAAGTGTGATGGATAATGCTGACATGCAAGCCCTGGCTATATCATCCTCTTGTCGAAGCTCTCTCCACTTCGCTTTCCAGTCTTCTGATATTTCCCCAGTCGGTCTCCGGCTCAATGCATCTACTACCACATTAGCCTTACCAGGATGATACTGAATATCAAACTGGTAGTCCTTCACAAATTCTAGCCATCGCCTCTGCCTCATATTCAGATCCTTTTACGTGAAGAGATACTGAAGTGATTTGTGATCCGTGAATAACGTGAACTGTTCTCCCAGAAGATAATACCTCCATATCCTCAAAGCAAAAACGACCGCTGCTAGCTCCAGGTCGTGAGTGGGGTAATTCCTCTAGTGGGGCTTTAGCTTTCTAGACGCATAAGCTATAGACCTTTCCTCCTGCTGAAGCACGCCCCCAAGTCCCTGTAAGGACGCGTCAGTATAAACCCGATACTCTAATCCTCCCTTGGGCAATGCAAGTATGGGTGCAGATGTTAACTTGTCATTTAGCTCGTCGAAAGATAATTGACAATGATCACTCCAAGTAAAAGGTATCCCTTTCCGGGTCAGATTCGTAAAAGGGCCCGCAATCTTTGAGAATCCTTTGATGAATCGCCTGTAATAACTGGCCAATCCCAAAAAACTGCGCACCTCAGTCGGTGTCATGGGATTCCCCCACTCCCTCACCGCAGATACTTTACTCGGATCCACCTCAATACCCCGGTCTAACACCACGTAGCCAAGAAACTAAACCTCCCGTTGCCAAAATCCACACTTCCCGAATTTGGCATAGAGCTGGTGATTTTGCAATGTCTGTAAAACTATACGCAGATGCTCTGCATGCTCCTCCTCGGTGTGCGAGTAGATCAGGATGTCATCAATGAACACGATGACAAACTGATCGAGAAACTCCCTGAAAACCCTATTCATGAGGTCCATGAACACTGATGGTGCATTGGTGAGCCCGAATGGCATCACCCTGAACTCATAAGATCCATACCGCGATAGGAAAGCGGTCTTAGGAACATCCTCCTCTCGGATACGTAGTTGATGATACCCTGACCTCAAGTCGACCTTAGAGAAGTAGGACGCCCCTCTATACTGGTCAAATATATCATCAATCCTAGGTAACGAATACTTATTCCGTATCATCGACTTGTTCAGCTCTCTATAGTCCACGCATAACCGTAGTGAGCCATCCCGCTTCTTTAAAAACAACACCGGTGCACCCCACGATGATGTAATCCGCCGATGAAACCTTGACCCAGAAGCTACTGAACCTGCTCTCTCAACTCACGCATCTCTGAAGGTGCCATACGGTATGGGGCCCGAGTAATATGCCTCATCCCTGGTGCTAAATCGATTACAAATTTGATTTCCCTACTAGGTGGCAACCCTGGTATCTCCTGGAACACATCCTCAAAGTCCCTCACTATCGGGATTGAGTCCAACAGAATCACCACCTCTTGTGAGGTTTCCTCATCGATGTAATACAGGTGCGTGCATGACCCTCCCTCGAGTAACGACATTGCTATAAAAAATATCTCCTGTCCTGGAATGGAGAACACGATTGTCCTCTCGTAGCAATCCACCGTCGCCCGATAAGCTGCCAACCAATCCATACCTAAGATGACATCGTACCCCTCCATATCTAACACCAAGATGTCCGCTGCTAAACTAAGTCTCCCAATAAAAATGTCCACCCCTCGACAAATCGAGTGAATCGAAGCCCTGCTGCCTACTGGTGACTTTACACACATTCGAAGACTACCCGTGGTCTCTAGTAACCCGACCCTTTAAGTAAAATTATATTTAATGAATGAATGTGATGCTCCCGTATCAAAAAGAATACTACCCTCATAACCATGAATTAGAAACATACCCTCAATCGTGGGCGGTGCTTGCTATGCTGGAGGATTGGGAACATCCCGGACGTTATACACACGGCTGTAGTGCATCTTCCCCTGCTGCGGTGGGGCGGGTGGAGCTAGTGCTACTGGCGGCATCTGCCCCCGTTTCCCCTGTTGGGCCTCCTGTTGTTGACCCCTGCCCCTCTGTGGGCACTCCCTCTTGAAGTGTCCTAGCTGGACACAGACAAAACAGCGTCTCTGACCATCCCCCTATCGTTTTCCCTGTTAGCCCTGACGTGGCTGGCCCTGATGGCCTCCCCCATTGTTCCCTTGGCCCTGACGGCCCTGAGCTGCTGCTAATTCGGGCCCGGCTGCCCCTGCTTGTACCCCTATCATCCCGGTCGGAACCCACCAGACTTAAACTTCTTAGCCTGATTCCCCTACTGACTGCCAGTCTGCTGCTGAGTACCACTCGTATCACCACTAATAGCTGCCTTGCCCTGTTAGCTCGGCTCCCCTGTTCTCTTGCTCCCATTTGTGTGGAAGCGATGATCCTGGCAATGTACACGTGCGTCATTAACGACATCTGTATAAGTCACTAACGCCTAATTCCCTATCAAATGTTGCCTGATCCGCCAGGCTAAACCATCCATAAACCTCGATTTCTTCCGCTCCTCATCGCTCACCTCATTTGGCACAAAGTTTGCCAAATGAGTGAACTCTTCCTCATAGTCTTCCACTGATCAGTCACCCTGTACTAAATCATATAATTTCTTTCTCATCTCAGTCTCTACCGCTGGTGGAAAGTTTTTGCGGTCGAACCGCACCCAAAACTCTGCTATCGTCATCAAATTTCGCTCCTCGGCGGTGGTAACTGACTTCCACCACTGTAAGGCTGCCCCCGACAGACGAAAGGTAGCAAGCATCTGCTTCTGCACCTCGGTACACTCTAGCATGTGCAGATGGCGCTGAATGTTCTTCTTCCAGTCACAAGCCTCTACTACATCTGTGCTACCTCGAAACTCAGATGGGTGACCCTTCTGAAAGGTCAGCCTAACTCGCTGCCAAGATGGTGGCCCCACTGGAGCCTGAATTGCTTTTTCCACTAGAGGCGGTGCCTGGTGCTGTGGAAAGTGAGATGTCATAACTCGCATCGCTGTCCCAACCGCCTGGGTCACTATCACTGCCACCTGAGTACTGGAAATCAGCTCGGGTGGGGGTGGCGGTACCTATGGCTCCTGATGAGCCTCCCTGACCTCATCCCTAGACTCAACCCTCTCCGCTCTCAGTTTTCTCGGTGGCATCTGAAATAGATTGAATCGTATAAGTACACAATTTACACAAAATATTCACAGCAGAAATACGATAACTCACAAGCGGAAAAATGAATCAACAGTCCTAATATTAGGGCTCTACAATAACCAAATGCTATGTTGAAACGTAGTAAGCTGCACAAAACCTAAGGACACTAGAACCTGATGCTCTGATACCATCTGTGACACCCCGCCTAATTAATCCCGGGTGATCAGTCCTAAATTAAGTTAGAACATGTTTCTCAGTTGGATCATTCTTAGCATCACTGTCGCCTTTTTAATTACTAACCACCTAAGTGAGAAAATTAGACTGTTGCCAAGTTTTATCTTTCATTAATTTAAATGAAACTTATGCGGAAAATAAAATAACACAATAATCACAATTAACTAAAACAACCATTCACAATTTATTAACTGACTGAATAAACCATCGGTCCAAACTCCAAAAAATATAAAATAAAGATAAGTAATCAATCTCAACAAGTCAGACAAAAACTAAATGAACTGTGAGCAACATGCTCGGAATAACTGATAGAAGTTTATATACTAGAATGAAAGAGTGAGGCATCTATCAAAACTCCCGCAACATCCACATATGCTGCAGCAATGGATTTCTTGAAATAGAGTCAAGCCTGGCGTCCCTGTGGCTGGTCACCTAAAAGGTTTTTTTTTAAATTTATAGCAAGGTTTAGTACCCAAAAATATTTGAAAAACATTTAGAAAATGATTAACTTGCAGTAATAAGTAAATATGCATGCTCTCCATATTTTAGTCTGTGCCGCACTTCCTTGAGGACATCCTCACTCCTCCTCTAATGTGCACTACTAACGCCTTAAATAAATTCACCTAGTTTTTCATCTTATGACTAGATAAATTATAAAACCCTTTGCAAACACCCTACTCTAACCGAGTATACCTTAATTATGATTTTTAAGTTATTATCGTCATCAACTTAATTAAATCATTTCCCTTTTTAATTTCATATAACTTCAACATCTGTTATACATATAATACAACTCATGCTTTGCATTAATTAGCCCGTATATAATTATTTACTTAATTATATACTCAATCATATCACAGTATTCACAAACATATTGATATAACATTTAATAATAGTATTTTCCCCGAGTAAAGTCTCACCGGGTATAAATCCTCTAAAGTGCTATTCCACTAGGTATGTTCACATAACCTAGTTACCCCCAAGTCAGAATCGCTCACTAACTTGGTTAATACGTAAATGTTGGAGGCAGTCATATTCCTTCCCTGAAAGTGAGATGCCCCTCACCCATATAACGGACGCTATGACCTGGGATTATAATCGCCCTATTCCTCAAGCTAGGAGATTCATCCACTACGCGCAACCTCCCCCTATAGCACTAGAGTGTATATATATATATATAATAATATCTATCCACTGATATTAATGCACACGTCATATATATATACTATCACACACTATATATATATAAATATAAAATAACCCGGCTATACCGTGCACTAAGTCCGTGACACAAGCCTATTTCGTTTTATTTTGAGTTTTTGGCCTAATTCTAATTATTAATTAATTTGCACATTAATTTCTTTTGGTATCGCTCCAACCAATATATATTCGGACTTACTCTCGTGGCCCGAAATAACATCACCCGAGTCGAAATTCCCGACTCTAAATTATTTAGCCTTCACCTAAATAAAATTTACATCTCGGTAGCACTCAACCGTTATTCCCGGACTTGTTTAATACGTCCACATTTAATCATTTCGAAACAACTTTCCAAAATTTAACCTTAGTGTGTCATACCTAATTTCTTCCAAATCCCAATTAATTTTAATTATGATGTCACACCAAGCTGCCCTCAAATCCTAATTAATTTTATTCACAATTAATTAGATTTAAACACATGTATTAATTACTCAAAATTAAATAATGGAAGAGTTCTTATTAAATTTCCTTATATATTATAAACTGGATGAACTGTCAAAGTTTTCGAACCATCGATCGATCGATGGTCCACCTTCGATCGATCGATCGATCAGGTCCTCGTCTTCCCCGAGTTGGCTGTTTCAGCCATGGACACCCATTTCCAAACCCTAGTTTCTTCTACACTGAAAACCAAGCTTTCCCATCGACAATAGACATCAAAACTTTGTAAGGAACCTCTATAAAGTCCAACAACATCAGTAAATTCCCTTTCTCTACTGTTTTTTTACAAATTGGGGTAAAATTCTATTTAATCTTTTTAACCCATTTAAACATCAATTCCTTGACCACAAATTCGTCTCTAATTCATCCGGGGTTACACATCTGATCAGATACAAATATACAACTCAGATTATATATGATTTTCTAACCAATTTAGCAATCAGATTCATGGTTTACAAAACCCCATGTTCATACCCCTTTAAATCTCAAAACGAATTTCTTTGATTACACACATCACATGAATATGAATTGAAATACACTTTACATGCTACAACAAGTTAACCACTTGCCTTAGGGTTCGTAGAGTCTGAATTTGGAATCGTGAGTGCTCAAGGTTGAAGATGACTCTTTTTGGCCCTCCTGTGATCACCAAATTTGACTTTGGCTGCTGTTAGGGTTTCCTAACCCTCTAAGTCTTCTCTAAAATCAATTCAGTCATTCCCTTGTTTCCTTTATTTGTTTAATTAACCTTAATCCCGGTTTTTGTCTAATGGGCCAAGCCTAAGTGACCCAAATGCCCCCGTGTGGGCCAGGCTATGTCTAAAAACGTCCCGTGACCCGTTTACTACCCCCGGGTACACTTTTCCGACTATCTCGGCCCATCCGGACTCAACCGTACCCTCATAATTGGCATCCAAATTAATTTATAAAAATCCTTATTTCCCACCCAAATTAGTCTATACCGACTCCCGGCTGAAATAAGTGCATATCCCGTCATTAATACCCAAAATGACGTAAATACATTATTACTATTCACTTAGTAAATAAGTTTCCCTAAATATTAACCATTCATTCCCCAATTAATATTTAAATATAAATTACCATAATTAATTCCGTTAAAATTACGACACACACGTAATTTTAAATTCTCGAATTAATTAAATATTTAATGCATGAAAATACGGGGTGTTAGAGTTGGAAGGAGGTTGAATATAGGAGTGAGGGTGATTGCGTGTTGGTGAGGGATATGAGAAGGTGGGTGTAGGTGAGATAGTTGGTTATGTGTGATGTAGGGTATATGGTATGAGTGTTTGTTAGTGGGTTTAGGATAAGTGTGTGTGTTTATTTTGGACACCTAAAAAAATAACACTAATTAACTAAAAAAACTAATAAAATTAAAAATTAAAATCTAAAAATAAAATCCTACTCTAAAAATAAAATAAAATAAAGACTCAATTAAAAATGAAACTAAAAAGAAATAAAAATAAAAATAAAAATCTATTAAAGTAAAAAATAAAATCCTAAAAAAATGTAACATCTAATAAATCTAGAAATGAATGAAATCCTAAAAAAAACTAATTCTAATAAAATAAAACTAATAACTAGTAAAAATAAAGATAAAATAAAAATATACTAATAAGAATAAAATAGAAAATAAAACCTAGATATTCTAAATAAATCTAAACTAAAACCTACAAATAAAATGACTCTAATTAAAAATCTAAAAAATATATAAAAATGCACAAACTAAACACACATGGGGTTCAGGGTAGGTTTAGGCTCGGGTAAGGTTACGGAAATGAGAAATTAGCTCCATTTTATTCACATTTGCCTCGAAATAATGCTTTTTGAACCGCAAACGCAATCAAGCCTGCACATTGAACATTTACGCGCATAAGACCATTGTTGCTGAGAGTTAGCAACTAAAATACATCTATTTGGGTATAAAATGTACACTTTGGGGTGCTTATCAGTTACTAGAGTTGTAAGAGAGTTGAATATCCAGTAAGATGAGTCTATTGAGCAAGTTGTTGCACTTGATTCAAAGAAGCTTGCCACTTTGTTCTTTTACCTCCAAATATGATGGATTATGTATTGTTTTGAAAATTATAACTTATCTGTAATATCAATTGAAGACCAAGGTGTCTTTGATTTCTTTAGAACTATATCAACAAGTGATTTGCAGTCTGATTCAATTACCATATTGTCAATATGGAGATGGGCTAGAAGATTTAGACCCCCTTCCATTACTAGAGCTTCTGCATTAAATGAGTTTTGATGGCCAATAGAATTTTGAAATCCTTCAATGAAATGACCTTCTGAATCTCTCTTGACTCCTCCAATTCCACTTGGACATGGATTTCCCTTAGATGCACCATATATATTCACTTTAAAGAGACCTGGAGGAGGCTTATTCCATGCACAATCAAATATCTGAATTTTCTTTTAATGAGTTTTCATATTCATTATATTGATGACATGAAGATCTTCAGGGCTGCTATTTTCATAGAAATTACAATTTTGTAGAATGTTTGAAACTAGAGCAATAATACTCTGGATAATGAGTGGAGCAGATGAGTTATAAATTTTTTTTTTTTTTTTTTGGCTTTCCAGAGTTCCCAGAAGACAATTTTAGGAAGAATGTTGAATAAAAATTTTATATAGTATCTTTTGGGATTTGGAATCCACCAAGAGAGTAATAGATACCTATAAGAGCTTATTGATTACTAATTCAACAAGATTAGGGAAAAAGTTCCATACCTCTCTAGTAATGTAACAATCTATCAACACATCTTGGCTGCAATCCTCATTTGTGTGGCAGCATCTACAAATATAGTCCAGCCTTATACCTTCTCTATTTAAATTGTTTTCAAATGGGACTCAAATGTTTAAAAGTTTCCAAGTGAAGTTTGATATTTTTAAAGGGCAATCTGAAATCTAATTAATTTTCCAACTTAAAGAGATTGGTCTAGACTGTCTATAAACCATATAAGTTGATTTAAATGAAAACTCCATTATTGAGGAAGGTTTCCAAATTTGTTTTTCTTCAATTATGAAGTCATCTGTCCAGTCTTGAATACTAGCCATCCTTTTAAAAACTTTAGATCCTTTTTTAGAGGACAAACCTTTAGAGTGTTTGTTTCTTATGAAGGATGCCCAGAGACCCATATAAAACTTATATTTCGAGTAGAGTTTAATACTATATGCTTTAACTATATCTTCAAAATTTATAATATTAATACCCCCATCTTCAAATGGAAAACAAACATCATTCCATTTGGACCATTGATATGGATTCTTCTTTTGACAACCTCCCTAGTAGAACGTGTCTGATAAAGTGTAGACTAGCATGGACTGAAGAACATGTCTTATAAGGGTAGCTATACCTGCTTGAGATATTAGTTTAGATGACCATGTGTTAAGTCTGTCCCTAATTTTGGAAATAAGGTCTGAGAATTGGATTAATTTGTATCTACCTTTATTGAGAAAGAAACCTAAGTATTTCATTGGATGTTTCTTATAAGACAAACATATGTTATGAGCTATAACTTTCTTCCTAAAGGGGCTAACTTTATTATCCACATAGAATGAACTCTTTAGGTAATTTATTTTCTGACTTGAAGTTTGCTCATATATTTTTAGAAGGTTGATTATATCATTAAGACTGTGATTGCCTCCATTAGTGAAGATGATTAAATCATCAACAAAGACTAGATGAGAGATCAATTGACTATTTTTAGGATGAGAAAAGGGAATAAATTTTTTCATGAAGAATAATTTGTCTATTTTTCTACTCAATGTTTTTGCTACTATGATGAATAGACTTGGAGACAATGGATCTCCTTGTCTCAAACCTCTAGAAGCATTAATGAATCCTTTACTTTGACCATTTATTGACAAGGAGTACTAATTGTTGGATGCTCCAAACCATGTCAATTACATGTTCATTAAACCCAAATTTCCTAAAAACTTCACATAAGAAAGGCCAATAGACAATTTCATATCCTTTTTCCATATCTAATTTGATGATGGCATTAATTCCATGAGTTTTTTTACCACTTGCTTGAATCATTCTTTGGGCTAAAAGAATATTATCGTGTATGCTTATACCCTCTCAAAACCACTTTAATTTCGAGAGATTATAAGAGGAAGGATGTTTGAAATTCTATCACTTAAAATTTTGAAATAAGGAAGGATATTTGAAATTCTATCACTTAAAATTTTGAAATTATCTTGATAAAAAATTACATAAGCTTATTGGTCTAAATTGGGAACAAGAGGCGGGATTATTAACCTTAGGAATTAGAGCAATTGAAAATGAGGTCCATATCCTAGGGATATCAGATCCAGAAAAAAAAAGAATGAATTTATTTAACCAGGCCTAATTTGTTTATACCCCAAAATTGAACATAAAAGTAACCCCCAAATCCATATGGACCAAGAGCACTGGATGAATAAGTGTTTTTGATATTTGAGAAGATTTCTTCTCAAGTAGGGAATGCAAGCATCTTTTGGTTCATTTCTTCAGAAATAAATGTTTTGATTTCTTCCAAGAAGTCTTTAATTATAATTATGTATTATGATTTCCATAAATTTTGAAAGTGATTTATAAAAGTTTTATCAATCTCTTCACTGTCTTCTTCCCATTGGTCTAGGTTGTTTCTTCTTTTTGTAATATCTAGCCTTCTTTGTCTAGCTCTTATTGAGGCGTGAAAATATTTTTTGTTGATGTCTCCTAATTTGAGCCATTTTAAATGGCTCTTTTAATCCAGTAACTTTCCTCTCTCTGATAGGCAACATTTAGTTTGGCTCTAGTTTCAAACAAGTTTTTTTTGGAGTTAGCATTAGGAGTTGGTTCGAAAGTGTTTTCTCTAATAAGAACTAGATCTTCCAGATCTTTAACATCTTGAAAAACATTTCTAAAACTGTCTTTATTCCATTTTCCCAATTTAGTTTGTAAGTTTTTATGCTTTAGAGCAAAATATATCATTGGAGGAGATTTTATCTAAGTTGACCAAGTTTCTTCTATAATAGTTTTAACATTAGAGTTTATACACCATATGGAAAGGAACTTAAATGGTGTAGGGCAATTGTCTAGTTGACTCTTAATTGATAACAATAGGGGACTATGATCAGAGCATGATCTATGTAGATAAAAGAGATTAGTGTTTGGGAATTGAGTTTGTCAATGATGATTAACTAATTCTATCAAGTCTATAGAAAATTGTACCTTGAATTCTATTATTTGTCCAAGTATATCTAGACCCTGAGTGTCCTAAGTCTGTCAAAGCACTAAAGGAGATGATGTCTTTGAAGTCTTCTATAACATGAAATTCTAATTAATTTCCTCCCAAATTTTCCTCTTAATTAGAGACCACATTGAAGTCCCCAATAACTAACCAAGATTGATTTATATTATTTATTGCTAAGTTCTCTAATTCAACCCATGGATCCATTCTATCAATAACATTGCACTTTGTATAAATAATGACTAAAAATATTGATTTATTTAAAAATCCAATGATAATTTCCAAACATATCAGTTGGCCAGTATCTTAAATAACTTTTATTTGTAAATATTGGTTCTATAAGAACCAAATATTGTTAAATTTATTACCGATGATGTTTGAGAATTGCCATTTTACTTGGTATTTATTTATAGTAGATACCGCAACTTTTGGTTCTAATAATGCAATGGCAGGAAGATGATATGGTTTGATCAGTATTTTAATTCTTCTATTTGTGGCTTTATTTGCCACTCCCCTAACATTCCATCATATAAAATTTATCATTTAGGAAGAATTTGAAGATTTGGGGAGTTTGACTTACCCGATTATCTTGTGAATCTTCTGTAAAGTGGATCATGAGAAGATGTTTTGGAGGCTTACTTGGTTTGTGAATTTGAGTAGAGAATAAATTTGGTTTACCTTATTTACTGAGATTGATATTCTCTTTCTTATTTTCTTGTTAGGTTGTCCATTTAGAATATAACCAAGAGGCAAAATTCTGAAGTTCTTTTATCATTGAAATTGACACTCTACCATTTTCTTTGTATGAATTGTAGTCTTTTTCCATGTCCTCATGAATGTTGTGTTTTGGGATATTTGAATATTTTGGGGAGATATTTTACTGTTCCACTATCAATGTTTCTTCTGAAGTATATTCTCCCAGTTTAAGCTTCTCTATTTGATTTTGAGGCCGTTCTTGAGGTTGATCAATTACAATCAGGGAAGTGTTGGCTGCATTGAGATAGTATATTGGAGTTTCCTCTCCTTGATCCTCTTCTGATTCAGAAGAAAAATCTTTAAGAACTTTAAATTTATTATCTGAGCAGCCTTTATTGTGATCCTCTTTTGTAGTTTCTTGGCTTTAGTTTGCTATTAGTTCGTAATTAATCTTGATGATTTATGTCTGGATGGCAGTAGTGTCAGCTTGAACAGGTTTCTTGAAAACTTTCTTGGGAGGATTTTTGGTGTTAGGATATTTAATCATGCATTTGTCTTCATCATGTCCCTTTTTCATACAATATTGGTAGAATTATGTAATGTTTTCATAGTAGATTTGTTGCCAAAAGCTTTTTGAACGACATCCTATCCAAATCCCGTGTAGTCTTTCTGTAAGGAGATTAATTTCAACACACACCCTAGCTATACCAGGTCTTGTAAATGAGGCACTTGAGGCATCCATTTTTAAGCTTTTACCTATTAATTCAACAATTGAGTATAATGATGATTTGGCATAGAAATGAATAGGCAATTTTGGTAGATTTATCCAAACTGGCACTATAGGGCTTTCATCTTCTCGTTTAAATTCTGCAAACCATTTGAAAGTTTGCATTAGGTATTTGCCTATATACTTTTGGTCTCTAAGCGACAATCGAACATAATCTTCCTCACTATTCATCCTAATAAGAATGTGTTTTGAAAGTCCTATTGAGTAGGCTTCTTTCAGAGAAAAGGTTTGGAAGGTTTGCCCACTATTGAGTGTTTGAATTGTTCAACTAGAGATGATATATCTTCTTCTGAGAAGATAACATCATGTTCCCCCTTGTATTTTCATGGTATATTCAGTTCTAGTTCTTTTGTGGAATTGCTCATTAGTACACTTGCTAACGATTTAGTCCAGATATTAGGTGGATCAGGAGGTTTGGGTGGTATCATTGTTTCAAAAGGTGGATCAACCATGTTAGCCATGGCTATGTTGCTGGGGGAGAAAGAGAATTCTCCCTAGGATCTTGTTATTTTCTTGGTGAGAATTGTAGGGTTCTTGGAAAGATTTTTTTTTTTACATGTAGATCTAAGCTCCCCTACCTTTTTTTTAGAAGTCATCTTTTACTTTCTTTTAACTAGTTATCATCTTAATGCCATCAAGAACTTGTAAACCAACTAATGTTGAATAAACAATTAAAACAAAATATAAAACCCAAACAAAACATGGCATTTCAATCGCAATAATTTTTTACAACCTCGTTAAATAAATTAAAAACTACATTGATTTGGTAAATAATTTTTTTTATCGTGTTTTATCGTCTTTATTTGAGTTGTGCTTATGTTAGATAAAAAAAGAGTTTCTCTCATGTCAGCTTTATTTGAGTTGTGTTAACTTTATTTTGAGTTGAATGTTTTTTTAGGGGTAACGTGAAATGTTACAAACCCATAAAAAAATTTTGCTCAAAATAATTATATATATAGACACGAACATGTCATGAAAATTATATTTTTCTTCTCTAACATGAACATGACTCAAGTAGAACACGATAAAATATTATTTACATGTATTGGTTATGCAACCAGATTAATTCTAGCGTGTATTAGTTACACTGCCTTAACATAGGTTCTTATTTACGCTACCTTAGTTACCCTTTTTCCCGTGTCACTTTTATTTGTGCACGATTTGTGTTAGGTAGTAATATTTTTTTTTGTTATGTCATGTCTGTCTTAATTGGATCACATTCGTGTTTAATAAAAAAAGGATTATGTTTCTTATCGTGTAGCTTTTATTTGTGTTGTGTTAGTTAAATAAAAAATATATGATTTTATGTCGTGTTGCGTTTTAATCGAATTGCGTTGGCAAAAAAAATCATTTCATGGCTTGTCATTTTTATTTTAGACGTGTGTGTATTACGTAAAACAAATAATATTTTTTGTTTTACCATGTCGTGTCACATTTCAATTGAATCGAGTTAGTGCCTGATAAAAAAATAAATTTTGCTTCATGCACTTTTATGTGTGCCGAACTTGTGTTCGGTAAAAGTATTTAGATTTTGTGTCATGTCACGTTTGTTTAATGTACTTTTATTCAACTTTAATTAAAAAAATAAGACTTGTGTTTTATAGTGTTGCTTTTATTTATGTTGTATTGTGCCATGTCATGTCGTCTCAAAATATCTCAAAAATTATATAATTAATAAAAAAATTAGAATAAATAAATAAAACACAAAGAAGACAAATATGAAATATCATCTAATAATTTGGGTAAAAAAACATTATGAAGATGAACTAATAACTGTTAAAAAAATAATGAAATTAATAAAAAAAAACTTACTTATGTATTGATGATTCCACGAGTGTTTTATATGTGAGGGTTTGATAATGACAAGGAGAATGGATGAGTATGGATGTTAAGCTAAAGTTTTTTTTCTCCTAAGCCAATTTTGTTCGCTAATGATTGCCATGTCAGTGAGGCACTTTTGGAATTTTTCAAAGTGTACAGAATAGTTCAAACTTTTTAGATGGTTAACACCACTCATGAAAGTTGTGGGGTGAAGCACCTTATACTCTTGACTCATTTGAGTCTACATTGTATAAGTGCTCATCTAGTTTGGAAATAGAGACAAAATTGTGTCCCCATCCTAGATACCAAAAAGCCTCAGACACTTCATTCCTCTTGTTTGAATGATCAAGGTATATTGACAAACATTCACACATTTTAGGACACCATACATTGTTCACACATATTGCTAAATTGATTGTATGAGTGTTGTGTGTGTTAATTTCCCTCAAAACCTTTTTTAATAATTTTTGGGAATTTTTATTATTTTTAAAAAAAATTCTTTCTTAATTAAAATTGGATTTAAAAAATTTTGGGGTCATTATATAAATACTGGTTATAATTTTTTTTCCTGAAATGTTCACTTGGGTAGGATTCGAAAGCTCTAGAGACAATAGGGTGCTTGTGTAATTAAGTTTGGGACGCGCGTTTGTTATCCGTTGTTTTCCCTACACTTGTAGTCCTACTATTGGCTGAAGGTGTGTTTCTTTTAAGAGAGAAAACCAGCGTTTATTATCAGCCCTTGGATTAAGCTTATCAACGCTCTGCATGCGTCTTTATTACAATCCCTGTGAACCTCTATCCTCCAATCAGAAGCCTCTTAACCGACCGCTTACCTTTAACCGTTGGATGGAAGTCAATGTTGCAAGACTTAATCTTAGCCCTGGATTTTGAACCCCCTTCTTGATCCTTCTCAGCCCTGTATATAAGGAGGCTAACACTCATCCTTTTAGAAGCTTTTGCCACATCATCTTTTAGAGAGAGAAGAAAGAAGAGAGAGAATAGAGAGAAGAGAAAGAAATCACAGAGTTAGAAACCTTAACCCTAATTCATCCAAAAACCTTATCAAACCCTAACCTTTTTACCAAAAACAAGTTCATTCCAAACACAACCTTAAGTGTTTGAGAGTTTTTGAGTGTTGGTTTGAAAGTTGTTTCTTCCTGTAACCTCTTCGTTTTGAGATCTTGGGTCCAACTTAAACATTAGGATTAAATATGTATTTCTGTTTCATAGAAATCATAGATCTGGCCATTTTGTGTTATATTACACCTAGATCTGCGTTTATATTATTTTTCAGTAAATGTTTTCTTTTTCAAAATCAAAAAAATCATTTTCTGTTTCTAGTTCTTTTGAAACAAGACCTTTGGCCTAGTTGGAATCACACTTGGAAATTTTCAATTTCGAAAGTATTTTCAAAACCCTGAAATTGATTAAGATCTAGAAACGTCTTCTAAGCAAGATAGCCATGGATTCTGGGTTTATTTTATAGGTCAAATAAGGATCAAGTTTGCTAAGAAGAGAGAGACTGAAAATCACAGCATATAGATCTGATTTGTAATTTGTTAGGACTATTTGTAAACATAAGCATGAGTGTGTGCATGCATGTGTTAGATCACCATCACAAACACTTAGACACCACAACACTGAAAGTGTTAGTAATAAGATCTTGAAACAAGAGTCGACGTATACTCTCGAACAAAGTGAAGTTAGCAAACTGGGAGAACCACATCAGGAATCAGAAATGCAGAAAACTTAGAAGGACACCAGTGGGTACATTCCTAAACTTGTATAGGACTGATTTGTGTGCATGTGTGTTATATAGTTTGTAATTGTTATATTTTGTTTTAATGGATTTTTTTTTACTCCGTACAGGGGGTCGTGGATATTTCCTCAGTTGGGTGAGGTTTTACCATGTTAAAGATCTCTCATCATTAATCTTTCTACATTTCCTCATCTCATTCTTGGTGGTGTGCTGATTTAAAACTGTTTTAGTTTTTTTTTCAAAACTTGTTACAAATCTTAAACTGATCTCGTGCATGTTTTATTAAACACATCTTGTGATTAAAACTGATTTGGTTTAAAGAAAAGAGTTTCTTCAAAAAACAGTTCGGAGTTACTGAAATAGTTTAATCTTGTATTAAACGGCTTTAGTAACAAATTTTCAACTGGTATCAGAGCTTTAGAAATATTTTTAGAAGATCTTGTGTTTCTGAAATTGTTTTCTTAAAATCAAAACAATGGACGAGAAAATTGAAAGATTTGGCAACTTGACCAGACCCCCACTCTCTGATGGAAACAACTTTGCTTACTGGAAGGCAAGGTTCTAAAAAATGCGGGGCGTGATTGAGGCGTGGAGGCCAAGCCTTAAGCCTTAGAAGCCTAGGCGGGCCTAGGCATAAAAAGGCGTGAAAAGGCGTTTAGGCCTTCTTAATATATATTAATATTTTTTAACCATAACAAGGCTATTAAAATACAAAAATTGCACATATCATAAAAATATGTCTGAATATATGCAAATTAAAATACTATCTGATTCTTTTGGATAAGATAATAGTCCGGTTTGTAAACAAATTCTTTAAAAAGCGACATCGTTTCACTAAGGCATTGTTGTTTTTAGAAAAAAAGTGCGCCGTAAGGGTTTTACCAAGAATAAGGCATGAAAAGCGTAAGGCGAGGCGTTTCTCCCAAGCCTTAAGCCTAGGCGGGTTTTTTAGAATAGTGGAAGGGAAGAATGATCTCTTTAATACATGGAACCTTGTAAGATGATGTCTGGGATATTGTTGAAAATGGATACACTTATCCTACTAAACCAGCCACTGAAGGAGGTAATGGGAGGATTAAGAAAGCATTAAGTGAATTCACTCAAGAAGAGAAGCAAACTTCTCGAAACAATAACAAAGGTGAGAATGTCATCTTTATGTCCATAAATGAACATAAGTTCAAAAGGATCTCATCTTGTGCCACTTCCAACGAAGCTTGGGATACACTGATCACTGCACATGAAGGTGACACTAGACTTAAGGCTGCTAAAACTCAAATGCTTGTTCAGAAGTATAACTCCCTGATTATGTCAGATTCTGAAACCTTTGATGAATTGACTGACATTGTGACCAAACTGCATGCTAATGGGATAACTTGTGACAGACATGAAATTGTATCTAAAATTCTAAGATCATTACCACAGAAATTTGACAACAAAAGATATGCTATTGAGGAAATGTGTGATCAAAATCTCACTCCTGAATTACTCAGTAGTAAACTACGAACTATGGAAATGGAATTATAATTTAAGAAACAAATGACCCAGTCCCATAGGAAACAGACTAGTTCCAACTTGAGTTTTTCCACTAAGTTGATGAAACCTGAGTTTACTATTCCCACTGATGAGGAATGTGATACAGATAGCTTGGATAATCAAATTGCCTTAATATCAAAACAATTTAAGAAAATTGTCAAATTTAGAAATAAATTGGCAAACAAACATGGCAAGCCAAATTATCCAACTCAGTCTAACCACAAACCTCATGAGAAAGGTTATGACTAACATTATAAGGACATGAGACTCAATAAAGACGTCAGGAACATTGAATGTTTTAGATATGGAAAACTAGGACACATAGCACAAGACTGTAGAGTGAAACTGAACATTGCTAATAAACATACTAGGGCCAACATTTGCAAAACATGGGATGATTCAAGTGATTCTAAAAATGAGGAACCTGAGTCTTCTGATGTTTTTGATCCTTGCATGTCTTTCTTTACTAAGATAATCTACAATGATGATATGCCTATGTATGAGAATGATGATAATATCTCTACTTCAGTTGTTATAAATCATGCTGCTACTGGTTTAGATGCCTTAATTTCTGAGAATATTTCTTGTTCTACCACGGGGTATGTGAGTAAAAGGGAATGCGATAATGACGATGTCAATGGGTGCGTGAGTTCAAGGATTTAATCCTTAGGGGTCACTTCACACACTACACTTAGTGACTCAGACACTGAAGATCTCCCTAAGATTCACACACTTTATGCGAAAACCCTCAAGAAAAGCACTAAACTTGAGAAGATAGTGAAAGATCTCACTAAGAAATTAGAAGATCTAAGTCTGAAGGTTAAACTTAACGCTGAAGAGTATACTACCCAATGTCTAAATCATGAAAATGAAGTCAAAATATTTGATCAAAAATTGAAGAATTTGATTGAAGAAAATGAAACTCTGGAGAAAAAAAATATAAAGGGACATTATTAGTTGGAACAATCTAAAGAAAATACAGCAACAGTTTTCAAAAATTTTGCAAAATTTGAAAACAATTTAAACTATTTTAATGGATTTTTTGCTGATTCCAAAACCAATTCTGATGATCGAACTGGAATAGGATTTTGCCCCAAGTTGAAGACTCAAACTAAAAACTTTTAACAAGTTAAGTTTGTTTCTGGAGGCAAAAGACCTGTAGAAACATGTCCAGACTTTCATTCTCTAAAAAATGAGTTTGATGAGAAACAATCAAAGTTTGATATTGGGGAATCAAGTTGCTTTAAGTGTGAAAGTCCACCTAAGACTAAATATGTATGCCCCCCGATTAGGAAGAGTTATTCTGTCTTTCAAACTGTATTCCCTAGGAATAAGGTTCAATCCCAAAATTACATAAAGCCTATGTTTAAAGACTTTCCTAAGGAGATACCATCCTCGATCAATTTATATTATTCTTACTGTGACTTATATGGTTATTCCTTTGAAGGTTTCTAATCGATACGTTTAGTCAATCCTGTCTATAATACTCATGTGTACCAAAACTTTAACTATTCTAGGAGAAGCCGTAACAATTATGTTCTCCCTAGACAACTAGACAAAAAATCTAGCTATAGAAAGAGAAAGACCAAACTTAAAAGATCATTTCCAAGAAGGATTCCTAAACACTTTTCTAAACCAAATGCTCACACTTTCCACAAAATTCAGCCTCATGCGCAAAACATTTTTCAACAGAAATTTAATGCTCGCAAATTTTATCGATTGAGAGCAAATAAGTGCAAAATGAAAACAAGAGCTGTTTGGGTCAGAAAAGATGAACTATTACCCCAGATGAAGTGTAATATTGTTATTACTGCTTTAAAAGCTGAACACACTCCATCTGGTTGGTATTTAAACTCTGGATGTTCAAAACACATGACTGGGGATGATACCAAACTTTTAAACAAAACCATCTTTGTGGGAGGAAAAGTTATTTTTGGTGATGGTGTATCATCTCAAATCATTGGTAAAGGAACACTCCAAGAAGAAGGATTACCCTTAATTGAAAATGTTCTTCTAGTAAAGGGTCTTAAGGTAAACCTACTCAGTACCTCGCAATTTTGTGACTCAAATCATATTGTCACCTTTTCAAAGAATAATTGAAAAATTTTAAATGAAAAAGGTGAGTGCATTATTACAATATTCAAGACTCCGAACAATTACTATACTGTTCAAAATAGTGCTGAGGTCTGTAACATTGCCAGAATGGATGACAATGAGATATGGCATAATCGTATGGTCACATAAATTACAAAAACCTTAGTAGACTATCTTCTCAAGAAATAGTTAGAGGTATTCCTAAGATCAAACCTATTTCTATTATTGTCTGTGGATCTTGTCAAGAAGGAAAAATTGTTAAGGCCCCTCATAAGAAAGTCAAAGATATCTGTACCTCTAAACCTTTGGAGCTTATCCATATGGACCTAATGGGTCCTTCTCGAACTGTTAGTCTCCGTGGACACAGTTACATTCTTGTTATGGTTGATGACTTCACCAGATTTACTTGGGTAGCTTTCTTAAAACAGAAATCTGAAACTTTCCAAACCTTTTGGAAGATTTTACTTCGCATTGAAAATGATAAAGACACTCAAGTAAATATAATACGTAGTGATAGAGGATGAGAATTCATTGATACTGGTGTTATAGAGTATTGTGACTACAATGGTTACAAACATGAATTTAGTGCTCCTAAGACTCCTCAACATAACGGTATTGCTGAGAGAAAGAATCGTACTCTTCAAGAGATGGCACGTGTTATGATTCATGCAAAATCATTACCTAAGTATTTTTGGGTAGAATCTATTCGTACTCCGTGTCACATTATCAATTGGGTTTATCTTAGAAAGAATTATAAACAAACTCCTTATGAACTTTGGTATAGGAAGAAGCCCAATCTTAAGTATCTTAGAACATTTGGTAGTACGTGCTATGTCTAAAAAGATAGAGAACAATTATCCAAATTTGAGACTTGTGGAGATAAAGCCATCTTTCTAGGATATTCTCCTTATAGTAGAGCATATCGTGTCTACAATCTTCACACTAAAACCTTAATGGAATCCATAAATGTTATTGTAAGTGATACTACTATTGAGAGTAAGACTGGAGAACCAACTATCATGGATGAGTCTAAAAAATGTTTTAGAAAAAGACTCTCCATAAATAGATGATTCTTTACCAATTGAGACATCTAAAGTACCTAATTGGGTTTCTAAAGACCATCCCATAGATAACGTTGTTGGTAACCCTAGTGAGCCTATACATACATGATCTCAATTAATAAACTATGCTCACTATGCATGTTATGTTTCCCTTGTGGAACCAAAGAATGTAAATGATGCATTGAATGATCCTCATTGAACTTTTACAATGAAGGAAAAAATTCTTCAATTCGTCATTCATGATGTTTGGTATCTTGTACCTAGGCCTGATCACAAAAAGGTTATTGGGACACGTTGGATATTTAAAAATAAATCTGATGAAAGTGGGATAGTCATTAGAAACAAAGCCAGATTAGTTGCTCAAGGATACTCTCAAATTGAAGGAATAGATTTTAATGAGACTTTTGCTCCTATTAGTCGATTAGAATCTGTTCGTCTTCTCTTTGCCATAGCTTGCTACTTACATTTCACGCTTTACCAAATGGATATCAAATCTGCCTTCCTTAATGTAATATTGACTGAGGAGACCTATGTAGAACAACCAAAAGGGTTCATTAATCCTAAATATCCAAATCACGTCTTTCGTCTTAAAAAGGCTTTGTATGGCCTAAAACAAGCGCCAAGAGCCTGGTATGAGCGCCTGTTCAATTTTCTCTTAAACAAAGGTTTTAAGAGAGGTGGAAATGATCAAACCCTTTTTGTCAAACATTTTGACAAACACATCATTATATCTCAATTTTATGTTGACGATATCATCTTCGGATCAACTTCCCCCTCAGTTAAATCGTTTTCTGAAATTATGCATAAAGAATTTTAAATGTCTCTTATGGGGGAGCTACAATTTTTCTTGGGTCTTCAAGTCAAATAGAATTCTGAAGGATTATTTATTTCGCAATCATAATACGCTTTAGAGATTGTTAAAAAATTCGGCCTTGAAAGTGCAAAAGATGCCAAAACTCCCATGAGTACTACGGTCAAACTGTCTAAGGATGAAACTGGAAAATGCATAGATCGAACATTATTTCATAGTATGATAGGAACCTTGCTATACCTTACTGCCTCGCATCCTGATATTATGTACGTTGTTTGCGTCTGTGCACGTTATCAAAACAATCCTAAAGAGAGACATTTATCTTGTGTTAAATGAATAATAAAATACATTAAAGGCGCTCAAAATTTAGGACTTTGGTACACCAATGATACTCCTAGAACTATAATAGGATACATCCATGCCGATTGGGCAGGGTATACTGACGATAGTAAGAGCGCATCAGGAGCTTGTTACTATATTGGTAATAACTTAGTAGGTTGGAGTAGTAAGAAATAAAACTGCACTTCTTTATCAGCTGCTGAATCTGAATACATAGCCGCTGGAAGTTGTTGTGCTCAATTACTTTGGCTTAAGCAAATGCTAAGTGATTATGGTATTAAAGAGGAACAATTACATCTCTATTTTGATAATCAAAACGCGATCAATATCTCCAAAAATCCTGTTCAACACTCGCGAACATAACACATAAAAATAAGACATCACTTTATACGCGAATTAGTTGAGACTAAGGAATTAGAAATCAATTATCTTCCTACTGATTTGCAACTCGTAGATATGTTTACCAAACCTTTGGATTACAATAGATTTATTTCTTTGCGTAACCCGATTGGAATGGTTTGTGCTGAATAAACTCTTAGATTTGTATAGTTTTTCTCTTTGTCTATTTGAGACAAAATGGGGGAGAAATTTGAGTCATATGAGTTCATTTATTTTGTACATATTCTAAAGAGCTTGATCTTAGTGATTATTTGCAGGATTCTGTACAGTTATTCTCAACAGATGTAATTGGGTAATGAATTGTAATTAGTTGAGTTATGTAATTTTTTTCTAGGAAATGGGTAGATAGAATTTTTGTATAAGAATAGGTTTTTCTTTTTTGTTGCCCTACGAGTCCAAGATTACTCAAAGGAGATTTTGTCTCATATTTCCAAAGGGGGAGTTTGAATCACCTTACACTCTTGACTCATTTGAGTCTACATTATATAAGTGCTCATCTAGTTTGGAAATATAGACAAAATTGTGTCCCCATCCTAGATACCAAAAAGCCTCAGATACTTCATTCCTCTTGTTTGAATGATCAAAGGTATATTCACAAACATTCACACACTTTAGGCACCCATACATTGTTCACACATATTGCTGAATTGATTGTATGAGTGTTGTGTGTGTCAATTTCCCTTAAAACCTTTTTTAATATTTTTTTCCAAAGAGGGACGGTACCCCCACCCATTTTTATTTATAACATAAAGGAGAAAAATCCTCTCCAAAGCTTACAAACCCAAAGACTAAACTTAATTCTAGAGGATGGGTCCATTACTCTAGAATGAAAGAATAGAAACTTGGGGATTTATAATTTTTAATGATTTTTAAAACAATTCTTTCTTAATTAAAATTGGAATTAAAAAAATTTGGGGTCATTATATAAATACTGGTTATTGGTTTTTTTTCCTGAAATGTTCACTTGGGTAGGATCCGAAAGCGCTAGAGACAATAGGGTGCTTGTGTAATTAAGTTTGGGACACACGTTTGTTATCCGTTGTTTTCCCTACACCGATCGTCCTACTATTGGCTGAAGGTGTGTTTCTTTTAAAAGAGAAAACCAACGTTTATTATCAGCCCTTAGATTAAGCTTATCAACGCTCGGCATGCGTCTTTGTTACAATCCCTATGAACCCCTATCCTCCAATCAGAAGCCTCTTAACCAACCGCTTACCTTTAACCGTTGGATGGAAGTCAATGTTGCAAGACTTAATCTTAGGCCTTGATTTCGAACCGCCTTCTCGATCCTTCTCAGCCCTGTATATAAGGAGGCTAACCCTCATCCTTTCAGAAGCTTTTTCTACTTCATCTTTTAGAGAGAGAAGAAAGAAGAGAGAGAAGAGAGAGAAGAGAGAAGAGAAATAAATCACAGAGTTAGAAACCCTAACCCTAATTCGTCCAAACACCTTATCAAACCCTAACCTTTTTACCAAAAACAAGTTCATTCCAAACATAACCTTGAGTGTTTGAGAGTTTTTGAGTGTTGGTTTGAAAGTTGTTTCTTGCTGTAACCTCTTCGTTTTGAGATCTTGGGTCCAACTTAAACATTAGGATTAGATCTGTATTTATGTTTCATAGATATCATATATCTGGCCATTTTATGTTATATTACACCTAGATCTGGGTTTATAATTTCTCGCCTTGAGAAATCTTTTGTTGATTATTTTTCAATAAATGTTTTCTTTTTCAAAATCAACAAAATCATTTTCTGTTTCTAGTTCTTTTGAAAAAAGACCTTTGACCTAGTTGGAATCACACTTGGCGATTTTCAATTTCAAAAGTATTTTCAAAACCCTGAAAATAGTCGTGGATTCTGGGTTTATTTTAAACGTCAAATAAGGTTCAAGTTTCCTAAGAAGAGAGAGACTGAAAATCACATGATATATATCTGATTTGTAATTTATTAGGACTGTTTGTAAACATAAGCATGAGTGTGTTCATGCATGTGTTAGATGACTATCACAAACACTTACACACCACAACACTGAAAGTGTTAGTAATAAGATCTTGAAACAAAGTGAAGTTAGAAAATTGGGAGAACCACATCAACAGTCAGAACTGCAGAAAAATTAGAAGGACACCAGTGGGTACATTCCTAAACTTGTATAGGACTGATTTGTGTGTATGTGTGTTATATAGTTTGTAATTGTTATATTTTGTTTTAGTGGATTTTTTTTTACTCCGTAGAGGGAGTCGTGGATGTTTCCTCAGTTGGGTGAGGTTTTACCACGTTAAAGATCTCTCATCATTAATCTTTCTACATCTCCTCATCTCATTCTTGGTGGTGTGCTGATTTAAAACTGTTTTAGTTTTTTTTTCAAAACTTGTTAGAAATGTTAAACTTATCTGGTACATGTTTTATTAAACACATCTTGTGATTAAAACTGATTTGGTTTAAAGAAAAGAGTTTCTTCAAAAAACAGTTCGGAGTTACTTAAATAGTTTAATCTTGTATTAAACGTCTTTAGTAACAATTTTTCATGGGGAAGAGAGACTCTTAATTAATAAGTGTGTAATCCAAGCAACTTGCCATCGAATTAATGTAAATTATATTATTTTAATTAAAATTTAAAGATAAATAAACATGATATAATTACAAATAATAGCTATATATTAAATTAGAATAAAATCAATAAATCAAAAACTTTATAATTACAATAACAAAAAGTTAAAAAAAATTCACCACTTTTTTATTTTAACAAAAACAAGTACACGTGGAAGAAACCATACATCCCTTTTAAAGTGACCAGATACAACTAATAAAATGCTAGATGGTTTGGTTGTTCCTCACATGGTTTGATCAATTTAATCAGTGCCAATTTTTCACATCGACATCCTTTCACCTGCAAATTATAAAAATCTACCTTTTTTGGGTATATACCTTGGCCATTTGACGTTACCCAATTTGCACCCATCACTCACGGACTTCGAAATATTTTTAATGATGCAATAACTTTGATAGAGTTGTCATTATATCTACTTTTATTTCTGGCATACCAAATTTCTGTGACAACTCGCGATCCGAGATAAGGGGTGGCCAGCCCAATACTCAAACGTAACAGGAATCATGGATGGATATCATTCTCACCATCAACAAAAAAAACTGAGTATACGGGAAAACCACCCAATAAATCAGAAAACGGGTTGCCAAAAAGTGTAATTTTTTTTTTAAATGCAGTTATGAAATTTAAATTTAAACAGCCCAATCTGATAAGCAAGTGGAATTCCACAAAATGTAAATATCATACAATTAAAACGGATGTATACAAATGGACCGAATAGGCTGACGATCCACAGCTACATACAACGAAGTACAACAATTTAAATATTTTACAAAATACATTCATTAATCAAATACAAAATAAATATTTAAATATTATCTTACCGTTTCATCTTTCCATTCCTTAATAGGAATACCATTAATATCAAGTTCTCTTTATGGCACATATCTCATTAATCTCATTCCCGTGATCTTTATGGCACGTATCATGCTCTTTATGACATATAACCATCAAGTCCCATTTGATGCAGAAAAGTTATATTCATATACATATAACGATTCTAAGACCGCCCCTCCGAGTTTCCCCACTGGGCGCGCCCCTAAATGACCGTCATCTTCCAGGGCCTATCTATACAAGACAACCTGGGATCATAACTCAACGTCGGGAAGCGGCCATATGCCTGCGGGAAATTCAGGACCACACCCGGAATCCCCTAACCAGCGCAGAAAAATATACAAAACCCCGCATATGGCCTAGGACTATATCCACCCTGCATTCACTAGCCAGGGGGCATCACCAAACGCGCGAACTTCCCTTATGATGTCATTTAGAGAGGTGTGTTTAAGTAAATTAGCATTTACCATATCATATCACATTTACATTTCAATTTACCATTACCAATATCCATGTGTCTGGTTCCTTTTATTCGAATCTATCATCATTAAACAACTGGGTTCATTTATTTGAACCAATCATCATTAACATAGTTTGGGTTCATTTTAGTGGAACCTATCATCTCTAAATCATTTGGGTTCATTTTATCCGAACCTAATTCCCATCGAATATTATCATTAATATTCCTCAATATACAAGTTCCAACTAAATTTCCAAATGATCATTATGATCCTACAAGTCTCTAAAGTTCATATAACTTTGATAAGCCCTCAAGTCTCCAAGTTAGGGCATTTAACTTCCTAACTTCAAAAAATTTGAATAAAAGAATTAATGCCTTAACATTACTTTAAACCTCCCCGGAATAAAACCCAGACGAACCCATTTCTAGTCTAGGGTAACGACCAAACTCAGCTAATACTCTAGGACTCTAAGTTTACTTCATTCAAGAAGGTTCCTAGGTCCTAATCCTAAAGAATAAGGATGAAAATTAAAAGGAAAAAGACCCAAAACTGCGGGAACCGAATCGATTCGCTCTGAAAGAGAATCGGTTCGGTAGAAAATTTCAAGTTTCTGCATTTGCCGAATCAATTCGGCCTTAACCCGAATCGATTCGGAATTACAGACCTGGGAAGCTGCTTCTATGCGAACCGATTCGCCCTAGGGGCCGAATCGATTCGCCCCTGCGAAAATGCCAAGA
Source organism: Sambucus nigra (assembly GCA_949130495.1). Lineage (NCBI taxonomy): Eukaryota > Viridiplantae > Streptophyta > Magnoliopsida > Dipsacales > Adoxaceae > Sambucus > Sambucus nigra. Next base: position 525,952,041 of record OX422209.1, read on the forward strand.
ATGGCTATGGAGTCTTGAACTCCAATTTCTACCCAACTCCAAAACCAACCCCAACCGAAATCATTTGCTGCAATTATTACACCCTAAAAGCCTCTGACTTCCAACATTTATCATTATTAAACACCCAAATCCATTTCCAAGGGTTTAATACCCATAAATCCAACAAAACCCTAAAATGGTTAAACACAACAAATTCACAACTATCAACACTAATTATTCTACTTAAATCAGATAATAGCAAGTAGATAACTTGCCTTGAAGTAGGAAAAATCAGATTTGATTTGGTGGAGGCAACAATCCAAGCTCCAATCTCTCTTTTTCTCCAATGTTCTCTTCCTCTCTCTTTCTCTCTAGGGCTGAACTTGAAAGAAAAAAAAAATGGAAGAGTAGAAATGGGGTTGGGGAAAAATAAAACGGGGCTTAAGTCTAAAAAGCCCAACTAAGTTACTAATACGCGATAAAATAAATCGCAACTACACTTATAAGCTATAACCAGTCAAAAGTGCCCAAAATGCAAAAATGCAATATGGCACTTATTTTGACTGTCTCACACCCACCGGGACTAACTACACCCTCCAAATTATCATTTGGGAATTTTATAACTCATTTTAAGTTCCGGTTTCTCATTAAACCAAAATGTCATTTTATATCTTATGACACCATAAATCACCACATGGATATTTTTTTATCTACTCAACAGGTAATCACACAACATTTCAATAAATATTAACCTTTTTCATATTAAATTAATATTTACTCAACATCCATCATTTTATAATTAATTACTACACCTAGTAAATAAATATAAAATATGCTATCAAACTTGAGGGTTGTTACAATTTCCCAACAAACGGTGATGAGGAGAATTTAAATAACAAAATTTTTGCAATATTCATATCCGAGCATATTATAGAAAAACAACTAAACCACTGAATTATAATATTTTTTGTATTATAATCAAGTTTTTTAGAAAACAAGAAAAGAAAATTTTATAACTTCTGTTTGTTATTTTTCAACTCAGAATTATTCATTTTCAATATTTTAATGCATGTGTACCGAATATATAATATACATACATAATACATTATTATGTGTGTAATTCTTATAAATAATACACACATGTACATGTGGAAAAAATTACTTCAATTCATAATATATATACACACACACACATATATATATATATATATATATATATATATATATATATATATATATATATATGTATATGTATCATGTATGTATGAAAGTTTTATATATGTGTTTACACACACATAAATGTATAATATAAATATATATGTTTGCCAATTTTATCAAACTTTCAAAAACCTGTATTTAAAAACAAGTTTACCCACTATATTTATTGCTGAATGTGGGGTTATTTCATCCCCGGATCATTTATTTATGGAATGTTTTCAACATTTTGATGCAGTTCCTGCCCAAGTTTCCGCTAATACTTGGAGGGTCATTAATGGGGTTTTCCGCATTAATGAATAATATATGATAAATATTTGAATAAAAGAGTTGATGTACTGCTATAGTTAGGGTACCAACAATGAGAAAATGTATTATTTGAAGACAAGAAAATCTAATAGAGCCTTTGTTATGAATCTACCTTATTCTAATAATGATTAATGTGATCATGGCTTGATCGCAAAGGATTGGTAGTTTTCTCCTCTTAGTGAGGGTGAGGTGTGTAGTGGTCTCAGGTAGGTCTGTGTTTTTTCAGAACTTTCCAATTTTTTCGATCCGATTTTTTTCGAATTTGGAATGAAATTTTAGTTTGTCGATTTTTAATTTTTTCGAAAAAAAACGGATAAAAAATCAGAAATAATTTTGAATTTCCGATTTTCTAATTTTTTCGATCCGATGTTTTCGAAACAATGCTGATCCGATTTTTCTGAATTTTTTTCGATTTTTTTTATTTTCTTCTGATTTTTTCGAAATTATTTTCCGATTTTCGATTTTTCTGATTTCTTTTCCAATTTTTTGAAAGTTTCCCATATCCCACATCGGTTGGGAGAGGGCTCTAAAATATGTTGTATAAAAGGAGAGTATCCTCCTAACTTCTACACAAATGAAAAAATGGCCAAATCATCATGTATTTACATGTTGGGTTAAACAATTTTATTTGTTTCTTTAAAATGAAAATTTCGAGTAATCGAAAATCCATATTTTAGTTTTTTTGAAATTTTGGCATTTTTGAAATTTCTAGATTTTTAATATATTGTGTGATTTTTCGATTTTTTCCGATTTTTGTCAATTTTCCCGAATTTGATTTTTTTTTTAATTTTCCAAAAAAATTGGATAGAAAATCGAAATACTTATTTTATTTTTGAAAAACTCGGATTTTTTTTCGAAGAGGCATTTTCCAATCCGATCTGGCTGAAACACAACCCTTGTCCCAAGTGACCTCAGAAGGTCCTAGGAATAGGTCAACACATGCACACACAGCTTGAATGTTTTTCCTTTTCTCTTATTCCCTTTACTTATATAGTTAAATATCTATCTCTATTTTCTATTTTGTAGAAAAAAAGCGAGAAAAATATTTTTCGTATTTTCGAATTCAGTTTTGTCGACTAGGAAATTGTGTGGTTTATTCAACAGAGAATCGGTGATGAATATCATCCCCGTTACGTCTCCTTTATTCTCAGATATCATAGTATTATTACCTATTTTGTGTCCAGATCAACCGAGGAGATACCTTCAATCCCCATTAGTTTGGATGACCGTGCTTCTTCCTCCTCTGACACTCCAGGAGCCGATTCTGAGTTTTCTCGAGGAGAAGAGGGTAATTTCTTGTCAAAGAGTACATCTTCATCCTTAAAGCCCCTGGACATTGCTTTAGTACTTAGAACAATTCCTTCATAGATAGTGAAAAGAAAGATCCCCAACTTCCTCGCTGGAACCAGGTGATCTTTACCGGCGAGCAAAAATCCTGAAGTCGGGTGTTCCAGTCATCCTATCCTTATGGACACTTCTACAATCAAAGATCACGAGCCTCAGTATAAGAGGTTAAGGAGGGGTGCAGCTCCATCCATAGAGGTGGCTAAAAAGGAGTTTGCTGATAAGGTCAAGGTTACTACTCAATTTGTTACGGTCATTACTGGCTCACTCATGAAATAATTAGGGCTGAAGTTATTCCTGTCGATAAAGTAGCTGCATCTTCTCTTCCTCACTTAAGGTTGGTTGATCGGCCAAATCATAATCTGGTCCTTGTAAGTCTATTATCTACCATATACCTATAATCATACTTGTTACCACTCTTTTTGTTAAATTCATCTCTTAAATGTATGTATTGTTGTTTCTGATTGATTATGATCAACTTTTGAAGAGGAACGACAAACTGAAAGTGTCCTCTTCTAATGTGGAGGTAGCTTTCTTAGTGATGCGCATGTCCTTAGAAGATGTTAGCTGTGCTCACGAGAAAGAGATGAAAAATCTAGAAAAGAAGGTTAAGAAGATGGAATAGGGGAGGACTTAGACGAGGGAAGTTATGAATATTTCCAAGAGGGAGGATGATGAGGCTAAGAAGGTTGTCAACTAGGCAAAAACATAAGTGGAAGAGGCTAAGACCAAGACTGTCAAGGATAGGGATGATGCCTTTATCAGAGATTAGGGTAAGGAATTCTCCAATGCTACCATACAAATTTAGTATCTGAGGAAATCTTCATTTAAGAAAGGTTAGGATGCTTCCCTCGCCTAAGTTGTCACTGCAAAGGGATCATATCTCTTTCTTCTGCACAATCCTAGCACTCCTCCTCAGATAGAAGATGAGGTTGATGATGATGAGGAAGTTAGTGAGTTTGTAGCGGCTAAAAATCAACTGGTGGTCATCAAGCGAGCAGAGGAAGAGGTTGTGGTGGACAAGGAAAAGGTGTGAGATGTATCTAAGTATCCTTAGGAGTTTAATATTCTTTCTTCCCATTTTCTTTATGGAGTTTTGTGTTATGAATGTAACACTTTGATGTAATTCCCGTTATATTTTAATAATATGAAGTTTTAATCTCCATGTCATTTTCTTAGTTAAATTATTGTAATTTCTCCTTTATTTGGCCTCTACTTATATACAACATTATGTTTTTTCAGTTTAATAGCAATTTGGCATATTTGGTCACCACTCAGAATGACCTTAAACAAAGGCGTAACTAGTTATTTGGTGATGGATATGAAGAGATGGATGAAGAAGAGCTAAAGGAATTCCTAGACCAAATCGTATTAGATCAAGCCAAGGATGCCTATCTATGTATCTGTTAACCTTTTCATCAGACACTGGCGAGCAAAGTCGTATATCATGAAATGATAATTAATCTCCAACAAAGTCATAAGGGAATAGTAGCAAGCCTTTACAGTGACTACGAAAATAAATTTATTGACTTATAAAAGGGAAGTGGGTTTAATCAGAAGTTGTTATCCCTATCTTCGGCTTTTTCTAAGAAGAAATTTATCTTCGAGTTAGAGATGAAAAGTGCAAGAGAAGTTGCCAAATTGCTTGAGCAATAAAACAATTCATTACGCATTTAGCTTGAGGGTCTTAAGAATTCAACATCCGCCGACAAGAATGAAAGTGCCTCTTTTTTGGAATAAGAGAATGCCCATTTAATGGAAGAGTTAGAGAAAAGGAAAAAGTCTAAGAGTAAAGGTCAGTCTTATCAGGAATTGGTTTGTATCCCTTAATCAGTGGAGGAAGAATGAACCAATAAGACTTCATCCAATCATGCCTTAATCATAAAGAATTAGTCATTAACCATCGAACGATTGAATGAAAAATTTGATCATCTTGTGTATCAGTTCCATAAGCAACCTCTTACTATCTGGATAGATGATTATGATGAATCCCTAACACATATGAGCCCAAAATTTGACTATTCCCTCAAAGAAAGTTACAAATAAGTTTATCTCAATGCCCTTACAATAATGAAGTTATCGTAGGAAAATGAGTTGTAGTATTGCCATGATCCTAGATGCTTGGGGCATCCTAATCCTCCCTTCAAACTGGATGTTTTATGGATTCCTACGGATGCTAGTCTAATGATCTTAATCAAGAAATTTGTGAGGAATTATGGTCTATATGGTGATGATAAACATACCCTACCATTGCATTTAAGGAACAAGGTAAGTTCCAGCAACCATGAAAGACTTAGAGATCTGAGTGATACTATTACCCCTTATGCCTTAGATGTTCCTCCGGCTGCTGTTGAGAAGGATTCAAACGATCCATTGCATCCCCTTTGATATGTTATTGTATTTTTGTTTTGTTGGCTTTTTAGTAATTCTTCATGGTTAATGAGAATTTATAGCCTTCTTTTTCCTGCATCCACTTATTGGTTGTTAGTTGTTTAAGAAAGGTTTTCTAGTAGTTTAGTCTTATGATTATGTGGTCGGCGATTACCTGACTAATTTGTCTTACTAGTTATCGATGTTGGATTCACCTAAGTTATCCATTCTTAGGTTTTACTAACGTCTCATTGGTCGCGTAAACGGAACTCGTCGTTTTGACTAAGTGTTAACGTTAGCCGATTATGGCTGTCTTTGTTGTCCATATTATCGACTGCACAGAAATTCCTTAATTTGATTTGATAAACTTCCCTTTATTGACCTTGTTAGGTCATACATGAATTTTTTTATTCGGAACTTCTTGTTCTTGACCCTGTGAGATGAAGTTTTTTTTATTATCTTTGTTGTTACTTAGTTTATACACATCTCACACTTCGACGAAAAAACATAAAAAGAGCAATAATATTCTTTGGGAATGAACAATATTTATTGATTGTTAAAAATGAGTTATATAGAGATAAAAAATAAATTACATTTAGTGAAATTATTGATAGTACTTCCTTAAATGTTTGGTATTCTATGGATTCTTGAACAGTTCCCCTTATAGGGTTTCAATTGTGTAAGTCCCCGGTCGCATAATAATGGAAATTTGATAGGGACTATGCAAGTTGGGCTCTAACTTTTTTCCTCTTTGGTGCACTTTTTTTATTACATAGTCTCCCTCTTTTAGATTTCTCGGCTTCTCCCTTCGGTTATAAAATCGAGTGGTCCTTTGTTGATAGGCTGACACTCGAAGCACTATGTTCTCTTTGACCTCTTCCACCTGGTCTTAATATAACCTCCTCACGAGGTCACTCTTCAGTGAATTAAAATTGAGCACCTGGTGAGTTAGAAAACTAAATTTCGTTCAAACCACTGCTTCTGTCCCGAAGCCTAACATGTATGCAGTTTTACTGATAACTGTTCTGAGTGTTATCCTGTATACCTAGAGGACACTTTAGAGCTCATTGATCCAGTTTCCTTTGGCATTATCTAATCTTTTCTTTATTCATTTGAGTAGAGTTTTGTTTTTTATTTCCATCTTCCCATTGCTATGTGGATGAGAAGGAGGGGAATGTAGTTTCAAAATTTTAGAATGAACTGTGTGTCGTGGTTCGTGATGAAGGAATGTGGCATCCCATAATGGAAAATTATATTTTTCCAAATGAAATGGAAGACCTTTTCATATGGCATGTCCACTAGCGGTTCAACCACCATCCATCCCATGAAATAGTCAACTCCCACAATTAGGTATTTGAACCTTCCTCTTGTTTTTGGTAGGGAACAACCATGTCAATACCCCACAGGGCAAAAAGGATAAGGGGATGTGATCAGCGTGAGTGAAGGCCCCAATATTCTATGCATTATGGTGTATTTATTTTAATTAAAACATCGCCTTGCATAGTTCGCACAATCTGGGCCAGTAGTACCCTTGCGTGGCCACTTGCTTGACTAATGATATTCTTGATGTATTTTCTCCATAGGATCCTTCAAGAATGTCCTTTATCAAGATGCCTACCTCAGCCGAATGGACACATATGAGTAAAGAAATGATGAACCCTCTTCTATATAAGAGTCCTCCTTCCTGGACGTACCTTTATATCGAAATATTATGGCTTCCTTAGGGTCTGTTGGCATAACATCTTTTTTTAAGTAATTTTGTAGTGGATCCATCCATGATGCTCCCAGGTCCAATTCAATTATATTGGTACTCTCTTCGTCTGTGCTATAGTGAATGAGGATTTCCATTGGAATCTTTCTTCTTAGCTATGTCCTAGTGGCAGAAGCAAGTCGAGCAAGTGCGTCAGCTTGAGAATTATCATCCCTAGGAATCCTAATAATCTGACTGCGAGGAACATTAATATCATCTGTTGAATTTTAGCTTGGTATTACTCTATGGATTACTCTTTGACCCCATTAACTCCCAGTATGTGGTTCACTATTAAAAGGAGTGAGGCCAACCATGCTATACGGAGAAACACGTTGCATATCACGTGAGAAATGAACGAAAGGCGACGAGCCTAGATAAACATGACTTCTATAAGATAAGATTAAATCTTGAATACCATCTCAGCTAAGGTGAGGAAATCGAATAGACTGTTATCAACAGTTTCTTAAGCTTAGTCAAGATAAGTATAAAGAAGAATAAAAACATAGGATACGTAACTCTATAAATAAGGGTGATCTAGCTCATATTAGTGGATAATTGCAAAAAACATGTCTTAACTTGGATTTTCAGCTAGTAACCCTAGCACTCTAGTTGTTACCATCCCATTTATAATAAGAACTCTTCCCCTTCTTTTCCTCATAGACGTAGGCTAACCTGGCGATCGAACCACGTATATAGTCTCCTAATTTTTCTTCTACATTCATAATATTCTTAGGGCAATTATGCAAATCTAGAATTAACTGTAGAAGATCCCTTATAATTTGGCACTATCTGTGGAAAACTCAAAGCTCTCACCAGTGTAAAGCCAGATAATCCCAAAATTCATAATGACTGCAAACCAGTTTTACCCCACTCATGCAAGGAGTTGAGTTCAGCCTGAAATACACATCGTAAAGAGGGAATACACTCTTATATGTTTACCATCCCTCAAGAAACATTCAAAGTCTAGAGGATGCTCGCCTAGAAGATTCGGGCCGAGTCAGTGATATCGTACACCGTCAAATGATCGACCAAAATGAAGGGCCATTCATCTGACCAATATCTATGAAGAAATGTTGAATAATGATTCGGAGGTCTCCCATCAAAGGAGGATGCTGACCTATCAATTAGAGGAGCATACATCAGATTTTCATACTCAGTACCATCACGAAAGGAAACCCCATCCCCAAAGAATCAACCCGATAGGGCTTCTCATTTAAGAAGCCCTCATGCGGTGCATCACCTCTGACAACGTGATCTCTCTCTAGGGAGAAATTCCATCAACAGAAGGCACCACCTACCCCATCCCATGGAGTTAGCCAAAAGTAGTAAGCCAACTCATCCAGAGGTACAACCAAACCAGGGAAAAAGAGAAGAACTAAGAGGACTTGTCCTAAGGGAGTTGGAAGGGAGGATAAACCCAAACCTTGGTAGGACCCACGAAGACCTGGATAGAGAAGCTCTCGAGAATGATTTAACATCACCATTTATTAAACTGATAGAGTATTTTAATCCCCCCAAAAGTTCTCCATGCAAAGGATTGCAACGTACAATGGAAAGACGGATCCTTCCCATCATATCAGGCATTACTGACAGACCACGTCTCTTTTAAGCCGTCATGATGCTTTAATGCGTCAGCTTGAAATCGTTTGAGAAGCTGCTCCCTAGATCAATCTCCTCCTTTAAGGAGCTGGACAAGCAGTTCACGAACCGATTAATCAGAAGCAGTAGAGTTATCGAGGAAGTCAATTAATATATCTCTTTCAAAAATAAGAAATGTTAATCTATTAAGACATAAGATCAACAGTAATTGGAGTTTTATAACAAAATTGACAATTGTAACGATCAACTACTGATTTCTTATTTCAAGTTTGATTTGGACCGATCAAATGACCTCTACCATTCATTAACTAAAAAGCCTACCTTTTTAATAGATGACCTTATGACCTAAATTTAAAAAATACACCAAGGTAGAGGATGTGCTCATTTGTGCAGTTTTCGCAGTCGATCGGAAGGAGAATGATACCGAAAAGGCCCTGAAAGGGGGGAATAAACATTCTTCAATCAAGAGGGAGAGGATAGATCTGGATACCAATCGTACCATTACATTTATCGACGACTATCTAGTCGGTGTGAATCTGCTTTATAAGGATGACTTGGTGCTCACCCAACGAGTTACGAACTTTGACATGACAAGAATGCTGATAGATCAAGGAGACCCTTCCCAAATCATGTACCTAACAGCGGTTTACAAACTTGGCTACCGTATTAAGGACCTGGGTACCGACACCATCCCATTAATCAACTTCAATAAAGATGTAGAGGCCCCCATACAAAAATTAAGTTTCTAGTAAAGATCAACCCAGTTAATAAGGAAGTATTATTCCATATGATCCAATCACTTTCGCCCTATAATTCCATATTGGACAGAGGATGGATACACGATATGATTATTTTTACCTCACTTCATCAAAATATTAAATTTGTGACCGACCAGGGAGTCGTAGGGATCAGAATAAATCAAGCAGCGATATGAAGCTGTTTTGTTTCATCTATCAAGACAAAGCGATTTAGGTCTAAGAGTAGTCAAGATGAGGATAACTCAGAGGGCGATCACCCCAAGTTGTAATAAAGTTGTGTTCGAACACGTCTTGAAGAAATTTGGTTGGCTTTTACCAAACTCTAATTAGAAGAATTAATCTCTATTCCTTTGGATCCATTACAACCAGAAAAAACCTTCCTCATCAGATCGAAGCTGCCCAGGGATGAAGAAGAACATCTTTATCACTTTCCAAGTGCCAAAGAAAATGTTTTTTCTTAGCATCCGTGTGATCTCTCGGGAATAGATTCAGGGACCGCTTGCCATTGATTGCACATGGAACCAAGCATTAAGACGATTAAATGGAAAACCTAGGAAGTCATCCCCAGAGAAGGTAAGGGTTATGCCAGTTGAAGTTCACCACCTACTCGTGGCTGGCTCCATTAGAGAAGTCCAATACCTATATTGGATCTCCAATACCATTATTGTTATGAAAAAGAGTGAAAAATGGAGGGTTTGTATAGACTTCACAGATCTCAACAAATAATTCCCCAAGGACAGTTTCTCGGTTCCCCAGGTAGATTATCTCGTGGATTCCATAGCAAGGAATCAACGCTTGAGTTTCATGGATGCCTACTCGGACTACCATAAAATACACATGCTCGACTCAGACCAGGAAAAGACCTCATTCCTCACAACCTTGGAGCTTAACTTCTATAACGTAATGCCCTTTGGCTTGAAGAAAATGGGGGAAACTTATTAGAATCAAGTTACCAAGATGTTCAAAAAATTGATTGGCTCCACCATGGAGTTGTATATTGATGATATGTTCATTCAGGGCAAACATTTGGCTCACCATCTAAGAGACCTGACATAGAATTTCAACATTATCAGGGAGTACAGAATAAAGATCAATGCTTCCAAGTGTATATTCAGTGTCAGATCTGGTAAGTTTTTGGGATACCTAGTTACTCCGAGGGGCATCGAAGTGAATCCAAATCAGATAAAATCTTTCTAGGACTTCAGAAAGCCTACCACCACCAGACACACTCCAGTCATTATTAGGATGTTAGTAGCCCTCAATCGCTTCATTTCAAGATCTTCTGACAAATATCAACCCTTTTTCCAAGCCTTGAAGAAATTAAGCCCCATAATCTGGATAGAAGAATGTGATCAAGCTCTAGAATGGATTCAACAGTACTTAGGAGAACATCCCTTGGTTTTAACTCTAAATAAGGAGAGTAATTATACCTCTAATTGGCTATCTCAAGTCAAGCAACCAGTGTGGCGTTGATCTGCCTACAAGATAGAGGGAAGAGATCGGTCTACTACGTAAGCCACACTCTTCTTGAAGAGAAAAATAGGTATATGCCCATAGAAAATATGGTTTTATCACTGGTGACTGTTACAAGTAAGTTAAGGCACTACTTTGATGCTCATATTATAGTCATCTTGATAACTTACCCCTTGAAGGACGCTCTCAGAAAGGCCAATCTCTCTTGTAGAATAACCAAGTGGTACCTTGAATTATCCTTATTCGATATCAAGTATGATCCCAAAATAGCGATCAAAGGTCAATTCTTGGTAGACTTCTTGGTAGAGTTTTTAACGGCGGCAAGAGAGGAACAATCGCAACCCATTCTGGAGTCACTGGTAGTCGTTAAGGATAAGCAGTACTGGAAATTTTTCATTAATTGCTCATCAAATGGGAGAGACGAAGGAGTTGGGATAGTGTTTTTCACATCACAAGGAGGAATTATTTAGCAAGCCATCAGGATGGGATCAAAGGATCAAATAACAAGATAGAATAAAAAGCTATAGTGAACGGCCTACGTAGGGCAATCAATTTGGGTTCTCGCCACATCGTTGTATTTTATGACTTTAGACTCATCATAAACTAGATCAATGGGGAATATGAAGTAAGGGATCCCAAGATGATAACCTACAGAGATAAGCCAGGGGACTCTTTCAATAATTAAAGTCTACCTCAGTTGAGCAACTTCCAAGGAATGATAATAGCTATGCAGATGTCCTAGCTACTCTGGCCTCTACCATAAATATCGATATGAAAAGAACAATGGAGGTGGATTACATGAATCAACCAAAGATTGAAGATACGAAGATAGATATGAGCATTATATAAATATAGATAGCCCCATCATTGATGGATTCCAGTATCTCCTATTTAAAATTCGGTGAGCTAACTCCAGAAGATAAGGTAGTGAACAAGTTAAAGATCATATTAGTGATATTTTGCCTGAACTCAAATAAGAAGCTCTACCAAAGATCATTCACTGACCTATTGCTGAAATGTGTTCACCCAGAAAAAGTAAAAGGGATTTTGAGAGAGATGCATGAGGGTAACTGTAGAGTGGACACGGGTGGAAGATCGTTCTCCTACAAAGCAATCTCTCAAGGGTACTGGTGGCTATTTATGTAAAAGGATTCCAAAGATTTTTCTAGAAAGTTCCTAAAGTGCCAAATATTCTTACCAATAATCAAACATCCCGTAAGAGATCCGAACCCCCTCACAAGTTCGTGGTCATTCGCTCAATGGGGATTGGATATTGTAGGGTCACTACTAGTTGCACCTAGAAATCGAAGGTACTTGATAACGGTGACTAAATACTTCATTAAATGGGTTGAGGATGAACCTTTCACCCATATCAGAGTGCCAGACACTAGGATATTCATTTGGAGGAATCTCATCACCAGGTTTGGCATGCCAAGAGCACTTGTAACAAACAATGAAACTCGATTTGATAAAGATTCCTTTCAGGACTTATGTCCCGAATATGGAGTTAGGATCCACTATACATCCTTGGTCTTCCCCTAATACAATAGAGAGGTAGAGATAACCAATTAAACTCTTCTATCATGCATCAAGTAGAGGATTGGAAATGCTAAGGGATGATGGGTATATAAGTTTCCACCTCTTCTGTGGGCAAACAAGACGACCCCCGAAAAATTGGCCTAAGAAACTCTATACTCCGTTACCTACATCATAGAGGTAATAATTCTACTAGAGATGGAACTATCAATGCTTAGATCATAGATCTTTGAAGATGACCAAATAGCTCATGAGTTAGACCTATTCGAAGAAATAAGGCAGAAGGTCTGATTTGGCTGCCTACCAATAAGAGCTAGAAAAGTAGCATAACAATAAAGTCAAGATCAGATAATTTCAAGTTAGCAACCTAGTTCTCCAAAAGTTACTTCCCATCGTAAAGAAGTCATCATATGAAAACCTGGCACTGAACTGGTAGGGACATTACCTCATAGCTTCAAAAGGTGGTGGGGTGGGGGTGGGGGGTTATACCACTTAGAAGAGATATATGTGAGGGTAGTCCTATGGTCATGGAATGCTATGAACCTTAGAAAATTTATCTCTAGATAACAAGGCAAAAAAATTGCTTTTTATTATTTTGCTATTAAATGCACAATAAAACGATGTACAGTTAGTTATCAAGAATTGTGTAAAGTACCCTACAATTTATTGTATCATAAAACCCACTTGCATAAGTGGTGTGATCTGAAAAGGATCGGTGAAAACCCATTGTTGGAGTGGTATTATCTAAAGTAGTTTGGCCTAGATAGGAACAAAACCCACTTGCACAAGTGGTACGATCTAGGAAAAATTGGTGAAAACCCACTCTTAGAGTGGTATAATCTAAAGTAGATTGGACTAGAGAAGCACGAAACCCACTTGCACAAGTGGTACCATCTGGGAAATATCGGTAAAAACCCACTTGCACAAATGGTACCATCTGGGAAATATCGGTAAAAACCCACTCCTAGAGTGGCATAATCTAAAGTATATTGACCTAGAAAGGCACGAAACCCACTTACATAAGTTGTACGATCTAGGAAAGATCGGAGAAAACCCACTCTTGGAGTGGTATGATCTAAAGTAGATCAGCCTAGAGAGGCACCAAACGCACTTGCACAAGTGGTACGATCGGGAAAAAATTGGTGAAAACCCACTCTTAGGGTGGTATGATCTAACATAAATCGGCCTAGAGAGGCACAAAACCCACTCGCACTAGTGATACAATTTGGAAAAGATCGGTGAAAACCCACTCTTAGGGTGGTATGATCTAAAGTATATCGACCTAGAGAGGCACAAAACCCACTTGCACAAGTGGTACGATCTGAAAAGTAAAGGTGAAAACCCACTCTTGGAGTGGTATGATTTAATGTAGATCGGCTAGAGAGGCACAAAACCCACTTTCACAAGTGGTATGATCTGGGAAAGATTGGTGAAAATCCACTCCTGGGGTGGCATAATCTAAAGTAGATCGGCCAAAGAGAAGCACAAACTCACTTGTACAAGTGGTACAATATGAGTCAAATTAATAAAAAACCGCTCACGGAGTGGTATGATTTAAACTAATCTGACCTAGATAAGGCACAAAACTTATTTGCGAACGAAATATAAGATCGGTCGAAAAATTGTATAAATAATTAAAGCAATAGTCGATTGCTCTATTAGCTTATGACTTTGGGAGTAGTGCAAATAATGAAAAAGAAAGCAAACAAGTAACATTTGACAATGACATAACAACATAGGAAGGCAATGAAAGAGGAAAAATATAAACTTCTTCATTAAATAGAAAAATGGCCCAGGGACTACAAAAAAGACCATTGAGGGTCAAAAAGAAAAAAAATACATCAAATAAAACCCTCAAGATTAGATGGCCGCCGTATCTGCCGACTTAGGGATAACTTCATTAATAACAGGGAAATCAGTGGAGGTGGGGGCTGACGCATCTTTGGGGAGGTCTACTAAAGGATACGCTATGGGGGGATGTTCAACACAGTTAGGGTGGCCTTTACCGAAGTTACCCCTATGCAAACCTGCTACCCAACCTTTATTGTAGGCAATGGATTCATAGTCATACAAGTGGGCAGTGATCTCCTAGGCTGCTGACTCACAGCCGTTGTCATATCACTTCTACAAAGCGGCCTCCCAGGTTTTCTCTATCTGATTCTTCATCCTTTGAATGGCGAGCTTCTCCAAGATGGTGTGTTGATGATAAGTCTTCAGTTTGGATAGCTTGGTATCAACGCGGTTGAACTCATTCTGATCTCGTTCAACCTCTTCCACTGCCTTCGTCTTGGCGGTGACCTCAACCTTGATTTTATTACACAAACTTTCAATCTCCCTACACTGGTTCCCAATTTGGGTCTTGAAGGCGACATTTTCCTTAGAAGATTAATCCTATGACTTCCAGTAGATGGAAGCTTGGCCGACAACCTCTTATTGAACATGCAAGCTATACACCAAAAAATGATTAAGAGTTAGAGACTTTTGATAAAAAAAATTAACAAATTAAAAAGGTGCAAAGACCCTCCATATTGAGCTTTTCAAGGGTAAAACCCCTCAAATCCGTCATGTCAGATGGTAGCATGGCAACCTGGGAGACAAAAAAGGCCACCTCAAGGTCTCTGTGAACCGAATCTCCCCCAATCATTATCTCCTTCCCCTTGCATAAGGAGATTTTCCACTATTGAATTTAGCTCGCTTGAGGGGGTGGGATCTTTGAATGCATCCCTTGACTATGCTCAGGATCGTTGATGATCATTGTTCGGTTGGACCAAGGGGTTGGTGATTTAAAACCACCGATCGGTGACTTATCGGTCCACTTTTTCTTGGAAAGTTCCTCCACACCTTGTTAACACTCCAACTCTCCGGATTCTTTCACCCCTAGAGTAACCAACTTCCTCTTCCTCTACTCATCGGTAGAGGGAACTTAGCGGGCTTGCGTGTTGGTGGATGATTATTTATTCAGTTTGTCTCTGGCAGCTTCCACGTGAATCAGTTTCCTTAACCAAGTTCTCATTTCTTCGAGGTTGGATGGGATTGGGGATAATGAGAAGTCTTGGAAGGCAAAATATTCTTCGAACTTTACCTCTTCCTAGTGATTACCAAATACTATGGCATCGTAGGAAAAGAGTGGATCGAATTCGTCCAAGAATAAGTCAAGGGTTTCCTTTTCCACTTTTCCCTTTCCTTCCTCTTTCTCCTAGTCATCCTAATTTTCCTCTCCTTCTTCCCCCTGATCGAATTGAAAATTTGTTGAGATCATGTATGGGGCAACTGGAGTGGGGTTGTCTCTGCCTATGGTATGCTCGAAAGTTTGAACATTCGGGATGGCTGTGAAATTGGTGAGATTTGTAAGTGAGATCGTAGTTAAGCAATATGTGAGCCGCTCTTCAATGAGGATGAACTCCAGTGAGGATCGGTCTCTTCTAAACTTTATATAGGTATCAAAGGTTGACTTAGTACTCGGACAATTTTGTGTTCAAAAAGTGATCTATAAAAAAATTGAATGGATTACTATTAATCAAAACATAAAGCTAAAACTATAATGTTTATGGGCAACGTACCAGGATCCCCCTTGTAGCAGGAACCATAAGTCCAACCTTCACCATAAATTTCCTTAAATACCATAAAGATAATTTTTATATGTATTCTTTTGAGATATAGTCAAGTGGGTGACAATACTACAGGTTTTAACCCATCTTAGAAGTGGTATAATCTTATACTTAGGGAAAACCTCAAATCATACTAGAACCTAATATCCTCAAGATCTAGGTTAGTCCTACACATTTGGTTTATTACAATTATCCCCGTCATAATTCGATCGAAACTATCGTTTTCATGGGCAAAGAGCATTGGCGAAGGGGAAAGTGAACTTCCCCCTCTAATATGGCTACAGTCAGAAAGGAAACTTCCCCTAGGGGAAGATCAATAGTATCTTATTCCTCTGGGGAAACCCTCATTTTCATGATATAAAAAATCCCATATTGACTATGGAACTTTTGAAAGTCATCAACAGTTGAGATCTCGTATATTATGATACGCCTAGACATGGTGGAAGAAATGAAAAAGATGAAGAAGAACAGAAATAAAAAAACGTGGAAAGCTAGAGAGAGGGAAAAATAGAAATACCTTAGAAATTGACAAAAGTTCTAAGGTATAAGACTTGGGAGTCCTTATACCTTATGATTACCCAATATTCTCAACTGCCATTACAATGCTTGGGGAGATGTACTATGTCTCCATGCTACATCATTTCTATGAATAATGACGCTAAACATATAATCCAAGAGTTGGAATACATGCAGGTTAACTGTGCGAGTAATGATTTCCCCGTACGTCCCCATAAACAACAACACACAAAACACAATGTTGGGTTAAATAAATAGTGGCAAGTAAATAGGTAGAGGTTTTTGTCTGAGTAGTGTGAATGACTAATCATGCATACGAAACCATATACCGTACTGCCGATCAGACTATTTGATCAATCATCCCCACTTTCGAGGAAAATGAAGGGAATGCGGCTAATTGTGCCATATGATCGAACAAGTGGCACATCACGTGAGAAATTCACAAAAGGTGATCGTCTTAGGTAAACATAAATTCTGAAAGATAAGATCAAATATTCAAATCATTTGCGCTACGGTGAGCTAAACGAACAACCTTTTATCAACAAGTCTCTTAAGCCTAGTCCAAATAAGTATGAAGAAACATAAAAATGTAGGACACTTAAGTCTATAAATAGGTGCAATCTAGCTCATATTAGTGGATAATTGAAAACATCACGTATTAACTTGGACTTTTAGCTAGAAACCCTATCACTCCAGTTGTTACCATCCCCTTTATAATAAAAACTCTTTCCTTTCTTTCCCCCATGGATGAAGTCCAACTTGACGGACGAACTAGATACATAGTCTCTTGATTTTTTTTGCATTCATAATATTCTTAGGGAAATTATGCAAATCTAACATTCATTGTGGGAAGATCCCCTACAATTATTAATTAAGAATCACCATGTGCATGTATTTGCTCGGCATCGAGATATAAAACTAGGATATTACCTAATATGAGTGATTCATACTCTTCCTTATTATTGGAGGCCTCAAATTGGAATCTAACTGAATATTCTATGTCAATGTCATCTGGAATGGTGATTATCAGACCTGCCTCATTACTAAAGGCACATGATGAGCCATTTACGTGCATCCTTCTACCAGGGTCCCATAGTTAAATAATTTTTTTTCTCTAGATTGTGAGCAACTTTCTCTTATTTAACTGACAATTATGGCATGTTGGTGAGATGATCGTCAAGATTGATAGTTAGGCTATCTCCTATAGGAGACTACTCGTCTAGTTAAAGTGGTGATCTCTCTTTTGAAGAAGTCTGCTATTTGGTGAAAATGAGATCCCTTTCACAAAATTCTTCTTTTTTGTTTTCCTTGATAAAATCTCTTCCTTCGAAGTTTGCCCGATGGGTTTTTCATCATATGTGAACTCAATAATGAAATTATTCATGGCTTGGACTTTTATGACTGTTCTTGGTTCCTATTTTATGTCATACTCTCCCAATTTTATGGCGTAAGCCATTCGTCTTCCTAATTTTTCAGGTTTATGAATGACTCATTATTATGATAGGTCTATATAGACTATAATGGTATGAGTCTGTAAATAAAGTTTTAATCTTTGAAAAGCCTCAATTAGAGCTAAATCTAGTTTCTCCAGCCCTGGATATCGGATCTTCACTCCTCGTTATGCTTTGCTTGTGTAGTAAATGGTTTTTTGTACCCCATTTTCGAGTCGAGCTGACTATAGACTTATATACAAATAGGAATAGGTAGAGTTTTTCTCCGATAATAAGTCTTGAGAGCAGGGGCGTGGATTCCAGATATTTTTTTAATTCTAAGAAAGAGAACTCACATTCTTCATTTCATTAAACTGACCTTCGTAGTCTCTTAAATAAAAGTAGGAATTTATCTATAGCTCGTGAAATGAATTGCTTTAGCGTTGCTACTGTGCCTGTTAACTTCTATACGTCTTTCTTATTTGTTGGAGACTGTATGTTGATCAATGCTTAGATCTTGCCTGGACTTGCTTCAATACGTCTTTTGTTTACTACGAAACCATGGAACATTCCTTCCCACACTCCGAATACAAATTTTGATGGGTTGAGCTTTATTTTGTGTTTTTCCAGCTGGTCGAATATCTAATCCAAATCTCTTATATGGTCGACATCTATCTTACTCTTGGTGAACATGTCATCGACGTATACCTTCATGTTCCTGTCGATATGTCCTTTAAACACTTTGTTCACCAACCTTTGGTATGTTTCCCCAGCGTTATTGAGCCCCAAAGGCATAACGTTGTAACAAAATGTACATCAGTTTATTATAATCAAATTCCTTTCGTTATCTTTTGGTTTCATCTTGATTTAATTATGGCCTATGTATTCATCCATAAAACTCAGCAGTTCATGTTCGACAGTAGCATCGACTCATTGATCGATCCTTGATAGAGGATAATGGTCCTTTGGGTAGGCTTTTCTACGCCATATGTTATTATTCTTTCCGACCATCATTACATTAGATAAACACTTTAGGAACCTGATGTCCTTAATGAAGCTTGCTTTCTATAGTTTCTCCACTTCTTCTTGTATAACCATGTTCTTTTCCTGGATGAAGACAAGATGCTTTTGTTTGATCAACTCAGCATCCTTGATGATGTTATCTTCGTCACGCATAAACTCTAGATCAATTTCTGGCGTATCTTAATGACTCCAAGCAAAGACCTTCTTTCGTATCCTGAAAAAACCCACCAACTACTTTCTGAGGGTAGGGTTCATTGATGAGCCAATCTGTGTTGTTTTCTTCGAGTGTTCATTATCTTGGATAATTGATTCTACCGCTTCCACAACTTTCCATTTGACTAATTATGACTCTTCATGTCGACCCAACATTTCTATCTGGTAGGTAATGGTTAGTTTCTTGTGTTCTTCCTAGTCATCAGAAGTGTAGTAGCACTCTTTGACTTCAATTTGATTCCCTTTAACCACATCGACCTCATAATGAGTGTGGAACTTTAAACATTAATTTAGTAGAAGGCAACGCTTCAAATTTTTTAATCCAACCCTACTGAGGATAATATTATATGTCGAGTTGACATTTTTATCTATGATGAAGAAATGAATCTTCTTAGTTCGACAGGTCAGTAGGTACCAATCATAACTTCTAGACTAATTGTTCCCATAGGATACTATTTTTCTACTGAGAAACCAATGAGGGGTCTATGGTAAGCTTGAAGTTTCCTATCTTATAGTCCTAAACCTCTAAAGCAGTTGTAAAATAAGAAATTGAGTGAACCACCATTGTCAACCAAAACTCTTGACACCTTTCCTTTATGGACTATCATCGTGACCACCAGAGGATCATCATGAGGATAAATCACCCCTAAAAGATCATCTTTGGACAATCCCACCACCAAAAGATCTTTATTTACTTTCCTCGAGCATGTGTCTACATCACTAGATAAGTTAATTTTCCTAATATAAGCATAGTCTTTGGCATCGTTAGGGTGGGATTGTATCTCTCCTATTTCATCTCCTCTGCCTTCGTTACATCCTGCAATAAAACGGCATCCAAAATAGATCATTTTCACCTTTCGTACAGGCTCCCTGTGTCTCTTTGACAGGTCTGGGTAATCTTCAGAATCATCATCCCTGACTCTTTTCTTATCGCTCTTATTTTACAGGGGATTCCAACCGTCTATTAGGCATCTGTTTGTCCACATAGTCTGTTCGGACTCCTCTATCCATGAACTTTAAGAGTTTTCCTCTTCATATAAGGTTTTTTTATCTCATTCTTTATGGATATTCATTTATCACTGTTATGGTCATGATCTTTATAGAGCTCACAATATTTTCTCTTATCTTTTTAATTTGGAGGAAATTTCAGCTTCCTAGGCCATTTTAGGTCCCTGCTCCCATGGATGTCTTCCAACATATAATTGTTGATACAAAAATTAGTCAGCTGACGTGGACCAATTATATGGAGACACGCATCATCCAACATGGCACAATTTTAAGTACCGAGTTACTCAATATAATGAGCTACTCAGAGTACCGAGCTACTCAACGTACTGAGCAACTTATTGAGAAGACCAAATGATCAGACATATTCAATGTTTATTGTATTACAGTCATTCCTCACCATGTACAGATGTATATGCCTATTCGATAAAGACACACTATCCATTCACATTGACAGCCCAAGGGTTATATATAATTTGTAATACCCTCATGGCGGGGTAAGTGAAATAAGCAAACATAATTGCGATCAAGGCAAGGCACCCAGTAATACAAAATAGTGGATGTAGGCCATTTCCTTAAGGATGAACAACTTTAAAAATATCGTGTATTATTTCTTTACTCATATTTATCTGTGATTAACTAATTAGAACAAATCTAGTTTTTTACATCAGCACATTGGTGTCGTCTGTGGGAAACGACTATACATAGCATTTTTTTTAGCACAAAACTCATCATAAATGCTTGATATCCCAGAATCTAGCAATAGGAATAATGAAGGGAATCCTCCTAACCCTTCTGCCTTTCCAAATGCAAATGATTTTACAGGAATCTTGGCAAGCTTATCCAGGGGACAAATGGATATGCAGGAAAATATGCAATAGTTCATTCAGACTGTTCAAAATGGAGCATCTTCCCAGAGAGGCCAACGAAGCGTCCAAAGAAGCATGCATCCACCATCTTCAAGACAGTCATGATCTATGTTATGATCCAGACATATTAAATTACATTATTCTGGGAATTCAAGTGTTCCATCCTATCACCCCGATTCGACTTCTCCTATAAGAATTTTGGATTCTTAGGAACACATCACTGTAACACCAGAGAGACCAAGTGCTCTGAAAAAGTTGAGCATAACCTCTCCCTTCGACCGTTTGGGCCCCAGGAGGAACAAAAATCCTCCTCAGATTGCATCGAGGCATTCTTAATGACCAAATGACTTAAGGGAAGGCTCAGCCCAATCACATCCAAACCCAAGACCTGTAGCTCGCAAAGAAATATCCGAAGAGGAGAATTCTGTGCGATCAGTTGCTCGAGCAAACAAAAATAAATCATGGGTGGAAATGATGCATGGAAAGGATCTATTGAGAGGTTAGAAGACGGATTAGGAGAGATGGCCAAGGCCAAGAGCCCTCTCTAACGAACCTTTATTAAGGGATCTCCATTTGTACACGCGATTGTGGATTTTCCCACACTAGCAAAGATCAAGGCTCTTGTGGTCATACCAAAGTATGATGGAAAAAACGATATTGTTCTTCACATAGAGAAGTGCCAAACTTCATCAGATATTTACATAGTCCCAGATGAAATGAGGTGCAGGGCGTTCTCAGGAACCATTACCGAATCTGGTAAGATATGGTACAACAGCCTTCCTCGGGGGTAGATTATAACCTTCCATCAACTGGTAGAGCTCTTTATAGGAAATTTCTGTTTTGGTGCAAAGCCAGTTAAAAGGGTAGCACATTTGGTGAGTGTTAGGCAAAAAGCAAGTGAAAGTAAAAGAGATTACATCACTCATTTCAACAACGAGAAATTGGAGGTCATGGACTATGAGGAGAAGACAACTATCACAGCTCTCGTGAGTGGTATTTTGTCAGGCAAGCTATATTACACCTTGGCCAAGGATCCCCCCAAATCCATGTCTGAATTGATGGAAAAAGAAGCCAAAATTATAAATACCGAGGAGGCTATAACTGAGAAAAAGAATGCTAAAGCAAAGGTGGAGGATAAAGATGAAGGCAAGTCAGAGACGAAAGATCACGAGAATAACGGTGGGAGAAAACACTCGAAAGGCAAAGAAACATTGGATCACTTAAGGAAGTATACAAATTATACTCCCTTAAAGGTAGATATAGACCACGTTTTGGAGGAAATTAATAATAATGAGGAACTAAATTGGACAGAGAAACTAAAGACAACCCCTGGGAAGAGGGATAAATCCAGGTATTTCGAGTTCCACAAAGATTATGGTCACATAACCAAGCAGTGTATAGCTCTCCAAAATGAGATAGAGACACTCATTAGACGAGGAAACCTGAACAAGTTTGTTGATCGTCAAAGCGGGGGAAGGACCAACAACAGAGCTCGGCAGAGGTCCAAATCTCCTTATCGACCAAGGGAAGATAAGAAAAGGGACTATGAAGATGACCCTAAAGATGATCCCGATCTCCCAAAAAGGTCGAGACAACCTGAGCATGAGGTATTTTCAATTCTTTTTGGTTCATTTGATTGTAACATGATTATAGGTGGAGTCGTAGGAGGGGGTAATCATATCGCTGAAAGGAAAGCTTACCTCAATGAGGCTCAAGCTTGTTCCTATATACAACGAATAAATCTGGCAGAAGAAGATCGCCCAAGGAAGGTCAACAAAGATAAACTGGTCATTGACTTTTCTAAAAATGATTTGGAAGGAGTTTTGTATCCTCGTGATGATCCTCTAGTGATCAAAATGAGAATGAAGGATGTAATCATTTCAAGAGTGTTGGTGGATAATGGTAGCTCGGTAAATATCATGTTTTACCCTTATTTTGATAGTTTGAACTTGAAATTTGGTCAGTTGGAGCCGTATCATAGGCCCCTCATTTGATTTTCTGGAGAGAAAGTTTTTCCACTTGGAACGATCAAGTTAGACATGTTTATTGGTACCTGTACAGCTAGCAGAACAGAGAAGGTGTGTTTCTTTTTTATGGACAAGAATATCCAGTCAGCTTACAATATAATCATGGAAAGAGTAGGCCTAAAAATGTTTAAAGCGGTTCAATCCACTGTACATCAGTTTTTAAAGTTCCAGACTAACTTTGGAGTTGGAATTGTGAAGGGAGATAAAAAAAAAGTAGCTCGGGAATGCTACTACTCATCTACTGAGCAAGATAAATTGGAGGATGCTAGGAAGAAGATAACCACTTATCAAGTTGATGAATCTGATGAGTCTGAGATTAAAACCTTAGACCCAAGAGATGAAATGAAACTCGTTAAAGGCCAAGTCATGGAGACAACAGAAAGTATGATTCTGGATGAAGAGAAACCAGAAAGAACAACTCAGATTGGTGCTTCACTTGATCCAGTGCTGAAGCACGAGTTGGTAGCATTTTTAAAGCAAAGAAAACAGGTATTTGCGTGGAGTCACGAGGATATGCCGGGGATAGACCCAAATTTTTATGCCATGAGCTTAATGTTGACAAGGAGATCAAACAAGTAAAGCAAAGGCAAAGAGTCTTTAGTCTAAAGAAGAACCAGGCTATTCAAAAAGAAGTGGAAAAGTTATAAAAAGCTTCTTTTATCGAAGACGTGAAATATCCAGATTGGCTGGCTAATGTTGTGATGGTCAAAAAGAATAATAATAAGTGGAGAATGTGCGTGGACTTCATAGATCTGAATAAATCTTGCTCGAAAGATCATTTTCCTCTACCGAGAATCGATCAGCTAGTGGATGCAACCTCAGGGCATGAGTTGCTAAGCTTCATGGAATCGTATTATGGATATAATCAAATTAAAATGAAGCCATAAGACAGGTAAAGTACCGCTTTCATTACTCCCCGAGGAACATATTATTATGACTTTTGGTATTAAAAATACAGGTGCTACATATTAGAGGTTGGTTAATAAGGTATTTACAGAGCAGATTGGTAAAAATATGGAGGTATATATCGACGATATGTTGACTAAAAGCAAGAAAGATGCTAACCATATAACTGATATGATCCAAACATTTGATCAACTAGAAAAATACCAGATGAAACTGAACCTAACCAAGTGTATTTTTGGCATACAGGAAGGCATGTTCCTCGGATATTGTAAATTAAAGAGGTATTGAAGCAAACCCTAACAAGATAAAAGCCGTTCTGGAGTTACAATCTCTAACCACTAAGAAGGAAGTGCAGAGACTTACGGGGCGTGTTGCAGCTCTCAATTTATTTGTCTCCCGAGCAACGGATAGATGTCTTCTATTTTTCAAGGTACTCAGAAAGACCTTTGAGTGGAACTACGAATATGAGAAGGAATATTTAGAGTTGAAGAGATACTTGGGGGCACCTCCTTTGTTGTCCAGGCTAGTTGAAGGAGAAAAATTATACTTGTACTTAGCTATCTCAGAAAGTACAGTTAGTTCGGCATTGATAAGAATAGAAGATGGAGTGCAAAAACCTATTTATTATACTAGCAAGGCATTCAGAGGGGCAAAAATCAGGTATCCTAAAATGGCGAAGTTAGTGTTGGCATTGATTGAAGCAGGCAGGAGAATGAAACCGTATTTTTAAGTCGATGCAATAGTGGTATATACTGACATTCCACTCAGACAGACTTTACGTAAGCTAGAAAAGTTTGGAAGATTAATATATTAGGAAGTGAAGTTAGGGGAATATGACATTATCTATGAGCCAAGGTCCTCACTCAAAGAATAGGAAGTGGCGAATTTCATTGCTGAGTTTACTTACCCAGAGGTCTCTGATCAATAAGGGTCCAATGCCAAGCAACTCAAGGATGTTAGAGGATCAACAAAAAATACCCCCGATCAACTCCCAACAGCAGAATGGCCAGAAGGGATATCAATTGATCAACCAGAATCTTATGGTTAAGTACAATAGTTGAAACATAAGTATGAAGAAAGGAAGGATAAGATATTTCATCAAGGGATTCTGTCAGACCAAGGGTTTGATGATAATATTCCTATATGGAATTTATATGTTGATGGTTCTTCATGTGCAACAGGTTGCAGAGCTGGAATTATTCTCAACAGTTCAAATGGGATAGACATTGAATATGCTATGTGTTTCCAATTCCAAGCTTATAATAATGAAACTGAGTATGAAATCATGATCGTGGGCCTCAACTTTGACAAATCATTGAATGCAGAACAAGTTGTGGTGTTCAGTGATCCGCAATTAGTGGTTAATCAGATGCTAAGTCTTTATGCAGCAAAAGGGGAGTTCATGTCAAGATACTTAACCAAGGATTAAGAAATTATAGCAAATTTAGTAGATATTCAGTTGATTAGAATACCTAGGCTGGATAATACAGGGGCATATGCACTTGCTCAGTTAGCCTCAACTACTCAAGTTGAGCTACGAAGAACAATCCCCATTGAAGTACTTGAAAGCAGAAGTATTGATGAAGACCTAATGGTGAATTTTATTGTCTTGGATATGGGACCATCTTGGATGGATCCTATCAGGGCCTATATTGAATAAGGTATTTTACCAGCTGACCTACTTGCAGCCAAAAGTTTGAAGTATAAGGCTGCCAGATATGTTTTGAATAATGGAGTTCTGTACAGGAGAGGTTTGATAGTTGGTTTAGAGAGGTGTGTTCATCCCGCAAAAGTCAAGGACCTAATAGAAGAAATTCATGAAGGATCTTGTGGGTCTTATATAGCACGACGGACTCTACTACAGAGAATGAGTACGTAAGGATACTACTAGACAATAATGCGCGCTGATTGTACGGTTTATGCTAAAAAAATGTGATAAGTGTTAACAATTTTTTACTGTACGAAGAACTCCTCAAGCACTTCTAACACCAATCACTTCACCTTGGCCATTTTCTATGTGAGGAATTGACTTAGTTGGGCCTCTGCCAACTATAAGAGGACGATTCAAATATTTGGTGGTAGCTGTTGATTACTTCACAAAGTGGGTGGAAGCTGAACCTCTCATCGATATGGCCTATGAAAGGGCCTATCAATTCATTTGGAATAATATTATTTATAGATATGGTCTGCCCCATGCCTTTATCACTAATCAGGGTACCCAATTTGACAATGATGAGTTCACAATGTACTGTTTACAATCCAACATTCAAAAAGTCCATTCTGCTCCAGGTCATCCCCAAAGTAATGGGCAAACATAGGTGACGAATAGAACTCTACCAAATGGGTTGAAGAATAGATTAGATGATGATAAAGGAAAGTGGTTCAACGAGTTGCACTCAGTGTTATGGTCTTACGGAACAACTCCTCGAACAGCAACTGGGGAAACCCCTTACACGTTGGCTTTTGGGAGTGAAGCGGTGATACCAGATGAACTAGGATTACATACTCATAGGGTGCTCAACTTCAATTCTCCAGTAAGTGATTTGATGAGATGCTTGGACTTGGACATGCTCAAAGAAGTCAAAGAAGATGCAGTGATCCGAAATGCAGCCTATCAGCAAAGGACTATCATGTTATATAATAAAAGGATCAAGAAATGTGATTTAAATAAAGGAGATTACGTGCTCAAGAAGGTAATTCAAAAGCATAATAAGTTGGAGGCCAATTGGCATTGGCCTTATCATATCACAACCGTTGTTCGACTTGACACTTATAGAATATAAACTCTTGAAGGGGAAGAATTCAAAAATGCCTGCAATGCAGAGCACCTACGAAAACACTACCAGTAATGTAACAACCCATGTACTCAATTATTTTAGTATGAATGAAAACGATGATTTCTCCATTGGTTTGTTTTATTTTTTTCGGAGTACTAGTGCTACACATTACACTTAACAAACTTTGCAGCATGGAGGATTTAAAAACACGCATTTAAAATGCACAACAACCACCAACTAAAAGTTGGTCGGCATCAACATAAACACCAACAATATTGGAAAAAAAATCGAGCAAGGCAAACTCTGCTTGATTATGGGTGACCAAAAAGAGGCATATAAATTGGGCAAGAAGTTGGGTAAAATATTCACTACCTAGGAACCAAGGCAATTATTTTTTTAAATGATTGTTACAACTAAGAAGGAAAATGGGATAAACCTTCCATTTCTTAGGCACTTATGGGTGATAAGTCACTACAACTAGACAAACACATGGCGAAAAAGTTCCATTGATTAAGCAATAAAATCAACAAGGGAAAAATGTCACAAAAGTAGCCCATTATTGTTATAAGTGCAGTACTAATATTGTTGATCTCATGTTACGAACAAGGATTGATAGAATAAACATCATGCAATTATTTTATTTCTAAGGAAACAAAATTAAAAGGAGATGATTTTTCTTCAACAATGATTACTAGCAAAATATAAATGGTCTATTCTATTGGCTTCTTTCCTTCAAATTTTGACACAGGATCCATTCTAGCTGGAGGGTCATCTAAAGCATAAGAAGAATTGATAAAATTCAAGTCCTGAAGCATTCAGGTGTTGCTCAAACTTGGTCGTCTAGTAAATGAGCAGGTCGGGATATCTTAAATTCTTCCTAAAGACTATAATCACCAAGGTATTTGGAAATCAAACAATGAGGAATAGAGCTAACTGGAATCCAATTGACATCTAGCTGGAAAGGTGGTTTTGGAAGATCAAGTGGCCGAGGCTCATACTAATCCCACAGTTCCATTCCATGCACAAGTTTTATTACAGTTAAAGCATTCATCCATCCATGTTTGTACCCTTCATTGTTTGATTGCTTCAATCTGGCATCAAGATGATATAAAGCTTCATTTTATCCCTCCATCCAGAACTCTCTGGGCTGCTTATGAAATTGATAATTTAGTCATTCAACATGTTAATGTAATATTTTTAGCACATTTTCTTTATTCTGTAACAAAGAACTCAAATTGGATAATTGCTCTATAAGAGTTTGAATCTTCTGGGGAATCTCTTCCAAATCTTGATTCTTTGCCTTCAGTTGAGCAGCCTGATTTTCTAAGACTTGCTGAGTTTTAGTCTCTTAAATGCTACTCTAACCAACTCTTATTCTACCCCGGGAAGTGGATGCAGTTCTAACTCTTTTCAAAGTTTCCAACTCTTCCCTTAATGAAGCATTTTCAGTCTCCAAAAAGGAAATACCTTAATTATTAACTGGGATTATAGCTCCAGAGGAAGAAGAAGATTTTAGCTGTCTCAATTCTTCTCTCAAAACATTATTTTCCTCCTCCAGCAATTTGGCAATGTTTCTATGCTCCTCAATCTCAAGTTTCAGCACACTCTCTCTTTTATTATGGGCAGAAATAAACTTGTCATAATCCCGATTAGCACTCAACTGTTGGTACTTCCTCTCATAACCTTCATGAAGAAGAGTAGTGGCTTCCTTATGTTGAAGTTAAAGTTCTTCAATCATTCCTTAAAGATCTCCAATCATTTCATAGTAAGCTACGTTATTCACTACTGCACGATCAATTGCTTGTTCAGAGGCATTAGGACCAAGAATGTCAATTATTTGTGCTTCAGTAAAATCTGCACAACCAGTTTTGAAGTAGTCTGTACATTTCTTCATCAATTCTGTATTATGAGCTGACAATAGTTCCATCCTGGCAATAAACTAGCAAGGAAAAGTAAAAACAGATTAACAACAACACAAATATATTGAACAGAAGAAGAGAAATTCAGATAAGTGATAACTCAATTTTATTGATCAGGATAGATGAGAATACAACCATAGGTACAAAACAAAGGAAAAATAGAGGAAAGTAAAAAATTACTGAACAACTTTACACCTTCTCCTTATCCCCCAATACATTCTTAGTTGATTTTGAAGAAGGAGTTAGTTGTTAAAGTTTCTTAAAAGGCAGTTGATGTTGTTCAGAAGAATTTATTATCTGCTGGGCTTGCTCGAAAGATTGAGAGTTAGTGGCAGCAGGTATTTGTTACACCACCATCAAAAAATATTCATCAGATCCAGTTTCATCTTCGTCTTCCTCTCCAATAGTGGGAGGAGGTCCATGGACATATTTCTGAAATAATTCAGAGTCTTCAGCAACGTTCAACTCTTTCAACGCTGCAACCCATCCATCCCTGAAGAATTTTAAACTTGCTCAAATGGAGTATGCAAGCTTTGTTCCACCCTTTTTCCCACACCCTTTTTCCCAACCACAGCAGTTAGAGCAGAAACAGCAGTTAGAGCAGTTAGAAACTCAAGTTAATATTTGAAAATTGAAAGCATAAATGAAATATGAGGGTAAAATAATAACACTTACTGATGTAAGGTGTTGGTTAAACATTTTATCTGCAAATTAAAATTAAAATTTAAGAAAGCAAAAGTCAGTGAAACATTTTATCCAACAAAAAGAGATCTAGTTTAAAAATAAAGAACAACCTATCCCATTTCCATAAGGTAGACATCTGGGACTTTGGTACACTTCATTCCCAAGTAATGGGGGGTGTTGCCAATTTTTCATCACAACCCTATGTTCAAAATAATCCCTATTAGAATCAGGAAAATTGACCACTAAAGCTCTGTTAGAAAACCTGGTTTTTAAATAAAATGTGGTGTCTCTAGTGACCCATTTATAACAAAACATAATTTCAGGAATCCCAAGATGAGTTCCATGAATTTAATTCAGCTTATGTACGCCATTAACTACCCTCCATGTATTTGGAACTACTTTTCCAGGTACAATATCAAAATATTGGCAAAATTCCAAACACAGGGGATTAGGCGGGAAAGGAAAACCACATTCTGCTACAAAAATATAGCGAAACTAGTGTCCCTGAGCTAAAGAAAAAAAATCATAAGGACAAGCAGGTTCTTCCAAATCAACCCAAGAAGAAATCTCAAAATTGGCTCTAAACTTATCTAATGACTCGATAAGATAAACCATGATGGATAAACTAAAGAAAGAAGAAGGAAGGAAGAAATTCTTACAGAAGATTAAGGAATCAACTAAGGCAGATGATAGAAAGAATGTTCACAAGAAGAAAAATGAGAAAACAAAGACTTTGGAAACAGTATGGAAAAAGGTAGAAGATAATCAGATTTTATCTCCTTTATATATGTCACCTCAAAAAATTAGAAAAGTAATGATCACGAGAAATGACAGTTACGTTTTTTACGGCTAATCAAAGGAAAAAGACGCAAGTACCCAAGTGTTCGCTAAAAACTCAAAATATTTACAAATTTTCCATTTCGCGTTCAAAACTGTTACGCAAAGTGGAAAAATTTTACAAGTGTTGAAGGTCTGTAATTAATCAAGACATGAGAAATATGCCCAAGCAAATTTTTGGGTAAAATGTTCCACACTCTCACATCCAACCTCAACTCTGAAATATTGGGGGCTTCTGTTGATACAAAAATTAGTCAGCTGACATGGACCAGTTATATGGAGACACCCGTCAGCCAACATGGCACAAGTTCAAGTATCGAGTTACTCAATGCACAGAGTTACTCAGAGTATCGAGCTACTAAGCGTATCGAGAAACTTGTTGGGAAGACCAAACAACCAGACAGATTCAATGTTTATTGTATTATGGTCATTCCTCACCATGTACAGATGTATATGTCTATTCGATAAAGGCACATTATCCATTCACATTGACATCCCAATGGCTATAAATACTTTGTAATACCCTCATGGTATAAGAAAACATAATTGCGATCAAGGCAAGGCACCCAGTAATACAAAACAGTGGATGTAGGCCATTTCATTAAGACTGAACCACTTTAAAAATCTCTTGTCTTATTTCTTTACTCATATTTATCTGTGACTAATTAATTAGATCAAATCTAGTTTTTTACATCAACAATAATGAACACCAACGGTTAGAGGAGTGTATTCATTATATCATTTTGGCTTCTCCACCTTTTCATTATTTTACCCGTTCTTCTCTAAGATCTCATTGACACCGGTCTTGGAGTTGTTGGTCTCCTTAGAAGCCATAGCCTCCTAGATGTTCATATTTTTACTTCCTTTATCCATTAGTTTAGGCATAGGCTCGGTGGCTTCTTAGTCAATGCAATATATAAATTCTCGTCGTAGTCAATGACTTCCATCTTTTCACTATTAAATCGAGTGATGTGTTCATGAGTGGTCTCTCCAACTCTATAGCAAGCATTTAGAAGATGAGATATCCGTTTTGCTCGCTTGGCTCCAAAGAAGAAGTTACTAATGAAGAAATCAACCAACTATTTAAAGTTATAAATTTTCCATTATGGAAGATGTATGTACTAGATTTGTGCCGAACCAATGATCGTACTATAGAATTATTGATAAGGAATCTTGTCGAGAACTGAATAAATGTCGATGATAAATTGGTATTATTCCACACGTAGCACTCGATCCATTTTTCCATCATACATTGGAGTTATCATGGGGATTAAAACTTAACAGGTGTGGGGTAATTCACAATTGAAGGCGTGAAGGGTGACCCTTATAAAAAGCTCTTTTGTAAGGGATTTTTTGACTTGGCTATCTCCCCCAAACGATCCTCATTGTACTAATCCCTTCCATGGTTGGTAATCTGGATTAGCCTTCGCGGAGATAGTTTTAGTTAATCGTTCATTATTCTGCGATGAGCTCTCTTCCTAAGAAGTCTGCTCGATGAGCACTGGCCCTCGTATGCTAGTCCTTATTCTAACGGACCCTTATCAGTGATTTATGAATCCTTTAGGTTATCTGTGTTAACTCCCCTGCACTACTCGGGAGCTTAGATGATCAAATGTTGAGCCCCTTCCCAACCTCTCTAATATGCTCAGCCTATTCGCGGAGAATGATTGTCCGTCATAGTAATTAGTTATCTTGAGGGATGAGGTGGCTCCAAGGAGATATGATCCGTCCTCTTGTGATTTAGAATATCTAGATCTACTCCATTCGATTCATGATCCAACTTTCATCCTAGTAGGGTTTCGTAGCGTCCATTCATGATAGGCATGTTACCTATCTCTATAGGTCTAGGAGGTAACATATCTCCTCTCCTGTTAGAGATTTCTCTCCCAGATGGCGTAATAGGGTTTGCTTCGAGCCTGATTTGACTAGTCTGAAGCGTTTGAGTCAGTTATTTCACTATTTATTGCAGTACCTCTTGACATTTGTTTATGCTTATCAAGATTACTTGTAGATCACCCATATATTTAGGGATGGGGGAGGACTATTTTCATTTTCCTGATTAGTTTCTAAATTGTCCCCCATATCACACGAGAGATTTGATAGTCGTGTTGATCGAACTTAAACAGGGAACAATATATGACTTCTCTAATCGTTCTAACATATGGCGCCAATCTGTTATCGTCTAAAACTGGTATTGGGATGAAATTTAAGTCTTAGCTTGTAATTACCAATAATAAACTATAACAAATACAAAAGAAATAACTTTGAAGTTTGAGAGATGAGAGATAGAGGTAAACAAAAGGTTTAACGTGGTTCAATCCAATGAGTTACCTACATCTACAAGTGTAAAACTATATTCTATTTAGGAAAAATAAATGCTCTCAAGGATTATTTAGTGTTTAGGGTGTGTTATTTTCTTCTTGACCCAACTATACGATATGATGGGCTATTTATAGCGAGGGTAAGAAGAAGAAGGGGTGGAATGTCTTTATAAGTCAAGTAGTTGGAACTTTTTACATTATTGA
Organism: Sambucus nigra; assembly: GCA_949130495.1. Classification (NCBI taxonomy): domain Eukaryota; kingdom Viridiplantae; phylum Streptophyta; class Magnoliopsida; order Dipsacales; family Adoxaceae; genus Sambucus; species Sambucus nigra. The sequence goes on from OX422209.1 coordinate 525,984,713, forward strand.
TGACTACCAATGATGAGCTAACTAAAAATTTAACCCATATATATTTATATAAAGAGACTGTAGGTATTTTCATTTATATTTAATCCTTTACAGTCTGCCTTGCTGATGGTCGGCCCTCCTATTGGTGTTTGGCCACATTACTCAAAGATAATGATTTTCCGACGATGCCCAAATGAGTATTTAATAATGACAGTTGTCAAGATTTCATGAGTCCGTGTTATACTTCAGTTTTATTGTACAACTAAGAGCAATGATAGGGAGACTAGGTTTTGGATCTAATTTTGAGACACACTGATGAATTATCATCACATTAAGAGGTGGTTGTGAGTCACATGGATTTCACTAAAAACATTATCCAAAAAATTAGATCCAAAATTTCATTTTTTGATAAATAATCGGAGTATGTTAACCTAAGGGGGTGTAATTTCATATATAAGAGATATACAAACCATAAAGACAAAAGAAGGGAAAGGAAAATAAAAACCTACTCATCATCCCCCTTCCTCATGCACAACCACTAATTATACAATTAAATCCCCTGTCGAAAGTCCTCCAAAAAACTTGCCAACCACAGAATAGTAGAATTTGTTTATTCGTTAAACCACATATGTAAAGAATTCAAAAAATTGTAACTCAATCTAAGCACACTCAATCTCTTCTCCATGAAAACACCTATCATTCCTCTCTTTTCACATCGTCCATACAATATATAAAACCCGAGTCTCCCTAACATTTTACATTGGTTAATTTGGTTATATGAAGTCTACGTAAATGACCTTTTAATTATTGTTTTGTCTACTTCTATAGTGAGTAATGAGTTTGTCATGTGTACTTATAATTATTAAAAGGACTGAATATACATATGTACCAGAGAAATCCTTTTATTAGAAAATATAAAGTACTTTTTCACATAAAGAGTGTTTGTGTGCATATTTATTAGGTTAATGCAACCAATTGAGAATGCCACGTGTTCTCTTAATGGATGCGAATTGACATTTAGGACCATTAGATAGTGTGTTCTCATAGTGAGTGTGAGATTTTGACATGTTTTTATCAAAAAGAAAAATCACGTCTAAACGATTTTTTATGACAACCTATAATTTATCGTTAATTTGAAGTTTTTTACCCATTCTTTTTACAATGGTCTCTAACAAGGATGCCTTGTTTGAGAATAATATTATTTTTTTACAGAACCCCATTTTATAGTGTTATATTTGACATTTACCCAAATTAATAATCCCTAATGTATGTAACCCCCTAAATCGTAAGAGACTACTAACCTCGTCATCTTTCAACTATTTTTTTATTAGAGCTAACCCCCAATTAATATTTTGGACCAAACTATCCCTCAGTACATCTTTATTACCAAATCAAAACGCTAAATATCCAATTAACTTTAATTTTTTTCAAGAACCCAACTAAATTCATCTTTAATTAGATCATTGCCTCTCTCATCACAACTCTAATACTACTAGTTAATAATACATTCTCACGCATCTCGCACTAGTCCAAACAAATTTAGCACAAGACAACCCCAAACTCAAAGAGCCTGTTCCAACTCAGTAATGTCAAAAAATCACGCAAACCCACCAGATCAAGGTCAATACTTTCACCTTCCCTTATCCTCTTGATATGTTTCTGGACTAAAATGGGGATTGTGGGTTCGCCACCTGTTGGGTTAGGACCCACCAAGAAAGATGATAAGCACACGGGGAACCCTAGAGTTCCAGTCCACTAATTAGAAAATCGAAAGGATTCAACCGTCAATTTTAATAAAGGTATCCTGTGTGGACTATTGACAATAGTTGTGGTTATGGTGGTTTTTTTGTGTGATAAGATAGGTGATGTAGTTGTGATCAGAGAGATAATGGTATAATTACAAAATAATTGAGTTGGTTTCTTGGAATTAACTATAGTTTGTTGGATATCTGGGTTCTAATTTGGGGAAGAAGATGAAGTAGGGGTTATTTTAGTCAATAATTTTATTTGGAGGTTAACTCTAATAACGAAATAGATGAGGTATGGCGATGTTATTAGTCTGTTAGGATTTTTGGAGTAATATCTAAGAGATTAGTAAGTTGTGGGTTACGTCAAATGTAACATTATAAAGTGGAGGTTGTGTAAAAAAATTCAAAATTTTCAAAACCACTATTAAATTATGAATACTTCTCGAAACTCTGTTAAAAGTTATTTTTTTTATGTAGAAAAAAATGTAATTTGGAAAAAATAAGACATTTACTATATATTTTATGACCAAGTTCTCTAGTTATTTATCAACTTTGTGATTTTCTCTTTTACAATTGTTAGCATGCTTATCATGTCTATTCTTATATAGAGACTAATTAATAAAATGATGGGAGCTTGTCAATTTAGTCATTAAATATAAGATTTTTTTGTCTCTAGTTCATTACCATTGTCTACTTGGATACATCACTCTTCTAATGTAGACCTTAAATGTTAAGTTATACATAATGCCAATTTGTATACATCACAAGAATTAATGTGTAAATTATAAAATTCTACTTAAAATTACAAATATTCATGTATACATTCCAAAGTTTTATGTATATCTGATTAGGAAATGTATGTAGACATGAATCACACTGAAAAAACAGTTACATCTTATATAAAACTAAAAAAGAGAAAATTCTAATCGACACGAAATCTAAAAAATATGATAAAATATTCTAGCAATAGATAACGTAAATCTTTTTGTAAAATATGAAATGTACTTAAAATACAAACAATGTTGTAACATAAATGGGACATATAGAGGATTTGGTGGGGGAAAACTTTTTATTTCTAGGGTATAACAATATTTAAGGGGTATGAGTCCTATTTATAGTACAAAATAAGTTATCCCCAAAGACTATTTAATAATTGTGGAATATCACTGGACATCTACTAAATACATATTTTATAACACTCTCCCTTGGATGTACACTATGTCTACTATTAAATGATTGTTGTCTAATTAAAACCTAACGAAGGTAAACCCTGTGGGAAAAAATCAAAGTGAAGGAAAAAGAGTACAACTTTTATGATTATTGAAACGGTGTTGGGGGCGCATAGTGCTGCCTCATCAAAACCTTTAATGGAAAACTCAATGAAAGAAAACTTTATTAAAGGAAAAAGAGTACAACACGCATATCTCCAAAGTATCTCAATCTTAAATTCTCCCCCTGATAAGATGCTCCTCTTGATTGGATACTCCCCTTGACTACGTCAATCCTCTAGTAATTTAGTCGATGCATTATTATCTCATACATAACCTTCTGAAATTTTTACTTGGCTTGGTGAATAGATTTGATAGATTATTACTTTAATTTTATTTTTCTTCAGAAGCTCAACTTCCATAAGACTTATGCGAAGAGGGGTAAACATGTCACACTATAGAATATATTTGACCTTGATACAATAATTATTAGGGAATTTATGTGTTACATAACTCTTCTTGAGTTTATGTATGTAGAAGAAATGAAATGTGTTGGTCATATCTGCTTCGATGAATCCACTTTGAGTTTGGTCTATACAAGAGCCATTGCTTTCATAAGTTGCAGTAGGAACGTATGTTGGTTGAGGCAAGTCAAAAGTTCTTTGATTATTCCATGTTAGAACCTGAGATTATCTGCATCTATATAACTAACTGGACACATATGGTTACATATAAAAATATCATATAATATAATTGATATTAGTCTCATGCTTTGCAAGTTAATGATAATTATTTCTTTACAAGAGATTGAATGCAAATATTATGTCGGGTATCATGCATTGTGTCATGTATTGAAATATACTAATAATGTACACCTATGGTACTTCTAGATTATTTTACCAATGCAATAATAATATATAAATATGTCACTTCTGAACCAAATTTCTATTTTTCATCCTCTTTCGGATGATATGAATATTTTAGTATCCAAAGATCGAAGACCATGGGTATACGAAATGGTGTGCTCAATATATGTTAAAGCATTTATAGGATTTTTCAATCCATTTGATTAAGGATTAGTCCTTAACTAAAATTGTTCTCGATCTTCAGGCAGAGTCAATAAACAATTACACCAAGGTCATTCATTTTTAAACTTCTTAATTACGTATTTTACATTTCATTCGATCTCTTTAGGATAACATTCTATTAAGGATATTTTTATAATGGAACATTTCCATATAATATTTATTTTATACCCTTCCTGAAATAAATATTTACTACAACGATTTTACCTATATGCTTCTAGATTGCCTATTGCACAATGAACGTCTTCGTGTATTTGAGTACGTACTCCTTATTTTTGCTTGAGGTAAAGAAGATACTCCTAAGACTTTATATGTATTCTTTGTCCAGGTTTCGTAAACATAAGAAATTATAACATTCATAAATCTCATATAATATATTTCAAAACTGCTAAGTCAATTCCACGTCCAATATTCTGTGTATAGTACGAGATAACATAAGTAGAACAGACAATTATAAAAGATATAAAGCTTCTAGAACAAAAGGAAATTTATTCAAACCTTAATGCAAACAACATTTTATTTATTACAAACCTTAAGTATCTCTTAGTAGATAATTAAAAGGGAAATAACATAACTATATTTTCAAAAGATGATAAGTAGTAGTACACAAATTCCACACGGCGGTGCCTTCTTTATTTAAAACTCCGCAAGCTTTTACAACAGAAAGTAACTTCTCAGTAATGGGGATAGAAAGTCCATAGGGTTGGGGGTATTTTAGCTTTCTATAGCTCAGTATCCATCTGGAAGGGGAAAGAATAAGAAAAACTTTACCCGGTAGACAAATCTAAGTCTACAACAATTATAAAGATTTTTAATATGTGAAGAATTATTTGAATGTACTTTCAAATAATTATAGAGTGGATTGAAATTTGAAGGAACAAAAATGTGAATGAATCAGTTGCAATAAAATCATTATATTGATATAACTAGATCTAGTAATATCAAGTCAGAGAGAGTAAAGGTTTAAATATTTTTAGAACAAGATAGCGCATAATTATTAAGTTACAAAGTCCTAAAGTGCATAGCAATAAAATATAATAACCACAAAATATGACATTTGAAGATAATAACAAAATTAGCCATCGTAACATTATTGAGCCCTACTCCGAAGAGTGGCATCCATATGGTTAGCTAAACTAGGCACCCAATCCCTGAGTCCTACAGGACAAATAATACTATCGTGGGTAAAACGATAATCTATTCCCTAATTTTAATATATGGTATTAATAATTAATAAATTTAGACAAAAACTGAAATCATTGATTAAGGTTATAAAAACTGTATTTTTAAAAATTGGAATTAAATTTAAATGATTGTGAACTATACATAAAATTCAAAATCAGAGCAAGAATTGAGGGACTATCATAAAGTGATATGAAAAATTCAATAATCGCGTTAATTTGTAAAATAATACCAATTTAGAAGTCACTTAGTTTGATATTTTGGGCCATTGTAAAAATTCAAACTTTGTGAACAGGGTTTGAACATGGGGTTTACGTAATGAGGTGATATATGGTGAGATGGGGATTTAAAAATAGTATGTGTAAGTAAGTTTATAAAGGGCAAAACGTGTAAATATATTTCTTTTAAAAAATTTTAGAGTTTAAAGTAAAATTAATAAAGCATATTTCATCAATAAATTTTGATTATTTGATGCTTCAATATGTTAAATAAGTGGGGTCATATTGAAATATACTTAAGGTGTCTTGGTTTTAATTTTTAGGGCTTAAAATGTAATTAAAAGAATTTGGAGGTGTTTATGTTCAAATATAAAATTTAAAAACATTAAATTCCTTTAGGTTTTCTCTAGAAAACACTTTTCCATTGACCAAACAGGGTGTTGCCATATACCATTTTGAGCAAAAAAATAAATTAAAATTTTTGGAAAAAATGGAATTATTTTATTGGTCACGCACTCTCACACACTTGGTCAAATCAACACGCGCTGGTAGGGGTGTCAATTATTTTCGAACTTCCAAATTTTCTGATTTCCGATCCGAACTTTTCCAATTTTGGCACCATTTTAATTTTTTCGATCCGATTTTTGACTTTTTCGATATAAATTGGAATGGAATTGGAAATGATATATAAATTTCTAAATCTTCGATTTTCAGTTCCGAAAATTCCGATATCATGCCGATCCGATTTATCCAAAATATTTTCTGAAATAATAATATTTTTATTCATTTTAATAATTTTTACTCATCACATTTGCTAATAATCCCACCCTTCATTTAAAACAATCCCACCCATTCATTTAAAATAATCTCAACCCTTTATTTTTACCTATATAGAGGTTCTTTTGTGCCCTTGTTTTCTCATTTCTAACCTAATTAGAAAGACCACGCCACTCTCATTCCTGAATCCTTTCATTTCTTAGTCATCTCACTCAGATAGTTATGGTCTCATTCCTTTCCGATCTATTAACCACAGTTTTGTAGCTCTATTTGTTAAACATATCTGAGCCTTCTATTGACTTAACTTGCCATCAATGATTTCATCCATCTTTTCTCATTGAAACACACTATAGTCATCGTATATTGGTGGCATCTTATTGTATTAATATAACTCTGTAAAAAAGTACATTTTGTGATTGGGATTTTCATAGAATCATAGGGAAACTAACTTAGTATTTTCCTTGTATACTTACTAACATTGGTGTTATTCTTTGCTTATTTTTTTTCATAGTAATGTACACTACTCACCTGGTTTTATGAGGTTCAACTTTTAAGCTTAGCATCAATACTCAATATTGCTTGAAATTTACATTTATATGAAAATAAGACTGCCCCCCCCCCCCCCCAAAAAAAAAAAAAGTGGGATAAAAAAGATAAAATTGATAATTTTGTATTTCGATATTATCCGAAAAAGATAAAACTAATATTTCCGATTTTTCCTAGTTTTTTCCAAATAAAAGAATAATTGAAAATTTTGAAAATTTCGAATATTCCGAAGTCGCCGACATGGAAAAGAAATTGATTTTCCGAAATTGATTTTTCGATTTTGGAAAGGATTTTAAAATTCTGAAATTTTTGGAAAAAATTTTCGAACACCCCCTATTCCGATCCGATCCGGCCGAAACAGACCGCTACGCACCGGTGTTCACCTCGCGCGCATCACATGAGGTATTGTTTATCTTCTTTCTTCGACTAATTGACTTAGGGTTTGACAATATTTTTACCGCGAATAAATTCTTCTACATAATAGCTTTTTGTTCGATCCTTCAGTGATTTTTTTTATTTTTCAAGAGGAATCCAGCCATATAAGTTTATGCATTAAGGTATCTCGTAGATAGCTATTTGTTTTCTAGTAAAATGTCAACAATTTGACCAACACGCGTTCTTGGATTTGAGTTTAAATTCTAGCAACAACATGATCACATTGTGTTCAAAACTAAAAAAATGATTCAATTGGCTTTGGATTGAATAAAATTATTTATTAAATTACCTGAACTTGGTTTCTGAATTTTGTTCCTGGCGAAGTTTTAAAGCTTGATTTGGGGCCTTCAACATGATTATAACTAAAATTAAATATTACTCTTAGATTCTTGGGAACCAGAGTTAGGCTTCTTCCAGTTTGAAACTAGTTTATAGTCAAAACTATACAATTTACCATTGAAGTTCAATCTTTAATGGTGTTTTTTGACATACCAGCCTTTTCAGTACTTACATTAAAATTTCACTGTAAATGAATGAAATGAAGCTATGATAGTGCATAAATCGAACTAAGTGCTAAGAACTAGAAAGACTGCATAAAATAAAAATTACCAAAATGCTCTAAAACTAATCTTCAAATTTGAACTATGAATGAGTGAGTTTTTACACGGTAAATTATGGTTTATATAAGCCTCGTTGACGAGAGTTTATTGGTTGAATTGGAGGTGTAGTTCAAAATGGTTTGAATTGAGATTTTGTTGTAATCTCGTGGAGGTATAAGGTGAACATGTTATTCCTTATGTTTAAGATGCTTACTCGACTACCTAGGTGGCTCTATATCACCTTGGGGTGTTTGTGTAAGTTTTAGTTTTGAGGTTTGGGTCCATAGATATTTTGTAGTTCCATATTTAGGCTTTTTACATAAATTTATGAAAGTTTTAGGGGATAATATGTAATATTTCAAACTTATGAGTGTAGGTCTTTGTAAATATGGTAATTCTAAGTGTTATGGGTCATTTTGTAATTAAGTTTTAGAATTTAGGGTTGGTATGAGGGTTAAATGAAGTGTTGAAATTTTAGGGGCATTTTTGGTAATTTTCAAACTTGGGTGTCATCAGGGTAATTTTTATATTTCTTTAGGACTAAGTTGGCTATTTATATCATCCTTAGGTTTCTATAAAGTCTTATACTATATATATATTTTTATGTAGTCAGTACGTTTTTTATGCGATATTTCTTTTAGTGTGTATATAAGAAGAATACACTAAATATAATGTATACTGAAAGTAAGGGTTGTTACAATCTACCCACATAAAAAACAATCATACTAGAAATTACCTTTAAAGAGTTTAGTATAGTGTTCTTCACCGAATCCTTAGTTTCCCATGTTGCTTCTTCATTTTAGTAATGTTTCTAGAGAATCTTTTCTAAAGGAATGAGTTTGTTGCGAATAAATTTATTCTAAGAATCTAGAATCCTACTAGGTTTTTCATCAAAGTCGTGGTTTTTTTGGATATATATTCCATTCCAGGTAATAATATTTTGAGGATCATGTATATACTTCCTTAATTGTGACATGTAAAACACATCCTGTATATTGAATAATTCTGTAAGTAGGTCTATTGACTTTTGGCTACCAGTAATCTTCCTTTAATGAATTTTATCTTTTATGTTTTTTCTTCTATGATTTGAAGTCTAAAGATACTGTTTTCTCATGATTCATTCCACCATAATGGGGAATGACTTGGTCTCCCATCAAGTGTTTCGTAAGGGGTCGTCTAGATGTAATAATCATCTAGGACACTGATGTTCAATTTTTACTTATTGGCAGGTAAAGCATTTTTCTAAAAAATTACTGACATCTTGTTTCATTCCTTGCCACCAATATTTTTGTTTGAGATAGTGACACATCTTCGTGTTTCCTGGATGTATGATGAATTTTGAGTGATAAGCTTCTTGTAATACTTCTTCTCTTAGACATGGGACTGAGGGTATGCATAATCAATTTATAAATATTAATCCTCTTTCTTGGCTATAAGCCCATTGTTTCTTTCCTTCTCTGTTTTCCGTGTTTTATTTTTAGGATTTGAGAATAATGTCATATCGTTGTTTTTCTACAATTTTTTTTTCTGAAGAGTAGGATATCAAATAATGTTTCAGAGAAAAATTAGAACTTCTACGTTTGCTCTCGATGGACTATACTCTTTTATCGTTGTCATAACCTCGTATGAAAACATTCATGTCAACATTCCTCTTGATTTTTGACTCAATGCATCTACTACTACATTGTCTTTTCCTGTGGGGTACTGTAATAAAAATTTATAATCTTCTAAAAATTCTATCCATCATCATTGTCAAAGATTTAAGTCCTTCTAAGTAAATATATACTCAAGACTTTTGTGGTGATATAATGTTTGGAACTCTTTTTCGTATATAACATCTCCAGATTTTTAATGCAAAAACTATTGTGGCAAGTTCTATATTGTGGATTGGATAGTTGCGTTCATGAGTCTTTAATTGATGGCACGCATATTCTATTACCTCTATTAGGTACATAAGTACACATTATAATCCTTGTAAAGAGGCATCGATGTATAAATTTTAACCAACACTACTATAAGGTATATGAGGTATAGGTGTTGTTGTTAATTTTTCCTTCAGGTTTTGGAATGATTTGTTGCATTCATCGGTCCATTTTATTCGTGCATCCTTGCGAGTTAATTTTACTAATGGTAATGCAATATTTGAGAATTCTTTTATAAAACGTCTATAATAACCTTCAATTGAAAGAAACTTCGAAAGTCCATAACATTAAAAGGTCATTGATATTTGAAAAATGCTATGGTTTTTGCTGGATCAACTTGTACTCTCGACTCGATGATAGGATGACCAAAAAATTTACTTATTTTATAAGGAAATCACATTTACTTTTCTTAGCATAAATATGGTGTTGACCCAAAGTTTCTAGAACAATGTGTAAATGCCTTTCATGGTCTTCCTTAGTTATTGAATGCAATAGAATATTGTCTATAAATATGATTACAAATTGATCTAAGAAAGGAAGGAATACTCAATGCATTAAATACATAAAAGTTGTAGGTGCGTTAATGAGTCCAGATGACATAACCAAAAATTCAAAACATCTATATTTGGGCTATGTCTTCTTCTCTAATAGGTAGTTGATGATAATAAGATTTTAATTCAGTTTTGAAAAATACCTTAGATCCATGTAATTGATCGAATAAATCACCTACCCTAGCTAACGGATATTTATTTTGATTGTTGCTTGATTCACCTTCCGTTAGTCAATACACAAGAGAAATTTTCTATCCTTCTTCTTCACAAATAATACTGGTTCTCCCTAAAGAGATGTACTAAGACAGATAAAACTTTATTTTAATAATTCATCCAATCGACCCTAAGTTCTTGTAATTCTAAAGGTCCTATTCGATAAGGAGGTGTAGAGATAGGGAATGTATTTGGTAATAAGCCGTTTATAAACTCAATTTCTCTTATCGAGGATATTCCAGGTAATTTCTCTAGAAAAACATCATCACACTTGTCTAATATTGAAAGAGATGAAAATGACATTATGGCCATCTCGTTCTCTTCCTCGAGGGAGATAAGTTTTCATGCCTTTCCTCTGGGCACTTCATCCGTCAGTAATTTGGAGAGATGTAAAAAGATAGAGTCACCAACCTCTTTTCAACAAAGCAAGCAAAAGAAATATTGTCTCCTCGAGAGGAAGACATTAAATACATACTGATTATTGCGAAACTAATTAGTTCAGAGGTTTGAGGGCTAAGTTATGAAATGGAAAGGTGTTAGTCACTGATCCCGCACTTTCGGTCTCTCATGGGCATATTTTATTATTCTCCTTAATAACTCCGCGAAGTGTGTGCTCATGTATATATAAATGGAGAATGAAATTTCTCGACTCACGTCATGGAGTGAGGCAGAGTGAGGTCATCCATAGAGCGTTACCAAAATAAAATGAAAATAATATGTTCAATTATCGGGTCATCGATCGTTTACAGAAATACGATGGCATAAATTTGATAAAACTCTAGCATGAATAAAAAAATATAATATGTAGAAATAATATATGCATAATAATGGGAAAAGAGGACTCGAGTTTTGACCTGAGACGCCCATGTAGACTAAAAAGGAGTCAAAGTGCACCTAGTTAGCATGCAACATGAGGGTGGGGTTTGTCCCATAAATCCAACCAGGGACTTTATTAGATGTCTTTGTGTAGAAAAAGGATGTTTTTGGGTTGAGAAAATGTGGTGAGAAATCTCATTTGAAATTTATGAGCAAACCCTTTTTTTCTTATTTTCGTTTTTATTATAGAAAATATAGCATGTGCAATACTACTAATAAAAAGTTTGATATTAATATGTGCGAGCTAACAAAGATGAAATGCTGAAATAAGAACTGAATAACTAATGCGAAATAAGAGTAATTAAAGAGAGAATGAAAGATTTGGACCTTTTTTGGAAGCTTTAAGATTGATCTTAATTATTGAAGGGCTACTCTTACAAGTGCATGGAGGTGGTAAGAGGAGAGTGAAGGGATTTTTTAATTGGGTGTGAAAATGGATGTAAATGGAATGTGGAGGAGAGGTTTCAATAGGGAAACCACATTAACTTTGAGAGAATGTTGCTAAGATCACTTAAAGGGATGTTTCGTAGGTGCCTTTTGAAGTAAGTTCATGCTCTCCTTATATAGGGTTTAGGAGGTGCTGATCATTATTGCACTTTACCTGCCTATCGTCAAGTAACCCCAGACAGACTGTCGATAGGTAAGGAAATGGGTTTGCCATTTGGCAATCTCATGCAGATGTTTTAAAAAAATGGTCATAAAACACAATCCGTAAGTACGAATTATGCACGGGGCATACCGTTGGAAAGGGTATTTAGAGACCTTTAAGAATCCATTAGGCCAATCCCAAGTTTGGGAGTTAAGTGGTGTCAAACGGGGCTCATAAATGTTTAATGGATGTAATACCATGTATTTTTATGATTTCTAAATTTGGGGATTTATTAAATTTAATGTGAGTTACTAATTTATATAAATCTGGAAATTAATTATTTTTATAATTACTAACGTGACGATAGTTAGTAATCATTGAAAACTTGTTGAATATTACTAATGAGCAAAGTAATATATAATATTGGTACTATTAAATGTCACGAGTGAATAAAATGACAATTTTGGAAATTTGAGTCGGGACGCGCCCGTGTCGTGTCGGGACTAAATGTTGATTAATAAAAGTGAATAAATTATAAATCATCTGTATGGTAATTTCGAGTGTGCCAAAGTGTCCGGAAGGGTCGAGATAGTCAAAATAATGTACCCGGGGGTTTAGTTTGGGTCTTGGGGAAATTTTAGGCCTAATTAACACCCCGGGAGGGCGTTTTGGACATTTTACATTATTAGGCCTAAAACCCACGAAAATTGAAAGGTTATATTAGATGCTTAGGGTTTCCTTCTAGGGTTAACACAACCAAAAATAAGTGACGGACATTGGAGAAGGAAGGAGAGAGCTTGCCAAAGAGTTCTAGGCCAAGAACTCCTCTGTTTGCGCCGCCGTCGCCGCCAAAGGATAGATCGCGTAACGAGGATCACCACCACACTGATTTTAGCACAAATTAGAGACTAAAAAATCCCAGGCAAGTATTTATCTTGATTAATTTCGTTAATGCTTCATTCATGTTAGTTTAGGGTTGATTAGGATGAGTTTCTATGAAAAAAAATCCATGTTGGAGATTAGAAATTGCATGTTGTAGTGATATAAATGATAATCTGGAAATCCCCTTCACATGTAGAGGTTGAACCAAGGATTTATGATGGATTAGAAGAAGAAACTCTGGAAAAAGAATGATTTGAATTAAGTTATAGAAATTTTTAGGGTTCATGAGAATTGTATAAATTTTGGCACTTTAATCCATGATTCTTGATGAAAACTCACATGCCTTACGTTGAATATTGTCCATTTGGGTTTAGAACGTTTTTGGTATAAATTTCTAGGAGATTGGGAGTTAAAAACTTGGATTTGGATGAGTTTGAATGTTAATCCCCGTAACTGGTAATCTGCAGTTTTCGCCATACCTGCTTGATCGATCGATCGACCATAGAGCATCGATCGATCGATGGTTCGATCGATCGAACACCTCCCATCGATCGATCGACCCCTCCTGTATAACTCATATTCCCTTTTAAATAGTTCATTCCAACTTAAATGATTAGACATTCTTGGATATGAAAGTTAGAATATTTTGATATATAAATAAGACCAGTAGGACTTTAGAAATATACGGAATCGTTGACAAAAGGCGAGATTTAACATTTCACGGGGGTGTATTACATTTAAGGGAAATGGAAATATGTGTTAAAGGGTGAGACTCGTAAAGAAGTACGTGGTAAAATGAAAAAGTACCTACTAAAATTTCACTTTGGAAAGATAAGAATCCATGAGTGTTACGTAGTAAGTTGGAATAATCCCTCAAATTAAAGTAAGAAACGAACTGTTATACGTGATAACTAAATAATGAGAAATAAGGATAAATATCATAATTATGGGTTATGAGATGTACCTATATTTGATATGGTAATAGCAGTATATTTACGTTACTGTGTTTATGCATATATTATATACGTGTGAAAATCATGCACGCGCTACTTTCTATCCCTGAGGTTACTGCGTTGGGACAGTCTTATCTCGATGGGCCTTTATGGGGGATATTGACTCGTACCCTAGAAGATAGAAATCCTTTGGTACAGGCTATCGGATCGATAGTCAGACGGTCCTAAGAGATGTGGGGGCATGTGCTGACCTCTTAGAGACTTGGAATCTATGTTTCGCCTCAATATTGTTTGTGTTTGTGTTAATACAGTTCGAGAGTGATTCCGAAATTGTATTTCCCATAGTACGAGTAATACGGGGACTGGATAGCAGAGTATGCCCGCACCATAATTATTATGTGGGGTGCTGTTAGAATATATATATTATATGAGTATTTAATATATATATTTTTAATTATGGAATTTGGGAACTACCTACTGTGTTTATGGTAAGTAAGAAATGAATAATTATTTCAATTGGGGAATAAGTGTTTGAAAAGTATAATATGTTACCGAGAAACTTTATTAGTAAATAAGGTTTAAATGAGAACTTTGTTGTTAAATGAAATTAACCTCTTAAACAATTGAATTTGTCAGTTTAAATCTTACGAGCAACCTAAGATAAGATAAGTTAAACCGTTGGGAAGGTTAGTGCGATAGATGTGCACATTAGAAGAGAGGTGAGAATTTCTCAAGGGAGTGTTGCACTAGTATGTTGTTGAATTGTTGAGTAAACATTTTAAATACTTGCTAAACAAATTTTAAATCTTTTTTACAATCGGGCTCTTACCCGTTTTCATTTTCTTTTCTCTTATATATATATATATATATATATATATATATATATATATATATATATATATATATTACATGTGCCTAGCCACAGGGGCGTCTTGCATAGGATCCCTTGAAAGGAACGCGTTGCAGCTTAGGTGGGAGTTGCAGGCCTCTTGCTTAGACGACCTCATTTATTTGATTCCACTCCTAGCATTATTTATTCCAGTTGGGCATGTGTCGCCCTATTTCCATTATTCAGTTGTTTTATTGGATATTGTGATTCGTTTATTTCCAGTATTTACACTTTGGGATTTATGATTGTCAGGATGTTTTTCTTTAAGTTTTAATGTTGGAATCAATTAGTTGGATGTTTAATTATTTGGATTATATATTCCATAATAGTTGATGTGTGATTCTTTAACTATGAATTATGTAAAGTTTTAAATGTTGGTTTATATAAATAAAATTTGGAAAGTAATGTCTAAAAATGTTTTTGACACTTAGCTTAATTATTTAGGATGTTTAAATTGGAAAAGTTATTTTTACGACAGTGATGCTAAGAATGAACCAACCGTTCACCTTGATTATAATTTAATAAAGGACTGATCACCTGATATTTATTTAGGCGGGGTGTCACAGGTGGTATCAGAGCATCAGGTTCTAGTGTCCTTAGGATCTGTACGTCTTATTTCGCTTTCAGCTTAGCATTTTTGTTATAAAGCCCTATTTTAGGATTGTTGTATTATTGCTTTTACGATTATGTCTTCAGCTATTTGAGATTTGATAATAACTGTAGACTAATAAATTTCTTCACGTTTCAGATGCCTCTGAGACGTGCACCAAAGGATAGGCGTGCCTAAGACGAGAAGCCTATAGCTCCGGCTCAAGGAACAATGAATGCTAATGAGGTAGCCGCTATCGTTGCTCAAACGGTGAATGTCGCGCTAGCGATAGTACAGCAGGCTCCACCCCAAGTTCAATTAGTGGCGCCAATACCTGCACAGCTTCCATCAGCATGGGAGCGGGTTAGGGATGCCTTTCAGAAGGCGCATCCCCCTGAGTTCCTGGGTAGTTCAGATATCATCATCGTCATCCAATGGAAGAAAGATATCCAGAGGCATCTGCGTATGTATGAGTGCACAGACGTGCATAAACAGTTATTGGCTTCATTTAAGCTAGTGGGGACCTCTTTGAAGTGGTGGGAGTCCACCACCACCTTGGAGGAGAGGGATACTATCCCGATTCAGTCATTCTGGGAGCGGTTTGACCGCAAGTATTTTCCACCCGTCGTGCAAATTGAGATGAGGCAAAAGTTACTGAATTTGAAACAGGAGAATTCTATTGTTGCTGAGTATGAAGAGGAGTTCACAAGACTTCTCACTATAGTGCCAGATGAGGCACCCACTGAGGGCAAGAAGATACTATTGTTTGTGGACGGGTTAGCTTGGAGGATCCATCAGCACCTTATAGGGAATCTGTCTCTGAGTACCTTCACAGATGTACTCAATGCTGCTTTGCTACACTGCCAGGATCACCGCTTCCAACTGCAGGGAAGCAAGCGAGCAGGAGAGTCCGGCCAGTAGGGAAGGACAGGGGGTACTGGTGCTAGTTGAGCACCGACATTTCAGGGGCAGACTCATCAGCATGAGCAAAGTTCCCATCAGGGGGACCCTGCCAAGCGGTTCCGATCAGGTGATTCCAGGCAGGGATTTGGGGGATTTAGGCAGGATTAGCCTAATCAGCATGGCCAGCAAGGCTAACACCGCCAGCAGCAGAGACAGCAGCAGGGCCAACAGCGTTTTCATCAGAGCCAATGGCGGGGAGGTAACATCCAACAGGGTCGTGGTCAGCAGGGTCAGAGGGGAGGTAATTTCAGGGGCCGATGTTTCGTGTGCGGTAAGAATGGCCATAAGCGCCAGGATTTTCTAGAGGGTGATAGGGCCCCACAGCAGCAGGGTGCCCGTAATGAGCCACAGAGGACACTTTTCCAGCCACCCTCCCAGCACCAGCTCAGGTACCAGCCCTACCATCCATTCCATCCGCTCCAGTGCAGCAGGGGCAGTTACAGTACGGACGTGTCTATAACATCGACCAGGCAGCAGCTCCACAAGCACCACCTGCGATTGAGGGTATGTTTCCTATCCATGGTACTATAGGTCGGGTTTTATTTGATACTGGGGCGACGCACTATTTTATAGCTACCCATTTTGCGAAGGCCTTAGGGTTATTAGCCACAGCAGAGAGCACTGTGACGTGTGTAGACTCACCACTGGGAAATTGATCACTAATTTTCTTTATATGTCGGGGTGTGGGGGTAGAGATTGGTAGCTTGGTATTACCAACAGGCATGTTAGTCTTAGATATGCATGAGCACGACGTTATTATCGGTATGGATTGGCTCGCAGTTTACAGAGCCATAATAGATTATTTCGGTGGGAGTATTGTCTTTTCCATTTCGTGGCAAGAGATGTTTGTAGTGGCGATGCCTAGCCCAGAGGGAGGCTCGACCGCTCATTTGTATTACATAGAGGAGGATACCTCTAAGAAGGTTGTGATTCCCTTAGACTCGATCCCAGTTGTTCATGAGTATTCTGATGTTTTTCAGGAGATACCAGACCTACCCACCAGTTGAGAGATATATTTTGTCATAGATTTATTATCGGATACTCGACCTATAGAATGCGCTCCATACCGTATGGCTCCGGCGAAGATGCAAGAGTTACGAGATCAGATAGATCCGCTGTTAGGTCAGGGCTTCATTCCCAGGAGTACCTCACCTTGGGGAGCTCCAGTTCTGTTTGTGAAAAAGAGAGATGGTTCACTAAGGCTATGTGTGGACTATCGGGAGTTGAATAAGGTCATGATATGGAACAAGTATCCGTTGCCTCGAATCGATGACTTGTTCGACCAGCTGAGGGGAGCAACTTTCTTTTCGAAGATAGATCTGAGGTCAGGATACCATCAGCTACATATTAGGGAGCAGGATGTTTCAAAGACTTCTTTCTTGACGAGGTATGGGTCCTATGAGTTCAGAGTGATGCCATTTGGACTCACCAATGCTCTAGCCGTATTCATGGACTTGATGAACCGAGTGTTCAGAGAGTTCTTGGATCAGTTTGTCATCATTTTCATAGATGACATTTTGATATATTCACACTCCGAGGAGGAGCATGCCGAGCACTTGAGGCAGGTTCTTCAGACTCTACGAGAGCATCAGCTGTATGCTAAGTACGAGAAGTGCGGATTCTGGTTACGAGAGGTTCAGTTCTTGGGGCATGTTGTTTCTGAGCAGGGGATAGCAGTTGACCCGAGTAAAGTGTCAACGGTGAGGGAGTGGGGACAACCCACGACACCGACGGAAGTACGTAGTTTCTTGGGATTAGCTGGATACTACAGGAGATTCATTCGGGGTTTCTCCAAAATAGCAGGTCCATTGACGAACCTGACTCGTAAGGGGGTACCATATGCTTGGGACGATGCTTGTCAATTGGCTTTCGACGAGCTGAAAGACAAGCTTACTTTAGCATCGGTCCTTACTTTACCTAAGCTGGGCGTGGAGTACCTGGTTTACACCGATGCCTCTTTATGGGGACTTAGGGGAGTACTTCAGCAGGAGGAGAAGGCTAGAGCTTTTGCCTCTCGTAAGCTTAAGCCGCACGAGAAGAATTACCCCCCACATGACCTTGAGTTCGCAGCGGTCGTTTTTTCATTGAGGATATGGAGGCACTATTTATTGGGGGAGAAATTTCGCTTGTTCACAGACCACAAGTCACTGCAGTACCTGTTCACTCAGCGAGAGCTGAATATTCGTCAGCGCAGGTGGTTAGAGTTTGTGAAGGACTATCAGTTCGACATACAGTACCATCCGGGGAAGGCCAACGTAGTTGCCGATGTGTTGAGCCGTAGACCGGTAGACGATGTAGCGGACATCTGGAAAGCAAAGTGGAAAGAGTTAGGTTATCAGGACGCAGTAGCCTGTTCCTTCATATCTGTTATGACAGTGACACCCGAGATTGTTACGAGGGTGATACAGGCGCAGACCGCAGATCCATTTTGCCAGGAGCAGATTGTACAACTTTTAGCCGAGGGTGTTGAGTCCTATTTTGTTAGTTCTGATGGGGGTTTAAGGTTTAATGGGAGATTAGTGGTCCCAGAAGGAGCAGACTTACGTCATGCAGTGATGACCCAGTCTCACGGGTCCCGATTTGCGGTACATCCTAGGGGGGATAAGATGTATCAGGATATGAGGCGGTAATACTGGTGGAGTGGGATGAAAAAGGACATTGCTGAGTTCGTGTCCAAATGTTCTACCTGCCAGCTGGTAAAGGTGGACCATCAGAAACCATCAGGGTTACTTCAGCCATTGGAAATACCCGCGTGGAAGTGGGAGAGTATTTCCATGGTTTTTATTACAGGGTTGCCTACATCACAGCGGGGCCACGACTCCATCTGGGTGATTGTGGACCGTTCGACCAAGATGGCTCATTTTTTGCCGTTGCGGACACACTATACCACGGGTCAGTATGCTCAGTTATTCATTGTTGAGATTGTCAGATTACATGGGGTGCCCCTAAATATTATGTCAGATAGAGACAAGATTTTCTTGTCGCGTTTCTGGGAGAGCTTTTAGGAAGCTATGTGTACAGAGTTGAGAATGAGTTCAGCTTATCACCCACAGACAGATGGATAAACAGAGCGTACTAATTAAATGTTGGAGGATATGCTATGCATGTGTGTCCTTAATTTTGGAGGAGGTTGGGAGCCACATCTTCCACTGGTAGAGTTCGCTTATAATAACTCTTATCAGTTCACGATTGGCATGGCTCCATTCGAGGCTTTGTATGGCAGGCCTTATCGTTCCCCATCTTGTTGGCTAGAGGTGGGGGATAACAAGTTACTCGGACCAGAGGTGATTCAGGAAACCTCCGCGAGGATTGAGATTATCAGGAGTCGCATTCGGGTAGCCCAGGACAAGCAGAAAAGCTATGCCGATGCAAAATGGTTCTTTCGAGAGTTTAATGTGGGGGATCAAGTATTACTACGTGTGTCTCCTATGAAAGGAGTGATGAGATTCGGGAAGAAAGGGAAATTGGCCCCGAGGTACGTGGGACTATTTCCCATTATCGAGAGGGTTGGGCCTGTGGCATACAGATTGGGACAGCCAGAGCATTTACATCGCATCCACGATGTATTCCACATCTCGTCGTTGAGACGATACCTTTGGGATGACATGGCTCACACCCACATCTCGATGAATGAGATAGACTTACAGCCTGACAGCTCTTACTAGGAGAGACTAGTGGCTACCCTAGACCATAACGAGATGAGATTGAGGTCGAAGGTAGTTCCACTTGTACGAGTCCAGTGGGAGCATCATAATGTGGAGAAATCCACCTGGGAGCGCGAGGCAGATATGAGCGAGAGATACCCAGATTTATTCTTACCAGGTATGCCTTATTTTCTGAATTTTGGGACGAAATTCCGTTGTTAGGGGGGAAGTATGTAATACCCTGTATTTTTATGCTTTCTAAATTTGGGAATTTATTAAATTTAATGTGAGTTATTAATTTAATATAAATCCGAAAATTAATTATTTTTATAATTACTAATGTGACGAGAGTTAGTAATCATTGGAAACTTGTTGAATATTACTAATGAGCAAACTAATATATAATATTGGTACTATTAAATGTCACGAGTGAATAAAATGACAATTTTGGAAATTTGAGTCGGGACGTGCCCGTGTCGTGTCGGGACTAAATGTTGATTAATAAAAGTGAATAAATTATAAATCATCTGTATGGTAATTTCGAGTGCGCCAAAGTGTCCGGATGGATCGAGATAGTCAAAATAATGTACCCGGGGGTTTAGTTTGGGTCTCGGGGAATTTTTAGGCATAATTAACACCCCGGGAGGGCGTTTTGGACATTTTACATTTTTAGGCCTGAAAACCCACGAAAATTGAAAGGTTATATCAGATTCTTAGGGTTTCCTTCTAGGGTTAACACAACCAAAAACAAGTGACGGCCATTGGAGAAGGAAGGAGAGAGCTTGCCAAAGAGTTCTAGGCCAAGAACTCCTCCGTTTGCGCCGCCGTTGCCGCCAAATAATAGATCGCGTAATGAGGATCACCACCACACTAATTTTAGCACAAATCAGAGACTAAAAAAATCCTAGGCAAGTATTTATCTTGCTTAATTTCATTAATGCTTCATTCATGCTAGTTTAGGGTTGATTAGGATGAGTTTCTATGAAAGAAAACCCATGTTGGAGATTAGAAATTGCATGTTGTAGTGATATAAATGATAATATGGAAATCCCCTTCACATGTAGAGGTTGAACCACGGATTTATGATGGATTAGAAATAGAAATTTTGGAAAAAGAATGATTTGAATTAAGTTAAAGAAATTTTTAGGGTTCATGAGAATTGTATAAATTTTTTGGCACTTTAATCCATGATTCTTGATGAAAATTCACATGCCTTACGTTGAATATTGTCCATTTGGGTTTAGAACGTTTGTGGTATAAATTTCTAGGAGCTTGGGAGTTAAAAAATTGATTTGGATGAGTTTGAATGTTAATCCCCGTAACTGGTAATCTGCAGTTTTCGCCATACCTGCTTGATCGATCGATCGACCATAGAGCATCGATCGATCGATGGTTCGATCGATCGAACACCTCCCATCGATCGATCGACCCCTCCTGTATAACTCATATTCCCTTTTAAATAGTTCATTCCAACTTAAATGATTAGACATTCTTGGATATGAAAGTTAGAATATTTTGAGATATAAATAAGACCAGTAGGACTTTAGAAATATACGGAATCGTTGACAAAAGGCGAGATTTAACATTTCACGGGGGTGTATTACATTTAAGGGAAATGGAAATATGTGTTAAAGGGTGAGACTCGTAAAGAAGTACGTGATAAAATGAAAAAGTACCTACTAAAATTTCACTTTGGAAAGATAAGAATCCATGAGTGTTACGTAGTAAGTTGGAATAATCCCTCAAATTAAAGTAAGAAACGAACCGTTATACGTGATAACTAAATAATGAGAAATAAGGATAAATATCACAATTATGGGTTATGAGATGTACCTAAATTTGATATGGAAATAGCAGTATATTTACGTGACTGTGTTTATGCATATACTATAAACGTGTGAAAATCATGCCCGCGCTACTAGCTATCCCTGACAGTCTTATCTCGATGGGCCTTTATGGGGGATATTGACTCGTACCCTAGAAGATAGAAATCCTATGGTACAGTCTATCGGATCAATAGTCAGACGGTCCTAAGAGACGTGGGGGAATGTGTTGACCTCTTAGAGACTTGGAATCTATGCTTCGCCTACAGTTCGAGAGTGATTCCGAACTTGTACTTCCCTTAGTACGAGTAATACGGGGACTGGATAGCAGAGTATGCCCGCACCATAATTATTATGTGGGGTGCTATTAGAATATATATATATATTATATGAGTGTTTAATATATATATTTAATTCTAGAATTTGGGAACTACCTACTGTGTTTATGGTAAGTAAGAAATGAATAATTATTTCAATTGGGGAATAAGTGTTTGAAAAGTATAATATGTTACCGAGAAACTTTATTAATAAATAAGGTTTAAATGAGAACTTTGTTGTTAAATGAAATTAACCTCTTAAACGATTGAATTTGTCAGTTTAAATCTTACGAGCAACCTAAGATAAGATAAGTTAAACCGTTGGGAAGGTTAGTGCGATAGGTGTGCACATTAGAAGAGAGGTGAGAATTTCTCAAGGGAGTGTCGCACTAATATGTTGTTGCATTGTCCAGTAAACATTTTAAATACTTGCTAAACAAATTTTAAATCGTTTTTACAATCGGGCTCTGACCCGTTTCCATTTTCTTTTCTCTCTTGTTTATATATATATATATATATATATATATATATTACAGGTGCCCAAGCACAGGGGCGTCTTGCATAGGATCCCTTGAAAGGAACGCGTTGCAGCTTAGGTGGGAGTTGCAGGCCTCTTGCTTAGACGACCTCATTTATTTGATTCCACTTCTAGCATTATTTATTCCAGTTGGGCATGTGTCGCCCTTTTTCCATTATGCAGTTGTTTTATTGGATATTGTGATTCGTTTATTTCCAGTATTTACACTTTGGGATTTATGATTGTCAGGAGTTTTAATGTTGGAATCAATTAGTTGGATGTTTAATTATTTGGATTATATGTTACATGATAGTTGTTGTGTGATTCTTTAACTATGAATTATGTAAAGTTTTAAATGTTGGTTTATATAAATAAAATTTGGAAAGTAATGTCTAAAAATGGTTTTGACACTTGCTTAATTATTTAGGGTGTTTAAATTGAAAAAGTTATTTTTACGACAGTGATGCTAAGAATGAACCAACTGTTCACCTTGATTATAATTTAATAAAGGAGTGATCACCCAGTATTTAATTAGGCGGGGTGTCACAGTCTTTTGGATAAGAGATTCTCGGAGGGAAATGAATCATTCGTCTGAAGTGTAAGGCTTATTCATGCACGGGATGGACCATTAGAAAGGGTATTCAGAGCCCTTCAATAATTCATTTAGTCTTATTTGGGTCAGAGTGTTGAACTTCATCAAATAGAGCTCGAAAGCGCTCGATGCCCCCCCCCCCCCCCCCCCCTCCAGAGTAAAATGGGTTATTCATCCATACCATAAGGCTAATTCCTGCATGGAGTGGACCGTCGAAAAGGATTTTTAGCTCCCTTTGAAGATTCATTCAATATTATTTGAGCTTAAGAGTTGACGGGAGTCAAATGGAGTTCGGGAGGTCTTGGTGGCCTCTAGTTCAGTTTTAGGGGGAAAATGAACCATTGTCCAAATTATTCGATCAATTTTCACCCGAGGCAGAACGTTGGAAATGGGATTCGTATCCCTTCAAATAATTATTGAGCTTTGTCTTGGGCGAGGAAGTTTATTGGGGTCAAATTGGGACAATGGCCTTCAAATCATTTTTTGATAGTAAGACGAATTATTAGTTTGAACCATAAGGCTGATTTGTGCGTGGGGTGAACCATTGGAAAGGGAATTCTGAGCCCTTCTAATATTCATTAAAGTTTCACTCAAATGAGAAAGTTAGCCAAAGTCAAACGGGGCCTGAGAATGCTTGAAAACCTCTAGATCAGTACTTATAGTATGACCTAGGATTTATGGTGAAGGGGAAAGTGCTAGGGACTAAGGTAGATGCTTAGGAGGTCCCTATAATGTGGAGTATATAAATGCCCTCGATGGGTGAACATAGAATAAGTTAAAGTCGTCGAATAGATTCCACTTTGATGTTTAGGAAAGAGGTCAATTCTAAGGACCAAAAGGATGAGGATGATCGGTTCATAGGGCCGAGTTTGATTCTGAGACCTAAATTTGTGATGGCCAATTTTGGGGGACGAGGTTAATTATAAGGATTTAAAGTGGTGACGAACGATTCTGAGGGCCGAGGTCAATTTTGAGGACCTAAAGTTGAGGAGACCAATTCTGAGGGACTATGTCAATTCTAAGGACTTAAAGTTGAGGTGAACGATTTTGTGGGTCGAGGTCAATTCTGAGGACCTAAAGTTGTGATGATCTATTCTGAGGGACGAGGTCAATTCTGAGGACCTAAATTCTGATGATTGATTCTTGGGGCCGAGGTTAAATCTGAGGACTTAAAGTTGAGGACAAGAATTTCACGAGCCGAGGTTAATTCTGAGGACCTAAAGTTATGGAAAATTATTATGAGGACCTAATGTTTGAGACGATCAATTCTGAGGACCAAGGTCAATTCTTAGGACCTAAAGTTCGGATGACCTATTTTATGAGTTGAGGTCAATTCTGAGGACCTAAAGTTGAGGAGACCGATTCTGCAAGCCGAGGTCAATTATGAGGAATTATAGTAGGGACGATCAATTTTACGAGCTCATGTCAATTATAAAGAACTAAAGTAGTGATGTGAGGGAGTTTGTCCTTTGGGGTGTCTTTAATTCACCTTTATACTTTTGGTTATGTTAAGTATTGGGTTATTTTGAAACTGTACTAGGGAAAGACATCTAGCTAGGGATTATATCGTTTTTAGAGGAGATAGCTTTGCTAGGGAAGATAAAATTATTTTGGTGGATAGATTGGGAGAAAATTTAATCTGGGAATTCCGCTGGGGAAGGGAAGCATTTTATTTCGAGGTTTAGGCTCCGTTAGGGAATTGTAGTGGATTTTTGGGATGCACCATTTTGCAAAATAGGTTTACCATTTTATGCTGGTGATAATAGTGTAATATTAATACGACTGGGGATTTTAGGAGCTCAAGTGGTTTTCTTTGGTGAAGAAATACTCTAATACTTTTTTGGCATTTTTTTGGCATTTTCTGCACAAAATTTCAGGGGGCTGCCGACCAGAATATTGTAGAAGTTACCGTTTGTTAATGGCATGGACTCATGGGCTTCCTTGGGAAGAGGAATAGGCAAGTGCCGATTGGTATGAGCAAGGTTCTGTTGATCAGTGTGTCATTTAGACTTCTGTAAAAGGGGGCGATCCCTCCTCATTTTTCACATCTTTCTACATCTAAATTTTCTACTCCTTCTCTCTAAAATCCATTTCTAAATCCTTATTTCTTCACGACTTCGAATGGTGGGTTTTTCCAACGAGGAATACAATGTGGGGTGGTTGAGTGTTCATGATTGGACGGTCCTGGAGTGGAGAGATAGAGTACCCCTAGCTTGGGGCAATGAGAATACTTTTGATTTTTTGATCTAGTAGCTGAGGATTGAATTCTTCTATGAGAGTCCTCACACCACCATTTGCTTAGGGTGAGCAACCGTAGTGGCTATGTTAGTATAGAGACCTTTGGCACTTTTTTCTTTTTTTTTCTTTTTTTTGTTTTCTTGTGCTGATGAGAAGGTTTTTCTTTCTTTTTGGTCTTAGCAGACTGACATCACTCCTTCGAGAGTACGTTCTAGGGGGACGACGGGGTTGACGGATATATGGGAGAATTTTTCGGTAGTGGTGCGCTAGGTAGTTACTTTTACAGGCTTTGGTTACCTGGCTCAGAGTTAGGACAAGACGCTGCATTTTACTGCGGTTTTATGCATGCTGGGGGAAAGGTTGTGGGATGCTACCCATACCATTCATTTGGGTTTTGGGGAGATGACTGCGACTCCCATTGAAGTTCAGTGGCTTCTGGGTGTAGATTGCAAGCGTGTGCATATAGAGGTGGGCCAAATTGTGAGGTTGACGCCGGAGGCGATTCATGAGGCATTTGGATATTTGAGTGGGATAGTTTCTGGATATTTTATTCGCATTTACTGTCTTAGGGAGTTTCTCTTGAGTAGGAGTATTGATGATATTGACGAACAACATGTGAGAGAGATAGCCTAGTTATTTATTTTGCTTCTGTTGGGTGGTTTCTTGGTGGTGTTGAGTGGAAACATCATCCATCTTTGTTATTTATGCTTTTTAGGATCTTTTCTGATGTCCTGTTCTATGATTGGGGAAGCCTAACCTTGGTGACCCTTTACTCTTATTTTGTTGCATTCAGTCGGTGCTGTTAGCAAACTTTTATGGGGGCTACGCACCTTTTGGAAGTAATTCTTGAATTTTGTTTTTATGTATTTTCTTTTAGTTTCATCTTACTGATTCCTATCCTTTCTACAGACGTGGTTCTTGAGGTGATCGAGTTAAACGTCAGGTTCATAGACCTGAAAGGCGAGGACTTGGGGGAATTCTAGAAGATGTGTCGATGGCGAAAGTCTAACAAGTGGTCAAACCAGTCCTTGTCCTTGGCTGCAGTGCAACAGGTTCTGAACACGCTAATAAGCGATCAAGTTATTCTTTCTTATTTCTTTTGAATCCTTTTTGGTATTTTCTTTCTTTGCACGAATATTGATATTTGTTGGGAATTTTAGGTGACCTTTTACCCCTGAGGGATGTCTCCTTAGCACACGGGGGTAACGGGCATGCATGCACGGATGCGAAGGTTGATAGCACATGAGTCTGGGTACTTCTGGCACCTGGGAGAGAGGGTTATGTGACAGATAGTGGAGTATGAGGTGGTGGTCCCACTGGTAGTGCCTCCAATCTATATGAGGTGGGTGAGGGAGATGTTCTTCAAGGCTTGGGCAATGGCGATGGTTGGTGAGGCTTATTCGCTCTACACGAACATGACAACGACCTACGACTACCTGGATTTCATTAGATGCTTTTTGATGTCTTCCTGCATTTATGATGTGGTGAATATGCCTCCACGTCCTACGGCTTCGATTAAGGGTACTAGCAGGTCAGTGGGATATATCATCGGTGGCTGCAATGGAGGAGGATCCGCTTATTCAAGTCGCTCCACCCTCCTATAATTTTCGGTTGACTAGAGGAGGATCACTGAGCCTGTCGCACTGCCCTAATGCATCAGATCCAGGGTTGATGGTGGCTTATGGAGGACTTCCTTTAGCCAGAGGTATGTTTTCTCTTTTGTCCCTTCTGGATCATTATTTGCTCTTCACTGACTGATTTGCCTTTTGTTTCTGTTGCTTTGCTTGCAGCATGTTCGGGTGCCGATAACTTTTCTTAAGGACATCAGGGACTAAGTGGCCTCCACGACCATTTATACCAAGGAATATGTTCCGTCTTGTATTGTTCTTCTTTATACCTTGGACGAGGTATCGGTCTCGAGGAGTGGAGATCCTACATCTCATCGTCGAGGGAAGCGTGTCCGCCGCAGGGATTGAAGGTTTAGGGGGAGAGGTAGAGACTGTGGGTTCAGGCAGAGTCCCATTATTTTTGTTTTTTATATTTCTTCTTTTAGTTGAAAAATGTAATCATGCAATAGAAGTACATATATATATGAAAAATATTTTTATTACTCATTTTTGTTTTAATGACTTATTCTACATGCTTTTTTTACTTTACTGCTAAGATTGTAAAAATGATGGGATATTTATTTAGAAATGAGATTAAATAACATGAGGAAATGACTTATGATGGTAAATGATGGGTAAAAATGGATATGTGCAGAACAAATAACCCATGGGTCTTAAAATGTTGATCTTCTTTTGAGTTTTTTATTTTAATAAAAAAAGAAAGATAAAATCTTCCAAAATAAGGAGTTGCCAATCGACATACCCCATGTCATGCCTATTGGCAAATGGGTCAAGTCAAATCACTCTACGGTTTTGATTTCACTTTACTGCAGCTTAAAGTATTCATCCAGACTCCTAAAACCCCTTGTCTTTATCCAAGACTTTTATGTATAAAAGGGGGGGTAAGGAGGTGTAGTTTTTCATCCATTCTCACTTTCTCCTCCTTCTTGTTTATAGCTTTGTACTCTATTATTTCCTAAATGTACCTTCCGATGAACGCAAAATTATTTTCCTACCTCAATAGTCTAGATTCTAGGTGCCTGTATAATGTGGACTACGAAGATTTCACTTGCATCAAGTCTCCTTGTGGCATAATCGAGCCATTGATTGGAACACATTGGCAATGACGGCACAATGATCGCACCTCAAAGACCATGTTTTCTGCTTTTGTTTAGATGAGGTTTGTCTGACCTACCAAGAGTTCTCAGCCATTTTGGTAATTAATACCAGTGTAGCGGTGGCTATGCCCAAATTTTTTTGTTCTCCCCAGGCCTTGTTGGCGGAGTTGCTCCATATTTCCCCTTTGGCATCTTGGCTGTTGGTCACTTAGGGGATGATTTTTTTCTGGATGTCATGTATTTTGTGCATCTGGGGGATTTCAACTGTGGCCATCCCCATTCCTCGCCGCGGGCGGGCCCATGAAGGAGGATCCTTGGGTCCCGCGCGTCCCTTTCGGGAGCGCTTCGGCCAGCATCGTTTGAGATGGGGTGTAAGAATGTAGAGAGATTTAGAGTCGTCAGTCTATTTTACTCAAAACAGACAAAAGAAAAAAGGGGAAGCCATCCCGAAGGATGACATCCAAAGACATACTGGTGCATACGAAACCAAAATGATTCGAGAAGGGTTTGGAGACTAAGTTACAAAATGGGAAGGTGTTAGGCACCCATTCCTCCCTTTCGGTCTCTCGTGGATGTTTGCTATTTTCCTTTTTTATTTTTCCCGTGATATGTGTGCATGTGTATATATATAGTGGAGATAGGAATCCTCGACTTGTATCATGGGAGAGATAAAGCGAGTCATCCGTGGGAAGGTATAAAAATAATATTAGAAAATAAGATTTACGCGATTACTCTTCTAGGTCAGTACTCGGGGTATGACCTGGGTTTATAGTGATGAAGGGAGGTACTAGGGACCTAAGGAGAGTTAGGGGTAACAGAGTGGGGTGTCTACATAGGCCCTCGATGGGTGTATTTGGAAAAAATGATAACCATCGAATAGACACCTCATGATGCTTTTGAGGGAGTATGACCGATTCAGAGGGTTGAGGCCGATTCTGAGGACCTAAGGGGTGTGTTGGGATGGTTTAAATGTCGATCAAAGGTTTAGGTCTATTCTTAGGACCTGAAGTGATGCTGGGGGATGACTAATTTTTTAGGTTAAAGCCAAATTTACAGGCTTAAGTGATGATGGTGAATGATTCTACGGGTCAAAGCCAATTCTACGGTCTTAGGGTGAAGATCTAATAACCGAGGTCAATTTTGACCTAAAAGTGGTGACGACTGAGGATCGAGGTCAATTCTGACCTAACTCAGGTGACGATCCAAGATCGAGATCAATTCTGACCTAAGAGTGGTGACGATCGAGGACCGAGGTCAATTCTGACATAACTCAGGTGACGATCCAAGACCGAGGTCAATTTTGACCTAAGAGTGGTGATGACTGAGGACCGAGGTCAATTTTGACCTAACTCGGGTGACGATCCAAGACCGAGGTCAATTCTGACCTAAGAGTGGTGACGACCGAGGACCGAGGTCAATTCTGACCTAACTCAGGTGACGATCCAAGACCAAGGTCAATTCTGACCTAACTCAGGCGACGATCCAAGACCGAGGTCAATTCTGACCTAAGAGTGTGGTGACGACCAAGGAACGAGGTCAATTCTGATCTAACTCAGGTGACGATCCAAGACCGAGGTCAATTCTGACCTAAGAGTGGATAAAGATTGTATTTTGATTCTGTTGGAGAAAGTGCCTTGTGATTTTGATCTCAGCTGGGGAGTTGATAGTTGGGGAAGCTTTTGTTTCTTTAGGAGGCCTCGCAGGGGGAACAACCAATTTTGGTGCTGTAAAAATTCTGCTGGGGAAGAGATCAGGCGATCCTTAGAGGTCCTCCGGGGCTTTGCTGGGAGGAGATTCACTTGGTTTTGAGGATTTTGCTGGGAAAGAGGGGTTTCGCTTGAGGGAATGCAAAATTCTCTTGGAGAAGACGTTCTAAATCCTTCCTGGGATTTTTAGGAATTTTCTGAGGATTTTTCATGGCTTTCTGGTATTTTCTGGGTATTTCTGTACGAAATGTAAGGGGGGCCAACTGGCATGGTATGAGGGGTGCCATTCGGCAGTGGCACAGACTTTTGGACTGCCTCGGGAAGGTAAAGAGTCAGTGCCGATAGGTATGGTTGGGGTTAGTGTAGATCGGCATGGTTGGGGTTAGTGTAGATCGGCATCGCGTCATCACTCTTCGAGAGTGAATCCTGGAGGTTATGTAAGTAACCCGACCTTTGGCATTCCTTTCTTTTTGGTGATTTTTCTTTCTTTCTTGAATTCTGATGAGATTTTTTCTTTTTGCCACTCTGACATTTCTTCGAAGAACATGTGCGCCCGCGGGACGATGGGGGTTAGGGATGTCTGGGAGCATCTCCCACCTAGGGTGCATTGGGTGATATCATCAGCGGGTTTCGGGAGGTTGGCATCTGCGCTAGATGAGACGCCTCATTCGACAGCGGTCATGTGCACTTTGGGGGAGAGGTGGTAGGATACTACTCACACCTTTCATTTCAGCTTATGGGAGAGGACTGTGACTCCCATAGATGTGGAGCAGCTGTTGGGGCTGTATTGTGATGGAGAGAAGATAGAGGTGGATCGCTCTTTACAGGTGAGATCGGAGGCAGTGCATGCGGCACTTGGTGATGTAGGGAGGATAGTTTCTGGGGATTCTACTCGGCTGTCGCTGCTGAAGGATGTTCTGTTGGGCAGGGTGATTGATGTGGAGGATGGGCTGCAAGTGTGGCAGATGGCTCGATTATTTATTTTGCTGGTGTTGGGAGGTTTCATGGTGGCGTCGAGCGGCGACGTCGTCCATTTGTGGCTCTTGCCGTACTTGAGGATGTTTTCGAACATCCCTTTTTATGATTAGGAGAGTCTGACTTTGGTGAACCTTTAGTCTTCTCTGGATGCATTCAGTCGGTGCTGCTGGCAGACCTTTACTGGATCCACGTACCTTCTTGAGGTATTCTTCAGTTTGTGCATTTCTTTTCATGCATTTGCATTTTCCTTATGCGTCTCTTTTTGTTTGTGAATTCTTATCTTTGACAGATGTGGTTTTATGAGGTGATTGGGTACAATACCCCACTGATCGCTCTGAAAGATGACACTATTGGGGACTCCCGCCAATTATATCGATGGCGTAAGGCCAATCGACAGTCGAAGGGATCTCTCTCTGGAGGCGGTGCGTCAGGTCTTGAATGACCTGACCAGTGGAAGGGTAAGACACTTTCCATTTTCAGTCTTGGTTTTTTGCGCCTTCTGACCTTGTATTGATTTTTTCTTGCTTGGAGATTTTCAGGTGACCTTTTATCCCTGGGGGACATCCATTCAGGATGCGGGGAAGACCGGGGTAAATGCGAAGATGAGGCGTTTGCTGGAGCATGAATTTGTCCATTCCTGGTATCTCAGGGAGAGGGTGGTTCGCCATATTGCTGAGGAGGAGGTGGTCGTGCCACCTACGCAGCCTCCTACGTCTATAAGGCGGGAGAGACTACTATCGGAGGATGCAAGGATCACGACGATGATCGGTGAGTCCTACTTATTATACACTGATATGGCTACGCCGTATGACTATATGAACTTTGTGACGAGCTGGTTGATGGCGCCCAATATATATGATGCCCTGCCTTTCCTTCCTGCGGGTTCGAGCCTGGCGGTGGGATCTTCTCACAGTAGCGGCGGTCCGACGGCATCTGCGGAGACGACGACCTCGGAAGTTCCTTTTGTGCGGTTGCACACTCCTTTATATAACATTCGGCGGGCTGATGGAGGGATGGTTCCTATGCTGCATCGTCCTCATGTGATGGATTCGAAGGAGTTGGGTTTAACAGAGGAGGTCCTCCGACCTGTGGTATACCTTTCTGTCCTTCTTTTTCTTTCTTTTCTATTTTGGTCATCTCTGATTTGATACTGATTTTTCCTTTTTCTTGTAGCAAGTTCGAGTGTTGACCACCCGGCTAAGAGACATCAGAGACTGGATATCTTCGGTGACTGCCTATATTCGGGATGCGGTTCCTGTTCCTTCTTGCTTGGTGCCATATGCTTCGTTCGGAGAAGACTCTAGCTTGGGTAGTGGTGGTGCATCATCTCGCCGTAGGGGAAAGAGAGCACGTCGCAGGGGTGGAAGCTCTTAGAGAGAAAGGTAGGTGAGAGAGAGAGAGAGAGAATGTAGGTTCGGGCTGAGTCCCGTTATTTTTGCTTTTTCTTTTTATTTCCTGCAAAATTGATGTAACACAGAAAACAAAATAGATGCAATGCAATGGAGTTTTTTATTATCTTTTATTAATGATGAATGAATATATGCACATGCGCTTTTTACTTTGTTACTGAGACCTTAAAAATGAGTGTTTTTGGAATTTTTGAGGGAAAGTTTTTTTTAATTAAAAGGGGAAATTATATAAAGAGGAAAAGGGATTTTGAAATTCTGTTGAGAATATCAATTTATTTCTATTGATTTTTTTGATTTTACAAAAGAGGAAAAAAGGGAAATTTCTAAAAATGGGGGATTGTCG
Source organism: Sambucus nigra (assembly GCA_949130495.1). Lineage (NCBI taxonomy): Eukaryota > Viridiplantae > Streptophyta > Magnoliopsida > Dipsacales > Adoxaceae > Sambucus > Sambucus nigra. Next base: position 526,017,209 of record OX422209.1, read on the forward strand.
ATCGGCAAGCACCCTATCCTGCCTATCGGCAGTTTAGTCCAGTCCCATCAATTCAACGGTTTAAATGGTACCCTCTTCAGCCTTTTGTATTTTGAGGGGGTAGGATTCCCTTCGATTTTTGTCCACTATCTCTTAGCCTTTTCATGATGGCTCTCCCTAGTATAATTGAGTTTGCTAACTACCTCGAACCCTTGGAAGCAATGTGCTCTTATAATGTCGACTATGATGCTTTCAACATGTGTTGAGTCTCCTTGTGGCACAATCAGCCTTTTGAGTGGAACATGCTGATGGCAGCGGTACAATTCTAGTACCCCTAAGACCATGTATTCCACTTTGGGTTGGATGAAGTTTGTCCTACCTATGAGGAATTTTCTGCCATGCTGGGTATAAATCCCAGTGTTGCTGCGACTTTGGCTGAATTTTCTCGTTCTCCCAGGGATTTGTTAATCAGGCTTCTTCATATTTTGCCTTCAGCGGACAGATCATTGGTTTCTAGAGGAATGATCTCCCTCCCGGCGATGCTACAGTCCGTGCATTTGTGGGAGGTAGGTGATGCTGGCTATGCTGGAGCCGTTGTGCTGGGCCTATTTTCAAAATTGCTGCTGGTGACTGGGGAACTGCTGGTGGACCCATAACTTGCAGCCATTACTTTATGGATGTCATACCGACGCAATACTACGGCGGTGATACTGGCAAAGACCCTGAATGGCCTGGATGCCTGGAGACAAGGTCGTTCTGACTTTCTGAGGGGTAGCCCTGTGATGTTGTTCATGTGGTTTTCTGAAAGACTCTGCTTGGTGACTCCTCCAGAATATCCTTTATTAGTTGTACCCAACTTCTTTTCGCACCATTTTTTTTATGTTGGATTGGATATTGAGAGCTGGCAGAATTGGTTTGTGGAGCATGGGGCTCGAAATTTGTACTGGTCAGTGCCTTGGTGGGGGCAGTTGATGTCTGTTCTGGAGCTAGGAGAGTACTTATATGTGCGGCTGGTTGGTCTCAGACGGACCTCTTTCTATTTCCCTTGGAGGCTTCTGCGCCAATTTGGTTGGGCACAGGTCGTGCCACCTCGGACACTAAATTTCTTTTCGGTAGACATTTTGACCGAGCGCCTGCGTCTGTTGCTTGGATATCTGTGGGAGAATCAACGTCCATCGACCCGTCCCTCTTAGTCTATTGGGAGAGTTTGGCATGTCCCTGGGGATTATATGAAGTGGTTATGGAGGAGAGTAGTCAGCAAGATGTTGGCAGTGGAGACTAGACAAAGGTGGTTTATTTTATTTAACACCATGAAAGGGGGTGTTGTGGTTTTTTCCGAAGCTGGTTCAGGATTATCGGTCCATGGAGTGTTTACGGCACTCTGTTCAGGCAGGGGAAGTTTGGGGACCCCAGGATGTAGATGATGAGGGTGCAGGCTCCTCTGGTAGCTGTGGGTAGGACTCTTGGAGAGTTTATTTGTGTAATAGGGAATAGATGTGGGGATTTTATTTGGATTTTTATGGCAGTAGGGGGAAGGGAGTTATACGTTCATTTTCTTATTTCTTATTAATGAAATAAGCAACTTTATCATCCAGTTGTGCCTTTCGATGAATTTTGTAATTTTGAATTTTCTATACCGATCGCTAAGGCATACATAATCCTTTTATTCAAGTATTTGTTAGAATGAACTGCCGTTCTCGGAGATTAGAAAAGAATAGTATTTTGTGAAAAAGAAAGGTCCATGCTCCTGTAAGATGTATGAGCTGCCTACGTACCTCTGGGGATTTTGAAATTTTTTTATTTTTCTTGAAAAATGGTTTTTTTGCAGAGGATGAGGCCCACGTAGTTCTGGGTAGAGGGAAATGAAGAGAGTTTTTTTATTTTTTTTGTTATTTTTTTAGAATAGAAGGGAGATGAGAAGAGTCGTAGCGCGCCGAGATTTCAGACTAGGGATAGAATTTCTTGAGACGGTCCAGGTTGACTAGACGAGCCATCTCCTCTCTATCTAGGTTAGTGAGCATGAAGGCACCGCCGGATGAGATTTTTTCACAATGTAGGGGCCGTCCAATTGGGCTTGAATTTCCCTCTGGGGTCCCATATGGGTTATATTATCTCCTTAAGGGCAAAATCCCCTTCCCGAACACCGCGGTCTTTGACTCTCTTATTGAATGATCTCACTATTCGGTGATGGTACCCCTGTATGTGGTAAAGAGATTTCAATCTCCTTTCATCTAGGAGGGTCATCTCGTCGAGACGGTTTTGGCATCAGTCTTCTTCGCTAACTTTGCCTTCGAGCATGACGCGTAGCAAGGGTATTTCCAACTCCACATGTAGGACTGATTCTATGCCATAGACCAGAGAGTAAGGGGTAGACCTAGTAGAGGTTCGGATTGAGGTTTGATAGCCCCAGAGGGCGGGCGTACGAGATTCAATCGGCCCAATCCCTACAGCTTTCGGTCATCTTGCTGATGATGGCTTTGAGGTTCTTGTTGGCGACTTCAACTGCACCATTGGTCTGAGGTCGGTAGTGAGAATATTTGTGTCGTTTAATCCCGTACTCGTTGACTACTTCTGTGAATTCTGCTTCGAAGTTCAACCCGTTATCTGACACTAACTCGTACGGGACCCCATATCGGCAGATGATATTTTTCTCAAGGAATTTGACCACTTTCTTGGCATTTAATACTGCGTATGACTCAGTTTTGACCCATTTGGTGAAGTAATCAATGGAAATAAGATGAATTCATGTACGTTTGAAGCCTTTGGCATAACCTTCCCTATGATGTCGACACCCCAGGTGGAGAACGGCCGGGGAGAGGTCATATTGTATAATTTTAGCGGAGGTAGGTGTTAAAGATTAGAGAACTGTTATAATTTGAGGCATCTTCGGACATAGGCGGTGCAATCTTGGGCCATGGTGGTCTAGTAGTAGCCCTGTCGGATGATCTTCTTGGCAAGCATGTGACCTTTCTTATGGTGCCCTCATTCCCCGCTGTGGATCTTCAGCATTATCTTCTTAATCTCATCCCCTGCGATACAGTGTAGATGAGTTCCATCAAAGTTCCTCTTGAATAGAGCTTTATGACAGATGATGTACTGGGCGGCCAGTCTTCGAATGGTCATTCAGTCTTTCTTATTGGAACCCTCGGGATACCTACCATGTTTGAGGAGGCACCAGTTATCATAGTACCAACAATCGGCTAGTTCGAGATCTTCGGTAGAGACAAGCTCAATATGGTAGCAGTGGGTTAGTTTATCTTGCTTTTGAACCAGGAAGGGGGTCATTATTATTCCTTCGGGAATGTCGACCATAGAGTCCATGGTAGCAAGAGAATTGGCTAGGTTATTCTTTGCTCGAGGTAGGTAATCGAAGGTGATATATCAGAATCGGGAGGCTAACTCTTCTAAGTGGGCATGGAAGGGTTGGAGATTTTCGTCATTAACTTTCCACTTTCTGAGCACTTGATCGATGATGAGGGTAGAATCCCCGTAGACATCAAGGTATTGAATACCTTTCTTGAGAGAAACTTTGAGGCCTACTGTGCATGCCTCATATTCCGTCATGTTGTTGGTGCAAGGGAAATCCAATTTGATGGCGATGGGAGTGTGGGAGTCTTCACGATATTGGGATAGCAAAGCCCCAGCTGCAGTGTCGATTATGGTTAGGTATAGGAGAAAAGGGAGACTAGGTTGTGGTGGTATGAACACTGGAGTTTGGGTCAGATATTGTTTGATTTGGTCAAAATCTTCTTGGCAGGCCTCGTTCCAAACCTTGGTTGAATCTTTTCGGAGGAGCTTGAAGATCGGTTCACAGATGGAGGTTAGATGGATAATGAACCGACTGATATATTACAATTTCCCAAGAAAACCTCAGACTTCTTTCTCTATTCAGGGCGGTGGCATCTCAAGTATGGCCTTCAGCTTTGTAGGATCTACTTATTTCCCCTTCTCACTGATAATGAATCCCAAGAGTTTTCCCCTTGTAACGCCGAAGACACATTTCTGTGGATTGAGTCTCATTTGATACCGTCGCAGTCGTTCGAAGAACTTTCGAAGAGTGGGAACATGACCTTCTCTAGTTTTGGACTTGATAATCATATCATCCACATAAACCTCGACTTGCTTGTGAATCAAATCGTGCAGGATGGTTATGGTAGCCCTTTGGTAGGTGGCCCCAGCATTCTTGAGACCAAATGGAATAATGGTGTAGCAAAAGGTTCCCCGTGGGGTGATGAATGCGGTTTTTTTGTTGGTGGTCTGGGTGCATGTTAATTTTGTTGTATTCGGCAAACCCATCGACGAATGACTTGAGAGCATGAATGATTGTGTTAACTACGATCATGTAGTTATTGGGTAGTGGATAATCATCCTTTGGAGAAGCTTTATTTAAATCTCGGTAGTCTACACACATTTGAACCTTCCCTCCTGATTTCGGCATAGGTACTATATTGGCTAGACATGTGGGATATTCGATCACATGAATAAAGCCCACGTTCAACTGTTTGACCACCTCTTTTTTGACCTTGAGTGACCATTCAGTGCAGAGCTTTCTCAATTTTTATTTAACCGACTTGTAATCTGGGAGAGTGGGGATCTCGTGCTAAGCTATTTCAGGATCAATGTCGGGCATATCATCATAGGACCATGCGAAGACATCCACGAATTCCTTTAGCAATTCCTCGAGTTGTGCACGCTCATGCTAGTCAAGGGTGACCCCTATCCTAATCTTGCGCAATTGGCTACTAGAATCGAGATTAATAATAACAGTCACTTCTTCATTAACTTAAACGAGGTTATGTTGTTTATTTTTAACCTTATTTAGATCAGTTAAGAATTGTTCATTTGCAAAATCATCATCATCAAAAGTTTGATTAGAATCCGAACAATTAATGTAAGGCATAACAAGATACTCAAAATTTTCATTTATTTCATTGATAGGAAAAACAACATTGATAACCTTGTTAAAAGAGGTATCGGTTACATTTTAACAAGGATATACAACAGAAGAAGAAATAGGGTACACATTGGGGTTAGGGGAGATTTTAAGAGGTAGAACTGGCTCAGCATGCCAGTTGAGGAGGGGTGTATCATTAGCTTTAATCAGATGGGATGGATCCATTAATGTAGTACCTGAATGAACCATGAAGAGTGCCAGCCCCAGTGTCTGTAAGTTGAATAAATCTTCAGAATCACTTTCCTCAGTCTCTTTGATATCTTTGATGAGCGGTTGTGCTCGGTGTTGGAAACTTTCGGCCCATGGGTAGCTATCTTGGAAAAAGATCTCCATTCCAGGCTTCATCTTCTTATCATTGTGGTCATACCATGGTTCTGGAAAGTTGCAAAAGGGGAAGTCTTCGCCTTCTTTGATGAATCGTCAATTCAAGGAGTTTCCTGGGATAGTTTGGATGCAATCCAATCTTCTCTTTGGTCGCTACTGGTGGATCATTATGAGTTCTTGTTCAGATGGTTGATACCCCAAGCCACAAGGAGGGAAAGATTTCTTCAGTTCGATGGGCTCAAGTATCCCTTGCTTCCTTTGCCCTAGCCCCAGTCCGGGCATGAAGTACATGTTTTTGAACATCTGAATCACATTGACATTGGCATAAGGGTCATATTCTGGATAAACCCTTTCTTTGAAATTTTACCCTACCGAGAGTAGGAGTGGCTCAACTCAGAATCCTGATAGGAGCATATCATTTGACCCGTGTTGTGTCTCAAGGATTGAACTGCTGGTGCTTGCAACCTCGACATTTTTGTCGTCGCCTAAAATGGTGATGACTCGCCCATCGACGAAGAACTTCAATTTATGATGGAGTGAGGAAGACACACCCTTGATATTGTGGAGCCAGGGTCGTCCGAGCAACAGGTTGAAACAAGCTGGGATGTCTATGACTTGGAATTCAATGACAGGGTTTATAGGGCTAACCCCTATTACAAGTTTTATGGATCCCATCACCTCCCGACGGGTATTATCGCAGGCACGTACAGCGGCAGAGGTTGGAGCGAGGTTGCTTTATTTTAGGCCTAAACACTTAAAGGTTCTCAGTGGGCAGACATTCAAGGCAGATCCGTTATCTACAAGGGAGAGTGGCACGACCTTCCCCATAACTTCGACAGAGATGTTGAGTGCATGATTGTGATTTGGCCCAATTCTGGGGATTTCTTCTTCAGAAAATGGTAGCATTCGGGTACAGGTCAAGGATCTGACCACATTTACTGCTTCTTCTAGTGTAGTAGAAGGAGGAACTGTGGGTCCAGTGAGCATCTTGATTAAAGCATTTATGTGTAGCTGGGAAGACATGAAAAGCCCCCATAGAGTGATGTTAGCTTGAGTTTTCTTCATTTGATCGAGGATCTTTCTCTCCTCGATGGTCATCTCTGGCATAGGAAGGTTTTCAACGCCCTTCCCTTTGTCATTTGCTGGTAGTGAGATTGGAACCTGGTAATGTCTCCCTAATCTGGTCATGTGATTTACTGAAGAAGGGAAGAACATGAATCCCGTTTCCTCATCAATCTCAGGTTGTTCTGTCACCCTGTTTATTTTTCCAAGGAGTTCTTCAAATTATATCATCCCACATATGTCGGCTACTGGGCCAGTTCTTCCTGAAGCTTTTTCTTTACTTGAATCTTCGAATTCTCCCCCCCCCCCCCCCCCCCCCCATCCGGTGGCAATAATTCTGCCTTTCCATGTAAAGTCAATGCATTCCACAACTTCAACGGCTTCTTCATACAGGTCTTCCCATTCTGTGGGGATATGTATGGTTGAAGGGACCAAGCGCCCTTGTAGATTCAAAATGTCAAGTAACCCGGTGATACTACAAATGCTGTTGGTTTGCCCGAATAATTCTGTCATAATCTGAACAACATCATCTAGGCTGACTTCATCGGTTGGTACCACCCACTTGTCTAAATCTCGGGCCCATTTATGTGCTTCCAAGAATAGTGTACTGAACCATTTGGCAATCGATGACCATTTGTGAGGGCAATTTTAGCCCGAACTCTAGGAGTTGGTTTAACACCTCTGACAATTCCATATTTCCATTTTTAGAACGAGTACGGACAACGATGCATGCTCTGGTAAGGAGTGACAATGCTTGATCAGTGAGGCTAGTAGGGTGTAGGAGGAAATATGGGCAAATTTGAAGAGGTTTAGGAGAGTATATGGGTGTGATTTGAGTTGAAGGATCGAAATCTGGTTTTTCTTTTAAGAATATGGCATTGGCATGATTTGGGAGTGGATTGTGAGTAGTGTTTGGCTTAGGATTGGATGGTGGGGCGATAGTACCCCAATCAATGAGATCTTAGATTATGTTTCGTAGTTGAAAGCATTGGTCGGTGGTATGACCAGCAGTTTTGTGAAAGGCGCAATGAGAATAGGCTTTGAAGTTTCTTAGGAGTGGATTTGGCAATGGAGGGGGATCCAAGGGTTTGATGAGGTTTCAGCTTAACAGAGCTTGGTAAACTTTGGAGAGGGGAGCATGGAGCTTAGTGTATTCCCTTCGGATGAGGGCAGGGCGGCTTTCTGGTGCCCATGATGTGGTTGGTTGAGATATGTTATTGATGGTTGAGACTGTAGCACTGGCAGGCTTGTCATACTTTCTAGGGGTGAACTATCCGTACACCTTCTTCGGTTCAACCTCTATTTTAACAAGGCTTTGCTCGATTTTTACTCCCGCTTCTCTGAGAGCTCGGAAGTGAGGATAATATTGTCCTCCCATCGTCGCTCGTACATGGGGCAAAAAGTTCTTCTTCACTATGTTGACTTGTTCTTCCTCAGATGGCCGATTAGTCATGGTAGCTGCTTGCTCCCTCCACCGGGTTATGAAGTTACTGACTGATTTCCCAGGGTTCTGTTTGAGTAGCTCTAAATCACAATGGGTGACCTCAAGATCTTCATTGTATTTGTAGTGCGACATGAATTCGCGGGCTATATCCTCCCAACTATGAATTATGTATTCTTCGAGAGACAAAAACCATTGAAGGGCACTATCCTTCAAAGTTTTCTGAAATAATTGGGCCATCACTTCTTCAGAAGCCCCTAGTAGAGTCATGGAACGATGATAACTACGAAGATGAACAATCGCGGGTCCACTCCCTCTGAACTTATCGATATTTAGCATCTTGAACTTCTCAGGTAACCTCGCTTTAGGATAAGGAGGCATGTGGGTGTAGTCTATGTAATTCCAAGAGATTCTGACTTGGTCGAACTTCTTGGTGAGCAACTTGAGATCCTCTTTAACTTTATTTAACTCCTCCTCTTTTGGATCAGGGACCATAGGCAGGTTAGCCATAGGCTGGGCAATGTTTGGCATCGGAAGCTGGGTAGGTGGAGGCCCATTGATAGGAGGGGCACGTGGAGCGTGATGATATTCTTCGGGAACCCAAATAGGCTCGAGTGGACCCATAGCAAGAGGGAATAGGGCCTTGAGCTCTTAAGGAATAGGAACCTAGTTTCGTTGCATCTCTCGGACCTCAGTTTGGAGGTTGTCAATCTTGGACATGAGCTGAGCTAGGACTGCCGTCAGATCCGACTGTATGACTGGTACTTGATCTGTATTCTCCATGGAAATTGGATGAATTCCGAACTCAGAAGAAGTAGTAGAGGAACGAACGAAACTCTGGGGTGATTTGACTGAAGACCGAAGCCAATAGGGAGCCAGGCCAAGGGCTTGCGATTGACCTGAGAAGGCGTAGAATGGGATTTATTTTTGAGAAAAAGGGAAGAAACCATTTTTGGATTTTTGATAAAGAAGGGAGAAATGTTTTTTGGAGACGGAACTCATCATGATTATTATGATTATTATGTTCTCACATGTATTTAATTCTCCTAAATGCAATGCCGAACGGGACCTGAGCCTGGAAAAGTGGGGTTTTTAATATATGCGAAGCTACAGCTGGACTTGTAACCAAGTTCACAGACAGGGTCCCATTTTTAAAATGTGCAAAAATTTGGGCGGCAAACCGATCCGTAATTTTGGTAGAGTTTTGGGTTAAAACCATCAATCTAAAATGCGTGTACTAGGTTTGACACCTATATGCGGGTATGCAGTTAGTTGGGTGAATCAGAATGGGTTCCCCCCTTTGGCATGACTTCCACGATATACGTTTTTATCTTGAGGGCAATCGGTACATGTGGACAAGCCATTTGATATACCAGAGTGTACGTGAATTGCCTCACTATATACCTCGTGGGGACGGTACGTGTGAGAGCGAATTCGATATACTCGTTGTACGTGAACGAATTCCCTGTGATATACCTCCCATCATGACTTCGATCAAGCTGTACGATGCGGGGGAACCATTCGATATACGTCGAAGGTACTTGGCGAATGGAAGGTGAGAGTCATATCGCTTAGGCTAACTGCGCCCTGCTGGACCAGCGCCCATTATGAAGTGACCCTTCAGTTACTGGGTAAAATTTGGTCAATAACAATGCTCTTTGGTGATGTCGTCTGAATCATGCATGATTCTCTTATTAGTATCTTATGATGAGAATGCTTTTCTTAATTATGCCAAACAGGAAGCACAGTACACGTACCAAAGCTACATCAAGTATGGATGGGTGATGCATGTAATATGTGGATATATGTGATCCTAGGTACACGTGGTGTGAAGTGTACATGGAGAATTTTCTACAAGTGTGCGAATAGAAGAATAAGCATGGGATAAAAAGGGAAATATGCAGATATAGGGGAAATATGAACAAATATAACATCCATGTAAATAGAGTCAAGCCCTCAAAACATACAATATCCCCAGCGGAGTCGTCACTGTGGCCATCCTCAATCCTCGCCGCAGGTGGGTGCCAGAAGGAGGATCCTCAGGTCCCGCGCATCCCTCTCGGGAGCGCTTCGGTCGGTGTCGTTTGAGATGAGGTGTAAAAATGTAGAGAGATTTAGAGTCGCCAGTCTATTTTACTCAAAACAGACAAAAGAAAAAAAGGGGAAGCCATCCCGAAGAACGACATCCAAAGACATACTGGTGCATACAAAACCAAAATGATTCGAGAAGGGTTCGGAGGCTAAGTTACGAAATGGGAAGGTGTTAGGCACCCATTCCGCCCTCTCGGTCTCTCATGGATGTTTGATATTTTCTTTTTTTATTTTCCCCGTGATATGTGTGCATGTGTATATATATAGTGGAGATAGGAATCCTCGACTTGTATCATGGGAGAGATAAAGCAAGTCATCCATAGGAAGGTATAAAAATAAGATTAAAAAATAAGATTTACGCGATTACTCTTACGTTGATCGTTATAATGGAACGATAACGCATATGGAGTGATACGTCACTAAGAACAAGTATATAGACTATAAGAAAATTGGATTTAGAGAAGATAGAAAATAAGAGAGAAATGAGAATAGGACTCGAGTCTCGGGTTTTACCCCGAGACGCCTACGTAGCCTATAAAGGCATCAAAGTCCATGTAGTTCTCATACAAAATGAGGAGTGGGGTTTATTCCATAAATCCAAATGGGGGATCTCTTATTTGTGAGTGTGTGTGTGTGTGTAGAAAAAGTGTTTTAGTTGTGAGAAAAGTGTGAGAAAAATATGAGAATCCCTATTTGGAATTTATGACCAAACCCTCTTTTTCTTATTTTTTGGGTTTTATTTATATGAAAATAAGAGATGTGCAATAATATTAAATAAAAATTATATTAGGATGTGTGAGATGAGATAATAAAAGTGCTAGGTAATAAAACAAGTTATTGAAAATTTTAAGAGAATTTGAAGAGAAAGTTGAGAAAGTTGGACCTTCTTGAAGATCTTGGGCTTGATCTTGAATGTTGGAGAGTAGCCCTTGCAATTGGATGATGATGGAAACTGTCTAATTCACCAAGTTTGATGAAAAGTATGGTGAAAATTTGAAGTTAGAAAGGGATTTGGATGTTGAAATTGCGCTGTCTTCGAGAGAGATTTTTGGGATTCGCTGAGAGAAATTTTTATCAGATCTGGGATCCCCTTTCAAATGAGGTGAAGGCCTATTTTTATAGGACGAGGTCACTGTCGACCGGCATAGACCTGGTTCTGCCTATCAGCACCTGCCGATAGGCAGGGTCTGGAACCTGCCATTTGGTAGTGTGTTTCAGGCCTTTTCAAAAAATTGGTTGTCGAGGGCAAATCGTTGGCCAAAATTGCACACGGGGCAGACCATTGGAAAGGTAATTCAGATACCTTTTAAAGTCCTTTGGATCGTTCCGGGGTTCAGGAGTTAATTTTGGGTCAAATATGGCTCGGAATCATTTGTCGGTCCATTAGACGGGGAATTGTTCGGACGCAAACCGATCGTTCGTCCGCATGGTAAGTCCGAATAGCGCACGGGGTGGACTGTTGGAAAGGTTAGGAGATGTACTTCGACATTCCATAGAGTTTGACCTTGTTTGGGTAGTTGACTTTGGTCAACCGGGACCTAGAAGCATTCGGTGACCTCTTGGAGTCAAACGGATCATTCGTCCACATGGTAAGTCGGAATCGCGCACGGAATGGACCATTGGAAAGGGATTTTAGTGCCCTTTGAAGATCCATTCAGTCTCGATCGAGCGAAAGAGTTGACTTAGTTCAAACAGAGCCCGAGAATTCCCGGTGGACTCTGGATCAAGTTTCGGACACAAACGGATCGTTCGTCCGCATGGAAAGTCGGAATAGCGCACGGGACAGACCATTGGAAAGGGATCTCAGTGCCCTTCAAAGATTCATTCAGCCTTGGTCGAGCTGAAGAGTTTGACTTTTTGGTCAAATGGATCCTAGGAGTGCCCGATGGCTTCTAGGTTCGTACTCGGGGTATGACCTGGGTTTGTAGTGATTAAGGGAGGTACTAGGGACCTAAGGAGAGTTAGAGAGTAACAGAATGGGGTGTCTACATCAACTATGCGGGCTATGGTGGGGTTGTTTCCCTAAGCCTAACTTTGAGGCTCTTGCTGGTGATGGGGGACTTAATGGTGGACCTTATTTGGCTACAATTATCGTGTGAATGTCTTATCACTGCAGTCTTGCAACGGTGATACTCGAAGAGACCTTAGACGGTCTTAATACTTTTTGGGGAGGACGTTTCGAATTCTTAAGAGGGAGACGATGCTATTGTCCATGTGGCTGATTGGGATATTCTATTTGACAATTCCTCATGAGTATCCCTTGGTAGGCATGCCAAATTCTTTACTCAGCACTATATTTGTTTTGACCCACCCATAGAGAACTGGGTTAATTAATTCATGAAGTGTGGGTCCCAATGCCTTTTCTAGTCAGTGCCATGGTGGGGAGAGTTGCATCCTATTACGGAACTGGGAGAATACCGTTATATTCAGTTTGTTAGCCTACGATGAACTTCATTATATTTCCCTTAGCGGCTTTTGCACCATGTTGGATGGGAGAAAATAATGTCTCGTTGGACACTAGACTTATTTCGTATGGAGGAATTAACTCAATCCATGCGCTTGAGGTTAAGTTCTCTGTGGGAGATCGTCAGCCTTATGACCTATCCATCTCAATCTGTAAGTAGGGTTTGGAATGTGTTCGAGGACTTTTTGAAATGGATGTGGAAGAGAGTAGTGGAGAAGATTTTTGTAAGGACATATTTGTATGAATGTCCATCACAATTAATTATGTCGTATACTGTTACAACCGTCAAAGAAGTTCAAGAGCAATCTACATCAAGATGGATCCGAATATATCAACAGTCATTTTTATTCTTCATGCATGGTTTGAATGATTTATGACATTTAGATGCATGTTTAGGGGTTGATTTAATTTTATTTAAAAACAGACTCTAATTAAATAAGGTTTACTTGGAAACTTGCGAATTAATTTAAATCGGTATCACACACCGTAGTCATATTTTACAAATTGGTATCAGAGCAGGTTACGCTAATTTATCGCCTATTCCTATTTTTCGCAAAATTTGTGTGGTATTGATTTTTTTAAAAAATCAATTTTGTGAAAAATCAAAACTTTTCCTACGGAGCACTTATATAATCAGATGCCTATTTTTTATTGGTCTAATTATGCCTATTGGAAAGCTCGTATGAAATCTAGTTTAAAATTCATTGACGAGCGTGTTTGGTCGCTTTGGAAAATAGGTGGAATCCTCCCACTATCACCGTTGAAAATATCACCTCTTTAAAACCTGTGTCGGCCTGGACTGAAGATGATTTTAAAATGTCTAATTTTAATTCACGTGGCTTGAGTGCTATATCTAGAACCATCACTCCCGATGAGTACCACCGAATTATGATGTGCACCACGTCTAAAGAGGCATGGGATGTTTTGAAATTGACACATGAGTGTATGAACGCGGTTAAATAATCTACCCAATTTGAGACTATCACCATGTCTGAGTCTGAATGCTTTGAGGATTTTTTTTTGCACGTTTTTCAGACATTGTAAATACCGGTTTTAATTTGGGTGAGGTGATTGATAACACGCGTATCGTTAAAAATATTTTGAGATCTCTCCCAAAATGCTTTATTCCTAAAGTCACTGTTTTAAACTCTTCGGGAAATTTGAAATCACTCAAGTTGGAAGAACTTGTAGGAGACCTTCAAACCTATGAGATAGACATGTTTCCCCAAATCATTAAGGCTAAGGATAGAGGCATTGCTTTAAATACTCATTTTAAGACAAAGAAAGAAAAATTTTGTGAGTCCGATTCTAAGGGTGAGTTTGATTTTGATGATATGGCCATGCTTGTGAAAAAGTTTTAAAAAATTCTCAAAATGAATAAAGAAATTTCTTCCAATAAAAAGAGATCTTTTGAGTCAAATAAAAAGAAAGTGGAGGCCAAAGATAGTGACAAGGAGGATGAGATCAGGTGCTTTGAGTGTGAGGGAAAATGGAACATGGCTAAAGAGTGTCCTACTAGAATAAGGAGAAAGGGCAAAGAGACTTCTATGCCCGCCACACTTAGTGATAGTGAGGGTGATGAGGGTGATGTGGGATATGAGTCTGATAAAGGTTTAGCACATGGTATGTGTGTAGAGTTTTCGAGTCGTGTGAACACACCCACTTTGTCTCACGTTGATAAAGGTCATGAGAGCACCGGTGATGACTCGAGTGTTTCTAGTGGAGATGAGAGAGAATTTGAGAGTGGAGATGAAAGTGAGCTCCAAAAAGTCTTTAGAGATTTGTACACCGAGACCTTGAAAACAAAGAAGTATAATAGAGATTTAGGTCATCGGGTTTTAGATTTGGAGAGAGAGAAGGAAGTTTTAAAATGGGAAAAGTGTGATTTGACCAACACGGTGTCTAGTCTGACAACACGTGTATCCCAACTCAAGAGTGATCTCGAACATGCTCGGGAGGTCAAAGGCCCATTAGAGAACGCATCTAAGAAGGTTGGAAAGATGGTTCTCAATCCTACTTTGGGTAAAGGTGAGAAGTTAGGAATAAGTCATGACGGTGCTTCTACTTCCCAATTAGCACCCTAGCCAGTTCCCACTTTAGTGTTAGATTCACAACAGGCTCACCCTAACCCACCTAGGCGTCCCATTCCTATTTGGAGAGTGTGTCCTATAATTTTTAATAAAGGTGTTCCTAGGCCTATTTATGTTTATTCCCATTGCAAAAGGAGAGGACACCTTAGGGAACTTTGTTTTAAGTTGGGTTATGTGTCACGTTTTGCTTCTACCCATGTTTCTGCCACACATGATGCTTTACATGCCCCTAGAGACTACATGAGAGGGTTTGCAAATCTAGGTGAGCAATTAAGTTTTTAGTCAAAACTTCACAAAATTTTATGGAGGTTTTTCATAAGTTTACACCACCGTCGAAAAACCCCTCCGCACCTAATGATTGAGGTTTGACTTGTTTACTAGAATGGGATGTTTTCCATGATGTCATTATTTCCCTATTACTAGTATGTATCATTTTTGTATGTTTTCCATGTTTTGAAAATTTTGAGAAAGTCCAAAAAGATTTTTGTATTTTTCTTACACCGTTTATGGATGGACACTTAGGATGACCGAGTCACAATTTCATTCCATTTATCCATGTGACTATTTGATAGTGTTTTGAGACAATATATCATGTCATCTTTGTGCTTTATAATGTTTGAAGTCATTAAGATGTAATTAAGTGTTACTTCCTACATGTTTGACTCATGATTTCCTTTATTGCACACATGCACGGATTTAATTGATTATTGTGCTTATCTATCACATGTTGGTTGAGTGTTTCCATCTCAATTCTATCTATACAACGAACCAAATGCAATAAAACAAGACAATAAAAAGTATTCACCTTTGAACCATGTTTGTGAGGATTTGTGTGTTTTGTTTGAAAACGGTGAAGGGCTACAAAAGGTTATCATTTCTCCTTTGCGATTAAGTCGCCGTTTAATTGGACCTAAAAAATTGAGGAATTTATTATCCGGGGTCCAAAGAGTTTTAGAAGAGATCAAAAAAATTGAAAGGCAATAACAAGAAATTCATGCCAAAAAGAAGCCATTGGGTTTTTTGCACCACCTCTCCAATGTTTGAGAATTTAGATTAGCTCTAAAAGAAAATATGCATAAGGGAGTTTGGATGTAATTTAAAATGGGTTTGCACGTCCTTGAAAGTCTTGAAAAAGCGTTAAATAGTTTTGGATGTTATTGGTATGGAAATCACTTTGACTTTGATTTGCTGATTTGAATGGGACGATGTCATCTAAATTCAACAATTTTACACCTCGGGATATTTTTTATGTTCATTCGTTAGGGGTACACATATTCATCGTGCACATATGATTGATTGAGTTGATTTACCTATCGAATGTGTTCACACCCATACATTCCATTTTCATGACATGGTTGTTTTAGTCTAAATCCATGGTGTGATTTTTTGTATCTTATTTTTGTACAAAAATTTTGAAAAATCATAAATAGTTTGTGAATTTTTTGAGATATACCTTTGCATGCGCGTAGTTTGATTCATGTTTGCTATGTTTTTTTTGTGACACTCCATGTTTAGTTTGTTTCTTCCTATCTGTCTATTTGGGGACATCATAAAAGGGGGGAGAACGAATTATTATGTTGGGGGAGTTTTTGCATTATGGGGGAGATTTAATTTATTAATGATTTATTCTTATATCATTTCAAACTCGATACGTCATGAAGGTTTTTACTTTTTCTCAGGTGTGTAAGTACAAAGATTTAAGATCATTATGTTTCACCCCCTGATGAGAAAATCTTTGAGATTTGATGAAAATTTTTAAAGAAAAGTTTGAGAACTTGAAAATTTGTACCTTTTCAGTTTTGAGATTTATGGGAGGGTAGATTTGTATAGTTATTTTGGTATTTGATAATTCGGATGTTTTTATGTATGTTCTGGCATAGACATAGATGGAGATTTGTACGGACATATTTTTATGAATGTTCGTCACAATTAATTATGTCGTATACCATTACAACAGTCGAAGAAGTTCAAGAGCAATATACATAAAGACGGATCTGAATATATCAAGTTCTTCATCAAAAAGCCTCCGCAAAGTTTACTTTGGTAAGGTTATGTTTTAAATACCTTAACTTTGCACTTAGAGCTTTGGGATAGTTTTTACAAAATATTTTCTAAGTGTTGGAGCGGACTTTTTCGTCAAAATTTGAGAATGAGTATTTTTTCTAAGTGTTGGAGCGGATATTAAAATAACATTTTCTGACGTTCCATTCGTTCAAACGACTTTGCTATGTCGTTCGAATGACATTGCATTATTGAGCGATGTCGCTTGAACGACACGCGAATCTCATTCGTGCGAGATCTCTTTCTCCTTCGAATGAGCTTGAGGACCGAGGCGACGCGATTTTCTATAAATACTCATTAAATGGTTTCATTTTCATTAATAAGTCCTAGTGTTTTGAAAGACAGAAAATTGTGAAACTGCAGAATCCTTTTTACTTCTTCTTTTATGGTTTAATCCCTTTTTGTTTTCAATTCACAAAAATCCCATGTTCTTTGGTGAATTATTTTGGTGTTCAAGAACATACTTTGATTTTGTTCAACCTCTGTGGAGAAGGCATCTCCATACTTGGTTAGTGGATACCGAGCGTAGTCATTCTGCATGTGGATGAGACGAAGACGACGAACCTGGCAAGTTTTCACGTAATACGAAGGTGGGGTTTACAGAGATGGAAGCACTTATCATTAGTGGGGGAGGGGGTGTATGAAAGTAAATTAATAATTAGTGCTCATTTTTATTTGTAGTAATTGTACATATTTGCATGTCTTCTTCTAATTTTTTTTATCTGTAGTAATAACATTTTTTTACATCAAATGTCCCCTTCAGGTATTAAGGCGAGGATGATGATGCGGGCTATGATGATGTCGTCTGGGCTCGATGGTAGCGGACGCGACGAGGGCTCCTCAGCCCCTAGGCTCCCCAAATATGACAAATTTGGGATTACCATCGAGAACAAGTCGGAGCTATTAGCGAGATCTCTCGAGCTGCTAAAGACGGTCATCGGCCCGGAGTTTATGAGTTGGAAGGAGGTTCCATATGAGCTCAAGTTAGCTGTTTGGGCGGCACTACATGTAATATATTTATATTTATATGAATATTTCACTTTCAATTTCGATTTCAATTTCATTTTATATTTATATTTATATTTATTCGCAACTAACATTGTATTTGTTGGACAGGAACAATTCAACTTGGATCCAAAGCTACGCGATTCCATCTTGGAGCAGTTGAGGGAGCAACACAAGTCGTGGAAGAAAAATATGCGGACACGGTACTTTGGGAAAACACGAGAGTCCATTATCCAATGACGTGAATCCGTCCCGCCGAAGGAGCCGATCTCATTGGCACAATGGCAAAAGTTCATTGACAATGAGATAAGGGAGCGACAACTGGCATCTCGCCAATCGGGGAGGGAAAATCGAGCAAAAAAGACGGATGTGCACTACACCGACCGGACGTCTTACGCCGAGGTGGAGGATAGGATGAAGGTAAGATTTAATTTTTCTATAACTACAAAAATATATTATTCTGCATTATTTTACTTTGCGGGGCTGATATTAATTTTACTTTATTTTATTTTAGGGGGTAGGGAGTGACCCTAGGGTAAGCCACATAGGCTCGATACTTATTTGTCTCTTCGGACGAAGAAGGGGAAGGACAAGGAGGTGTCCCTGAGCATCGCGGCCACTATTATAAGTAATCCGACAATTTACTTTTTGTTAATTAGGTTATAATTTTTTAGTTTACTTATTTTACTAATCATGTGCTTTTTGTCGTTTCAGGCAAAGCTTAAGGAAGTGCATGAGTCGCAGTCTGATGCCGATAAGGCATCTTTATCCACAGACGCACTCAGCCAAGTGCTTGGCTCTGATCGCAAGGGGAGGACAAAGGGGGTGAGCTCGCGGGTGGCCAAATCTAGGATCATCGGATTGGAGACGAGCGACACCGGGTTGGCTCGAACAGTGGATTCACATGACGCGAAGCTTTCCCATTTGGAGGCGACGGTATGTTGGGAGGAGACCGTAAGGGGAAAGGGAAGGAGAAGGCGATGGAGGAGGAGGTGCGGGAGGATGAGGCGCAGGATGACGAGGATGTGGACCTCGCTGCTTCATCATCGACACGTGCGTACTTTGATGATACACTTCCCTATTTGGCGCCCTTCAACAGACCGATGTCGACACTTGGTTGGCCGAGCATGTTCATATTGGACGTATTTGATGGCCAGCGGATAGGGAGGGGGTTGAGGGACCCGAATATCATCCAGGGTGGAATAGTTCATGGACGTGAGCTTCAAGAGATCGAGTCCAAAGTGCTCGTCACATATGTGATACCCGGGAAGGAGAACTCCCTATTGTGGTTGCGCGAAAAATGTGGCACGATGTATATTAGTGGGTGTGTCAATTCGTATATTGTGTGGCCTACTCACCTCCTCACATTTACCCCAGACATGTAGTGTCATTATTTTTTAGTTGGTACATTTGAATTATATTATGGATTATATTGTCATGTATATTGTTTCTATTTTGAATATATATTTGCATCATCTTTAGTTTATTTGAATATATGATGTTGCTATAACATGTACAAATATACTGCTGGGCAGTGGCAGTGGCCATACTGCCCAGCAGATTTTTTTTAAATTCTGCCCAGAATTGTCACGGTCATTGACTGTGGCAAGTCCTTGACAAATAAGGTTGTCACAGACTTGTCACGGTCATTGACCGTGATAATGTTTTTAAAAAGGGTCAAGGATTTATCACGGTTATTAACCGTGACTAAACTTGTCATGGTCATGGCCCGTGACACGACCATAATAATTCTATTGAATTTGTCACGGTCAATGACTGTGACATGTCCGTGACAAAAAAGTTGTCTCGCCCCGAATTGTCACAGTCATTGACCTTGATAAGTTGAACTTGTCAAGGTCAATGACCGTGACAATTAGGCAGATTTGGTGTAGTGAGTGGTGTAAATGACAATGGGTGCTTTTGAAGTTTTTTGGAAGTTGTTTTGATAATGGACGGGGGTCTAAAGGTTTGATGAAGTTTTGACTTATCGTGGATTGTTAGACATTAGATAAAGGATCATGGAGTTCGGTGTATTCCTTTGTGATGGGATTTTCATGATTTTCTAGTGCCCAAAAGTCAGTAGGGAGATATTATTTATGGTTGCGACTGTAGTATTGGCAAGCTACCCGTACTTTTTACGAATGAATTGTCCAGTCATCTTCTTTGGCTCGGATTTTGCATTGGTAAAACTTTCTTCAATCTCCACACCCACTTCCTGGAGATCTTGAAAATGTAAATACTATTGGCCTCCCATAGTTTCTTTGATATGGGGTAGGAAATTTTTCTGCAATATGCTGACTTGTTCTTGTTCTAAGGGCCAGTTGGTCATAGTGGAAACTTTCTCCCTCCACTTTTCTATGAAGTTGTTGATAGTTTCTACGAGATTATTCTTGAGAGACTCTAGATCACGGCTTGTAACCTCTAGCTCTCCGTTGTACTTGTGTTGTGATATGAATTCATGGGCGATATTTTCCTAACTACGAATTCTTGATTCTTCGAGGGATAGGAACGAATGGAGATCACTGTCCTTCAAAGTGTGTTGGAAGATCTGGGCCATTATCTCTTTAGAGGCACCAAGGAGATTTATGGCTCAATTATAGCTTCAAAGGTGAACACTTGGGGCCCACTGCCTTGAATTTCTCAATGACTGGCATCTTGAATCTCTTCAGCAATCTTACTTTAGGGTAGGGAGACATATGGGTATAGTCCATGTAGTTCCCGAATATCTTAACATGGTCGAACATTTTAGATAATAGCTTGAGGTTTTCCTTGACCCTTTTTAACTCTTCTTCCTTAGGATCAATGAGTACTCGCAAGTTATCCCCTAGTTGGCAAGGTTTGGCATAGGGAGCTGAGCTGATGGTAAACCATAAGAAGGCAGGGCACGTGGAGCATGCTGATATTCTTTCGGGACCCAAACAAGCTCGGGAGTGGTCTAACCCATGGCATGAGGAAAGATAACTTTGGGTTCTTCGGGAACTTAGACTCGGTTACGCTTCATCTCATGGACATCGGTTTGAATGCTATCGATCTTGTCACCGAGTTGGACTAGGAATACCATCAGATCGGGCTGTACATTCAGTACTTGATTGGCATTTTCCATGAAGGACTGGTAAAGGTAGATTCCGAACTTAGATGAAGTAGTAGGGGAACTAGTAGAGATTCGCGATGGTTTGATGGAATACTGGAGACAATAGGGAGCTAGGCCATGAATTCGGTATGCGATCGATCTGAGGAGGAAAATGATTCGAATTTATTTTTGAAAGAAGGGGTAAAGGATTTTGTTTTTGGTATTTTTCAAAAAGGAGAAAGGGCGTTTTTAGCATTTTGCTAAGGAGGAAAAATGTTTTTGGCATTTTTATGAAAAGGAGAAAAAATGTTTTTTGGTATTTTTGATGAAAAGGAGGAAAAATGAGAGAAGAGGCTCATCATCATCATCATCATCATCATCATCATCATCATTATTATTATTATTATTATTATTATTATTATTATTATTATTATTATTGTTGTTGTTGTTGTTTGTGGTAACAATTATTATGCAACACAAATAAATACAAGAGAGGCAATTACCAAGGAAGAATAAGGAATAAAAAATGACAATCACACAACAAAAGATGTACGTGGTTCAGCAAAGATGTGCCTACGTCCACGGTGGTGCAGTCGATATTATTTCTATATACTTCGGAGAGTGGTTACAGAGAATACAACTTGTCCTTTTGCCCCGGACCTAGGGTTTAATATATACATGTACATTTAGGTGAGTGGGGGTGATGGGTTCACCCACGTCTTCCATCCTTCCTATAACTTCCCTTCAGGGGAATGTGGGAACAGACCGAATCAAAATAAGAGGTGGGGGGCCTAGACTTTGGGCCGCCAGAACTGGGCTACTCGTCTAGGTCCATGGTATTAATTCTGGGTACCCACAATTGCCCCTAAGTTTGTTGGCCCATGTTCATGGGCTCAATAAATTTAAATGATTAGCCATAATGGCTTTTTTGCAATTCTTCAGAAACTGTGAAGCTGATTTTGGCGGCACCCGCTTCGTATCTTGTGCACTATGATTAACAAAATTTGAAGGTTTCTTGGGTTAGTCACTTTTCTATTGTCATTCCAATTTTTCCATCACTTTCTCATTCCTTGTGAGTTCTAGCACTTCGTACCGTCTTCTCTCAATCTCCATTCTCGTTGCTTTTCTTGTCGTTTGGGCTCGTGCTTCTTCATCGTTCAAATTTGTCTTCTATCTTGTAAGTTTCCTGTACTTTTTCTCCGTGCTTTCTCTTTGAGTTTGTAGCTTTTCTAGGGTTTTTCAATGGCGAAGATTGGGAATAGGTCAATCTCTGAATTTAGGAAGTTTTACAACATCCCTGAGTGGGTAGATATTGAGTGTTGTGCCTCCCCTCCTAGAAACGTTAGAGATATAGATGATGCCCACTGGATCCACGTCTTGTTGCTTTCCCAGGGGGGACTCACTTTTCCTCCTAATGATTTATTTTTGCAGTTTTTGGCTATTTTAATATTGTTCCTGCACAATGCTCGCCCAATGTGTGGAAAATAGTAAATGGCGTACATAGGATAAATCAATTGTATGGAACTACGTTAGGGCTCGCCGAGGTCTATTTTTGCTGCTCCTTTTCTCGAACTAGTTCTGGTGTCCTTTACCTCAAAGCTAGGAGCCCTGACAGGGTATTGGTAGTAAATCTACCTGATTCCCATAAGGACTACTGGCAAGAAGGTTTCCTTGTTAGAAATTGGCAGTTTTTTCCCCAATTTGAAGGGTCGAGGTCTGAGAGGTTCTCTGTTCCCTTTTATGGGGAGGAATACATAGGTAGACATTGTACTGTTGTTTCGACTTTTGTTGATTTGTGATCTTTCTAACTCTTCTGTGTTCTTCTTTTGCAGCGAGGTCAAAGAACTTGGAACCTGCTCTCAGCGAGGTTCGTCTTTCAGAATTGATAAAGGCTTGGAATATCAGGGAGCCTTTGGGTGACGACGAGCATCCAAGGTCTGCTTCCTTCCTGCTCGAGTACAAGAACGTTAGCTCCAGCTTCATAGCAAGTCTTGTGGATAGTATCCCAGAGTTTGATCCTTCCTAAGAGACTGCTACAGATATCATCCGGTTGGACGAGGAGGAGAGCAACTCTGATAGTAGAAGTTCCTCTGATCGCGGAGAGGTCTCTGAGGTTAGAAATTCGTCGAGCACGTCCAGTAGTTCGAGTGAGGAGATGACTCCACCCCGGAAAAACCTGATTTGGGATGATGATGATGAAGACCATATGCTTCTCGCACAGAGGTCAAAGAAGCAAAAATCTGTCTCTGGGGTTGTGGCTACTGGTTCCCGATCCTCTGCTCAGGAGCAGGAGAGGAAGAGGAAGGAAGAGGAGAAGGTGAGAGAGAGAGAAGAAAAAGGAAGAAGAGAAGAAGAAGATGGAAGAGAAGAGGATGGTAGAGGAGAGGAAGAAGAGAGAGAGTGAGAAGGAGGAGGAGAAAAGGAGGGCAGAGGCGAGGATGAAGGTCGAGCAGGCCTTAGTCCCGGTGTCTGCGCTGCCCGAGGGGGCCTCTGTGGTAATTTCCCCCCAGCTGGCCCCGGCTCTGCTCGAGAGAGCTGTCCTCCCGGCTGATCGCCAAAGGGCAGTAGGGTCAGAGCAATTGGCACTTCAAGCTAGTCAGAGGCTTGCTTTGGTAAGGTTTTTTCCCTTCTCTCCTACGTTTTTCTAAATTCTTTCATTTCCCTCTTCTAATGCCTTCTTTTTTCTATAGTTTGTTACTAACTTCACCGTGCTCTATCGTTCACGCGATGAGCTGGTGAAAAGAACCAGTAAGATGGAGCAAGAGAACTCTACCCTAAAGCTGAAGGGTAAAGAGCTCAAGGCCAACTTTAAAGCCGTTGACGCTGCTCAGATTTCATCTGACTTGGCTCTTGCCACTGCCAACAAGGAGAAGGACGCTGCAGTCCAGGATCTGAAGGAGCTGAGGCAGGCTTATGACTTGGTTTGCTAGAGAAAACTTACAGTTATTGAGGAGAACAGGGTGCTTTCTGAAGAATTGAAGAAGAAGGAGTCTGAGGTTGTTACTGCCAAGGAGGACTCCTACAATTCTAGTTGGGCTGCAGCGTACGAGGATGCTGAAGTTCAGATAGGCTATATTAGCCGTCTGAACTTCAAGAAGGGCTGGAACAAGGCTCTTTTGGCTGCTGGTGTCGACATTGATTCTCCCTTGTTTGACGAGCACGACCCAGGTCTGAAGCCAACCGTGGATGAAGTTCCTGCCCGAGCTGTTGAAGGCACTGATCATATTCCTCAAGCGACCCCTGCTAACGCTTCTCTGGTTGTGGGGATAGAGATTACCCCCGCTGAGGGCGGTGCTCTCGCTAATGTTGACAAAGGGAAGGGGCCATCGACCTCTGTGCCACCTGAGGTTATTAATTAGTTATCTACTAGGATTGCTCTGTATTTTTGGTTTTTTCTGTAAATTTTCTCTTTTCTGTTTGATGTAACTCCAATCCTTTATTAATGAAAAGGCTTCATTTCTGCTCGCACTGATTTGTCTCTTTCTCTCCTTTATCTTTCTCTCGCTTGTAGTTAGTTGATGTGGATGATTACATTCCTGCTACTTCCCAATTGGGCAGGACCCTTGGTCCCAGTGCGAGTCCCGAAGTTCGCCAGGCCTTCGTTAAGCTTTGTAAGTCCCTTAGATCTAGAAATCAGAAGTATAAGGAGCAATCTGAACTTGTGGCCAAGCTGAAGGAAAGTCTCCAGGAGATGGAGGACATTTGTGCTTCAGTGCAAGATGAGGTCAATGCGCTGAGAGCAAAACTATTAGAGGCTTCCGAGATTAAACAAGTTGGGGAGGTTCTTCAGCAGGAGAATGAGGACCTGAGGAGAGAAGTCTTACGACTTAGGGAGCATGTGTCGAGCACTGTTCCAGCAGTATTACAAGGATCCTCATCATCGCGAACTAGAGCTCGTCATAATTTTACTCCTCCTGTGTCGCGAGGTCCCACTCGCCCACCCGTTCCGCTAGCTAGTAGGAGCACCAGAAGCAGAAGCAGGGAAGCAGAAGAACTTCGAGATAGGGAAATGGAAGAACTCCGCAGTGATGTTCAGCGAGCATATGTAATTGCTGCTGGGCTTCAAAGAGACGTTACTCGGTTGCGGAACTTATTCAAGAAAGGTCCTCGGCAAGCGTGGGCTAACGGTTATGATCAGGGATGGTCGGATGCTCCAACAAGGCTGTCTGAGTTCGAGGATCTTTCTTTTATTAGGGGGTGGCTAAGTTCTTTTAAGGATCTGCAAGTCCCGAGGAACTCGATGCTATGGTATCTCCATGAGATGTCTCCCTCTACTCTGATGCCTAACCCCTTCCAGAGGGATGATCTATGGATCCCCATCGATGCTATTCCTCGGCAATTATTGGAGTCGGATGCGAATCAGGTTGTGGAAGAGTTAGCTCCTACTCCTGATGAAGAACAAAGATCTCGAGTGGCTGATTATCTCGCTCAGAGGCTTCCCCCCCCCCCCCCCATTGAGTTTTTGCCAATTGTTATTTTTTTGTATTTTTGATAATGTAAATGCTTTGGGCGAGCTCGCCGACTAAACATTTATTACTATTGTTGTAAGTATGATGAATTAATGAAAAGTTTGTGTTTTGGGCAATTTTGCCGACTAAACGTGTGCATCATACTTTTCATATTCTTGCTGCTTTATAATCCTTTTTGTTTTGTCATGGAAGTGTCCCCCCAGTCTAGTATAATATCAAGATACCATTGTGCTCCACTTTACCTTTTAGGTTGTGTCATCACACTCCCTTAGGCCTAAGTGGGGCAATTGGCGAGGACACACCTGGTGTTGGATTTTTTCATCCGATCAGGATTTTACTCAACCGAAGTAGGTTTGATGACCAGTATAGAATTTGATCATATTGCCTAAGGATCCCCTGTAGGGCTTCATGTATTGCTAGGGGCAATGCTAAGAGGTTGTTCTTCGTGTTTCATGACGATGACCTGAGGAGGGGTATTCCCCTTCTATAGCATAGTGATCAATGTGCCTGTTACTTGGAAAAGATGTGCGATAAAAGCAGCTGTTACT
Source organism: Sambucus nigra (assembly GCA_949130495.1). Classification (NCBI taxonomy): domain Eukaryota; kingdom Viridiplantae; phylum Streptophyta; class Magnoliopsida; order Dipsacales; family Adoxaceae; genus Sambucus; species Sambucus nigra. Next base: position 526,042,767 of record OX422209.1, read on the forward strand.
AATCAGAGTGCAACCAATTTAATAATTTTCATTAATAATAAGGTAAATGCACTTGTATAATAAAAGAATACAATAGAAAGATCTAAACATAGAATCTCTTGAGATTAGCTGTGTTCCATGCTCGTCGTATTTCTCTGCCCTCCATCGTTTTCAAGTGATAGGCGCCCTGCAGGTCGTCTCTAGTTACTTTAAAGGGCCATTCCCAGTTTGGACCTAGCTTTCCGTCTGATGGTTTCACTGCGCTGCCCAGGACTTTCCTTAAAACATAGTCCCCAATTCAGAATGCCCTCGGGTTAACCATTTTGTTGTAATGCCTCGGGATCTGTTACTGGTAGCTCGCTAGTTTCACTAGGGCTAGCTCCCGGCGCTCGTCGGTGAGGTCAAGTTCAGCGAGTAATGTTACATCATTATGGCCTTGGTCGACAAGGTTGGACCTCATTGTCGGCAAACCTGCTTCGAGTGGGATAACTGCCTCTATGCCATATGTCAGCGAAAATGGGGTTTCTCCTGTTGCTCACCGAGGAGTGGTCCGATATGCCCATAGGACGTGAGGTAGTTCATTTACCCATGCGCCTTTGGCTCGCTCCAATCGCTTCTTCAATCCATCGATAACAGTTTTGTTGGAAGCCTCAGCTTGGCCATTGCTCTAAGGGTAGGCCACCGAACTAAAGTAGTGTTTGATCCCGTGTTCGTTACAGAAGTTCTGAAAGGAGCCACTTTCGAACTGTGTTCCATTGTCGGTGATGATGGTTGTGGGGATTCCAAACCGAGTGATTATATTCCTCCATATGAACCTTATCATGTCAGCATCTCGGATGTTTGCCAGGGGTTCTGCCTCGATCCATTTGGTGAAGTAGTCAGTCGTAACCAATAGATATTTACGATTGTCGGCAGCGGTAGGCAATGGTCCCACGATGTCCATTCCCCATTGGGGGAAGGTCCATGGGTTGGACAGGGATTTTAGGTCGCTGGTGGGTTGGTGGGCCATAGGAGCGTGGAGCTGGCATTTCAGGCATTTACGGACATATACTGCGGAGTCCTTTTACATATATGGCCACCAATAGCCTTCCTTCATCGCTCGAAAGGCTAGAGATCTTCCTCCGGTGTGGCTTCTATAGATTCCTTCGTGAAGCTCGCGTAGCACTTGCTCGACATCCCCTGGGTGGACGCATCGGAGGTAGGGACCGGAGAAGGATTTCTTATATAAGTTGCCTTCTGGGGATAAGTGAAAGCGAGCAGCTTTAACTCTTATCTGGTGGGCGGTCTTCTTGTCATCCGGGAGCGTGCCATTCTTTAAAAATTCTCTTAAGGGGTCCATCCAGCTGGGTGCTGACCCCACCTGGAGTACCTTCTCCATGCTTGGGATTGGTGTCGATGCTCGAACAAGTGAGGAAATCGATGGGGATAATTCTTTTTAGGTCGGAGTCAACTGCCGAACTAAGGGCTGCTAAGGCATCAGCATGACTGTTTTTCCCCCTGGAAAACTGTTGGACGTTGATCTCTGCAAAATTTGACATCAGCTTTTTCACTAAGGCGACGTAGGCTGCCATTCTTTCATTCTTTGCATTGTAATCTCCTCTTATCTGATTGGAGACCAGTTGGGAGTCGCCGAACACCTGTAAATGTTTTACTCCCAAAGTATACGCCTTTTGGAGGCCGACTATTAGGGCTTCATACTTTGCTTCGTTGTTGGAGGCTGCAAATCCAAGCCTGATTCCTTGTTCAAGGATTGTGTTCTCTGGAGTTATGAGGACAATGCCTACCCCTTCCCCCTTTGAATTGGAGGCTCCATCAACAAATAGTTTCCAGGTTTCATTTTTTGTTGGGTTCTCCATTTGCCTTATTGGTTTGGGTTGGCCGGAGGGTCCTTCGCCCGTGAATTCGGTTATGAAATTAGCAAGGATCTGAACCTTGATAGCTATCCTTGGTTGAAATTGGATGTCAAATCGACCGAGCTCGACTGACCACTTGGACAATCTTCCTGATAAATCAGCTTTCCTTAGGACTGCCTTAAGGGGATGCGATGTAAGAACGATGATAGTATGAGCTTCGAAATAATGCTTCAGCTTCCTCGAGGCTATTACCAGCGCGAAGGCGAGCTTCTCCAATGGCAGGTACCTTTGCTCGGCGTCTAGTAAGGTCTTGCTCGCGTAATAAACGGGGTGCTAGATTCCTGCAACCTCGCATATTAGCGCAGAGCTGACAGTGTGACTGGATATGGAGAGGTACAGGTACAAAGAATCCGTTTGCTGTGGTATGACAAGAAGTGGTGGAGAGCTTAAGTAGGACTTGAGCTAGACCAATGCTCGCGAGCAATCTGGGCTCCACTCTATCGTTTTGCTCCCCTTTAGAAGCTGGAAAAAAGGCTTGCACTTCTCGGAGGATTTGGAGATGAAGCGATTTAAAGCAGCGAGAATACCAGTGAGCTTCTGTACGTCCCGAATTGTGCGAGGGGTTTGCACCCTGTTGATTGCATCGATCTGGTCTGGATTAGCCTCTATGCCTATCTTACTGACCAAGTACCCAAGAAATTTTCCTGACTGGACACCGAAGGAACACTTGCTCGCGTTAAGCTTCATTCGGTACTTCCTGAGGATTTCGAAGGTGTTCGACAGGTCGGAGAGGTGATTTTCCTTCTTCTTACTCTTATCGAGTATGTCGTCGATGTAGACCTCCATGGTGTCTCCCATCTGACCTTTGAACATTTTAGTGACTTGTCGTTGATAGGTTGCCTCTGCATTCTTGAGCCCGAAGGGCATGACCTTGTAGCAGTATAACCCAACTGTTGTGATGAATGTAGTTTTGTCCTGGTCGGGGGCATATAAGTGGATCTGGTGATACCCTGAGTATGCGTCCAAGAAACTCATTCGCTCGTGAGCTGCGGTGGCGTATACTAGTTGGTCTATCTTCGGGAGGGGGAAACTATCTTTAGGGCATGCTTTGTTGAGGTCAGTGAAGTCGATGCAAACTCTCCACTTCCCATTGCTCTTCGGAACTACTACTGGGTTGGATAACCATTTGGGGAATTGTACCTCCCGTATGGATCCTTCATCCAGCAGTTTTTCCACTTCTTTTTCAACCGCTTTAGCCTTCTCGGGTGTTGTTCGCCGTGCTTTCTGCGTGATTGGCTTGAATGTGGGTTCGACATGCAGGTGATGGCAGACCATACTAGGATCGATTCCAGGCAGTTCGTATGGTTCCCATGCGAAAACATCTACGTTGCGCCTCAGCAAGGTTGTCAACTCCTTCTGTTCTTGGTCGGTGAGAGATGCTCCGATCAAGAAGACTCTGTTACTGTCACCATCTCCATCCATAACTTCTACCAGGTTCTCGACGACCCGCTCAGAGGTGAGGAGCCTGGTCTCCTCCACTTCAGGTCTCTCATACTTTAATTATTATTTAGAAGGTGTCAGACCTTCTTTAATTTTCTCGCTGGGCTGCTCGGACTTCTTCTCTGGTTTTGGACGGATGGCTGCTATGAAGCACCTTCTCGCCATTGCCTGATCACCGTGGATTTCCATTGCTCCACGTTCGGTTACATACTTGAGTTTCTGATGGTAGGTTGAGGAAACTGCCTTCATCGCATGAAGCCATCCCCTGCCGAGGATGGCCTGGTATGGTGAGTCGATGTCAACTACCAAAAACTCAATCATCTTGGAGACGTTTCCAGCACGCACTGGTAGTACAATCTTTCCTAGGGGCATAGTCATTTTTCCAGCGAAGCCAACCAAAGGAACAGTAGCTTCCTTTAGGTCGGCGACGCTTAACTTCAATTTCCTGAATAGGTCGAGGTACATTACTTCGGATGAGCTTCTTTGATCGACGAGCAGCTTGTCGACGTCAAAGTTGGCTATCCTAAGTGTAATGATCAGGGCATCATGATGTGGGGTCCTTACTCCTATCAGATCTTCATCTGTGAAAACAATATGCTTGTTGTAATTAACGTCATCTGCTTGTCGACGCTTTTCTGATTGTGATTTTGTTGGATCGATCTCAAAAGTCTGCATTACCACTTTAAGCTTCTTCATCTCCATTCGAGATGAATTTCCTTGGATCTGCTTGGCATCAGATGCCCCATGAATTACCGCGAACTCATGTTGGGCATCATCTTCGAGCACATTGTCAGGTCTTTCTTCTCTATTGGCAGCTACCTTCTCCACCTTTTTCTCTACAAATTGGTTCAAATGCCCGAACTGGGCCAGTTCCTCGAGGTGAGACTTTAGAGCTTTGCAATGCTCAGTCTTGTGTCCTCCCTCTTTGTGAAAAGCGCATCTCAGTACATTATTCCTCTTTGAGTTATCTCCTCCCATTTTTCTGGGCCATTTGATGAATGGCTCGTCTTTGATTTTCGCGAGAATTTTATAAATTGGTTCTTTAAAGACGGTGTTGACCGCCTGGAATGCTTTCGACGCATCATGGTTTCCTCCGTTCTTGGAGCCTTTTTGCCCCTGTTCTTTCCTCCTTTTTTCTGGTTCTCAACTTTGTCACTTCCCTTAGTCGTGAGTTTAGCTCGACCGTTTTCTCCTGTACTGAGGCGGGTGACGTCTTTCACCTTGGCATACTTCTCGATGCGAGCCATTAGGTCATCGATGGTTATGGCTTCCTTCTTCATCAGGGACTGGTAGAGAAGGGAAGAACTGGGTAGCCCAATTTTGAAAGAGGCCACCGCTACTTGCTCCGAGCAGTCCTCGACCTCATTGAACAACTCCCAGTACCTTTTTGTGTAGTCTCGGAGGGTCTCCTGAGGCGTCTTCTTCATTGTCAACAAAGCATCCATCCTTTTGGGATGGGAGCTACTAGTAATGAAGCGGGCCGTAAAAAGTTCGGCCAGGGATTTGAAACTTCTTATGGATCGGTGGGGGAGTCTTTCGAACCATTTATGTGCCACAACATGCAAGCTCGAGGGGAAAATACGGCACATCAGTGCATCCCAGTGATTCCAGAGGGTCATGGCCTGCCGGTATTGCCTGACGTGATCGATGGGATCAGTCTTACCGTCATAAATCTTGAACCTTGGAATGGAAAATTTCTTAGGGGCTTCTTCCTCTTCGATTTCCCTCGTGAAGGGTGACTTCATCTGGGTTTTGAGAGCTCTCCTTGCGAGTTCTCTGGTTGATCTGGTACCGTGGTGGGTAGGATAATGGTCCATTTCCCTGCGGACCAGATCTCGTATGTTCTCATTGCTGCGAGCAGGGCTCTGGTAACATCGAGCTCTTCGCAGCTGCTCGCGGAGGTCATCGTCTAATTCGTCTCCCTCAACCTTTCGAGATCCTCGCCTAGGGCTCCTTCCTTGGCTGCGAGACTTGCTCTCCTGAGGGCTAGGAGTGCGGTATGGACGTCTCCTATTATCAGGATGAAGCTCCCTCTCCAATATTTCCAGTTTTCTTTTCAGGCGAGCATTCTCAGCCTCGTACTTGCGAGAAGAATCCCTTTGTTCGTGGAGCCTTGCCTCATACGCATCAATCAATCTGGATATCTGTGTGGACCTTGCTAGTCCCTGGCTTTCTTCTGAGGCTGGCTTTTCCAAGCGCGCCCTCTGATCTGAACGTCGAACTTTAGACCTAATCCTGCGAGGAGCAGGTGGTTCTTGAATATCCCCTACCTGAGGGGCATTGCTGCTGTGACCAGACATTTTAAACTCCTTTCTTGGTGTGGGATCTTCTCAGGGAAAGATGAACGCTTCCCACAGATGGCGCCAATTGTGGTAACAATTATTATGCAACACAAATAAATACAAGAGAGGCAATTACCAAGGAAGAACAAGGAATGAAAAATGGCAATCACACAACAAAAGATGTACGTGGTTCAGCAAAGATGTGCCTACGTCCACGGTGGTGCAGTCGATATTATTTATATATACTCCGAAGAGTGGTTATAGAGAATACAACTTGACCTTTTGCCCCGGACATAGGGTTTAATATATACATGTACATTTAGGTGAGTGGGGGTGATGGGTTCCCCCACGTCTTCCATCCTTCCTATAACTTCCCTTCAGTGGAACGTAGGAAGAGACCGAATCAAAATAAGAGGTGGGGGGCCTAGACTTTGGGCCGCCAGAACTGGGCTACTCGTCTAGGTCCATGGTATTAATTCTGGGTACCCACATTGTTATTATTATTATTATTGTTATTGTTATTATTATGTTTTCACTTGTATTTGGTTTACCTAAATGCAAAAGAAATGTGGGATAGGACCCGAGCCTAGGAAAATTGGGTTTGAAAAATAGGTAAGATATGGTTTCACTTGTTTCCAAGCTCATGGCCAGGGTCCTATTTAAAAAAATATGAAATCGCGCAAAAATTTGGGCGGCATCCCGACCCAGCATTTCAACAGAGTTTCGTGTGGCAACCGACAAACTAAATATGAGTGTCTTAGGTCTGACGCCTATATGAGGTTTATGAAGTTGCTTGGTTAGTGTAAAGTTTCCCACATTTGGAATGACTTCAACAATATACTGCTTGCTTTTTAGGGCAATCGGTACATATGGACAAGTCATTTTATATACGTGAGTGTACATGAATTGCCTCACTATATACCGTGTGGGGACAGTACCTGTGAGAGTGAATTCAATATACTCAACGTACGTGAATGAGTTCCCTGCTGTATACCTCCCATCATGACTTTGGTCAAGTGGTACGATGCAAGGGGAACTGTTCAATGTACATCAAATATACTTGGCCAATGGAAGGTGAGAGTCATATTTCTTAGGCTAACTGTGACCTGCCGAACCAGCACTCATCACAAAGTGACCCCCCCAGTACGGTACAAAATTTTGGTCAATAGCCATGCTCTTTGGTGATGTAGTGTGAAAAATGCGTGATTCTCGATTAGTATATTATGGAGAGAGTCCTTTTTTATGATGATCAAGAGAAATACTATGGAAAACAAGTACAAGTTCAAGTAAATCTAGCATGGAGTGGGAAGACTACACTAAGCATGGATAAATGTGACAAAGTGATTATATCTACAAGTGAGTGTGTGGTACTGAACCTAATCATGTATCAACTATAAGTGGCGTGTGATATGTGCAAGTGAGCATGGATATAGACAAGTGTGATAAGTGGAGGTGTGTGCTAGTGTGGCCTAAGCATGGATATTATAAGTGGTGTGTGAAACATGTAAATATAAATGATCCTACTTACAAGTGTAAGTACTATGAGGTGTACAGGAGGGTATATACAAGTGAGTGAGGAGTGATATAAACATGAGGTAGATATATACAAGAAGTAAATAGAGGAAAAAAGTAAACATACAAGTAGGTGCGCACGCACACATGTAGAGAATGATAACACCCATGCAAACATAGTCTAGCCCTCTTATGACAAGTAATTCCCCAGTGGATCCGCCACTGTGGAAATATAATTCTCCTCCTTGGGTTTGGCGCGCACGCATGCGGTGGATAAGGAGAGAAGATCTCACGCCCTTCCTTAGGGCGCTTCGAGAGTTGTGAATTTGGGGTGATGTAAAGAGATAGAGTCACCATCCTATTTTGCAAAAAATAGGAAAAAGAAATGTTGCCACCTCGAGAGAACGACATGAAATATATACCGATGCGTGTGAAATCAATTAGTTCAGAGGTCGGGGGACTAAGTTACGGAATGGGAAGGTGTTAGGCAGTCATCCCTCCCTTTCGGTCTCTCAAGGGCATATGTTATTATTCTCCTTAATAACTCCACGAAGTGTGTGCGCGTGTATATATAAATGGAGCATGGAATTTCTCTATTCCCGCCATGGATAAAGGCAGAGTTAGTTCATCCGTAGGACAGTTCCCAAAATAACAAAAAAAAATGTGTGCGTTTATCAAGTCACCAATCGTTTGTAGAAAGACGATGGTATAAATTGGACAAAATGATAGTATGAATCACAAATATAATATGTGAAATTAATATATGAATACGAATGGGAAAAAGGACTCGAGTCTCGAGATTTGACCCGAGACACCCACATAGCCTAAAAAGGCATCAAAGTCCACATAGTTTGCATGTAATACGAGGGTGGGGTTTATCCCGTAAATCCAATCGAGGACTTTATAAGATGTGTGTGTGTAGAAAAATGATGTTTTTGTTTTGAGAAAATGTGGTTAGAAACTCCGTTTGGAATTTATGAGAAAACCCTCTTTTTCTTGTTTTTGTTTTTATTACAGAAAATATAGTATGTGCAATACTACTAATAAAAAGTTGGATATTAATATGTATGATCTAAAATTCTATAATAAGAATCGAATAACTAACGCGAAACAAGATACATTAAAGAGAGACTGAAAGATCTGGACCTTCTTTTGAAGCTTTAAGATTGATTTTGATTGTTGGAGGGCTTCTCTTTCAAGTGGATGGATGTGGTAGGAGGAGAGGGATGGGATTTTGCTAAATTGGGTGTGAAAGGGATGGAAATGGAATGTGGAGGAGATGTTTTAATAGGGAAACTACGCTGGCTTTGAGAGAACATTAATGAGATCACTGAGAGGGATGTTTATGAAGTTCCTTTCAAAGTGATCTCATGCTCTCATCATATAGGGTCAAGGGGGTGCCTATCAGCATTGTACTTGACCTTCTTATGGGCAGACAACCCGAGACACACTGTCGATATGCAAGGAAATTGGTTTGCCATTCAGGAGTCTCATGCATATTTTTTTTAGAAAAATGGTTATAAAATGCAATCCATAAGTAAGAATCATGCACATGGTATGCCGTTGGAAAGGGTATTCAGAGCTCTTTAAGAATCCATTTGGCCTCTCCTAGGTTTAGGGGCTAACTCTAGTCAAATGGGGCTTAGAAACGCTCGATGGTCTTTTGGACAAGATATTCTTAGAAGAAAATGGATTGTTCATACGAACCGTATGGTTAATTCATGCACGGTATGGTCCTTTGGAAAGGATATTCATATCCCCTCGAATATTTATTCAGTCTTGTTCGATTTAGAGAGTTGACCTTAGTCAAAGGAGGCTCGAAAATGCCCGATGACCCTTCAGAGTAAAATAGGTAATTCATCTATATCGTAAGGCTAATTCATTCACTGGGTGGACCTTTGGAAAGGGTTTTTATAGTCCTTAAAAGATTAATTCAGTCTCATTTGAGATGAAGAGTTGACAGGAGTCAAACGAAGTCCGGGAGCACTCGGTGGCCTCTAGTTTAGTTTTCTGGGGAAAATGGACCGTTCATTCGAATCGTATGGTCAATTTGTGCATGGGGTGGACCATTGGAAAGGATATTCATAGCCGTTAGAATCTTTATTGGGCTTACGATTAGGCGAAGAAGTTGATTGGGGTCAAAATGGGGCCCTCGAGCGCCCGTTAACCTCCATATCGATTTTTGATAGTAAAACGAACCGTTTGTTTGAATCACAAGGATGATTCGCACATGAGGTGAACCATTGGAAAGGGTACTATGAGCCCTTAAAAGATTCATTGAGATTTATCTCAGATGAGAAAGTTGAATGGAGTCAAAAGGGGGGCGAGAGTGCCCAGTGGCCTCTAGATCGATACTTAGAGTATGTTCTATGGTTTATAGTGAAGGGGAAGTGCTAGGGACCTAAAGAAATGCTTATAAGGGGCATATAATGTTTTGTCTATAAATATACACACAAAGACTGAGTGTTTCACTTGAAAATAGAATGTTTATGTTTTGGGAATTTCTAAAACTCATTATTTCCCTATGCAATCCATATGACCAAAATTTAATGACCGAATGTCCATCCCAATTATAGGATCGAATTCTCTGATATCTAATACTACCAAATCAATGGTAATAATTCCAGTTCATATTCTGATTGTGTATTCAGTACAAACTTGATTGATTAGTACATTGATCCTGATTAGCTTTCCTACATATTGAGGATACTCTAAAGGATAAGGGATTAATTTCAGTAACTCTACGAAATTACTTATGAATGAGTGCGTAGATCTAGAATCAATTAATACATATGCCGAAAGATTTTTAAAAAAGGTATTACCTTTGCAGACATCATGCTTATTTGATTCCACATTTTTTAAGATTTCAGTTCAACCATGTGCCTTATTTCCTTATTCTTTTTTCTTTCCATGCACGAATCCTTATGGCTATTGTTTAGTAAACCTTTCTTTTGGAATCAAGAACCTTTCTATGGGAATTAGGAATGGGATTTTATTAAAATTGGAAGCTCTACCTAGTTTTTTGAGGGGAGATTAAAAAATATAGGTATTAGGTTTGCAAAATCTTGGGCACTGGTGCCTGATGTGACGTGGTTTATTACATGCATGACAAAGAATTATGGCTTTATTATCCTTATGGTTAATCTGGATAACTATTAGGCCATCCTTAGGTTTGAAATAGTGATTATCCTCCACATTATTATAACAATTTCGGTTGACGTAATTATTTTTGGAGATTTGGAACGAATTTCAGGAAATTCAACTTTATGATGGGTTAAGTTCAATGAGGGTATCTATCTATATGATCTAGCAAAATTCACAAATTTTTAAGGGTATAAGGTAGGTTTTGGTACTAGACTTTATTCCTCTCTCAAAGTTCTTACATTTCTTGGCTTCCGTTTTCACATAATCATGTGCATATCGGGACAATTCTGTGAATTGAGACCCGTACTCATCTACCATTATTTATTGTTGTTGTAATCCCACGAATTCCACTATCATTTGATCTTCCATCGATTTAGAAAAGTACTTCTTAAAAAATATCTCTTCAAATTTTACCCGAGTCAATCCTTTAATATTATGAATATGACCAACAATTGCGGCCAATGATCTTCTTTGCCTTTGAAAAGATAAGTCTCCAAAATTACCCAAAATTCGGGAGCTATTCTTACTCCATTAAATACTTCAAGTTTTTTACTAAACCATTTCTTTGCCTCATTTGCTCCCTTTTTCTATAGAATGATGGAGGACTTCGTCGAAGAAACTCTTTAAGTTCATTCATCATTCATATTTCTTTAATTACTTCAATGTTTAATGGTCATCGAGGTGGAATGTTTTATTGAAGTCGAGTGAACTTAGTTCATTGCTGTAAGCACTAAATATGTTTTCCATAATAGTACGAGGAGTTGATGGAATGTGTTCAGTCTATTGCACTCTTTGCATTTGTGGTATCATTGTTCGTGTTTTTACCATCCTATATAATAAACAACAAAGGATATAACGTAAATAGATAGTAAGTAAAAACAAACTATTTATAGCATTTATAACCTAATAAGTTACATTCAGTTCCTATATATAATATAAGAAAAATTTAGGAACTATAATGTAACACACAAGTATATAATTGTCATCTTTATGCCAACTAAACTATCCTAAATGTAAGCTAATTGACGTTATACAACCACAACCACACCAAACACCAGGAAAGATAACACTGATATTTCGCTCCTTTATGTATACATGACGCGACTCCAAATGTGTCTCTAGTGTGTGCTAATTACGGTTCAAGTGCAAACCGGTCCCGTAAGTAATAAACCTGGTAAGATGGGGTCGAATCCTCAGGAAAATAGGACGTTGAACGTGACGACATATAGGAAAGACGCTTAACCCTAAACTGTCTCAGGAAAAAAAAAAGGTGATGAGTTTGAATTTTATCTATTAACTAATGAAAATTAATTGAACAAGTAATTAAACTAAGTATGAAGAATTAAAATAACTATGGATTAAGGAATATGAAGGAGAAAATTAGGCTGGACTATAATCCCCCGAACCCTAGTACGTTTACCAGATATAAAATTAGTTGTGAATTTGATAATTAATTAAAGCACAAACTTTATTAATTTCAATCATTACATATATGAGGGTACAAGCCCGCATCATACGTAATCAAGAATAAAAATAAATCGATTTTGGAATAGCTAACATGCGCGTTGCACTCTTAAACACCTCGGTTACCCAGGGAAAATGAGGTTAAAAGTCCTACGACGGTTGTAAAAACTAATCAACGCAATTCAATCATTTATTTAATTCAAGGAATTACTTTTATATCCATGAAAACCACATCAGGTTGGGTTCATGCATTCCAACCCTTGAAAATCTAGCCGGACATGGTAAAACGACAATTACTCATGATAACTACATTGCATGAAATCATCTTTACTTAAAAATGCCAACAAACATATAAAAGAGATCTCTATCTAGGAATTACTAAATTATCAATCGAAAAGAAGAAAGAACATGAAAGCAATAGAGGTACTATACTTGAATTGATGTAAACCTTGAATTCAAAGCCCAAAAGGAGATTAATTGTTGAAGGATAATGATTCTCAAGTTATTGGCCCTAAAACTCTCCCCAAATTATGTAAAAAACTGTCTAGCTCCCGTATGGGAATACCCTAGGGTATATATCCCACGTGTTATTAAGTATTTGACTCATGCACAACTCTTATTTTAAGAAAAGAAAACAAGAATTTTCGATCGCCGAGCCGGTTCGAAATTTTATTCTTTACTGGGTCGAACCGGTTCGGATTTCCAGTGTTGATGCAAAATTGACAGGTTTTAAGATCTTAAAAAAATTTCTCTCTTTTGATTTTTCCATGCTTTCTTCTCAACTTTGACGCTTCGTAACTTTGCACTCAGACCTCAGATTTAGAAGACGTTTCTTCCTATGCTCTTGTGGACTCACAGACTTCAACTTCTTGTTACGTTCTTTGTCCCAATTCCGGGTTTTAAATTATTGTTTTTCCCTTGATTTTCTCTTTTATTTCTTTCTTGGTTTTGAGTTTCCTCTTTTCTTCACTTGTATAAAATACTTACAAAATGTAGGAAACGTACACGAAACTCGATGAGCTATATAAAAAATGTTAGTAGAAAATATATGAGATGAATCAACTCAATTTACATCGTACGAGATGATAAAAGCTTCTAAATTATAGGAATAAATAAGAAGTATTTATGTCTAATCAAACCTCCTAACTTAAAACTTTGATCGTCCCAAGCAATGTAAAAGAATGAAAGCATGGGATAATTTTTCACTACTTTTTATGGATAATATATTTGGATAAACAAACGAGGGCCTACTTCATTGTCCAAATTGCTAATTGCTTTACCATATGCGTCTCGAGATTAATTTAGTTTAGAGATATTTTAGCGCGCTTTTCAAGGCAACATCACGCACATTTCCCATAACCGATCAAAGCAAAGGAATAGAGATCCTCAACGACTTTTTTTTTATAGAAAAATTGAACTTTGAGTTAATTTTAACTCGGATTGATTTAATAACTCACAAGAATGATAGGCTCGAAATCACACCGGGTTGATTAATCTCCACACTTATTCGTGAAGTCGTCAATTTTGGCTCAATTTTCATCTTTGGTCAATTTCGGCTTTGTGTATTTGATTTTTGCAATTTGAGACTTCAAACAAAATTTTAGTGACATTTTCGAAGTCTTTATATTCTGATTTTTATTTATTTTGAAGAAAAATATTTTTGGCTTTTTTGAATTTTTCAATTTTGGGGGGGGGGGGATTTTAAAATTTTCAATTTTTTTTGGTATTTTAAAAATTTGTGAAGTTTTTTTCAAAGATGCACTTGTCATCCCCCCTAACTTAGACTTTTACATTGCTCTCAATCAAAAGGACTAAAATCTAAAGAAGAAAAAATAATAAGTGCGACAAATAAAACAAGCAAATATTTAAATTGCAAAAAAAAGATCATATATAATTTCAACACATGACTCAAAAATACAAAAATAATCACCCCATACGCATCGGGGGTGCGGCGACCTCTCTCTCCACTAAAAACTCATTCGATCCCATACGAATTGAAGAGTCATCGTTGTGGGCTTAAGGTCCCCCAAGTCTTATTGCTTATAGATGGAATAGGGGAGAATGTTAACACTTGACCCTAAGTCTATTAGTGCTCTCTTGATTCGATTCTTCCCCATGATGCACGAAATGGTGGGTGGACCCGGATCTTTGAATTTTGGTGGAAGGTCGCTTGACAGTATTGAGCTGACGTGTGTGTTAGGAACACATTTTTCTTTACCTTTTGGCCTTCTTATCATCGTCAATAAGACCTTAAAGACTATAGCATAGGCGAGAATTTGCTTAATGGCATTGAGCAAATGTAAATTAATCTTTACTTGATTAAGAACGTCTAAAGCATTGTCTCGGGACGCTTTACAAAGTTTGATATATCATCTATTTTTCATAGTTTGGCTAAGCCTCTCATGGTTAATGCCATCCACATCTCGATAGATTTAGTTCCGCACATTCATGTTTAAAACACAAAATTTCAGTTTTGCGAGGTAGCCAATAAGTTACGAACAAACATATAGAATATTCAAAGTCCCGCAAATGAGTATTTGACCTAAAGCTTTGCCCTGATACGAACATGTCACATCCGATATTTTGTTCATAGTACGGAATAATAAATGTAAAAAAGACGACTATAAAACATATAAAGTTTTTGGCATAAAAGGAAATTTGTTCAAACATTGATACAAACATCATATTATTTAGTACAAACCTTAAGTATCTTGTAGTAAATAATTAAAAAGGAAAATTACATAACTATATTAGACGATAAGTAGTAGTATATAAATTTCGCACGGTAGTGATGTTTTTGCTTAAAACTACCCAAACGTACATAACAGAAAGTAACTTCTCAAGTAATGGGGACAAAATGTGAATCGGGTTGGGGGGTATTTCACCTTCCTCTAGCTCAGTATCTATCTTGAAGGGGAAAGAAAGCAAAACTTTGCTAAGTAGACAAATCTAAGTTTATTACAATAATAAAAAAATTAAGTATTTGAAGAATTATTTGAATATACTTGTAAATAATTATAAAATGAACTAAAATTTGAAGGAGCAATAATGTCAATGAATCAATTGTAATAAAATTGTTGTGGTGATATAACTAGTTATTATAATATTAAGTCATAGAGTGTAAAGGTTCAAATATTTCTTGAATAAGATAAGCCATAATTATCCAGTTACAAAGGCTTAAAGTGCATAGAAATATAATGCAATAATCATCATATAAGACATTTAAAGATAAAAAAAAAAGTAATCATGGTAACATTATTGTGTCCTACCCCGAAGAGTGGCATCCATATGGTCAGCTAAACTAGGCACCCAATCCATGAGTCCTACATGAGAAATAACATTGTCGTGGTTAGATGGGATGTTTATTCCCTGATTATAATGTATGATTTCAAGGTTTAATGAAATAAAAAAAATGAAATCATTGATTTAGGTTTTGAAAAGTATATTTTTTAAAAATTGGGATCAAATTTAACAAATTTTAGACTACACAGAAATGTTAAAAATGAGAATAAGAATCCAGAGCCTATCACAAAGTGATATGAAAAATTCAATAATCAAGGTAATTGTATGAAATAATACCAAATTAGAATTCAGCTACTTTGATATTTTGGAACATTGATTAAATTGAAACTTCGCAAGTAGTCCATGAATTGGTAGTTTCCGTAATGAGGGAACATTTGGAGAGATGGGGATTTAAAAACAGTATGAGTAAGTAAGTTTATAAAGGGGAAATTTGCAAACATATTTATTTTAAAAGTTTCTTAGGGTTTAGAGAAAAAATAATAAAATGTATTTCTTTAATAAATTTTGATTTTTTGATGCTTGAATATGTTAAATAAGTTGCGTTGTATTGAAATACACTTTGGGCATCTTTGTTTGATTTTTAGGGTTTAAAATGCTACTAATAAACTTTGGAGGGGTTTATGTGTAAATATAAAATTTAAAAACCTTAAATTCCTTTTAGGTTTATATGGAAAACACTTTCCCATTGACCAAATAGGGTGTTGCCATATACCTTTCTAACATGAAAAATAAAATATTTTTTTTGGAAAAAATGAGAATTATTTGATTGGCCACACGCTCTCACCCACTTGGACAAAATCGACACGCGCTGGTGTTGACCTCATGCACCTCACATGGGGAACCATTATTTTTCTTCCTTCGATCAGTTGACTTAGGGTTTAACAAAAAATTTACCGTGAATAACTTCTTCTACAAAATAGGTTTTGCTTCAATTCCTTAATGAAATTTGTCTGACTTTTTGAGAGGAATTCGACCATATAAGTTGTAAGCATTAAGGTAACCTAAGATGTTTTTTTTTTTGTAAAATGCCAAATATTTTACTAATTAGTTCATGAATTTAAGATTAAATTCAAACAACGGTATGATCACAGTTGTGTTCGAAGCTGAAAAATGATTCAATTTGTTTTGGTTTCATGAAAAATGGTTACTAAATCTCCTGAATTTGGTTTCTGAAATTTTTTTCTCACAAAGTTTTAAAGATTTATTTAGGGACTTTAACATGATTATAAATGGAATTAAATGCCACACTTAGGTTCTGGGAATCAGAGCTAGAATTGTTCGACTTTGAAACTAGTTCAAAGTCACAATCCACCATTGGAGCTCAAGATTTAATGGTGTTTTCTAAATTCCAGCCTTTTTAGTACACATTCTATGTTAGAACTTGAATGTAAATGCATAAAATGAAGTTATTCAGTAGAAATCAAACTAAGTGCTAAGAATTAGAAAAACTACACAAAATAATATAATACCATTTTAAGCTAAAATTAAGCTTCAAATTTTAATGCTAAATGAGTAAGTTTTTATTAAGTTGAGTTGGGGTTTAATTAGGCCTCATTGAGAAGAGTTTATTGGTTTAATCAGGGGTGGATTTCAGGTTGATTTGAATTGAGTTTTTGTTGTAAGATTGCGATGGTATCAGGTGGACATGTGATTCCTTATCTCTAAGTTGCTTACTAGGATGCCTATGTGGCTCCATATCAGCAGGGTGTTTTTGTGTAAGTTTTAGTTTTTAGGTATAGGTCTTTAGGTAGTTTTTAGTTGCATATATGGCCTTTTTACTTATATTTTTAAAAATATAAGGGTCTAATTTGTGATATCATAAACTTATGACGATAGGTCAGTGTAAATATAGCAATTCTAAGTGTTATGGGTCATTTTTTAATTTAGGATTGTAATTGAGGGTTAAGTATGAAGGTTAAATGAAGTTTTGTAGTTTCTAAGGGCATTTTTGGTCATTTTCAAACTTGAGTGTCATCAGGGTAATTTATATATTTCTTTAGGATTAAGTTGGTTATTTTTCTCATCCATAGGTTTCTATGAAGTCTTACACTGATAAGGTGAGTGTGTGTGTATATATATATATATATATATATATGATGATGCTGAGATTTAGCACCACCAGGTAAGTGATAGTGAGCTCAAACAGTAGTAGTTATGGCAGCCATAGAGATGCAAGTATATAAGTATGTAAGTGTGTAGAAGGGGATGAGTATAAGAGGAAATTAGACAATGATGTATAGTGGTTCAGCCAAATTGGCCTACATCCACTGTGAGTGTGTGATCCACTAAGTATGGGCACTAATGGCCTTGGATACAATGCACATAACCCTCTCTCTCCACTGTGTGTGTACAAGCAGAGTTTTAGCTAGGGCTACTATTCATGGATCGATCCCCTGTAGGGTTGTAGGTGACAAGTATATATAGGTCTTGGGGGGTGTAGTGTACCCCCCAAGTAAGCATGGTGCATGTGACTGATGATCTAACCAATCCCCTGTTGACACCTGTAGATGCCAAATGATGACATAATATTCCCTCACGTGAGGGTGTGATTTGGTTATAACGGTCTGCCACGTGTCATATGAGCCTGACGCGCACTGTTCCATGCGTGTCCCAAACCACGCGCTGTCATGATGTCACCCTCAGCCTATGAGACGAGGCCGAGGGCAAAGTTTCTTCCGGTAGTGAGTCTGGCTTGATTCTGGCCTCGTACTGTCGTACCCTCGTAGGGTCGTCTGGAGCCTGGTGGAGGGTCGGCCCCTCGTAGGGTCGCCTGGAGCCTGGTGGAGGGTCGGCCCCTCGTAGGGTCGTCTAGAGCCTGGTGGAGGGTCGGCCCCTCGTAGGGTCGTCTGGGCCTGGTGGAGGCCAGCTGGGGTCTGGTGAAGGGTCGGCCCCTCTTAGGGTCGTCCGTTGTGGAGGTAATCCTCATCTAAGCCGAGGATATAAACGGGTATATCAATCACCCCCCCAGCCCTTAGCCATAGGTGTCATTGAGATGGCTGAGGGATATTTGATGAATTTGAGACACGTGTGATCAGTTAGGTGAGTGACACCTGTGCAGATACTCATTGCTGTTCCAGTTTCCAAGGCAGGGCGGCTGTGCAGTGTGCTTGGGGCCTTGTGCCCTAATTATAGCTTTCTTTGGTAAATGGGTCCACTCATTACCAAAGTATTTAAGAGATTTTCAAATTCTCTCTCTTCATCTTCTTCTTCTTCGCGCCCAAGTCTATTCTCTCTCTAGAACCAGTAAGCTTCGCCACTTGCAGCCTTCGTTTCGTCAGGTCTCAGCATCGTTACTCTCCCTCTTTATCAGGTATTCTCCTTCATTAAGAGCTCTCCTTTGTCTTCAATTCTGATTGTTTTTTAGGGTCATAGGGTTACATCAGCTTCGAGTTCCCCTTAGCTTTTTCCGGTGTCTTCTCCGGTAACTGGTTTTTGGATCGTTCTTGACGAAAACCTTTAAGTTCTTTGTTCAATCCAAAAGTCAAACCTGGTCAACTCCACACTTGTTTGTAGCTAAATTAGTCAAGTGTAGTGTAATTTCTCCAAGTGTAGAGTCTTCCCTTTAATGCTTAGGAGGCTTTACAACCTAGTGTCTGAATTCCCACCCTTGAGAGAGAAACTCTTTACCGAGATCAGACGAATAGAGGAGGAGGAAGAGAGGAGACGAGGGGACGACCCTAATTGGGTACGACCCATCTTTCCCATTCCTCTTGCCACCGTAAGATCATCTGAACCCTCTGAGTCTTGCGGGTCGTCGTCTCGTCCAGCCGACACTCCCAAACCAAGTGAAATGGACGAGAGAACCTTCTCTCCAACTGGTGCCGGGACGTCTGGTAGAAGGGACACGTCTGATCTTAGCCCTCCCCGAGAGGCCGAGGGTACGATCCCCTCTGAGGCTGTCCCTGTGACAACCCTATCCCCCAATGCCTTCCAAGTGGCTTTTCCTCAGGGTCCTCCTGCAGGTGATGAGGGGGAAGGGGGTGAGGACGAGGACGACGATACAGATGATGAGGTTGATACCTCCCATGCCTCGTCTTTTATCTCCTCTGTTAGGGATAGGGACCTTCTGATATGGAGGCATTTTTACGGAGTGCCCTCTGGGGTAACTATGAGGGTTCCCTCTGAGGCTGAGAGGGTTTTTGAGGGTGAAGAGGGAGAGGTTGCAGTCTACGAGCAAATGTTCAAAGTAGGTGTCAGACTCCCTTTCCATCCTGCTATTGTGGATATTCTGTCGGCTTTGGGCGTCTCCCCCTCGCAACTTCCACCCAACTCTTGGAGGACGATTCTGGGGTATATCTCTTTGTGGAAAAATTCTTTTACTGATGAGCCCTCGTCCGACGTATTCTTGGCCTACTACAATATCACCTCTTCATCTAAATAGCCCGGATACTATCATCTAGGGGCGAGAAGGTTTGAGAAGAAACTGCTCCATGTGGCTCAAACTTCCAATCATGATTGGAAAAAGAGGTTCTTCTTCATATCTGGGGCATGGGAGAGCTCTGCCGAGGCGTCCCCTTCTGCCGACGGTCCGAGGGTCCCTAACAAATGGTCTAATCCCTCAATGAAAGCAAGGTCAGACCCCGGACTTAGCTTGGATGAAAGGGATATTGTTGAGTATCTGAGGGGACGAGGGAGAGGGGGCGAGATCCCGAAGTTCGAAGATTTGATGACCCCCCGGTACCTCAAAGAAGCTAGTTTGAGGGTCGGCCCTCTGACGGAACTATGTGAGTGATGCAGCACGTTTTCTATTTCTTACTTTTTTGAAGTGTTTCCCGTTTATCTCTGTATTTTTCTGATGCATCGTATCCTTTTCAGGTCGTCCTGCAGGTGTGTCAGATTACCTCTGGGATATGACTGCTCCGAGCCTACTTGCTGGTCTGTCAAAGAAGAAGGGGAAGGAGCCTCAGCAAGCTCCCAAGAAGACAAGGGCCTTAGGACCGACGGTTGATGAGCCGACAGCCGATAGTCGCAAAAGGAAGGAGCCTGAGGCTCCTGTTGAGCATCGGCCTGATCCAAGGACGAGGGCAAGGGTTGAAGCCTCTGAGGGGACGACCTCCTCGTCCAGCATGGGGGCCTTCTGGTCTCAAAATCTGTCCCATCCGAGGGCCGACCCCTCATCTCTTATTGCCAACCTGAGGGCAGCTAAGGCCTCGATGTTCTCTGCACCGTCGGCCTCTGACTTCGAGTTCTTGGCAAAGATGCCACCAGCCAAAGTGTACGACTATGGTCTGCACTCCCTTGCTCAGGTATTGGTCTTGACCTTCTTTAATTTCACTAACTGTTCCCTCGCCCCCCCTTGATATTTCTTCATTTTTTCTTGCAGTCTGTCTGTGCCCTCACCTCAGCCACCAAGTGGATGGCTGAGAACCAACAGAAATTCCATGAAGCTGAGAGGGCCATTCAACAAGAGGATGACCTACGGACAGAGTTGGACACTGCTAGGGCCGAGATGGAGAGCACAAGGACTGAGCACGCTAGATTCCTTGATGAGCTGACGAAGCAACATGATGCCGATCTGCAGGCTAAGGACTTGTTGATCAAGGATAAGGACTTGTTGATCAAGGGCAAGGACGAGGCTTTAACCAATATGGAGGCCAAGCACAAGACTGACCTTGAAGCAGCTGTCCAAAAAGCCGAGGCTGATGCTGTTGAGGCTTACAAGGTCTCTGACGAATTCCAGGGCTTCGGCCTTGAATATCTAGAAAGGGGGATTAGGACGGCCTGTCGATGGGTCATCCTCAAATTTGGCGATGTCGTCTCCTCTGTTCGCCCTTCACTGGAGGGTGTTCAACTGGACGACCCCCTAATTGCCGAGGCCCTCAACCAGGTGGATTCCCAAGTCCAGATCGAGGGGGTCGGTACATCTGAAGATCATCCAGTGCTGGTAACTGAGGAGACCATTCCCATTGATGTTGAGGCCCTGCCCTCTGATGTCGTCCCATAGGGTGGCTGCCTGTAGCCCATACCCTTGTTTTTGTATTTTTGTTCAAAGGCCTTGTAAAAACACTTGATACTTGATGTTTTATTAATACCAGTCTCTTCCATAATTGTTGTCTTCCATACTTAATTCTATTATGGTTTGTTCCTTGCTAATTTGCTTCTTCGTTGATGATGATGCTACTAACCCTTCCCTCGTCTTTTTGAGGACCAATGTGGGGTTGTCCCCTCATCAGGCCTCATTATAGCCGAAGGTTCAAATAATCAAATTAATGATTTTTAATAAAGTCTACCCTTATCTTTCTTGAGAACAGTGGAGGGGTCGTCCCCTCCACTGATCCCCATTATAGCCGGGGGTTCAAATGATCAAATTAATGATTTTTAATTAAAGTCTACCCTCGTCTTTCTTGAGGACAGTCGTGGGGTCGTCCCCTCCACTGATC
Organism: Sambucus nigra; assembly: GCA_949130495.1. Lineage (NCBI taxonomy): Eukaryota > Viridiplantae > Streptophyta > Magnoliopsida > Dipsacales > Adoxaceae > Sambucus > Sambucus nigra. The sequence continues at coordinate 526,064,184 of OX422209.1, forward strand.
CTCATTATAGCCGAGGATTCAACTTATCGAATTAATGGTATTTAACAAAGTCTACCCTCGTCTTTCTTGAGGACAGTGGTGGGGTCGTCCCCTCAACTGGCCCTCATTATAGCCGAGGGTTCAACTTACCAAATTAATGATTTTTATGGAGTCTACCCTCGTCTTTCTTGAGGACAGTGGTGGGGTCGTCCCCTCCACTGATCCTCATTATAGGCGGGGGTTCAACTAATCAAAATTAATGATTTTTATGGAGTCTACCCTCGTCTTTCTTGAGGATAGTGGTGGGGTCGTCCCCTCCACTGATCCTCATTATAGCCGAGGGTTCAACTTACCAAATTAATGGATTTTAAAGTCTTCCCTCGTCTTTTTTGAGGACAGTGGTGGGGTCGTCCCCTCCACTGGTCCCCATTATAGCCGAGGGATCAACTTTCCAATTTAATGGATTTTAAAGTCTTCCCTCGTCTTTTTTTAGGACAGTGGTGGGGTCGTCCCCTCCACTGGTCCCCATTATAGCCGAGGGATCAACTTTCCAATTTAATGGATTTTAAAGTCTTCCCTCGTCTTTTTTTAGGACAGTGGTGGGGTCGTCCCCTCCACCGGTCCCCATTATAGCCGAGGGATCAACTTTCCAATTTAATGGATTTTAAAGTCTTCCCTCGTCTTTTTTGAGGACAGTGGTGGGGTCGTCCCCTCCACTGGTCCCCATTATAGCCGAGGGATCATCTTTCCAATTTAATGGATTTTAAAGTCTTCCCTCGTCTTTTTTTAGGACAGTGGTGGGGTCGTCCCCTCCACCGGTCCCCATTATAGCCGAGGGATCAACTTTCCAATTTAATGGATTTTAAAGTCTTCCCTCGTCTTTTTTGAGGACAGTGGTGGGGTCGTCCCCTCCACTGGTCCCCATTATAGCCGAGGGATCATCTTTCCAATTTAATGGATTTTAAAGTCTTCCCTCGTCTTTTTTGAGGACAGTGGTGGGGTCGTCCCCTCCACTGGTCCCCATTATAGCCGAGGGATCAACTTTCCAATTCAATGGATTTTAAAGTCTTCCCTCGTCTTTTTTTAGGACAGTGGTGGGGCCGTCCCCTCCACTGGTCCCCATTATAGCCGAGGGATCAACTTCTTTGCATGCATACTAGAACTGATAACCACTGGATGAGGGAAACACTGATATTTCTCATTAATTTTCCATGTGTTCTGCCGAAACAATGCTTATTACAACCATGGCCTATCAAGACCTTACAACACTACTGGTAGTATTTTTTCAAATGATCCGCATTCCAGGGGTTGGAAAAAGGTTCCCCCTCTAAGTTTTCTAGTCTATAGGTCCCAGGGACAACTTCGTCGGTGACCCTATAGGGGCCGTGCCAATTAGGATGGAGTTTATTGGGCTTCTGCCAAGTCTTCTTGAGGACCAAGTCTCCTACTGCGATAGGCCTCTGTTTCACCCTCTGATTGTAAAATCTTGCGGTCCTCTGCTGGTAGGAAGCCTGCCTTATCTCAGCGTCCTCCCTTCTTTCCTCAATCAAGTCCAGGTCAAGTCTCCTCTCTTCCGTATTTCCCTGGGGGTCATACACTTGGACCCTATGAGTGGGAAACTCGACTTCGGTGGGGATGACTGCTTCTGATCCATAAGCTAACATGAATGGGGTCTCCCCAGTAGAGGTCCTTACTGTCATCCTGTACGCCCACAACACTGCATATAACTCCTCGACCCATCTTCCTTTTGCCTCCTCAAGCCTCTTCTTAATCCCATCTAAGATTGTCCTATTCGTAACTTCGGTTTGCCCATTGGCCTGAGGTCGTCCTGGGGTGGAGAAAAATTATTTGATACTTACCCTCTCACAGTACTTCTGCGGAGAGGCATTCTTGAATTGGGTCCCGTTATCCGAGATGAGGGTGTTGGGTAGACCGTATCTGCATAACACATTCTTCCAGATGAACTGGAAGGTCTTCTGCTCTATAATCGTGACCATCGGTTCGGCCTCTACCCACTTTAAAAAGTAGTCAATTGCTACGATGAGGAATCGATAGTTATTGACTGCCCTCGATAAGGGTCCTACCAGGTCAATCCCCCACACTGCAAACGGCCATGGGGATGTAATGGAGGTGAGGGGCTGATGAGGTTGGTGAGGGATGGTAGCAAATCTTTGGCATTTATCACACTTTTTAACATATGCGGCAGCATCTTTCCCTAAGGTCGGCCACCAGTAGCCTTGGGTGATCACCCTCTTTGCCAAGGATCTACCCCCAATGTGGCTTGAGCACGACCCTTCATGCACATCTTGCAAAATGGAAGGGACTTCTGAGGGATGCACACACCTAAGTAAGGGGAGCAGAAACCCCTTTTTGTACAGCGTGTCTCCGATGACAGTGAACTTTGCAGCCCTGTATCTCAGTTTCTTCCTCTCTTGGCTTGCTTTTGGCATCTCTCCCCCTTTAATGTATATGATCAGAGGATCCATCCATGAAGGTTCTTGAGAAACATTCATGCAAATGCCAAGTGTTCCCTCGTCATCTTCGATAGTTGGTCGAAGCAAGATTTCTACCGGGACTGTCCTCCTTATGTCTGTCCTAGTAGCTGAGGCCAACCTTGCAAGGGCGTCAGCACGGCCATTGTCGAGCCTAGGTATCCTCTTGAATTTCACTTCTTTAAAGTTTTTCAGCAATGACCTCACCTTCTCAAGATACCTAGCCATCCTCTCGTCCTTGGCCTCGTAGGCTCCTAGAATCTGATTCACCACCAGCCTTGAATCGCTGTGAACCAAAATTTGGCCGACACTAAGGGACTTAGCCAAGGAAAGGCCAGCTATCAAGGCCTCATACTCAGCCTCATTGTTGGAGGCTTTGAAATTGAACCTCAAGGCGTACGCGATGCCTGTGCCGTCGGGTGCTGACACTATCAATCCAGCTCCGCTCCCGCTTTCGCAAGAGGACCCGTCGACGAAGAGACTCCACACAGCATGTTTCTCCGAGAAATTTCCCTCGATGAGTGACCCTTGTCTAAAAAGGTATCTTCCCTCTTCGTTTTCAGTCGCTTTCCTTCTAGCGGTGCTCGTCTCAGCCCTATCCGCTGGTGTGTCTGCGGGTCTGTTTTCTGTATCCGTCTTCCCGAGGGTCACACCCTAGGCCTCATCGTCTTCCCAAGTGAACTCAGCCACGAAGTCTGCCAATGCCTGCCCCTTAATGGCTGTCTTAGGCTGATACACAATATCGAACTCCCCCAGCTCTATAGCCCAGGTCATTAGCCTTCCTGATTTTTCAGGCTTGTGTAGGACCTGCCTAAGAGGAGAGTCAGTAAGGATGACCATAGTATGGGACTGGAAGTACGGTTTCATCTTCCTTGAGGCATGGATCAAGGCATAGGCCAACTTCTCCATCCTCAGGTATCTCTGCTCTGCCCCCTGGAGTGCCTTGCTGTTGAAATATACGGGCTTCTGTATCCCGTCTTCGTCTCTTACGATTGCTGCACTGATAGCGGACTCTGAGACAGCAAGGTACACGTAAAGTCGTTCACCATGTACGGGTCGTGACAGCAGCAAGGGAGATCCTAAGTATGATTTTAGCTCCTTGAAAGCCTCATCACACTCTTCACTCCATTCGAAGGCCTTCCTGAGGATCTTGAAGAATGGTAGACACCTGTCTGTAGCCCTTGACACAAATCTGTTCAAGGCAGCCACTCTCCCTGTGAGCCTCTGAACGTCTTTAATGGACTTGGGGGTCTTCATCTCAATAAGGGCCTTTATCTTTTCAGGATTGGCCTCGATGCCTCTTTGATTGACAATGAACCCCAAGAACTTCCCCGCTCCGACCCCGAAGACACACTTGGCCGGATTGAGGTTCATTTTGTATTTGTCCATTGTATTAAAGGTCCTTTCCAGGTCTGCCACATGGTCCTCTGCCTTCAGACTCTTAGTCAGCATGTCATCTACGTAAACCTCCATAGACTTCCCAATTTGGTCTTCGAACATTTTGTTTACGAGGCGCTGGTACGTTGCCCCCGCATTTTTTAGGCCAAAGGGCATGACCCTGTAACAGTATGTCCCCTTGTCAGTGATGAAGGCGGTCCTCTCCGAGTCCTCAGGGTTCATGAAAATCTGGTTATACCCTGAGTAGGCATCCATGAAACTCATGAGCTCATGGCCTGCGGTAGCGTCTACCATATGGTCGATGCGGGGGAGAGGGAAGCTGTCTTTGGGATAATGCTTGTTGAGGTCTATGAAGTCCACGCACATTCTCCACTTGCCGTTGGCCTTTGGGACGATGACTGCATTGGACAGCCACTCAGGGTAGATGACCTCTCTGATAAATTCAGCGTCTTCTAATTTTCTAACCTCATCCCTGATGACCTCATACTTCTCTCTAGAGTAAATCCTCCTCTTCTGCTTTACCGGCTTCACTCCCTCTACCACATTGAGTTTGTGGCACATGATTTCAGGGTCGATCCCTGGCATATCTACATGACTCCACACGAAGACGCTTCGCCTTCTCCTCAACAGTTTGATGAGGTCTTCCTTGATACTGGGCTTCAGAGACTTGCCAACTTGGACTGTTTTTCCCGGGTCATCCTCATCGAGGATGATGGGTTCTACCTCCTCAGCGGCCTCTCCTTTTTTGAGCTTCGTCTCGTCCCTGGGGTCTAGGGTATCAATGTTGTAAGTGGTTGTAGCCCTCTTGTGTGCCTCCCTTTCTTCAGCGGAGTTGTAGTAGCACTCTCTCGCTGTCGTCTGGTCTCCCTGAACTTCCCCCACCCCATAAGGGGTAGGGAACTTAACCATCTGGTGGACTGTGGACGGCACAGCTTTAAACCCCTTGAGGGCCACACATCCCAGTATGATGTTGTATGCCGAAAACACATGCTCATCCAGCACAAAGAAACTGACCTTTTTGGTGAGCCATCTCGGCCACTCGTCTCCCATCCTCACGTCGGCCTCATATACCCCAAGGGGGTGAACCCTTTCCCCACTGAACCCAATCAGTGGATGATGGTAGGGGACGAGTCTAGCATGGCTGAGACCCAAGGCCTTGAAGCATGGACAGAACATGACATCTGCAGAGCTACCCCCATCTACCAAGATCCTCGGCACCTCGCATCCGTGCACCCTAGTAGTGATGACGAGAGGGTCATCGTGTGGGGCTAAGAGGCCTTTGAAGTCCAACCTTGAAAACCCTACTATCAGTGTGTCCATATCAACCTTCTTCCTCTTTTCTGACTTGACCTCCAGGGAGGTTGCGTGCACCGTCTTCGTCAATGCCTTTGCTTCAGCCACATGGGCCTTCCTGTCGGCGACCTCAGACCCTCCTCCCGCATGTCCCCCGGAGATCATTCCCACTCCGAGCGAGATCATATTGAGCCTCTTGACAGGGCCGTGGTCGTCTCTCGGTGGGAGGTCAGGGTCGTCCTCATCATCAGAGGGGTCGTCCCCTCTTTTTTGAGGACCTTCTCTGCAGGCATCGACTCGCTTCTTTCTGGGGTCATCCTCTCGGCCCCTCTTGAAGTCGTCTTTGTCGACGTACTTTCTGAGCTTCCCTTCCTTCAGCATCTTCTCAATCTCGTCTTTCAGAGCAAAGCATTTATCCGTCACGTGGCCGTGGCCTTGGTGAAATTCGCACCACAGGTTCTTATTCCTCTTACCGGGGGCTGCTCTTAGCTTCTCAGGCCAATTCAGCGTCCGGTCACTCTTTATCTCATTGAGGATCTGTTCACAGCTGACCATCAGAGGGGTGTACCCCGCGAACTTATCATCCATGGTTCTCTTCTTCCCCTCTTTGTTCTTCTTGGGGTATTTACTCCCACTTGCACCTCCTCTTTCGTCCTCATATTTTGCAGCCATCGCCTCTTCGGCGTTCATCACCTTTCCTGCTGTTGACAACAGCTCGGCCATCGTCCTCGGAGGGTCTTCAGCAAGCTTCCATAACAGCTTCCCCTTTTGGAGTCCTCCAATCAGGGCTGTCATAGCTATGCTCTCCTCATAGTCTTCCACCTCCATCTTCTCTTTATTGAATCTGGCTATGTAGTCTCTCAGAGTCTCATTCTTTCCCTGCTTAACATAGAGCAGGTGTGTGGTCTTCTTCTGTGGCCTCACCCCAAAGCAGAAATTATGGATGAACAGGTCTGCCAACTGCTTAAAGTTTCCAATGGAATTTTTTGGAAGAGACGTGTACCAGACATGCGCAGCCCCTGTCAAGGTACCAGAGAAGGCACGACACCTCATCTCGTCTGAGATAGAGTATATGTCTGCCGCCGACTGATACATATCCACGTGGTGGACGGGGTTGGTTCTCCCGTCATACCTTGGGGTGACCATAGGTGGCTTGAACTTTGACGGCGTGGGGAAGTTAACTATCTTTGCCACAAAGGGTGAGCCTATGGTGTATCCCTTCTGAAGAGGGTCTCGGCTCTTCAATATATCACCAATATTATCCTCTAACCGCTGGATTGAGTCATTCCAGGGCCTCACAGGGTCGGCCTGGCCGATGTTATCCCCTGCTGCCTCTCCGAGGTGGACGGAGGGTTCTGTTGCAGCAGGCCTGTGTCGGCTTTTTACTTCCCTTTGGCCATCATCTCGTCCTCGGGGTCGACCATCTGCTGCCTCCTTCCTGGATCTTGCAGCACTCCTTGGCCTGGACAACTGCTCTCGTAGGTCATTTACTGGGCCTAGCCTCTCAAAGGCCGACCCCCTGCTCAAGCGATCAAAAGCAGAGCCTCTTGGGCGATCATCAGGGTTCGGTCTCCCGCACTTTCCCCTACTGTCCTGGAGGGGTTGCACAGTGTTGTTGGAGACCTCGTAAGGTTCCCAGCACTCTATAGGAGCCTCCTCTCCCTCCAGATCTCCATACCTATCCTCAGGGCAAGGGTTTTCTTGCCTCCCCAGGCGTAGACGCCGGGGGTCAGCAACATCCCTACGGCGCTGAGGGGGTGGCAGGTCTTTGCGTGGTGCCTGGGGTGGTCCCCTGGCCTCATGCTGCCCTGGAGCTGCTGCTGGAGTAATCATCTCAGGTGAAACCCCTGGTGCTCTTAGTATGTTCTGGCTTAGAGCTGTGAACTGCTCCTGCATCATCCGCTGGCTTGCTGCCAGAGACTTTAGGGCTGCCGCCACATCAGCCATCTCAGACTGAGACGGCGGCTGACTGGAACTGGGTCTTCCCCCCTCATCCGGCGGGGGAAGTGGTGGCGGTGGCATCTCAGGTACCATGTGCTTGAGCTTATGAAAAGTTGAACTGAAAATACTGGTGAGCTTGGGAACCTTAATGGGTCTCTTTCAATGGTGAAACACCTCCTCTCAGGGGGAGTGTTGGTTCACCACCAGAGTGCCCAGTGAGGTCAAGCTGTACAAAGGAAGAGATGTCTTCTCGTTCCCACAGACGGCGCCAAACTGATGATGCTGAGATTTAGCACCACCAGGTAAGTGATAGTGAGCTCAAACAGTAGTAGTTATGGCAGCCATAGAGATGCAAGTATATAAGTATGTAAGTGTGTAGAAGGGGATGAGTATAAGAGGAAATTAGACAATGATGTATAGTGGTTCAGCCAAATTGGCCTACATCCACTGTGAGTGTGTGATCCACTAAGTATGGGCACTAATGGCCTTGGATACAATGCACATAACCCTCTCTCTCCACTGTGTGAGTACAAGCAGAGTTTTAGCTAGGGCTACTATTCATGGATCGATCCCCTGTAGGGTTGTAGGTGACAAGTATATATAGGTCTTGGGGGGTGTAGTGTACCCCCCAAGTAAGCATGGTGCATGTGACTGATGATCTAACCAATCCCCTGTTGACACCTGCAGATGCCAAATGATGACATAATATTCCCTCACGTGAGGGTGTGATTCGGTTATAACGGTCTGCCACGTGTCATATGAGCCTGACGTGCACTGTTCCACGCGTGTCCCAAACCACGCGCTGTCATGATGTCACCCTCGGCCTATGAGACAAGGCCGAGGGCAAAGTTTCTTTCGGTAGTGAGTCTGGCTTGATTCTGGCCTCGTACTGTCGTACCCTCGTAGGGTCGTCTGGAGCCTGGTGGAGGGTCGGCCCCTCGTAGGGTCGCCTGGAGCCTGGTGGAGGGTCGGCCCCTCGTAGGGTCGTCTGGACCTGGTGGAGGCCAGCTGGGGTCTGGTGAAGGGTCGGCCCCTCTTAGGGTCGTCCGTTGTGGAGGTAATCCTCATCTAAGCCGAGGATATAAACGGGTATATCAATATATATAATGAATACATTTTTAATGCGATATTTCTTTTTATATGTCTATAAGAATAATATATAACATGTAACATGTCCTGAATGTACGGGTCATAACAGCAATCAGATATCAGAAAAGTATTTATGGCCATAATGGGATGGTATGTTTGTAAATAATCCATATTTGGTTTCTATAGGAAACCACGTGACCCAAGTTGTGCAGTTTTTTGTGAGTATATCACTTCACTTTCTTATAAACATCCATTCATAACCTCCGGGTTAAAGTTTCATGCGGTTTGTACTATAGGTCTGATTACATCACGTTTATTTAGAGATTCGAATTATACCATTAGGTTATTTTCTCATTTTGGCCAATATATTCTTTGTTGAAGTTGATTCATAATATGTGGATTTGTAGTATCATTATCATTATTTTTTGTAGTTACAACATATATATATTATGTCATTGATGATTATCTTGGGCGATCCCACTTTTCTCGTATATATATATCATTTAATACTAGGTACCTTTGCCTACTTCAGGGGCTTTATAGTAACTTCAGGAACTCTTGTCTTTTCATAGACAATAACCTCTTTGGGGTTTTTAGAGAAAGTGGATCATTTGTTCATAACCTCTTATATAATGTTATTTTGACATGAGTTTATTTAACCTCCACCAGTAGGGAGTCAAGTAGTTAGGACCTATAGGTTTGCCACGCTTCTGGCGTGCAATAAATTTATTTACTGCCAAATTTATCTTGTTCTCTTAGGACAATGATTTTATCAAGAACATTTGTAACTAGTCCATGTGACTACATCTAATATTTTAAGTTTTGTACTTATTTGATGTTGCATCATTATTATTCAATTCATTTTACCATTGAGCAATACGGGGGATTAGATGAGACAAAGTGGAAATATTCCATGATAATTCTCATCGTTCTTCATTTTTATCAATTTGTACATCAGATACATTCTATCATCTCCCTAACGGCGAGAAGAGTGTCTCATAAATGTAAAATTTCACAAAACATGCGATAAACACTATATTTTTCAATAGTTCATATAAATGTTGAATCATAAACACCATATATATAACCTTATGTAGAGGGATGCCCACTCGACTTCCCGCAAGCAATCCTAATGGCGCGAGGGATCTCATATGAGAGGGGTGCAAGAATAAGCAAGTGGGTCCACAACGAGTGGCCATATTCTAGAAGATAAATAAGAGTTTTAGCATGTGGATCCACAACGAGTGGCCTAAACCCAACGGAAATAAGGTTTGGCGAGTGAGTCCACAATGAGTGGCTCAAATCCCAAAAAATTCCAATTGGAGAGATTTGGTGAGTGGGTACACAACGAGGGGTCCAAACACAGATATAAGCTAAGATAGAATATTGGCGAGAGGTCTCATAACCAGCAAGCCGAAAAGAAACAAACACACTGCCTACATGAGAATGGTGAGGGGGTGCACAATGAGCAACTTGAAGACAAAAGATAAAATGAGCGAATCAACCCAAAAGATTGAGGGGATGCTCATAGTCTAATAACTGTCATGAGTCTCACTTGATAAATAATTACTAACATTATTATTTTCTTACAGAGGTAGCCTTGATCGAGCAAGCAGTGTTCTAGAGGGCCAATTAGGAACTCTTGGGAGTTTTGGTTTGGTGACTGAGCGACAAGATTTGTTGGGAAAAGAAAAGGCCCAACCACTTGACACATTATGATAGAGATAATACTAATAGGAGAGACCTTAGAGGTCACTCAAGCACTCACACAACCCACACTTAAATTAAGCGAGTGAGTATCCAAGAGGATTCCCACAAAATTATTTTTTTAACTGACTATTAGTGAGTGGCTTTTAAGGCCACTCGCAAGTTTTTACTAAGGTTTGTTCACCAAATTTCCATATGAAAAGAAACTTACCAAATCACACATTTTGGCACTATTTGCTGACATATTTGATTTTTGAATTTGGTATGCACCAGTTGTCACCTGTCAAAAGAGACATGCGGCTAAAAGATAGCAGAGACAAAAGGTACATCGCAAAGTTTGACTTTAAAAGTGCCTTGACGCAACTCTAAATGTGTCTCTAGTGCGTGTGAATACGACTCAAGTACAAGTTGGTGTAGTGTGTAATAATTTGAAAAAGTCGGGTATCAAACACAGAGACTAATATGAAAGATCGTGATGACTACTAAGAAAGATGTCTAAAACCTAATGATCCACTCATGAAAAAGAAAAGAAAAAGTGACCATTTTAGAAAAAGTAGTCTACGTAACTAATGCAACTTAATTAGAGAATGTGAATTAACAGGAATATGAATGAACTAAATTCTGTGAAGAGTGAAAACTTTTGATTTTAAGTATACGAGGAAAGTGGGATTGGAATACAATCCCTTAAACCGTCGGTTACTATGTCGTATATAAAACTATCAAAAACCAAACAAATAATTGAGATAAGACCTCAAATTTATCTAAGCACTACATATATCAAATTTTACTCCGCACAATATATAATAAAAAAAAATCTAAAGTGCATGACGAAATTGTCTACACGCATATTCTACCCTTAGACACTCTGCTTACTTACAACAAATAAAGTTAAAAGGCGAACGATCCTTGTTTAAGAAAAGCATCAAGCATCTAATTATTTATTTAATTTTAGTAAATTTTATATCTTTTCATAACACCTAGGTAGGGTTTATATACCCTAACCTGCTAGATATCTAGCTAAACATGGAATCGTTAAACTACACATAAATATTATGTTGAACGTAAACATTACGACGTATAGATTGCAATAACACATAGAAATATTGAATCTTAAAATATAATAAATAAAGGAAATACTTATATTGATGAAGAAGTGCAAAACTATAACAAAAAATGAAATCTCTTGATGTTATTCTTGCTTCTATCATCCTTGCCTCTAAGTCTCTCTAAAACTAGGTTCAAACTGATGCCTCCTAAGCCTAATTACAAAACTACTCAACTAAGGTCGTTTTTGGAGGAGTTTTAAACAATACAAACTTCTCATAAAAAATCAGGATAAAGATAAATTTTCGAGAGCAGGTCATCCGAACTGGTTCTCTTAAGGCATGAATCGGTTCTTTGACAAAACCAATTCTCTTTTCTTCCAAACCAGTTTGCCTGAATGGAAAATTACAGTTCTTCGCCTAGATCTTCTCTTGATTTCAAACACACATAACTTCTCAATCGTAACTCAAAATTGGATGTCGTTTCTTCCTTGTGCTTATGGATTCAAACTTTCCAATATTTATTAGGCTCTGCATCAGGATTCAAGCTAAAAAATTACTTTTTATCATCCTTCTTTTATTTATTTATCTGGGTTTCTCTCCCACATTCACTTCACCGAAATACCAGTAAAATAAACAAGAAATATGTGACACCCCGTTTATTAAAATAACGGGTGGCCAGCCCTCTACTAAAATAAAATAGGAATCTCAAATGGCTCATTCTTGGCGTCCTTGTTGTGGGACAGCTAAAAAGATATAACAAAGGAAAAGAAGAAGAAAATATATATACGGGTCAGCGCCCAATTTATAAAAATATTTTAGCCAGTGAAGTAAAATGCATAATAATTATGAATACGAGATTCCATAATTAAGTTGGCGACGCCTTCTCTTAAGACTCATACTCACCCCTTAACTATCGCACGCACCTAAATGTATGCATTTTAAACCTTAATTAAGCTACCTGACTCAACTATGGATAGCCCAACCTCGTACTTACGCGTTAACCCACACTCTCATATTTAAATCATACCAACATAATTGCTTTTAATATCATTCTCAATGATCATATAACAATTCATTACTAATAACTTTCACTAGTTATAGGCATATTGATTCACAAATTAATCATCAAAGCTTGTATAATATTGCACTCATCATTATACATGATTAATTATTTCACATCAAGTACGCATACCCATCACTCATTATATGCATACTAACCATCCCTCGGAGCATTAGCTCACTGGATGCAGTCTCTAAGTTCTACCATCTTTCAGCGGATACACTCACCAATCCAGGGTACCAACCGTCGGACTCTCACACCGACTTGGTAAAACAAAGCACAACATATGGGAAGCGATCATGGTTCCTCACCTGAAAGCGATACGAACCATACCCAAGACGTCTCACCCATGATAAAAGCCACACTGCATAAATATTGGACATTATGACCTGGGGACTATACTCTCCCTGCATTTACTAGCCAGGGGATTCACCCACATTGCGCAACTTCCCATGAAAGCACTAGAGTGGTATGTTCCACATAATATATATCATACACACAAGATATATATATATATATATATATATATATATATATACACACACACACACATACATACATACATAACATATACCAACTTTCTTATATTTGAAAGTATATATATAAAAAAACTCGGCTACCTGTGTATATTACTCATTACACTAGCTGATACATCCTCACATATTCCCAATCCGCTTTATTACTCAATCACTCACTTATGCTTTAATAATCAATCGCACATTTGATTAATCCATATGTTTAATATCACTCAGGATACACGACTCCTCTCAACTAGCCCGTATCCCAATATCATAAATGAATTCCTCCTCCCCGAAAAAATTGTGAAAGAACCGATATATAAATCTCCCCAATATACTTCCATAATCACGCTAATGTCTAACTATCATCATACAATACCATTATCCCTCTTTTTACATCATAAACATTAATATCACTTAATATTAAAGGGTTTCCAATCTCTAAACCCAATTGGAAAGGAGTTAAAGAAGAGTTAGAAATCCGTGGCATGCAAATCGAACCGATGGGTTAAAAAACGAATCGATTCGCTGCACTGAGTAAGGAGAACCAAACCGATGATTCTAAAAAACAAACCGGTCCACTGCTTCAAAAATGAATCGATCTGGGGATCACCAACCGAACCGATACGGCCTGTTTAGATTTTGTTCCTTACGAGATTTACGCCAAACCTCTAAAACCCATTTCTAACCTAACTCCACCAACATTTCCACCATCCAAATCATATATTTAACATTAAACTCAAGAACTTATCAGCAAAAATCAAGATTTAACAATCTCTAACATAAATTTCAAGGGTTTATCAACAAAATCAAGATTTAACCCTTAAACCCAAACCACAACCCACCAATTAATTATACAATAATTCACACACAAGAATTATTTAGCAAGTTTAATCACTTTCCTTGAAGTTGTATACTCTGAATCATCTTCTTTGTAGCGAATATGGCTAGAAAATCCCAAAATTCCTCTTATCTCTCTCTCTCTCTCTCTTCCTTAGGGTTCTCTCAAATGGGTTTTCTCACAAAATGAGACACGATAACTCTCTCTCTTCCCTAATAACCCATATATATATTTACCCCATATTTAAATGATAATACACACATAAAATGACTCGTATACCCCTAACTGAGTCCAACTAGCCAAAAAGACCCTGGGATCCAAATACAACCCCCAGACACTCATTTTGACTATCTCGACCCATCCCGGATCAATCGTGCACTCCAAATTGACATCCAAGATTCTGATAATAAAAGTCATATTCCAACCTCATATAACTCATGCATATATGCCCCGGTTAAGAAACAATCAATTCCCATCGTTTCTACTCACATGCGACGAAATAACATTCCATATGATTCTATTTACTTTATCACACTAGTAAATATACAATTCACATAAATATTCACTCTTCAAAAACAAATTAATATTTATCTTAAATTCCCATTTTAATGCTCACTTATATTAAATTACACACACACACGGTAATTTAATTCTAAAAATAAATGCTCCAAAGTAATGGGTATTACAATATATACAAAATAAGAAATTCTTGCAGAAAAGAGTTAGTAGCATGAATACAAGGTAAATCCATCTTAATTATACTGCACAGGACCATAAAAGTACCTAAATTAAGGGGATAAATGTGAAATATTTATGCTGAATCAAACCCCCCTAACTTAGGACATTACTCATCCCGGGCAATGTAAATCAAGCCTAATTATACAAAAATGATTTATTGGGATAGCATACCTTTCTTGCAGGCAAGAAATTGCATTTAACTTTATTCAACAATCTAAGAACAATTTTTTGGATTATTTATAGTATACCCTTTTTTAAGTTTTTGGCTAGTTTGGCGTATCCCATTGCAAATGGTCACGCACCGTCACGACAAACCAAACTCGAGCATCTCCAAGTTTGAAAACTTCGCGACATCCCATAAAGGTATAAAATAATATAGAGTTTAAATTAATTTACATAATTTATGTTTCGGATATTTTATTTTTATCAAAAACAAAGAGGAGGTTTTTTTTGTTTCAAAAAGATTATTTTTATTTTTAAATCTCGTTTAAAAGAGATTGCCACATTGTTACAAGGGTCATTCAAAATGTTTCTCAAATGAACTTTGATCGAGGGATTACTCGGTCAATTTTTTATTGGTTGTTACAAGTAAGATTTATCTCGTTTGAATGCGATGATAATCTCATTAGAATGATAGTGCAATATCGTTCGAACATCGCCGCCGCCACAAAATTTGTGAACATCCTATAAATACTTGTTTCGTGTTTAGATTTTTTAAGACTTTTTCCATATTTGTTTCTGCATTATTTTTGCGAAAGTTCTTCACTTTTTGTGTTGCAAAAACACTATTTAATTCACAAACAAACATCCAAAATATTTAGTTTTTATGAATCGGTTTAAAACCTAGAAAGTTTTGTATTCTTACATACACTTTGTGGGGAGATCTCCATGGATGACTTGTGATACACAAGGGGACTCACTTATGAAGATAAAGGTTGATTGGTGGATACCGAGCATGAAAGGCTGTGTGTGGACTAATTAGTTTTCTTTAGAGATTTATGAAGATTTGCGCGTTGTACTTGTGGCGGTTATCGAGTAGTCTATAAGTCAATTGTCTTGTAATATTTCTAAAGTGGTGTAAAAAAGGTTTTTCTTGAAAGTTTTTTTTCCTGAAAATTTACCTTTGTTAAATGCTAGATTTGATTTATTTATCTTAGCACGTAGATGTATGTTTAGGATAAAAAGATAATATTGATTAAGATAAAAATTTGGAATTTTTATTTGTGAGACCATCTTTATCGTGGACATTTGTTTTCGCATTTTCATAGTGGTATTAGTTATTTTCATTCTTATAAGTGGTATCAGAGCATTCGTACTACCTTTACAAAGTGGTATCAGAGCGGGTTACACTAAGTTATTTTTTAGATCCTTATTTACTACTTTTGGCGTATTTTATTTTTCTCCCGATGGATTCTCATAGTTTTGACGACTTAAATCGTTTGAATTTGAGGTTTTGCTAAAAGAGTTGAAATTCTGGAAAAATAAAATTCTTCTTTTCAATCTACTATGGGTCTTTCACAAACTATAAAAAATAAAAGAAATTTCTTTCATGAGAAACTTTTGGACATGGACCGTGATTTTAGAAAATTAAAATTGTCCAAGAAAGAGAGTGATGATAGAGTCTAATTTTTAGAAAAAGATTTAGAGGACAATAAAAATTTTAAGGTTAATGTTTGTGCATTGAGGATAGTTTTTTTATTAATGATTATAAGGCACGTTAGAAGACTCTTAGGGATAAATTTTATTTCATTGAGGGGGAGCGAGATAACCTTATAGGTGTGATTAAAAACTTGAAGAAGGAGTTCCTAAATTTAGAAGAGTATAATTCCTTTCTTGAGTATAAAAGTTTGAAGTTAAAAGATAATTTAAAAGACTCTAGTAGTGTTTATAGTAATGGTAGTGGCTCACATGTTTCTAATGCTTCAAGTGTTAAAGCCAAGACCAAAGTTTGTTTTAGAGGGTCAACCACATCCAAGTATGTTAGAAAAGGTCAACCCATTGGTAACATTCCCCGTGTTTACACATGTTCACATTGTGGTGGGTAAGGTCACCTTAAAGATTTTTATTATGATCTTGAAAGAGGTCCTAGGAAGTTAAAATCTAGTATTCCTTTAATTCCCAAAACCCGACGAGTTAAGTATACATCTATTTGGGTTAAGAAATCAATTTTGGAGTATCTAGATGTTAGACTTGTTGATTCTCGCATGCTTGCACATGATGCTTCACATGCAATATCTTATTGATGATTACTTGCATGATTTATTTGTCATACTCTAGTTGTGCTTGATAATATGTGTTTGATAGTGTTATGATATGTGTATCTTTTGTGTTTTAATTTTATTTTATTGAGTCATATTATAAAATTACAAAAAGAGTTCATTTTGACAAATAATTTTGAAAAATAAAAAAAGATTTTAAGTTTTTTTGTGTTTGAGTTTTACACATTTGATGTGGCATATTGGTGTGTTTGAATCCAATTTACTCCATAACTTCCATGTGGCTAGGACATTTGGTTTTGACTTTAGATACTTAGATTTATCTTAACCATGTTTATGGAGTTGTTTCGAACTTGATTTGATTTACATATTTGACTTTGTAGATACCTCTGCACACACATGCACGAGCTTATTGAATTTTAACTACACTATGTATATTTAATATATGTGAGATGTTCTCCCATCAATCTTATCATCTACATATTTCGAGACAATGGGATATTTGTGCATATAAGAATTATTATGTGTGAGGGATTTTGTTTATGAGTGAACACGGGAAAGTACTGTGAAAGATA
Source organism: Sambucus nigra (assembly GCA_949130495.1). Taxonomy (NCBI): domain Eukaryota; kingdom Viridiplantae; phylum Streptophyta; class Magnoliopsida; order Dipsacales; family Adoxaceae; genus Sambucus; species Sambucus nigra. The sequence continues at coordinate 526,081,077 of OX422209.1, forward strand.
GGTTGACTTTGGGTGAAAGTCACCGTTTGAAAAGAACCCAAGAAAAAAACAAAGGCAGTTAATAGATGAAAATTTGCTAAAAAGGGTCGAACGTAGTTTAGTATATTTGATAGAAAATAAAAAGAGAAGAATGAAATATGGTTATGTTTGAAGATCAACGGGTTTGCATAATGAATCCTAGTATGCATATTTTGTCATTACGCTATTAATTTTTAGAATCATCAATACTCTAGGTTTATGTGAATTGTGCGTATTTTGTTCATTAAGTTCAACTTTATTGTCACTTGTGGCTAAAGCCTAGTTTGATAACGTTTTCTGGTCAATTAGAACTTCTTGAACATATTTAACTGTCTGGGTTATAATTCATTTTTGCCTAGTTCATACCCATTTATTCCATCCCACGCATATTTAGACACATTGATACTATACTAGTGTGTAAAGCTTATGTGTTTTGTGTCAAATTTTACCAAAGGGAAGAAGAAGAAGTTATAAGACAAAGAGACTTATGTCCTTCCGTTCTAGCATAGGAAGAGTGTTAGAATTGTTGTTATAGAAGATTTTTTATTTTAATTTGGTGTTCGGTTATGTTTGTTTATTTTGTACTGGATTAGCCAAAACGGGAGATTTATAAGAACAATTTTTGTGATATTGTTCATAGTATAGGCCTTTTTAAGTTTTAAGCTAGTCTGGCATATCCTATTACAAATCGTCATGCACCATCACGATGAACCGAACTCGAGCATCTCTAAGTTTAAAGAATTTTCGATATACTATAATGGTGTAAAGAAATTCAAAGTTTAAATTAATTTACAAAATTTATTTTTGGGATGTTTTATTTTTATCAAAAAGGAAGAGTTTTTTTTTATTTCAAAAGGATTTTTTTAATTTTTAAATCTTGTTCAAACGAGATGGTCATCTCGTTCAAATGAGATGGCCACTTCGTTAGAATGGTCGTTCAAAATGTTTTTCAAATGAGCTTTGGTTGAGGGCTTATTGTCTTAGTTTTCTATGGGTCGTTAGAAGCGAGACTTATGTCGTTCGAACAAGATTATAATCTTGTTAGAACGATAGTGCAATATCATTCGAGCGATGCCAACGCCTTGAAATTTATGAACGTCTTATAAATAACTGTTTCATGTTCATATTTTCTAAGACTTTTAGCAAATTCTTTTCTGCATTACTTTTGCAAAAGTTCTTCACTTTTTGTGTTGCAAAAAGAGTGTTTAATTCACAAACAAACATCCTGAATATTTAGTTTTGGTTAATCGCTTTAAACCCTATAAAGTTTTGTAGGGTGCCACTGGTCAGCCATTGAGATCCTCTCCACATACATTTATCTTCAGGGTGAGTCATCTTGTGTAAACCTTATGGAGAGGATCTCAATGGCTGACCAGTGGCACCCAAGATGACTCACCCTGAAGATAAATGTTGATCAGTGGATACCAAGCGTGGAAGGCCATGTGTGGACTGGTCTAGACTTAGTAGTTTTCTTTAGTGATTTACGAAGATTAGTGCGTTATACTTATGGTGGTTATCAAGTAGTTTGTAAATCGACTGTCTTGTAATATTTCTAAGTGCTGAAAAAAAAGATTTTACCCGAAAAGAGTTTTTTTCCTGAAACTTGACCTTTATTAAATGCTTGATTTGATTTATCTGTTTATCACATAGATGTATTTGTAGAATAAAAAGTTAAAATTGATTAAGATAAAAATTTGGAATATTTGTTTGTGACCATCCTTACCGTGCACATTTGTTTCCACATTCTCATAGTGGTATCAGTGTCTTCCACTCTTACAAGTGGTGTCAGAGAATTCGTAATGCCTTTACAAACAATCCGTTGAACCCCTCGACTATGCCAGTACGACGAGTGGTGTCTCATGAGGATTTAGATTGAATATACCCACAAAATTCTTTTTTTGACTCAAATAAAATAACAAAATAGTTAAAAAAAAAACGTACAATTTAAATTCCTTAAAATTATTCACTTTAAATTTTTATTTAAGAATCTCAATTCATAAGTTTGTGTGTCCGAAGCCAAGAATTAAACTGCAAATTTCCATCGACTGATCGTTATGTTACTTTTCAAAAATTTATTTTTCATTCAAATTCTCACAGGATGCTCTCACAAACGAATATCTCAGAATGTGGCTATTTTCTCTCGGTGTGAGCGATATTATGATTAAATATAATGGAAGATGAAATCACACACATAAGTTGAAAGATGAAATTATATGGGTGAAAATATCAAATCAACGGGTTACAGTCATTTGTAAATGAGAAATATCTTCTTTTATTGGCACCATTTAATCTCCCTTATATTCTTTTTGTATTTTGTCTCTTCATTAGGAATCGGTTAGGAATTCTTCGGGATTAAGGTGTATTGGTAAAATTGGGGGTGTTTGCGAAAACCGGAATTGGAAAATTTACTTACAATATCCTTTGGCGCTTTTTCGGACTTTTGCTCATTTTTTCTTCTTTTTTTCTAATTTTCTCTCTCTCTCTCTTTTGTGTGTGTGTATATATATATATATATATATATATATATATATATATATATATATATATATATATATATTAAGAAAAAAATCTTTTTATTTTTGTGGAGCATCTTTTTCTATTTTTCTTGCCCATTTTTTATGCACTATTTGGGCTTAATTTATAAAGTTACAATTTTCACTATTCATGGCCGAGTGGTTTTTTTGAGTTAACAAACGAAAAAAGGAAAAAAAAATATTAGGCTTAATTAGTCTTGCAAATAAAATAAAAAATTTTGCAACTTTTTATGGATAATATTTTTAAGGAAATAAACAATAGTCTAACTTCATTTATCCAAATAACTAATTGTTGTACCATATGCGTCTCGCGATTAATTTTAGTTTAGAGATATTTTTAGCGCATTTTTAAGACAACATTTCACTTGTTTTTTGTAAGCGATCAAAAGAATGATTTAAAGATCCTCACCAACTTTTTTAAACACTAAAATGAACTTTGAGTTAATTTTTAACTCAGAGTGATTTAATTACTCGAAAAAAATGATAGGCTTAAAATCTTACCGGGTTAAAAAATCTCCACATTTATTCGTTAAGCCGTTAATTTTCATTCAATTGTCATCTTTGGTCAATTTCAGATGAATGCATTTGATTTTTACAAATTAAGACTTTAAACAAAAAAAATTGTGATACTTTTGAAGATTTTAAATTCCAATTTTTAGTTATTTTGAAGAAAAATATTTTTGACTTTTTTTTCAAAATTTTCCATTTTTTTTGGAAATTTTTGAAATTTTTATAAGTTCTATGAACTTCTTGACATTTTTCATTTTTTGGGCATGTTGAAAATTGTGAAATTTTAAAGACGCAAGACTTTTGCAATGTCCTCATATAAAAAGGACTAAAATTTAATTAATAAAGAAAAGTGCCGAATAAAAGAGAACAAATTAACAAACTGCAAATTTGTATTGATAACAACTATGAAATACATGCAATAAAAAGGTATTATTACATAGTTCTTTTGAGTAGGAGTTACAATGCAAAACAAACAAGTACATGATGAAAGAAAACACCAACAACTTGAGGTTCACTAAGACTGGGCGCATATGTGTCGTGGGCATATGGGTCATAGAAATATTCAGGAATTTGTGACTTTGGACCCAATTGGAGGAGGTATATTTCCGATTGGAGATGCACCATCATACTCGTGTTTCGGTGGTAGTCTCGACGATCCTCCTGATATTCGTTGATGAACTCGTCGAGTCGGGTCTCCAGATCGCCAATTCTATGGTTGATAACCCCCGTTTGATAGCTACTCTCATCAAATTCGGGCTCATACTAACAATCCCCTTCCTCCTCCTCAATTGGATCCTCTCCCGCCTCAAGTTCCTCTCCCCCTTCTTCCATCTAAACATCCTCAATAATAGGTGGGGGAGGGTGGATTACTCACATTTGATGTGCACTTCATTTGGTGGATACCCGCCCAATTGGTTTGGAAATTCTTATAGTGGAATGGGCTCCTCGCACCCCTGCACCATATAGGATATATGTAATCAACCTCGCATAGGGTAGAAACACCCTAATGGTGTTATCATAAGCGATATGAAGTATCTTATTATTGAAAAGTTAGTCGAGGTTAATTTTCGTGTGTTCATTGAGTAGGTGGTAGAGAAAGTAATCATGCAGAATGCGAACGATCGAATCATCATTTGTTTAAAGGATCATCTCGCATGTAATGAAGTGGGTGTATTGGACCTTCTCAGAGATGTGGCCCACGGGGAAGGTATCCGTGAACCATTCTTGGTCAGGTTCTATGAGATCCATGCACTCGGCTTTGGAGAGGGGTACACATGGATTGAGGAAGGCATATTGTTGTGGAAGGATCACCACTTTGGCCTGCTTATTTTGTTGAAAGATTGCAAGTGAGAACAGGACGCAGATTTCATCGACATACGCTTCATGCTCAATGGGTGACTTATGCACGACGGTGCCATAGGAAAGATGAACTTCCCGCTCATATAGTTTTTCATTGTGAGGATTAAAGAATTTGCACCACCAGCGTCGTTGGAAGATGGCGGTGACATCTTCCAAGAGCTCGTACCATGTGATTTTGTGTTCAACAAAAATGACGCAGGTGAGCTTAAAATATTCTTGCACCAAATCTTTCCCTTGATTCGAATGGTAAGTATGATCCCTCCCTTGTCGAGGACTTCGATGGAGTCGTACTTAGTGTAGCGCCTTATAGATGGAATTCTTAGGATGGGACTTAAGAGAATATAGAGGAAGACGATGAGTGCTTCGTGTGGTGGAGAAAGTTAGGGTGGGTATTTATAGGTCGAGAAGATGGAATTTGGAAAGATGGAGGTGGGAATAGGTGGAGGGAGGTGAAAAAGTAGGTGGAGGGAATTTTGAAAAGGTAAAATTTTGGTATGGAGGGGTGGTGAAATGAATTTTTTGGGAATTAAAAACAAAGGGGGTGAATTTTGGGATACATAATCCAAATCGGTTCTAGCCTAGGGCGAACCGATTTGCCCAATGTGTTCTACCCAAACGTGTTTTTTCTCCTTTGTTTCCTAGGCTAAGTGTAGAAGCACATTTATTCTCCACTTTGTTGCTCCCTAAGACTCCCCTATCAATTAGGAACCATGGGGCACCTCAAAATATCTCTGAAAACTTGTTTACAGGATTAAGAACAAAGAGTTATAATTTGAGTAATCTCCGAAATAAACTCGTTGAACAAACCTCTTTTCAAAATTCAATACTAGATGTGTTAAAACAATTTTTTTGAATATGTTCTCTAGACTCGTTAGTTTGATTACCTTAGGTTTAAAACTAAAACGTTCAATTAAGTCTTAAGTATGATGACGTTCACCAAAGCAATTAAGAAGATTCAAGCAAATTAGACACGATTTTTAACATGGTAAAACCTTAAAATAAGGGAAACATCCACGGTGACCTCTACGCCACAAAAAAAATCCACTAACAATCACACAGCACAAGTTACATCACTAAGCATGCAAATACAAGACCTAAATCTAAGTTCAAAATGTTACCTACGCGAGTTACGCCACTCTCAAAGGCTCCTGACTTGATGTAGGTTTCCTTCCCGCAACTTCCTTGCTTTGTTCTTGTCCTCTTTGATTATAGCATCTCCAACAAACAAAATATCTCACCAAGAACTACAACTTCTAAGGGTTCATGTAAGAGTGATAGTGTTTATGAATTGAACTAAATGCAACAATGCTTCTCACCCTCTCAATCAGTAATACAAGCAATATCCTATGAATTACAAGCCACTTATATATGAAATGCAAATAATCCCAAATATGCTTTGAATACAAGACTTCAAAAAATTTCAGATTTGGAATAAAAAAAATTCAAATCAAAACTTGTTTCAAAATTATTTATGTTCAATTTTATTTCACCAATTTGTGAAATTAATTTTGGAAACCAAAAAAGTATTTATCAAATCTGAAAATATACACAACAAGAAGTCTAATGTTTCAAATTTATTTGAAACTATATTCTTGGATTCAACAACAACAAAAATAATAAAGATCCAAGAAAAAAATAAAGAACTAACAAAAATATAATCAGCGAACTATATGGTTCTTAGAGAAACAAATTGTTGAAGAAGGTCTTCAAATTGGAGTCAAACCACCAATACCCCCAAACCAAATAAACCCTAAACATTTTTAATCTCTCAAATGGGTTTACTGTTTATGGAAGATGAATTGTGTTTGGTGTATGGTTTGAAATAAGGTAAGAAACAAAATATATGGAATGGGTTTCTCACTTTCTCTCTCTCGGTTTTTCTACAGCTCCGAAGTCCTCTCTCTCTCTAACTATTATGTGAGACCCGCCTTCCTCTCTGATTTCTCTCATCCTTTTCTCTCTCTCTAATTTGCTAGATGAGCGCCAACCCGAAATCGCAAACCCTATAAATGATTTTAGGGGCATTTACGTTTAGATCCTATTAGACGTTCTTATATACATTCTAGTCCCATCATGTTTTTCTCTTACATATAAGTCCTATTCCTAATTTTTTGAAACTTTTTTTCCAATTTTACCCTTTTAAAACCAACAATCTGTAACTTCCTTGAGGAAGTTACATAAGTGGTTGAACTTTTTTTTTAATCTTCAAATGATCATAACTTTTGATTCACAAATCCGTTTTTCACAAAATTACTATTTTTGAAATCTGCTCGACGAGATCTATCAAACAAGATCCATGAAGGATATAAAATTCCAAAGAAAAAAATTTACACAAACAGTAAACTTTACTGTATGCACTAGAATATGAAATAGTTTTATATATTTGACATTTTCACAAACAGACAGTAACATTTACTGTGCTAATACTACACAATATATATATATATATATATATATATATATATACGGTGGATCCAAATCCTTTTTTTCAAAATTACCTTATATTTGAAGGTTCGCGCTAGCGGTATCCAATCCTTACCACCATTATTGGAGCTTCAACGACCTTCGTCAGAGCTTCGATTTGGGGTGGATAAGGGTGGCATGTGGTGCCGCTAGCGTGGACCTTTGAAAATAAGAGACTTTTGAATAAATGGGCTTTGGATCCATCGAAGTATCATGGGGGGCCGCTGGCGCGGACCTTTGAAAATAAGATTGGATAAATGGGATCGGGATCATCTGGAGCGCCAATTTGGGGTGAATAGGGGTGACACAAAACTTTAAAAATAGGAGCATATTGGATATATATATATATATATATATATATATATATATATATATATAGTTTGTAAAAATGTCATAGATATTAAACTTTATTGTATACACCATAAAATGAAATAGTTTTATATTTTTGACATTTTCACAAACAATAACATTTACTGTGATAATATATTTATGAAATAGTTTTATATATATAACATTTTCACAAACAGTAACATTTACTGAGTTAATATTACACAATATATATAACATTTTCACAAACAGTAACATTTGCTGAGTTAATATATATATATATATATATACACACACGGTAGATCCAAACCTCTTTTTTTTTTTTTTAAATTACCATATTTTTAAAGGTTTACGCTAGCGACATTCAATCCCCACCACTACCCACCCCAATTGTCGAAGCTTCAACGACTGTCATCAGAGCTATGATTTAGGTGGGTAGTAGTGGCATAGGGTGCCGCTGGCGCGGACCTCTGAAATTAAAAGAATATTAGATAAATGGAGTTTGGATCCACTGGCGCTCCGATTTGGGGTAAGTAGGGGTGACGGTGGGTTAGGTTTATATCTATAACATTTTTACAAACGTTAACATTTACTGTGTTATAACACAGTGTGTATATATATATATATATATACGGTGGATCCAAACCTCTGTTTTCTGATATCGTCTTATTTTTAACGGCCCGCGCTAGCGGTATCTAATCCTGACCACCACCAACCCCAATTGTCGGAGCTCCAACAACCTTCATCAGATTTCTGATTTTGGGGTGACATGGAGTGCCGTTGGCGCGGACCGTAGGAAATAAGGGAATATTGGATAAATGGGGTTTGGATACACCGACGTTCCAGTTTGAGGTGGGTAGGGGTAGCATTGGATTAGGTTTATATCTGTAATATTTTCACAAATAATAAATGTTACTGTTTGTGAAAATGTTACATCGGCATCCCATGCCACCTCAAATCAGAGCTCTGATGAAGGTTGTTGTAGCTCCGATAAAGGGAGTGGGGATTGGATGCCGCTGACGCGTAGCGTTAAAAATAAAATAATATCAGAAAAAAGAGGTTTGAATATATATATATATATATATATATATATATATATATATATATATATATATATATATATATATATATATATATATATATATACTGTGTTATATGAACACAGTAAATGTTAATGCTTGTGAAAATGTTATAGATATAAACCTAACTCAATGTCACCCCTACTCACCCCAAATCGGAGCTTCGGTGGATCCAAACTCCATTTATCTAATATTCTCTTAATTTCAGAGGTCCGCACCAGCGGCACCCTATGCCACTACTACTAACCCAAATCATAGCTCTGATGAAAGTCGTTGAAGCTTCGACAATGGGGGTGGGTAGTAGTGGGGATTGAATGTCGCTAGCGTAAACATTTAAAAATAGGGTAATTTTGAAAAAAAAAAATAGTGGTTTGGATCTACCGTGTCTCTCTCTCTCTCTCTCTATATATATATATATATATAGGCAGGCTCATGTGCACACTAAGTTTGCACAGTGCTGACGCACACCAATTTTTTTAAAGGATTAAAAAAAATATTTATGAGTTGATTTTTTTTATGTGATATCTAAACATTTCAATGAACCCATGTAAAAAAAATCAGCCCAAAAAAACTTTTTTTGCTATTTTTAAAAAATCGGTCAAACTTTGCATCTTTTAAAGTGCTTAAAAGATGCGAAAGTTTGACCGATTTTTAAAAAATAGCAAAAAAAGCTTTTTTGGGCTGATTTTTTTTACATGAGTTCGTTGAAATGTTTAGATATCACATAAAAAAAATCAACTCTAAAATATTTTTTTTACTATTTTAAAAAAATGATGTGCAAACTTAGTGTGCACAGGAGCCTGCCTCTATATATATATATATATATATATATATATATTATGTAATATTAACTCTGTAAATGTTACTGTTTGTGAAAATGTTATATATATAAAACTATTTCATAAATATATTATCACTGTAAATGTTATGGTTTGTGAAAATGTCACAGATATAAAACTATTTCATTTTCTGTGTATGCAATAAAGTTTAATATCTATGACATTTTTACAAATTATATATATATACATCCAATATGCTCCTATTTTTAAAGTTTTGTGTCACCCCTATTCACCTCAAATTGGCGCTCCAAATGATCCCGATCCCATTTATCCAATCTTATTTTCAAAGGTCCGCGCCAGCGGCACTCCATGATACTCCGGTGGATCCAAAGCCCATTTATTCAAAAGTCTCTTATTTTCAAATGTCCGCGCCAGCGGCACCACATGCCACCCTTACCCACCCCAAATCGCAGCTCTGACGAAGGTCGTTGAAACTCCAACAATGGTGGTAAGGATTGGATGCCGTTAGCGCGAACCTTTAAATATAAGGTATTTTTGAAAAAAGAGGGTTTTGATCCACCGGATGTGTATATATATATATATATATATATATATATATATATATATACTGTGTAGTATTACCACAGTAAATGTTACTGTCTGTTTGTGAAATGTCACATATATAAAACTATTTCATATTCTAGTGCATACAGTAAATATTACTGTTTGTGTAAAAAAAATTCTTTGGAATTTTATAGTCTTCATGGATCTTGTTTGATAGATCTCGTCGAGCAGATTTCAAAAATAGTAATTTTGCGAAAAACGAATTTGCGAATCAAAAGTTATGATCATTTAAAGATTAAAAAAAAAAATTCAACCACATATGTAACTTCCTCAAGGAAGTTACGGATGGTTAGTTTTAAAAGGGTAAAATTGTGAAAAAAATTTCTAAAAAGTTGGAATAGGACCTATGAAATTACTAAAAAGTCAATAAAACTTATAAGCTTATTGACCCGATAAATGAGACCTAGATATAATTACCCCATGATTTTATACTCAGATAAATAAGGTCGGTCAAAATTGCAAGGGACTAGATCTGAAGATACGGCATCCAATGGTTAATACACAGCATTCTAATGACGGTTCTAGATCCGAAGGTACGGATCTTTTATCTCAAATCTACGGTTGGAAAAAGGGATGTTGGTTGGCTGATAAGGGATTTCACCCGGATTGAGACTAGAACAATATGGACCGTAGATGGCTCATAATCAAAGGTGCGATCTGTTCTTGGCATCTAAGGATTATCCTATACTCTCACGATATTGGCTTGATAGGGGAAGACACGGATTGAGGCTGTAGGCAGATTTGGCCGTAGATTAATTTCAAGATCAATTGACAGAATTGCATCTTAGTTTTTTAGAGAAACACAAATGCCCTTGTGTTAACGAACTCGCGAGATCGGCCAAAAAAGAAATAGCAGCCATGAGTTTTCTTAAGGCTTTGAAAATTCAAATTCAACCCCAAAGATTTTATGCCAGAAAAAGAAATTTTACTTTTTGCCTCAACCCTTTTAAAAACTCAATTGTAATTAAATCAAACATTTAAAAACTCAATTTTAATTAAATCAAACATTTAAAAACTCAATTTTAATTAATCAGAAAAAATTATTTCATATGATTAAAAAAATGATTTAAATGACTTTCTTTTAAAAAAAATGTTTGACGAGGTCGTAACCACTAAACAATTGTGCACACATAAAAAAAACATATATATATGCAAAGAGTGTGTGTGTGCGTGTCCTCAATGTGGTTCACGAGAAAAATACTTCCCTTTGAAAGTTCATCGAGGTGCTTGGACTGGGATGCCTTTTTGAGACATATTAAATCGAAAAAATCTAATCCTATCTTATCTCAATATCCAAACTAGTTGGAACTCCTATATGGTACAGACTCAATTAAGTTAACAATATAGTGTGCTCTCAATCTCCCCCTTTGGATATTGGAGACAAAATTCCCTTGAGTATCCTGTACTCGTGGGTAAAAATGAAAAATCCTAGATTTCCTATACAAAAATCTCTATCTACCCATTCCCATCCTAGAACTAAAAATAAGATAAGAAAATAAATTACTTAACTACAATACAGACCAATACCCTAATAAATAGGACAAGCTATACAACCGAGTCTAAAAAATGCCTGAAAAAGGTTAAACACTTAATGGCATATCAGTTGAGTTAGTACCAAAAAATATAAATTGTAACACAATGGGGTAAAAAGTATAAATCAAGAGAATATGATATAAGATGTCAACATAAGCAATTACATATACAAGGGCAGATACAAGGGGCTCCTACATTAAACAGATAATAGGAGGCGTCTTTTGTCATTTGAGAAACGTCAATGCCCTAAATCCTCAGAAACTAATTATAAGCATGCAATTACCAAGGATATGAATGGTGTGTTGCATTAAATGAGAACTATCATACCAATGGCATTACAAACATACTCATATCGAATATCATCAACATATTTGAATTTCTTCCTAAAGTATACCTGATCAATGATACGAGAAGCCGGTTGAACAGGTTTGCCCAAAACTACTTAGGTAGAATTTTTGCATGTAGCATAACCCTAGCCATTTCTTGTAAAGTTCTATCTTTCCTTTCAATAATGTCATTCTGCTGAGGTGTCTTAGGCGCACTAAATTCATCTCTAAAGCCATTGCCTATACAATATTCTACAACACCAGAATCTTTGAATTCTCCACATTTGTCACTTGTGATGCGTCATACTTGGATATCCTTCTCGTTCTCTATTTTTAAAAGTATTTTTAAGAACTCATCGAAGGTATCGGATTTATTTTTCATGAATGCGACCCAAGTATATCGTGTGTAATCATCCATAATAACAAGTATGTAACTTTTACCATAGAAGCTGATAGTTCTAGAGGGACCTATAAGGTCCATGTGGATTAATTTCAATGGTTTTGTAGTTAAAACATTTTTAACTTTCTTATGAAAGGGTTTACTTATTTTCCCTTTCTGACAAGGACCACAGACAGGACAAAAAGAATTTTTGATTTTAGGCCATCCTTTAACAATTTCTTGGGAACTTATCCTACAAAGATTATCAAAATTTGTATGTCCCAATCTATTACAAGACTCAGACTTAGGAAGGGCTGTGTAATAATTATCCTCATTTATGTTTCCTTTTAAAATACAATTTCCCTTTTCATCAAGGATTTTGCAATCAGTTTTAGAAAAGGTAACGGTATGATTGGAATCACAAAATTTAGATATACTAAGCAGGTTAGTCTTGAGAACTTTAAGTAGGAGGATATCATTTAGATTGGGGAGACCTTCCTCACATAATATTCCCTTACCTATGATCTTAGATGAAACTCCATCACCAAACACAACACTACCTCTAAGGAAGTTTGTTTTGTTTGTTAATTTAGTTTCATCTCTGATCATATGTTTAGAACATCTGGAGTTAAGGTACCATCCAGACGAAGTGCATGGTGCCTTAAAAGTAGATATGACAATGTTTCACTTGAGCTAGGGTAACAAGTCATCTTTTTTAATCCAAATAGGCCTAGTTTTAACAGTTTGATTGGCCTTTGATTTAGAAAAGTTTTGTTGGGTCTTTCTAAGTGATTTGTTCTTAGTTTTAGGTCCTCCCTTCTTCTTATAATTAGAGTTGTGAGTGGTCTATCTTGGGAGAACATAAGTATTCCTACTCTTTCTAGAATAGTTAAAATTTTAATAAGTAGGTGTATACACTCTCTTTTGAAAACATTCGGCAATGGAGTGGTCATATACATCACAGTATGAACAGTACTGATGTATGGAGGATTTGACTTTATTACTAAAATCTTTGAAAATTGGTTTATCCCTAATTGGAATGGTCATCCAAGTGTCATTTTCTTTGGGTTTCTGATAATGATTTCTCAGGATGACAAACGTACTTAGCTGGACCATTAGATTTGGGTTGTTAAGTATATTCACTTTGTTTTGCCTTAGAGATATTTTTAAATAATTTTCTTTCTGAATGTTCTGAAGATTTTGGCCTTGTGTTACAAAAACAACATTTCGGTAGAAACATTTTTGCTAGAATAAACTTTTTCTCCAAATCCAAAACCAGATTTGTCTTTTGAATCAAACTTGCTTCCTACAACAATTTCTTCGTAGGATTTAGCTTGAGTTTCAAAGTGTAAGCATTTTTTAAACATGTTTGAAACTTTTTGCTTAGGTTCTTCAAGTTCAACCAAAGTAGACTTCTATTTGTGTTCCAAAATATTATTTTTGTTAGAAAGATATCCTATTTTTATGGAAAATTATTCAATTTCAGTCTCATGGGCAACACATTGTGCTGTAAATTCTTCAGCGTTCTTCCTAATAGTCTGGTTAAATAAATCAATATGCTCATTCAGTAGCTTAACCATTTTATCAAGATGGGCATTTTTCTTAAACATTTTCGAGTATAGCTCTTGAAAATCTGGAAGATCATCGTCGGACTCTCTAAGTGTATCGTGTGAAGTGTCTCCTATATCGCTCATTTCATATGTGGAATTCACACTCACTTCAGGTTTAATGATAATGCTTTCAGTTGGACACACCCTTAATCTATCACTAACGGTGTTGTTTTCAGTCACAACATTATCAACAACATATGCAACAATAGGAACAATAGAATCATGAGTAGACACACATTCATCATCATCATGGTATATGATCCTAGCATAGAATGACATATAGGACTCATAATAATGGTTGACTCAATTTCATCTTCATCAAAATCACTAGAGTCGTCCCATGTCTTACACAAATTAGCCCTAATATTGTTGGTAGGCTTATTTGGGCATTTATTAGCAATATGTCCCATTTTTCCACATCCATAACATTTGACATATTTCATGTCTATCTTAGGTTTGCTATTGTCATAGGTAATTTTTTTGTCACGTCTTTCATGAGGTCACTGATTTTGATTACCTTGATAATTTTGTCTACCTTGTTTATAGGCAAATGCATTTCTGAATTTGATAATGTTTTTGAAATGCTTGCTCATAAGAGCTATTTAATAGTCAAGGTGATCCAAATGACAGTCATCATTTAAGTCAAGGTCAAATTCTAAGGGACTGACTTTAGGTGTAGTCAATTGTGATGAAACACAACAATAGATCCAGTGAGTCTCTTTTTTTGGGCAGTCATGTGTTGTTTAAACTCTAACTCCATCTCAACAGCTTTTAATTTTCTACTTAGCAATTCAGGAGTTAGGTTTGGGTCATTCATTTCTTCTATGGCATATCTCTTATTGTTAAACTTAGTAGGTAATGACATAAGAATCTTTTGAACGATTTCTTTTCTACTATAGGTTATACCATTTGCATGTAATTTTGTAAAAATATTGGTTAACCTAATGTAGAAATCATCAAAGGATTCATTGTCATCCAAAATCAGTGTATTGTACTGTTGGACAAGCATTTGTGTTTTTCCTACCTTAACTTGTTCATCACCCTCATATGCCGTGACTAGTTTGTCCCAGGCCTCCTTAGAAGTAGAGAAAATAAATATTCTTTTAAATTCATTCTCATTAATGGACATAAAGATAGAATTCTTGCCCTAGTTATTATCAAGAGACTTCTTTTTCTCTATCCTAATAAATTCGCTATGATGTTTCTTAACCCTTGTGGGATAAATATCTGACAAAGACTTAGTTGGATGTTCATAACCATTTTCAATCATATCCCAAACAACATCACCAAGAGTTCCTTGAATGAAAGCAACTATTCTTACTTTCCAACATGAAAAGTTGTTTCCATCAAAGAGTGGTGGTCGGGAAAGGTTACCTAACTTCTCAAATCTTTCATCCCTAATCAGAAATAGATTTTGAAAACAATTTTTGGAGTTCCAGGATCAAAATAGCTTTTGATAAACCCGCTCTGATACCACTTGAAAAAATTGTTTACAAGATTAATAACAAAAAGTTATAAGTTGAGTAAACTCCGAAATAAACTCGTTGAACAAAACTCTTTTTAAAATTCAACACTAGACGTGTTATAATTTTTTTGAATATGTTCTCTAGACTCGTTAGTTTGATTACCTTAGGTTTTAGAACTAAAACGTTCAATTAAGTCTTAAGTGTGACAATGTTCACCAAAGCAATTAAGAAGATTCAAGAAAATTAGACACGCGATTTTAACGTGGTAAAACCCTAAATAAGGGAAACATCCACGGTGACCTCTACGCCACAAAATGAAATCCACTAATAACACACGGCACAAGTTACAGCACTAAGCATGCAAATACAAGACCTAAATCTAAGTTCACAACGTTACCTACACGAGTTACTCCACTCTCAAAGGCTTCTGATTTGATGTAGTTTTCCTTCCCGCAGCTTCCTTTCTTCGTCCTTATCCTCTTTGATTATAGCAGCTTCAACAAACAAAATATCTCACCAAGAACCACTACCTTTAAGTGTTCATGTGAGAGTGATAGTGTTTGCGAATTGAACTAAATGCAACAATCCTTTTCACCCTCTCAATCAATAATACAAGCAATATCCTATGAATTACAAGACACTTCTATATGAAATGCAAATAATCCCAAATATGCTTTGAATACAAGACTTCAAAAAATTTCACATTTGGAATAAAAAAAATTCAATTCAAAACTACTTTCAACTTTATTTATGTTCAATTTTATTTCACCAATTTGTGAAATTAATTTTTGAAACCAAAAATATATTTATCAAATATGAAAATATGCACAACAATAAGTCTTATGTTTTAAATTTATTTGAAACTATATTCTTGGATTTAACAACAACAAATATAATAAAGATCCAAGAAAAAAATAAAGAACCAACAAAAATATAATTTGCGAACTATATGTTTCCTTGAGAAACAAATTGTTGAAGAAGGTCTTCAAACTTGAGTCAAACCACCAATAACCCAAACCAAATAAACCTTAAACATTTTTAATCTCTCAAATGGGTTTACGGTTTATGGAAGATGAATTGTGTTTGGTATATGGTTTGAAATAAGGAAAGAAACAAAATATATGGAATGGGTTTCTCACTTTCCCTCTCTCGCTTTTTCTACATCTCTGAAGTCCTCTATCTCTATCTATCTATTATGTGAGAAATGCCTTCCTCTCTGATTTCTCCCAGCCTTTTCTCTCTCTCTAATCTGCTAGATGAACACCGCTGCTCTATATGCTCACCAACCCAAAATCGTAAACCCTATAAATGATCTTATACTCAGATAAATAAGGTCGGTCAAAATTGCAAGGGACGAAATATGAAGATATAACATCCAAGGGTTAATACACAACATTATAATGACAGTTCTAGATCCGAAGGTACGGATCCTTTATCTCAAATCTACGACTGGAAAAGGGGAAGCTGGTTGGTTGATAAGGGATTTCACCCGGATTAAGGCTAGAACAATATGGTCCGTAGATGGCTCATAATCAAAGGTGCGATTTGTTCTTGGCATCTAAGGATTATCCTATACTCGCACGATATTGGCTTGATAGGGGAAGACACGGATTGAGGCTGTAGGCAGATTTGGATGTAGATTAATTTTAAGATCAATGGACAGAATTGCATCTTAGTTTTTAGAGAAACAAAATGCCCTTGTGTTAACTAACTCGCGAGATCGACCAAAAAAGGAAATACCAGCCATGAGTTTTCTTAAGGCTTTGAAAATTCAAATTCAACCCCAAAGATTTTATGCCACAAAAAGAAATTCTACTTTTTTCCTCAACTCTTTTAAAAACTCAATTTTAATTAATCAGAAAAAATTATTTCATATGATTAAAAAAATGATTTAAATGACTTTCTTTTAAAAACTGTTTGACGAGGTCGTAACCACTAAATAATTGTGCACAGATAAAAAAACACATATATGCAAAGAGTGTGTGTGTGCATGTCCTTAATGTGGTTCATTAGAAAAATACCTCCCTTTGAAGTTCATAGAGGTGCTTGGACTGGGATGCCTTTTTAATGAAGCTTGATGCCTTTTTGAGATATATTAACACGAAAAAATCTAATCCTATTTTGTATTGATATCCAAACTAGTTGGAACTCCTATATGGAACAGACTCAAGTAAGTCAACCATACAGTGTGTTCTCAATCTCTATAACACGACATACGCTCTCTCGTGTGTGATGCGATGTGCTCTGAACCCTTCTAAATTGCCGATTCTATGGACCTCTAAAATACCATAAATTGACTCGACTCACTAGTACATAACAAAAAATCACCCCATGCGCATCGGGGTGTGACGACCTCTCTCTCTCAATCTGAATCATCATCGCAGACGGGGTCTGATAACCAAATCCTATCGGCTTCCTCAACACACACCTCGAGATATGGCTTTAGGCATTGTCCATTAACATTAAAAGTGTCCCCACCCTTCAGGTTCTCTATTTCTATCGCATTATGGGAAAAAACTTCCTCAATGATGAATTGGATGGTCCACCGCGAACGTAATTCAATAGAAATCATGTGTAATCCCGGGTTGTATAGTAGAACTTTTTATCCCGGATGAAACTCCTTGCGATTGATAGTGTGTTTATGTGCAAGTTTCATCATTTCTTTAGAAATCCAAGTGCTTTCATACCCATCTTTGCGTATCTCTTCTAACTCATCCAATTGTAATTTCCTTACTTCACCGGCTTGATCGAAGTTATAGTTTAACTTCTTGATGGCCCAATACTCTTTGTGCTCTAACTTAACGGGGACATGGCAAGGATTTCCAAAGACAAATAGGAGTGGAGACATCCCGAGGTTGTTCCTATAAGAGGTCCAATACGCCCAGAGTGCATTGATCAAGTCAACCGATCCTTTAGGTTAGGATCAACGATCTTTTCAAGAACGCTTTTTATTTCTTGATTTTCTAATTTCGCTTGACAATTCGTTTGGGGGTGGTATGTCGTCCCAACCTTGTGGACGACACGATACTTTCTCATAAGTTTTTCAAACAACCTATTGCAAAAATGCGTGTCATTATCACTAATGATGGCCTTCGGAGCTTCGACACGAGAGAGCATGTATTCATGAATGAACATGACCACCACCTTACTGTCATTTTTCTTTGTAGTTATTACCTCAACCCACTTAGACACATAGTCTACCATGACAAGGATGTGTAGGAAACCAAAAGAGGTGGGGAAAGGTCGTATGAAATCTATGACCCAACAATCGAATATCTCGATGATGAAAATAAGGGTCAATGACATCATGTCTCGTCAAGTAATAACTCTCATTCTTTGGTAACTATCACAAGATTTTTAGTGGTCATTCACATCTCGAAAGATTTTGGGACAATAGAGATCGCTTTGAAGAATCTTAGTGACAGTCTTTTTCTTAAAAAGTGGCCTCCACAAGCTTCTAAATGACAAAACTGGATGACACTAGGAATCTCATCATTCGGTACACATCTTCGAATTATTTGGTTGGTGAAATACTTAAATAAGTATGGATCATCATAGAAAAACATGCACAACACGTAAGGAACTTCCTCTTATATTGTGGTGTCCAATCGTAGGGGATAACCCCCGCAACAAGATAATTTAGGATATCCACAAATCAAGGAAGAGAGGAAGTATCAAATAATTGCTCGTCCAGAAAGTAATCATCTATGGGTAGATCTTGAGGTACGTCGGATGAGTCCCATGATAATTGATCGGCTACGACATTTTCTACTTATTTCTTGTCTTTAATGGAAAGGTCAAACTCTTGGAGTAGTGAGATCCACCTAATGAGGCAAAGCTTCACATCCTTCTTGGAAAGGAGATATTTAAGAGTTGCTTGGTTGGTAAAGCTCATGATGGGTGACTCGATAAGATATAAGCAAACCTTTTCAAGGGCAAATACTACGACTATTAACTTTTTTCTCCTTGATGGAGTAGTTCAATTGAGGCCCGATTAAGATTCGTCTAGTGTATGAAATGATGTGGGCTTTCATTTCTCTTTGTTGCCCCAAAATAGACCAAAACACGAAGTCACTCACGTCACACATAAGCTCAAATGGAAGGGTCCAATCCGGAGCTTGCATAATGGGAGTTGAGACTGGTATGCTTTTTAATTTGTCAAAAGCTTCTTGTCATGCTTCACTCCTCTCAAAGGGGACATCCTTCGTATGTACATTTCTTAAGGGCCTAGCGATGGACCCAAAGTCCTTAATAAATCTACGATAAAACCCTGCATGGCCCAAGAAAAGGAACACGTCTTATAGTGACTTAAGTGGGGGAAAATAGACTATAACCTCCATTTTTTCCCTCTCAACTTCTATGCATTAAACTGGCACAATGTGGCCAAGAACCACGCCTTTGGTAACCATTAAATGGAACTTATCCCAATTTAGTACCATATTCTTTTCCACACATTGGGAAAATATCTTCTCCAGATCAGTAAGGCAGTGGTCTAAAGAGGAGCTGAAGACATTAAAATCACCCATGAACACCTCAAGGACCCTCTCAAACATGTCTCTAAACAGACTAAGCATGCAGCGTTGAAAGGTCTCATGTGCATAACACAATCCAAATGGTATAAGTTTGTAAGAAAACATGCCAAAAGGACATGTGAACATAGTCTACTCTTGGTCTAATAAATCCACCTCAATTTGGTTATACCGAGAATAAACAGCTAAAAAGCAATAGAAAGGGTGGACTCAGACTCTCTTAATTAGGCATAAATTCTTCCTAATTTATCCCTTAATTTCGGTACTTTAAGCACCTCGAACAACGTAATTGGATTGACTTTATCTCATAATCTTGCTACTGACTTATCCTAACAAGTACACCGAGTTTCTGGTATTTCGTTATGATTTTACAGGTGTCTAATGTCAAGAAATGGAAGAAGGAAACCGGAAGAATAGAAAAAGTCAACAAGAAAAGTCAAAAGGGCAAAAGAGTCATTCCTACCCAGAATCCGGATGAGGTACCTAAAGAGAAGTTGAAGGTATCATCCTCACAAGCACCTAGGAAGAAACGGCACCTCAATCGGATACCCGGAGCAAAAGATATGGGCAGTCAAAGTTTGAAGGAAAAGTCAAATAGGCGGACCGGTCCGCCTAAGACCCGGACCGGACCGACGTACACAAGTCCAGAGAACTGCGAACCGAAGGCAAACCGAAGAAGGCAAAAATTAAAAGAACCGATCCGCCCCCGGACCGGTCCGCCTGAAAAATAAAAGAACCGATCCGCTTTAGAACCGGACCGATCCGCCTAAGGGCCGGACCGGTCCGCCCATTGAGATTTTGTTTTCTGATTCTCCTCTAAAGACTCCGACTTATACTCAACTTCTTGTAATTTCATGTAGGGTATAAAAACCCGAATTATTTTCATTGTAAGGTAGGCAAGAACGGAGGGAGTTAGTTTAATCTCTCCTTTTCTTCCACAAACCCTAGTTTAGCAACTTTATTCATTTTAATTCAAGACTGAAGCTTTGATTCCGATTGTGAGTACTTCTAGTTAATTGATTGACTGCTGTGATAAAAATTTAGTGAGTATCTCCTCTTTTCAATTCTCTTTTACATCATTGTACGAGTTTGCCTTAGAGTAATTATGGTTTTCTGCATATTGAAATCTGTTTTCATCACTTTCGGTATGTCCGGCTAGATTTCCAAGGTCGGGTTACATGAACCCAACCTGATGTGGTAATTGCACGTATAAAATTAATCCTCTGAATTTAGTGATTAATTGTGACCGTATTGCGTAGGAACACAACAATTATAGGTCTAAATATCTCGTTTGCCTCTGGGTAACCGGGATGATTGAGAATATAATTCGAGTGTCACTATCTTGATACCGATTTACTCATCCTTTGATTAAGTATGACGCGGGCTTGAACCTCGTATACGTAATGCTTGGGAGTACTAAAGACTGGGTCAAATTAATTAGATAAATTTACGATTAATATTATAACTGCAGTACACTAGGGTTGGGGGATTGTATTCCCGTCCTATTTTTTCCATCATCTCATTTAAAAGTTCAAATCAAATTTTCGTTCATAATTTAGGTAATTTAGTTAGCTGCATTTTTCGTCATAATTTCATAATTGTATTTAGTGTAATCGAATCCCAAAGACCAAATCAATCTTTTTTATTTTCTTCTTAGAGTCAACGTTAGGATTCCTCAGTCTTATCCCGTCGTCACAACTCTCGTTGTCCTTTTTCCCTGAGGATCGATACCCGACTTGTCGGATTATTACTTGAACGACAGGCTTGCACTTGAGCCTAGAGAGTACACACTTTAGGGACAAATTCTGAGTCGTGTCACATTTTCTCCATAAATGAAAAAGGGAAGTGATCTTTTCTTTCCCAACATTGAGATTTAGGTAGTCAATGCAAACTCACCACCCGGTGCTGGTACGTTTCGGAATAAGTTCCCCCTTCATATTTTCAACCAAGGCCAACCCTAACTTCTCCGTGACAACTTTAATAGGACTTACCCATTTTCTATTCAAGGTTGGATAGATGATGTCTGCAAGTAATAATTTAATTATATTCTCTCTCACGACATATTTTATTATCGGGTTCAAACGCCTTTGCATCTCTCTCTCTCTCTCTATGGTCTCACGTCCTCCTGGAGATGGATTTTGTGGGTACAAATTAAAGGACTTATACCCATCAAATCCATAATGCTCCAACCAAAATCACTTAGGTGCTTCCTTAGAATGGCCATAAGCTTTCCCTCTTGCTCTTTGTTTAGGCTCGAGAGACAACAACAACAGGGCATGTCTTATCTTCTCCCAAATAAGCATATTTGACGTTCAAAGGAAGCTTTTTCAATTTGAAGATAGGAAATTTCTCATTAGAGGAAACCGTGCACGATTCCCTTGGGGGTAGTTCATCGAATTGAGATACCCAACTATTATATCTCACTTCCTCATCGTTATCTCTCTCATCCAACAACACTCCTATCTCCCTCACCTCTCACTTGAACTCGGTGGACACACTATAGATCTCACTAGCCGTAACAAGACATGCCTATAACGGATCCCTAGTGGGATTACCCTCAAAATATGCATGTACTACCTCCTCTATAAGATCTTACTCGCATAACTCGTCCTCATCACCCATTTTCTTTGTGATGTTGAAGATATTAGTCTCGAGTGTCATATTTCCAAACGTGAGTTGCATTTTCCCATTTCATGTGCTAATCAAAGCATTATCCATACCTAAGAATGGGTGGCGAAGGATCACGGGAACATGATAACTCGAGGGAGAGGAGGGATTCGTGTCCCAAATGATAAAATCGAGCGAGTTAGAGAGTAATTTTTGTGGGCTTAAGGTCCCCCAAGTCAAGCTGTCTATAGATGGATTAGGGGATAATATTAACATTATCCCCTAAATCTAATATCACTCTCTCCATTTTGTTCTCTCAAATGGTGCACAAAATGGTAGGTGCACATGGATCTTTATACTTTGGCGGGAGGTTGCTCAAATGTACTTAACTAACGTTTTGTGATAAGAACACTTTTTTCTTTACCTTTAGTTTATGTTTTACCGTTTGCAAGTCCTTAAAAAACTTTGCATATGAGGGAATTTGCCTTATTGAGTCAAGAAAAGAAAATTTAAGCTTTACTTGCTTAAGAACTTCTAAGATATCATCACGGGAAGCCCTTTTAGGGGGAGGGACAAACCGTTGAGGGTAATGAGCAGCATTAGGGGAATTCACTACCACCTTGGGCCTAATTATATCCTATTTATCACTCTCTTCCAAGGGGCATCTTCAGGATCTTTCGTGCCAGGAGAAACCTCCTTATCATTTTTCTCATCGTGTGGGGGAGGTGAAAAGTCGACAACTCTCCCACCACGTAGAGTGGTAACATATTGACGTTGCTCTTTGTTCTCTTCGGTATTATAGCTAATATAATTTTGATATGGGCTTGGTCTTTGGATTTGGGAAGGATACTTGTGTGACACCCTGACTAATTAAATACCGGGTAGCTACTCCTTTATTAAATTAATACAAAATGCCAAGTTGGTTCAGTTAATAGCATCACTGTCGAAAACATTTTTATGATTGCTAACCACCTAGTATTCAAAAAGTGAGTTGCCAAATTTTATGTTAACTCTGATTAACATGCAATAAGAGGATAATGAAAGAATAACAACCATTCACCATAACGAAGCAATAGAATAACCAACAAAATAATAATAAGTCCGAAGGAAAACTCCTCACAAAAATCCCACAACTGAACTAAGTAAAACAATGTAACCTGAATTAATTACATGCCAAAAGTCTGAAAATCTGAAATAGGAAATGTTTCTAATAGAAATGGGCGACATGCCCTACAACTGATGAAAGCTGAATATAGAGTCAAGATAAATGAAGCGTCTACTAGCAAAGTCCTGTAACTTCCACAAACAGCTGCAGCTCGTCACCTGAATGAGGATCCTAAGCATGGTGTCCTTGTGGCTGGGCACCTAAAATGGTTTTTACAAAAATAGATTTGAAAGCAAACGGGTCAGAGCCCGAAAGTGGAGAGTATTTTAAAAATAGCAAGTGCTTTAATGACATTAAAACAATGAATGCAAAATACATGTTAGGACGTGCACTCGCATGAAATACTCACCTCTCAACTAATTGTGCACTCCTAACGAATAGCACCCATCTAAGTGATATTTTTATCTAACTAAACTGACATGAGTTCTATCATTTCTACTCGGTTCTCATTATACATTCTAAAGTCATCAATTAAGTAGAGGGCTTTACTTAAACTTAGATTCACAATTATTAGCAATACATTTCATTACAGGTTATCCCTTTATAGTTACTCAAAGCATTTCTGTATTTATACTCACAATACCAACATGAAAGTTCTCATTAATTTAAGTGTATATTAGTCACGCCATAAATATACAATACAAGCACCACGAGACTAAGCTGCGGTGCACACATACTCTGCTATCCATACCGGTACATCACATACATAAGGATCACGCATTCCGAATCTCTCAGGAATCGTTCTCAGATAATAGCAAATCACAAACAATGGAGGCGAACACAGTCACATCACATGGGTCACGCACATACCTACGCTCCCACGATCAGCAGACTTATTAACATCCCAATAAGTCCTTCTCTGACCTATGTTCTCGAGGTACCAATCTAAATTCGGGCAACACAAGGATTTGATGGCCCTAAGCGAACGTAAATCCCCCGTGATAGCAAGTATGGTAGGTATGTCATACACATAAAATCATATACATATACTAAGTATGCACACATCTTAGTAATCACCATAATTTATTTGTGGTACACTCCTCATTATCGTACCGACTTATAATGTTACACAATTCACATGTTCCCGGTTAATTCAATTATTTAAGCCGTCAATAATTCTCGCATCGTAATAGTCACTCACTTCCTATTCCACAATTTCCATTCAATCCAAATCACACTTCCATGTTTTACTTCTCAATTTATCCCAAATATCCCAACTATATCAATTTATCATCAAGGGAATGTTATCTCTACAATTAAACAAGGTTACGGGACGCGCGAAATCAAAACAGGCCAAAAAGCCTAAACTGTCAGCTCGTTAGAAGTCTCGTTCGAACGAGGCTGTTCGAACGAGAGTTCGTTCGAACGAACTGGGCATCTAACGAGATCTCGTTCAAATGAAAGGCATCGAAAGAACATCCCTCTCGTTAGAAGGCAAACTGTCAACTCGTTAGAAGCTCATTCGAACGAGCTCGTTCGAACGACCTGGGCAGGTCTTCTAACGAGAGGCCAGTTTCGAGCCTAGAATTTCCTTTTTTTCATTTTTCCAACTTTCTTCACCTCTAATCCCATATACGATTCGTCCCAACAGCATTTTAAGGTTTCTAATACACACTAAACATTCGTAGGTCATAATTAAACATTTATATAGGGCCAAATCTTCCTAAACATCATCAGATCATCAAATCCCCTCAGTTTTCCCCAAATCCCATGAACATGAACCCTAGAAAATTAAATTCATCCATAGGCATAACTAAATCCGTTTTTATGATATAAAAGATGTATTTTTATCTGAATAATCACCCTAACATTGTTCTACATGCAATATCCTCATAAAATTTTAAATCTCTAAATCCAATTCAATGGGTTTTTATCATTCTCCAAGAACAATACAATTTCATAAATTTCCTACGCATGGAAGAAGCATTCTTTGCAATTAACGAAATTAAACCACTTGCCTTATGTCTTTCTCTGATTTTGATGCCGAATTGATGAATTTTTCTCTCTCTCTCTGCAGAGTTCTCCTCTCTCTCTCTCTCTACAAGTTCTTTTTCTCCAAGGTGACAATGGTGGTTAAGGTTGCCCTAGGAAGCTCTTGAAACTAATTCCAATAACCCCCGTAGCCCATTAAGTCATTAAGTGTAGTTAGTGGGTTTAGTGGGTAAAGGTTAAATCAGATATTAATTTTCTAATTTTCGTGGGTTTTAATTCCCAAAATTCCAAAATTATCAAACTCCCCTTTTACGTTGCCGGTATGGCCTAAAAATGCCCCGGGACCCAAACTAAACCCCCGGCTAGTGTTTTCTGACTATTTCGACCCTTCCGGACGCGTTGGCGCACTCAAAACGACCATTCGGTTAATAGAAATAAAATTCACTTTTTAATTAAAATAATTATATTCTTGACGCGACTGTCACACACGTCCCAACAGAATTTTCAAATTGCCGTATTTCAATCTCACGACAATTTCATAATTCAATATTCATATATAGCCATATATACTCATTAAAATCAAATACCGACTCGCATCTCGCTAGTATTTTTATCCGGATTAATTTCCAATTAATACACATTTAATTCAATTAATCCCATAAATAAATATCATAAAAATACGGGGTATTACAACTTGCCCCTCTCTTGTACACTTCGAAAAGATTACAAGTTAGACAACGATGCCTTTAAGTCGGCAAAATTTTGGGCATTTTGAGCATTTATTGATGATTGAGTTTGCATAAATTGGGCTAAAGCGTCCTCGAGAATCTTCCATTGTGGGATTATATACGACGCAAGAGAGGGCTCTTACGTAGGTGGAGCCTATTGGTATGGTGGGAGTGGTGGAAGTTATTGGGCAACATGAGGATTCGAGTTCATCGCTATGTTCGGTTTCTCATAATTAAAACCGGAATTATTTCTCCATGAGGGATTGTACGAATTCCCGTAAGGGGCGTTAAAATTACCCTTGAAGGCTTGCACCCCTCTCAGCTTGCTCTCGGAGCATAACTTTGTAGGCGGGTATCATCCTACATTCCTCTATTAAATGTACCACCTCACAAATAGCGCACACCTCCTCTCTAATTTCTTGAGTGGAGATGGATATGTCTCACCTCAAGCTTCCTTGTCCAATTGATATAGTCTAGATGCAAAAGGAGTTTTGGACGTGTATCTAGCTTTGGGTTAGGTATTTGGATCCGATGTGTCCCACGCTTGTGTAGTCCTAGCGACATACTTAAAGTGGGCCTCCGCATCATTCACATCTAACTCTAAGAACTCTCCCATGCATATAGTTTCAATGAGTAGTTTGGAACTTAAGCTTAGCACATGATGGAAGTATGAGATGAGTCTCCACTTATCAAAACCGTAGTGTGGGAACAGGTTGACTAACTCGTTCAACGTCTCCCAACATCTATCGAAAGGCTTGTTTTCATTTTGCCTAATGGTTTGAATTTGGGCACTAATAGAATTGGTCCTATGTGATGGAAAGAAAGTTTGGAGAAACATAGCCTGCATATCCCTCCACGTACCTATCGAGTTTGGTTCTAGTGACCAAAGCCAAGCCCCGACCTTATCCTTTAGAGAGAAGGGGAAAAACTTGAGACGCACGATGTCTTGGGTGCACGTTTGATCATTGAATGTCTCACATGCCTCCTCGAACTCTCTAATGTGGTGATAGGGCTTTTTCGACTCCATAACGTGAAATGTTGGGAGAATCTGAATTATCCCATTCCTAAAGTGAAAATACGCCACATTATACGGAAATATAATGCACCCAGGGCAATTATTCACTCGTGGTATAAGAGCTTTATTATGGGGAAATACGTCATCATTCCCTCACATGTCCCGAAACTAGCGTGGTCAGACATTATGCTTTCACTTAATGAATCGATATCCTCACTGGACGCCCTAGACGTGTGACTCGTGATTGAGTTGTACGATGTAGGAGGTGGAACCCAAAAATCTAGAACATTTGGAGTGTGTGACTATCAGGATTGAGTTCGACTATGGCATTTTCGTGTACCATAGGAGGAATAAGATTGGGATTAGATTGAGTGTTTTTCCTTTAAAGCACGAGAGAATATTTTAATTTTATTGGATATTTTGATATTTTTTTGGATTTTTGGGGTTTATGAAATTTTTTTGGCCTTTTTAAGAGTGACAGTCTAATTATTAGATGAATTCAACCTAACCTAGTATGTTTACCTAGTTACCTAGCAACGGCACCACAAACTTGGCACAACTCTAAATATGTCATTAGTGCGTGTAAATGAGACTCAAGTGCAAGCCAATCACATAAGTAATAATCTAAGAAAGTCGGGTATCAAACACAAGGACTAAGACGAAAGATCATGACGACTACAAAGAAATATGTCTAAAACCTAATGATCGACTCGCGAAAAAAAAGGTGATGATTTTAGAAGAAGTGGTCTACGTAACTAATGCAACCTAATTAGAGAATGCGAATTAAATAGAATATTAATTAATTAACTTATGAAAAGACTAAAAACTTTTATATTTAACTATATAAGGAAAGTGGGATTGGAATACAATCCCCCGAACAGTCGGTTACTATGTAGGATATAAAACTTTCAAAACCCAAACAAATAATTTAGAGAAGACCTAAAATTTATCTAAGCACTATATATATGAGGATTTTAGTCCGCACAATATATAGTCAAAAATAATTTTAAAGTGCATGACGAAATTGTTTATACACATATTCTACCCTCAAACACTCCGATTACTTATCGCAAACGAAGTTAAAAGGCGTACAATCCTTGTTTAGACAAAGTATCAAGCCTCTAATTATTTATTTAATTTTAGTAAATTTTATATGATTCCATATCACCTAGGCTGGGTTCCATTACCCGAATCCGCTAAATATCTAGTCTGACATGGCATTGTTAACACTACCATGAACATTATGTTGCATATAAACATTTTGACATATAGATTTCAAGAACACATGTATTTTAGCACAATTCTAGAGAAAATAATGACTATAACCTATAAAGATTGAATTTTGAAACATAATAGAGAAATGAATTACTTATATTGATGAAGAAGTGCAAAACTGTGAAAAAAATTGAAATCTCTTGATGTTTATCTTTCTTCCATCTTCCTCACCTCTAAAGTCTCTCTAAAACTAGGTTAAAACTGATGTCTCCTAAACCTAATTACAAAACTACACAACTAGGGTCATTTTTAGAAAAGTTTTATACAAAACAATAAAGATAAATTTTTGCTAGCAGGTAATCCGAGCTGATTCGCCGGTAAAACCGGTTCCCTTTGCTTCCAAGCCAATTTGCCTTAATGGATAATTACAGTTATGCCCCTAGATCTTCTCTCGACTTCAAGCACGTGTAACTTCTCGATCGTATACATAACTCAAACTTGAGTGTTGTTTCTTCCAGTGTGCTTGTCGCTTCACATTCTTCAAATTTTCTTTAGGCTCCACATCTGGGGTCAGGATGAAAAATTACATTCTTGACCCTGGACTTCCTTTCCTGTTTTTCTTTCTTCATCTCAATTTCTCTCCCACATTCACTTGCATGAAATACCTATAAAATGAATGAGAAATACAAAAAATAATAAATACTAAAAAAAGAGAGTTAGTAGCATGAATACGAGATAAATCCATCCTAATTACACCGCACGAGAATATAAAGTTGCCTAAATTAAGGGATAAATATTTACGCCGAATCATGCCTCATTTTCTCACCCAAACGCCACATTGTCCCTAGTATCTACCTATAAATAGGACCCTTGGGTAAAGTCAAGAACACACAACAAACTTTAATTGTCAATGTTATTTTATTAAAATCACACTATAAAAGTATTCTCTCCATGCTCTGTCTTAAGTGTCAAAGTGCTTGTCTCTTCACTCCTTTTATACCCATCACTTTCAAGAGATCTCTTTCTCTCTATCAGACATTATTATTTTTGAAAAAGTTATTACTCATTATTCTCTTTTCAGATAGTAAGTTATAGGAAGCTTCATTATTAACAGAAGTAGAAGGTTTTATTCTTGAGTTACTCTTGAGACTTTGAAAGCCTTGAAGACAACATCCATTGAAGTGGGTCACGCCTCACCCATTCCAGTTCTTTATAGAACCCAGTACAATCACCCTCCTATACCTTATGATAGGTATAGTTACCAAAGATTGCTCATTGTATAATACTAAAATGTTGAACCATTGAGCTTAAAGCTTATGACAAAGTATAAATCTAAAAAAATAAATGATGTATATCATAACCCCATGAATAATGAAATGATTGTTTTATAGTGTGAGTTTATGGTTTCCAACACTATAAGTAATGAAAAAATACTTTTCATTATTTATTTAAATATGTAGCCATGTATTCTTATGCCCATAAAATAAAGCAAATTTATTTAGGAATTTCTTTCATATAACTTGTTGTATATGTATGGGAGAGTAGCAAATAACAACATCACATTGGCTCTTTGGCAGCCATAAGTTGAACTATGATTGAAACTTTTACTATATTACACACCAAGTCTAAATAAAATTCCATTTTTTCATAATAATGTTAGTTGTTCATTGTCTGCCAGACAAATGTAATCGTATGATGACCATTTATAACTATTACTTTTAAGAGTCAATATTGATTATGAAGTATGTAAAGTGAGTCCATTTATATATATTCTTAACAATACAATAATATATTTTACGATAAAACTTTTGGTAATCAAAGTATTTAAAAAAACTCGAATACAATAATTATCAGATTTTCAAAGAATGTGATGGATAAAAAAATCTTTAAGTTTTGTAACAATGAATCTTTAAATACTTGATAATCTCAAAATAATTTTCATTTTAAGGATATTGATCGTATATGAAAAATAATATGAAGAAATATATGTCTAAAAATCATGCATTTTAATGACTTTGGATCATTACAAATAAGAATTTAATCATTACGCTTTAATCATAAAAAATCTTAACTACACGGCTATCAAATCAGGATGTATAATTAAATGAAGAAAATGTTGACCAATTAAAGTTTAGAACTTTAGGTTCATGACTAATGAATCAAAATTTCATATTCTTTTCACATGTCAGAGAATTTGGGGTCGAAAGTAAGAAACTTTAGGTTTCTAATACGTAATTATGGCTATAAAAATAAATATGATCAATATTTCATTTGGAATATAAAGAGAACTTCATTTTCTATAATTTGATCCAATATTATATAACTCTAGATTATATTTAATGTCATGTATATTTGAATCTCCAGGTTCATATAAAATATAAAATTAAAACCAAGGTATGCAGGTTCCCAATAAAAATATTTGACAAAGTGCTTGATGCAAATTACGGGAAATAGAAAATTTCAAGTTTTATCATTTGCAAGAGAGAACTTATGGATCTACACAAATAATTAAACTTTAGGTTCAATATTATTAATGTCAAAAGACATTAAATTCTCTACCATTTTTATATTAGAACTTTCAGGTTTGAATGAGGATAAAAATGATAAAGAGTCTTTTGAACTAGTACGAGATATTTTTATCATCTTTGACCGATGATAATACAATTTATCCTTTAAATGAGGGGATTATATTCACAGTCTCTACACATTTTCAAGACTTTGATGTATATTAAACTATTGAAGTGAGAAATTGAGTTAAAATTAAATATCATTAAAAGGATAATTCAATACTAAAATGAAGATAAAGGCTAAGAGATAAAGGTTTAATATTGAAACCATTAATATGATAGTTAAAGGGACCTTTAATCATTATAAGAGTATCAGAAAGATATTTAATTTATTAAAGAAAATGAAAAGTCAAGAAGTTGAAAAGACTTGTTTGAAAATCAAATTTATTTTGAAACTAATCCCAACAAAAATGATATATTTGGAGCTTCAAGTACAAATTATAAAAAATTATTTGAGAACTTTCTAAATTTATACCTCATGAATAATCAAAACTTCAAATTTTAATTTATGATATACTTTTGTTGGATCTTCGTGTTCGAATATTTTGAAATATTATCTCATCCTTTTAAAATTAACTAAAAAAATATATCCCAATTGTAAATAATAATTGTTGAATGTATGATCACAATAATGGTAATAGATCTTCATATCACGGATATAATTGGGTGGTTGTTGGCCTATACCTTGTCAATTAGACAATCTAAACTTCAAATTTGAGTGTGATATACTTTTTTGACACTTTAGACCCCCAAAAGTTACTTACTCCACATCCCAAAATTTGAACGAAGAATTTCGATTTCCATATTTGAATAATTATTGGGTAACTTCCAGTTCAAATTTTGTAAGAGTTTGATAGTTTCAACGAGAGCTTCCAAAATAGACTCCACAATCTCTTATCTCCACGTTTCCATGTAATCACCATATCTCCGTTATTTCATGTAATCGTTTATTTTCATGTATAATGTAAATAGTATTTTTGGTCATTAATAAAAAAAAATCATCCAGATTCAATCATAAACAATAGTATGTTTCATAACAATTCTATAGTCTTCATATCACAACATTAAATAATTAGGGACTTTGAATGTCCTTCCCAATTATATCCAAACTTTAAGTTTGATAAAGGGTAAACTTATTTAGAACTTCAAGTTCAAACTATAAATGATCATAATAGGACTTTTAATGTCCTTAATGTGCAGGGTCAAATAAAGAAATTGGTAGATGAATAATAAGTACCTAAAAAGAAAAGGTCCATTCTATAAATATATAATATGGAAAACATGTGATATTTCGTGACCTAAACTTTAAGGTATTACGATAATAGAATAAACCATTATCAATTTACCAAGTAATGTGAAGATTTGAAGCATTTGTATGATATAAACATTTTAGGTTTGATAACTGTACTCATACATATGCCTCTCTCTCTCTCTCTATATATATATATATATATATATATATATATATATATATATAAGATCGAACAAAAAATACCCAGTACTAGATAACATTGAATTCCTCAATCATAATATATACAAATAATATACCCAATATAGACTTTTGGGTCTTTCTCTGGTTGAGGAATTGAGAGGAAACATATAAACCATATTCATAAATAGGACTCCCAAGACACCACCTGAAAAAAAAAATCCTTGCTACAAATATACCATGGTCTTATTTAGGAGGAAATCCAAGAGCCCACATAGATGGGTGAGGATCCATAATTACAAAATGTAAAATTTTGTACGGCCACCATAATTCAAAATTTTAAAACCACAAGATACCAACTTTGAAAGTTCCTAATACAATCCATAATCTCGACCATCTAAAACACGACATTTAATGGCAACTCAAGTGAACATTAGGACAATGTTGAACCACCTTTTTATGATACAAAAACTTTACAAGTTTGAAGAGTTGGTTTGAATGTTTTGTGGTCTGGTTTCATTTCATCACCCACAGATTGAAATTTGTTTTCTATTTGTGATGGTGCAAGCCTTCTCTTTCACTCATCGACAAAAGTCCTAAGAGTAAGATAGTCTTTTTTAGAAATCAGAATATCTGTTGAGTGGAAGGGTTTTGTATTACCACTACCTTGTTTGGGATAAGGGTGCATCAGCAGGGGTAAGAGCAGTAGAACCAACCGCAATGGAAATTACTTGTGCAAATACCTTTCTCATTATTCTTCCTAAAGAAAGAAGAGACAACGGCCTTCAGGTAGCAACTTTACCTTCGGTAGTAGCTCTATCTACTCCTGGTCAACACTCATTCTAGACTCCATTTTTTCTAACTTTTTTTATTGAGACAATTGTGCTGATAACGTGTTTGTAAGAGAAAAAAATTATAATTGCTCATTTTATTTTTATTTAACTTATCCCGTTACACCACACCACACCTTCATGACTATTCTATGGTCTTCGAAGAGAATAGATGTTGGTGACATTCGTAATATTGAAGATAATTCATGACAACTTTACCCGAGAAGAGTTATGAGGTGGTCTAGTAAATCTTAAAATATTCAGGGGTCATTTTCAAAAGAGTTCGCTAAATTTTTCAAAATGATTTAAAACTGATTTTTAAAGAATTTTTAAAAAACTCGCTAACTCATTAGAACGATATTGACATGTCATTCAAACAAGTTGTGAAGGTTCATTTGTACGACATTTCCACGCTCTAACGAGATCTAGAACGTTGCCTTTATGGTAAAATTTGGTATGTCGTTCGATGTTTTGTTAGAAATCGTTCGAACGAGATAGGGTACATCATTCGAACGAGGTGGCGATTCATTCAAATGAGTACACGAGTTTTTATTTTTTAAACAAATATTTTCTAGATCTTTAATCCCTATCTTAGTGAAATAACATTCCCTATAAATAGATAAGTGGGATTAGAAATTTCCACAAGCCTTTTTTAGAGTTCTCTTTGTGATAAAACTCTATAATTTTTCCATCCAAACTCCTTATATCATTGAGGATCACTTTACTAAACTAAGAAGAACACAATCTGAGTTTTAACTGTAGAGATTATTATCTACTATTAATTTGTGGATTCATGGCTCTATTACTGAAGAAGAAAGGAATTGTGAATTCTTGAGGCTGATCGGTGGATACCGAGGCTGCTGGACTGCATAGTTTTCTATTGAAGATTCGAGCACACTACCGTGTTAAACTTAGTGGAGCTCTAAGTTTTCTATAAGTCTAACATGGTCTATTGAATCTTAAACAATGCTAAATTAAAGGTTTTTGTCCGAAAGGGATTTTTCCTCAATCTTCTTCCCATTTTATTTGTTTTGGAATTTGGCTTCATAATTTATCTCTCATGTTCACTTTAATTTAAATCAGGATAAAATTTCGTATGAAGTGAATTTCTCTGTTCGGTATAAGATACAAGTAAATTCAAATAGCCTTTTCATTCTCAAATTGGTATCAGAGTGGGTTACACTAATTTATTGTGTTTTTTTTAATTGGTTCTATGGATAATTTGTATAATAGGGTCCCTATTTTTTATGGGTCAAATTATGCATATTGCAAAACCCAAATGATATCATCTTTGAAGGATATTGACGATCGTGTCTTGATTGTTTATGAAAAAGTGTGGACACCCCCATTAGGACTAATGGAGATGTCATAATTCCTAAACTTATCACCACTTGGACGGATGATAAACTTAAATGGAACAGTTTTAACTCTCGAGGGTTAAAGGCAATTTATGATGTTGTCACCCCTATCAAGTTTCGTCGTATTATGGCGTGTACCACGTCTAAGAAAGCGTGGGATACCCTACAACTCACTCATGTCGGTACCAATATTGTGAAAGCTTCTAATCTATAAAATCTCACCACACAGTTTGAGACCATTACAATGATAGAATCTGGGAGTTTTGATGAATTTTATGAATATTTATCTGATATTGCCAATTCTAGTTTTAATTTGGGTGAGAGAATTCCTCACAGGAGAGGTGTGAAAAAGATTTTGAGATCCTGATAGTCTCTTTTTATTCCTGAAGCCACGGTCCTTAATTCATTGGGAGTTTTAGATATGCTTAGGTTAGAAGAACTCGTTGGAGACTACCAAACTTATCAAATCGATATGTTCCCCAAAATTCAAAAGCCTAAGGAGGAAGGGATTACTTTGAAAGCCTAGTATAAAAAGAAAAAGGAAAAGGTTTTTGACTCTCACTCTAAATTTTATTTTGAGATTTTTGATCATGCCATGTTTGCGAAGAATTTCAAAAAAATTCTCAAATTTAACAATGAAAAGAAAATAAAAGTTTTTGAGAAAAATAAAAATATCAATGAGGGAAAGACTGTTTGTGAGAATGATCAAGTGGGATGTTTTGAATGTGAGGAGAAAGGGAACGAATCCCATAAGTGTCCCCCAAGTTAAAGAGACAAGGCAAAGGCAAAGATTCTTACAAAGCCTATCTTAGTAAGAGTGAAGTCGAGCCGATGGATTTCAGGGATGAATCATAACATAAACCTTGTCTTGGGTTGCTGGCTAGTCACGTTAGTACTTCAAGTTCATCCCGCATCGATGAGGACACTTCCAAATATGATAGCTTCATTAATTTTTCAAACCCTTCTAGAGAGAGTGAAGACGGACTTTAAAGCGCCTACCGTGAATTTTACAAAATTTCCTTGAGAACCAAAAATCAAAATAGAAGTTTGACGCAAAGTGTGTTTGATTTAGAGAAAGGGGTAAAAGTTTTGAGAGGGGGTGAAGCATAGATGAGTCAACTCAATAATTTAAAGGTATCATTGTGTGAGAAATTAATTATGGTTAGTAGGAAAAAGATCGATTTGACCAACACTATGGCTAGTCTTACGATAGATATTTAAGCTTCATTGGAGACCCTTGAGAAACTTAAAGCCCGTGTATACCAACTTGAAAAATATCTCGAACGTTCTCTAGAGGTAAAGGTAACTTTAAAGGGCATATCTTGGAAGATTGAAAGGATGTTCCTTGGTTCCGCGTTAGGTTTAACGAGAGGCAAGGAATAGGTTTTGTTGGTGCATCCACTTCTAATGCCGCATCTGAACCGGTTCCCATGTTTGTGATGTGTCCTTACGGGCCTCGACCTAACCCATCAAGGAGACCTAACCTACCAAGGAGAGCTCAACCTTGACATTTTGACTAAGGTGGACCCAAGCCTATTTATGTTTGTTCCCACAACAAATAATGAGGTTACATTAGGGAGCTTTGTTTCAAGATAGGAAGAGTTTCACAGACGCGTGATCCCCGATTTGCTTCCACCCAAGTTCACACACACCCTCCCATACATAATTCCACACAAGCTCCCGTACATCACCAAAGATATTTTGAGAGTCGTCGAGATCAAGTGGAATTTTTAGTCAAAATTTCTCGAAGTTTGATTGAGGAATTTAAAAAAATGTCTAATACTTTTAAGGAATCCTCTCGAACTAATGACTGAGGCTATGACTTGCATCGAGTATATGGTGATTATCATTTTCATATCATTTGTACATATCCCTAGATTGTATGTCTATGCTTTTATTTGAAAAGTCTTGAAAAATCTAAAAATATTTTTAATTTTTAAGAAAAAGTTTTAAAAAATTCAAAATGAATATGTATTTCATTTTTTTTTTTTTTTTTTTGTATTTTAGTTTTCACCATATGTGGATGTACGTTCAAGTTATTTGAATAAAAAGTTCATTCCATCTATTCATGTGAACTTTTCTTAGTGTTTTTATAAATGACTTCATTTCTTTAGTGTGCTTAATAATGTATGACTGTTAATTGATGATTAGTTTCTTCTTGTTGGAATTTTTATCGCCTTTATTATACACATGCATAGACTTTTTGAGCATTGTACTTGCTTGTCATATGTCGAATATGGAATTCTCATATCAGTAGTGCTTAATAACAAATCAAATGTATTAGAGATAAGTTGTGCTTATAAGAACCGTTGCTCGCATGTCATTTCTTGAAAATTTTATTTTATATTAAGCAATGGAAACGGCCTATGAAAGATCATTATTCTATTTGCATTGAAATCCACCATTTTCAAATGGAGCCTAAAATATTAATGACACACAAAAACATAAGTGCTAAGGGCATTTTTATTCATTGATGCTTCACTATACATGAGCATTATGATATCTTCAAAAAATTGAGAGTGAATTCTTAAATATATGATTTTGAGGGTGTTATAAAGTAAAAGATCAATGAATTTGCACAACGGACTCTTTTGAAAAACATTAAATAGTCTGGCTTTATTGTTTTGAGAATCATTTAAGTTCCTGGCATGCTGTATAAGTTGAGTCGATTTAATTTTTTTAACATTCTTACGTCTAAGGTTGAAATTGAGTTCTTTCTTTATAAATATCTCATTGAATTCGTGTGCATATGTTATGAATGCTAATGTTAATTTGCTCGTTGATTATATTCACAAAATTACACTCCATTTTCACGATTCGAATATTTTAGTGTTATTCCATGGTGTGATGTATTTTGTACTTATATGTACCTTTTATACATATACTTTCTATTCTAAAAAATATTGAAAATTTTAACAAAATAGTTTGTATACTTCTTTTAAATTGCATTGCATGTGATTTATTGATTATATTTGTGAAGATAATTCCTTTTGATTCATGTGTTGCTAACATTTTAGGATTAGTTTATAACTCTTTGTCTATTACAGATAAAAAGGGGGAGAACAAATTGAGGGTGAGTTTATTTTTCTTTAAACCTGTACGCGTTATGGTATTTCCTTTGTCTCATGTGTATAGGTCTTTCCACCTTGATGATGATTTCATAGATCACACAAGATGAAGACTTTAAGTTCAAGACTTATACATTTATGCACTTTCGTTTATTGAATTGAGAGGGTATTAGTTATATTAGTCTTAAGGGACTTTTTGACTTCGAATTGTGTTGTGTACTGGAATAGCCCAATGGGGAGATTTGTAAGAGCAAAATTCATAGTTGCTCATTTTAATTTTACTTGGCTTATCCCATTATACCCCACTGCACTGTCATGGTCGTTTTTAAGTCTTCGAAGAGAAGAAACGTTGGTGACATTTGCAAGATTGAAGATTATTCATCACAACATTACCTGAAAAGAGTTATGAGGTGGTTTGGTAAAGTTTAATGTGTTAAAGGGTTGTTTTTGAAAGAGTTTTCATTTAAAAAAATTCAAAATGTTTTCAAATTGACATTTAAAGAATTTTTGGAAAACTCTCTAACTAATTAAAATGAGATTGACATGTCACTCGAATGAGTTATGAAGGGCCGTTAGAACTAGGTTTTCACGTTCGAATGAGATCTGGAACGTCGCCTTTATGATCAGCTCTGGAATGTCATTTGAAGTTTTGTTAAAAAACGTTCGAACGAGGTAAGATACATCGTTCAAATGAGGTAACTATTCATTCGAATGAGTATGCGTGTTTTTATTTTTTAAATAAATATTTTCTAAATATTTAGTCCTATCTCTTTGCAATAAGTTTCCCTATAAATAGAGATGCAAGATCAGACATTTCCATAAGGCTTTTCAGAGTTATTTTTACGAACGAACACTATAACTTTTCATCCAAACCCCGTGGATTTTTTAGGATAACATTTCCAAATGAAGAAGATTATAATCTGAGTTTTAAACTCTTGTAGAAATTATTTTCTACTTATTATTTGTGGAGTCGAGGACCTATTGCTAAAATAGAAAGGAATTGCAAATTCCTGAGGCTGATCGGTGGATACCGAGGCAAGATCTACTTGTTATGGACGGTGCAGGACTGCATCATTTTCTATTGAAGATTCGAAAATACTAATGCATTAAATTTAATGAAACTCTAAGTTGTTTATATGTCTATCCTGGTCTTATAAGTCTTAAACAATGCTGAATTAAAGGTTTTGCCCAAAAGAGATTTTTTATCTACATTCTTCCTATTCAGTCTGGTTTGGAATTTGGCTTAACAATTTGTCTTTCATGTTCAATTTAATTTAAATCAAGATAAAATTTGGTAAATAGATTTTTTTTCCTAATTTATAAGTAAATCCATATAGCCCCTGTTTTATAAAATTGATATTAGTGTTGGTTACACTAATTTATTATGTGATCTTTAGATTGGGATTATATGGATGTTTGTATAAGACAGTCCCACTTTTTTTTATAAAATTATGCGTATTGGAAATCTCGAATGAGGTCGGCTTTGAAAGTGATTGAAGAGCGTGTTTGGATTATTTGTGAAAGAGGGTGGACACGACCCACTATGACTAATGGTGATGTCACAAGTTCGGAACCTGTCACCACATAGACGGATAATGAATAGAAATGAAGAACTTTTAACTTTTGAGGGTTATGTGCTGTTTATGGTGCAGGTACCCCTGACAAGTTTCGTCATATTTTGACGTATTCCATGTCCAAGAAAGTGTGGGATACCTTCCAACTCACTCATGAGGGTACATATGATGTGAAAGATTTTAAGCTATAAAAAATATCATACCATTTGAGACTATTACCATGCTAGAATCTGAGAATTTGAAGCAATGTTATGCACGTTTATCTGATATAATCAATTCTAGTTTTAATTTCTGCGGGAGAATTCCTAAGATGATAATTGTAAAAAAGATTTTGAGATCCTTACCGTCCCGTTTTATCCCTAAAGTTATGGTCCTAAATTCGTTGGGAATTTTAGATATTTTAGGTTCGAACAACTCGTGGAGACCTTCAAACTTATGAAATCGACATGTTTCCCAATATTCAAAAGCCTAAAGAAAAAGGGATTGCTTTGAAAGCCCATTCTAAAAAGAAAAAGTAAAACGTTTTGACTCTAACACTGAGTTTGATTTTAATCTTGATGATCTTGCCATGTTTGCAAAAAAAAATCAAAAAAATTCTCAAATTTAACAATGAAACGAAAATAAAAGTTTTGAGAAAAATAAAAAAAGTCAATAGAGGCATGAATATTTGTGAGAATGATCTAGTGAGATGTTTTGAATGTGAGGGTAAAGGACAAAAATTTGATGAGTGTTCCACTAGGCTAAAGATATGGGGCAAAGGCGAAGCTGCTTACAAAGTCACTCTTAGCGATAGTGACGTCGAGTCGGTGGATTCCAGGGATGAATCACCACATGAACCTTGTCTTGCATTCATGGCCAGTCATATTAGTACCTCTTGTTCATACCACACCAACGAGTACATTTCTAAATGTGATAGCTTGGATAATTTGTCGAACCATTCTGGAGAGAGTGAGAGTAATGGAGAAAATTTTACTGAGGGAGAGATCGACTTAAATGCACCTACCACAAACATTACAAAGGGTTCTTAAGAACCAAAATAAAAGTTTGACTTTTAGGGTGTTTGATTTAGCAAAGGAGGTTAAAGTTTTGAGAGAATGTGAGTCATTGTTGATTCAACTCAAGAATTTGAAAGTATCTTTATGGGAGCAATTGATTGTGGTTTGTAGGAAAAAGACCGATTTGACCAATATTGTGGCTAGTCTTACAAGAGATCTTCAAGCTTCATTGGAGATCCGTGAAAAACTTGAATACCATGTATTCCCAATCAAGAAAGATCAAAAACGTTCCCTGGAGTTCAAGGTAAATTTAGAGTACACATCTAATAAGGGTTAAAAGATGGTCCTCAGTCCCTCACTATGTTTTAATGAGAGATAAGTAATTGGTTATGACATTGCATCCACTTCTAATGTTGCACTCAAACCGATCTTAAGTTTATGATGGATACTTATGGGCCTCGACTTAACCCACCAAGGAGACCTAACCTACCAAGGATAGCTCAACCTATATGTTTTGACCAAGGTGGACCCAATCTTGTTTATGTTTGTTCCCATTGAAAACAACGAGGTCACATTTAGGTATTTTGTTTTAAGCTAGGAAGAGTTTCACACACATGTGTTCCCCGATAGGCTCCCACACACATTCTTGCACACGCTCCGATACATGTAATCAGACATGCTCCTGCACATCACCATAGATATTTTGAGAGTCTTCGAGAGCAAGTAGAATTTTTAGTCAAAACTTCTCAAAGTTTGATAGAGGAATTTCGAAGAATGTCTGCTCCTTTTGAGAGCTCCTCTCGGACTAATGATTAAGGTTAGATTGATTATCCTGTTCATCTCATTTATACAAATTGCTAGATTGTAAGTCTATGCTTGTATTTGAAAAATCTTGAAAAATCCAAAAAGATTTTCGATTTTTAAGAAAAAGTTTAAAAATTTTCAAAAAGAAGATATTTTCCATAATTTTTTTTATTTTTATTTTAGTTTTTACCATATATGGATGTGCATTTAAGATGTTCGAATCACAACTTGATTATATCCATTCATTTGAATTTTTTATGATGCTTTGATACATGGCTTTGTTTCTTCACCATGGTTAATAATGCGTGTCTAGCATTTCGTTGTTCATTGATGATTACTTTCTTCTTGCTAGACTTTTTATTAGTTTTATTGAACACATGAAAACTTTTTGAATATTGTACTTGTTTATCACATGTCAGATACGTTGTTCTCATCTCAATAGTGTTTAATAACAAACCAAGTGTACTAGAGAAAAGTTGTGCTTATAAGAACCAAATATTCTCTTTAATGGAAATCTACCAAATTTTTAATATGGTTATATTCTAATAACATATAAATATTTGCAGTGCATAAAATTAAAATGATGATTGAGAAAAAGGTACAACGCACATAACCATTACCCAAATATGAATCTTAAGTAAAAACTTCACATTATTTTGGTCGCTAAACATTGCGGGTAAATAAGAAATTCGAGTTATTAAAATCACTAAACACTTTCATTGCATACTCTTTTTGTTTACAAACCATCACAAAATTTAGAAAATTGTCTTAAACAGATCATATTCACTTTTAATTTTTATCACTCTTGGATATAAAACATCCTTCAATGCAGTAATATTAAAAAATTACCACCATGTATTATATCCAATAAATTATAAATTATAAATAAATTATAACCATTAAACAGTGGGCACAACAATGCATTGCCGCATAAAAACTGGTCCATTCACTTATGAACCCTTCCAAATTAACCATTTTGACGTGACCCAGTGTGTATTTTATTGGCACGAGATTGGTATACAAAGTCAATCATGCTTGATCGAATCACTATTATGCCAATAATATACTTGGACAGAAAAAATATTAAAATAAAAAACAAAGGATGATATGGATGTATGAAACTCCTCACATATAGTTGGACCCTTTTTCTAAACCCATGTGCCATAATTAATAGATGACTTCATACTAACAATGAATAGTAAAAGGTATCATTTTTCTTTATGCACCAATAAACCTACCAGCAACTCGTGTCCCATACGAAAAAAAATTGCTCATCCCAAATGCCCGAATTTAATGAATAGAGATCCAAGGGAAAAGGAGAGCTCAATTTCAGAAGGTTTCCATTGATATTTGGAATAATCTTGCAGAAATAAAAAAATTTAAATATAAAAAAGTAGATCATTTTAATCTAAAAACGAACATAGGCTTGTAAAGAACAAACAAGTTTATTGTTATGTTTTGTTATTCTAGATGTTCGGTTTTTTTAGTGGTTGGTTATCACTCAGTTAATAAGTCCCTATTATTAAAGGATGGTTGTTTGTTTGATTCCATCATACCATGTTATTAGGATCGGTTAAACGTGGGTTGTTGTTTCTTGTTTCATCTTGTTCTGTAAGGATATATAATAGCCAAGTTTTTTCTTCAATAAAACAGAGTGAATTCTCCCAATTTCATTATCTTTTCATAAGCTTTTCTTGTTTTAACATTTGGTATCAGAGCTCCATCATGGGGCTTGGTTAAAATTAGAAGCAACGGTCTTCCATGTGTGTAGTAATTTAAATATCATGACAGATAATTCATTTATGCAGCGAGCAGTTCCAAAATTTGATGGGCACTATGATCATTGGGCTATGCTCATGGAAAACATTTTACGTTCAAAGGAGTATTGGGGCTTTGTGGAAAGTGGGCTTCCTACAGTAGCACAAGGTGTTTTTATCACAGCTTCCCAGAGGAAGAACATTGCTGATCAGAAGTTGAAAGATTTGAAAGCAAAGAACTATATATTTCAAGCATTAGATCGTTCAGTCTTGGAAACGATCCTCAACAAGGATAGAGCGAAGAATATATGGGATTCTTTGAAGAAGAATTATCAAGGTACAACAAGAGTAAAGCGTGCACACTTGCAAGCTCTCCGAAAGGAGTTTGAACTTCTTCACATGAAGGTAGGAGAATCTGTGAATGAGTATTTTGCTTGGACTTTTACCATAGCCAACAAGATGAAAGCAAATAGTGAGAACAAGGGAAATGTTATTGGACTTGAAAAGATTTTGAGATCTATGACTCCTAAATTTGATTATGTCGTGTGTTCCATTTAGGAGTCTAAGGATACAAAAACCTTAACCATTTATGAGTTACAAAGCATCCTGCTTGTGCATGAACAACGCATGAGTTCTCATGTTGAAGAAGAACACACTTTAAAAATTACTCATGGAGATCAATATGGAGGAAGGGGTTAAGTTAGTGGAAGTTTTAAAGAAAGAGTAAGGGGACGAGGCAGACACAACTTCAACAGGGCCACCGTGGAATGCTATAATTGTCACAAGCTCGGGCATTTTAAATGGGAATGTACAAGCAAGGAGAATGAGGCAAACTATGCAGAGACTCATGAAGAGATGTTGCCGATGTCTTACGTGGATATGAATAAGGCCAATAGAGAACATATGTGGTTCCTTGACTCGAGATATAGCAATCAGATGTGTGGGAAGAAGGAATACTTCTCAGATATTAATGGAAGTTTTAGAGATTCGGTGAAGCTGGGTAACAACTCAATCATGTTGTAACAAGAAAGGGTAATGTATGATTGCAAGTCAATGGAATAGTACAGATCATCAAAGGATTATTTTATGTGTCGGA
Source organism: Sambucus nigra (assembly GCA_949130495.1). Lineage (NCBI taxonomy): Eukaryota > Viridiplantae > Streptophyta > Magnoliopsida > Dipsacales > Adoxaceae > Sambucus > Sambucus nigra. The sequence continues at coordinate 526,124,753 of OX422209.1, forward strand.
GCTGAAGAACAATTTGTTGAGTATTGGGAAATTGCAAGAAAAGGGTCTTACCATTTTATTTCAAAGTGGAAAGTGTAAAGTGTTTCATCCCGAGAGAGGCTTAATCAAGGAGATGAAGATGTCTTCAAATTGAATGTTCATACTGCATGCTATTTCTCAACCTGTAGCATCTACTTATTTTAATATAATTACGGAGGATATAGTGCAACTTTGGCACTGTAGATATGGACACTTGAGCTTTAAGGGCTTAAAGACTCTGCAACAGAAGAAGATGGTGAATGATTTACCACAGCTTAAATCTCCTTTAAGATTATGTAAATATTGTTTGGTGGAAAAGAAAAAAAGATACTCATTTCCAAGGAAGAGCAAGTGTCGAGCTTCACAAATTCTTTAATTAGTGCATGCGAATATTTGTGGACCGATCAAACCCATTTCTAACAGTTAGTGGCGTCCTCTCCTCGTGGAATATTTTCAAGCCTAAGTGTTCCTACTCTCAAATACGGGTCTTAATCTCAAATTGGTCATCCCGTGATTGCACAACCGGTTGCTACGTATTAAGTTGGACACACACGAGGTGTTCATGCTGACCGCTGTACCATTTGGGTGTTATTAGTGGTTTCCACCCCCTCGCGGTACGTTCTCAAGTATAAATGTTCCTATTTTGAAATTTGGATCCTATTCGCAAATCGTAAGTCCCGTGACTATGCGGCTTGTTACTACGTGTTAAGTTGGACACGAACGAGGTGTTTGTGCTATCTGTGGTGCCATTTGGGTGGGGTTGGAGGCATTCTCCCCCTCGTAACAAGTTTTCAACCCTAAGTGTTCCTACTCTTAAATTCGGATCCCATTCTAAAATCGGGCATCCCGCGCCTAAGTGGCCAATATCTATGTGTTACGTTAGACACGCACGAGGTGTTCATAACTCTCGTGGTTTCTTTTGGGGGCTGTTACTGGAGTCCTCCCCCTCGAGGCAAGTTATTAAGCCAAAGTGTTCCTACTCTCAAATCCGGGTCCTATTCTCAAATCGGGCATCCCACGATTGTGTGGACGGTTTCTACATGTCACGTTGGACACACATTAGATTTTTGTTCCACGTATGGTTCCTTTTGGTTGTTGTTAGTGGTTTTTGCTCCCTTGCGGCACGTTTTCAAGCCTAAGTGTGCCTATTTTAAATTTCGGGTCCTATTTTGAAACTCGGAGTCTCGCGACTATGTGGCTAGTTGCTATGTGTTAATTTTGACATGCACGAGGTGTTCATACTACCCGCGGTGCCCTCTAATGGGTTAGTGGCATCCGCTAAACTCATGGTACGTTTTCAATCCTAAGTGTTCCTACTCTCAAATTTGGATCCTTTTCTCAAATCGGGCATTGTGTGACTGTGCGGTGGGTTACTACATGTTACATTGGACACGAAGAGGTGTTTATGCCGCTTGTTGTGCCATTTGGGGGATATTAGTTATTTTTACCTCCCTCCCCCTCCCCCCCCCCCCCCCCCCCCCGCGACACGTTTTCAAGCCTAAGTGTGCCTATCTTGAAATTCAGGTCCTAATCTCAAACCAGGAGTCCCACGATTATGCGATTAGTTGTTATATGTTATGTTGGATGTGCATGAGTTGTTCGTGCCGCCCACAGTGCTATTTGGGGAGTTGGTGATGTCCGCCCCATCGCAACACATTTTTAGCCTAAATGTTCCAACTCTCAAATCGAGGTCATATTCTCAAATCGGGGGTTTCGCGACTGCATGACCGGTTGCTACATTTTACGTTGGACACGCATGAGGTGTTTATACTCCCCGTGGTGCCATTTAGCGGCCATTAGTGGTTTCCGCCCCCTTGCGACACATTTTTTTTACCCTAAGTAGGCCTATTTTAAAATTTGGGTCCTATTCTCAAACCAGGAGTCCCACGACTGTGCGACCAATTTCTATGTTTTACGTTGGCCATGAACGAGCTGTTCTTGCTGTTCATGGTGCTGTTTGAGGGAGGTTGGTGGAATCCTCTCCCTCGCAACACGTTTTCGAACCTAAGTGTTCCTACTCCCAAATCTAGGTCCTATTCTCAAACTAAGCATCCATCAACTGAGCGGATGGCTGCTACGTGTAACATTGGACACGCACGAGGTGTTAGTACTATTTGCGGTTCTATTTGGGTTTGTTAGTGGTTTTTTCCCCCTTGCGGCACATTTTTAATCCTAAGTGTGCCTATTTTGAAATTCGAGACCTATTCTCAAAACGAAATTCCCACGACTATGCGACATGTTGCTACATGTTACGTGGACGTGCATGAGCTGTTCGTACCACTCACGGTGCCATTTGGAGGGGTTGGTGGTGCCCTCCCCCTTGCGGAATATTTTTGAGCCTAAGTCCTACGTGTGCCTAAGTTCTACGACAACCAATAATTATCTAAGATATTATCCAACAACCAAAAATATATATATTCTGTACTCTTTCTAATTATCCCGTACTCCTTCTAACATACTATCCAATAACAAACCAACAACCAATAATTATCCAACAACTAAATAAAACAAAACCAGTAATTATCCTGTACTCCTTCTAACATCTAAAATATTTAAAATTCAATGCATATCAGCTATATAAAAATGTTAGTTAAAGTAAAGAATACATGGTTCTTGCGATCTAAGAAGGACATGAAATAAAGTCTTATGAATGTGTGATTAGACCAAATTGATCCTGGAGCCCTCGGTATTTTCTTATACATGTACATCTGATTAGTTTCTTTGATACAATCTCCATAAAATGAAGTTAAATTAACGTCTCACATGGGACAAAAATCAATATTACTAATTTTCTCAAAATTTGGAAACTTTAAGTGGGTGAAGTGGTTGTTCTGTTTTGAAAATTATCCTTGATCAAACTCAAGGAGATCGATGGATAGGCAATTTCTGTAAAATAAAATATCCTATCAATTGATCTCCTTGATTTTAATCAAGGATAAATTTTAGAACAAAATAACCTCATCACAAATTTAAAATTCCAAAATTTTGAGAAAATTATGAGTGTTGATTTTTATCCTATGTGAGACGTTAATTTACCTTCATTTTATGAAGATTATATCAATGAAACCGATCAACAAATGTATATGTATTGGAACATGTGGAAATTGAGTTGGGTCAATTTGATCCAATTACAAGCTCAGGAGACTCCATTATCAAACCAAGCGTCTCGTGAAAGGTGTTCGTGCCCCCAGCATTCGATTGAACAAAACATATTATAGAAAGTTAATTTAATGACTCCAAATCAACATTATTTGGAGTCATGCAAGTTAATTTTAAATATTACTCAAGCATAAAGTGGCCAAAAGCTACTTCTGCAAATTAAAAGGGTAAAATTTTTTAAATGCATTACATAAGAAAAGTTTTGAAATGTCACAACTAAACATAGATAAACCATATTAATCATTTTAAATTAAACTAAACACCCAAACATCAAACTAAACATTCATACATGAAAGTAAAGTGCTAATATAGTGTAAATATCATAATAGGATACAAATAAGATTGGCAATGATTAAATAATGTCTTGATACTATTTTTCCTTTAAATCAACTAAAGATCCTTCAAATTAGGGTTGTCATCAAGAGTTTAATGGAACTCTTTCGGAGCCTTTAATGCATCTACTTGAGTAGTCAAACCCTTTGGTGCATCCACAATAATAAACCAATTGCCATCGTTTGTGAACTTCGAGTAGAATACTTTCTTTATGTTCTGAAAGGCATAAATAAAAGGCTCGTCGACTATGCAATATTTACTCTTCAACTTTGATAAATATACCATAATAAGTTTGGAGTTGGGATTAACTTTGCAAGAATTTCTAGTATCCTCCACCTTTACCCAATCATAATAGATTATGGTTTTTGTGAAATCTAAGTATTCGAGTTCTAGGATTTTTTGGATTATCCCATAATAGGTTAACACCGTATCTTTTGGATTTTTATCGCTTTTACTAGAGATACAGTTAGTCAAGGTAGAAATTGACATTCCACTATTTTTCATCAAAAGCTTTTCCTCATATGAATATGAAACGAAATCAAAATCATTGGTGCCGAATTTCTTAAATTCTTTCACAAGAAAACTAGGACCTTTTCCTTGGCGTGCAAGCCTTAAGGAGAAATCACCTATTTTTAGAAGTTGCGTTTATTAATGCATTTGTATTATGTCATGTTTTTACCACACATGAATAAATAATCGCACACATAAGAGGTGAAAATAACCTATTTTGATACCCATGCCCTAAAATTAGTTGTCGTGAAATTTTTCCTTTGATTTTGGGAAATTTCAATCTCGTACTTCCTATGGATAAATTGTAGAGGTTAGATCATAAAATATAAAATACATATCATTAAAGAAGAAGAACTCAACAGATACTCACTATCTCCAGTCTTCAGCTTCATCTTGCGATTTGAAGGCATAACGAGTTGCTTGCTCGTATTGTAGATTTGTGATTTTCACCTCTTTAGGGTTCCTAAAAGCCAATTCATCCTCAAACTCATCAGTTTCCTTGATCACTCGTTCTTCATAAGGATTGAACCTCCTCATCTTTTATTTTGGCATATGTTTCCCAACGCAAAGTGATGATTCCAGAGTTACGTATTCTTCAGTAATTTACTCTCAAATATACCGTGTATTCTTTACATAATCTTTTAAGGTTTTCATTAAGTTTTGAAAAGGATACATCCAGTGATACCTAACGGGACCACATAATTCAACTTCGTCGCATAAAGACACAAGTAGGTGGATATTGATATCGCAGAATGACGGAGGAAAATATTTCTCTAATAAAAAACTGCCTCGGCGAGTTGATTTCACATCTTTAATATGCCTTTTGTTTACTATTTTTTCACAAAGTAGGGTAAAACACAATCTTATTTGCGTAAATGCTCAATGTAGATCTTTTTATACAGAGAAGCAATGTCGAAATAGCAGAGGGATTAATTGGATGATTTTGTGCCAGTTATGAGACTTGCATTGTTTCAAGTCATTTTCTTGGTAGCTTATTATCCTACATAAATTACCAGAATAACTAGTAGGAGTTTTCAAGTTGAATAATGTGTCTAAGAGGATCTTCTTCTCACTAGTAGTCAAAGTGAAAGAAGCCCAGGGGGATAAAAATTCTTCCTATTATAAGATCGTTTTTTAACCACAATTTCTTCTTTATTTTCATATCTTGTAGATTGTGTTGGGCACGCTCTTCATATTTTAAATGAGATCCACCCAGACACGTTCCTATCAGATTTTACACAACATTCTTCTCTGTGTGCATCGCATCAATTACATGCCTTATACGATGATCTTTACAATACGGCAAGTCAAAAAATATTGATTGTTTGGACCATGGCTTCATTATACTATGGTCATTCGGATCCTCCCTAGATTTATGCTTCAGGTTTACAAAGTAAGGGTGTTTTCTGCGTACCTATTCCCTTGAGTCACAGTTATCACCTTTTCCTCGATCTGCTGACTAGAAAGCCGAGTAGGTGGCATCCCGCGCTCATGACCAACAGACAAAAAGTTAGACTTGTCATTCCTGAAAGGGTGATCGGTTGGCAAGAATCTACGATGACCCATATGAGTCATCTTACCACTATGATATAGCCAAATGGCTTCAGTTTCCTCCCCATATATGGGACATCCGTAATAACCATGAACATTACAACTGGAAAATGTCACACAAGCAGGAAGGTCGTGGATTACCCATATCACCATTGTTTTAAATGTGAATTATTCACCCTTATGAGAGTCAAATGTCATCATTTTTTATCCCATAGTTCTTTGAGTTCTCCAATTAATGGGGCTAAAAATATATCAATATCATTGTCAGGAGCCTTCATCCCAGGTATCAATAAAGATAACAATGTATACTCCTTTTTAATGAACATTATCAGAGGGAGATTTAAAGGCACCATGAGAACTAGCCAATAACTCTGATTAGTTATTAAATTACCGAAAGGATTAAACCCATCGGTTGAGATTGCAAGACAGACGTTGCGCGATTCCTTTGCAAATTCATGGTGTCGTGCATTTGAAATTTTCCAGATGAGTGAATCAACCAAATGTCTCATTAGATTCCCACCCAACTTACATCAAGCATGCCATTCCATGGCCTCCGCTATCCATAGTACAATGAAAAACCATTTTAACCGTGGCCTAAGTGGAAAATACTTCGCAATCTTTTGTGGGACTTGTGATATTTTTCATTTTTATCCTTTTAATTCTCACAAACCACATATCTAGGTTCACTGCATACAGGACACTCATCCTTCTCTTCGTGCTCGTTACGGTAAAATATGCAATCATACTTGCATGCATGAAGATATTTGTATTTCAAACCCAAAACCTTCAAGATTTTCTTCATGGTAGGATAAGTGTTTGGTAATGTGTTCTTTTTGGGGAGAATTTCTTTAACCCACTTAAGAATTTCGATTACACCATTTCCAAATAAACCAAATTAACTCTTCAATTATGCAAACCAATCATTTCATCTAATACCGAGTGATCTTCATCGTAATCTTTATACAACGGTTTAGTCGTATCGGCTTTCAACCGTATGTATTCTCGATCTTCTAATAGTTCAAAATCAAATTGTTCATTTACTTGGTCAAAATGTGCATTATCTATATCCATAGATTGTTGGTTTTGATGGTTATGGATTCTGTAAGCATCATCAATTAAGTTGATCAATGGACGATGTATTGGTGAATCATGTACCACTTCCACTCATTATGGTTCCATCACGCGGTCGAGTACTAACAATTCTTTCGAAACATAAAGTACATTTTTTCACCATGGTACATACATATTTTATAGTCTTGACAAATTCCCCCACTTTATTAAATGAAGCTCCACGTCTTCTAATGACTTATATTTTTCGTTCATACAACGAGTGCACGGACACGAAATCTTATCACTTTTAATATTTTTGTAAATATATTTAACAAATTCTTCCTTTTACATAATTACTTGTTATTCGGTTTGTCTCCCCCATACACTCTTTGTATTATGTGAAATCCATTTAATAAGCTTCAAATTTGAATCTTGTGTTGATAGATTAAAACAAATGTCATGTTGCAATCAAGAAATTAATATGATTACGGAAATGTCATGTTACATTCAAGTGATATTATGAGAACTGAAATGAAAAAAAATATTATTAATGTTCAAACAAAATATTCTTACGACTGAAACAAAAAAATTGTTATTACAACTGAAATAAAAAAAAATATTACAAGAACTTGATGAACAGATAAACTGGCCAAGTGGTAAAAGAATTTGCATAATGCATCAATTCTCTCCCTTCCCCACCGTTAATGTACAAAGGTACATCTTTGTAGTGGTTGTATATTTCATCAACCATTACTTAAGCCTCACCTTTTTTAAAAGGCTGGTTGTGTAATTTAGTTCCAACAACTATGGAGATGAGTGTGCACACGTTAATAATCTTACTCTTATCTAGGTCCTTAAAATATATTTGTTTGCCATTGTCACCGTGAGGGGATGACGATGATCTAAGACCTGTGACATGTGGAGGCACTGGGAAGGAAAATATTTTAGGAGGCGTCATTGGGGAGGGAAATGTTGAAGGAGATGGCATTGGGGAGGGGAATGTTGAAGGAGGTAGCATTTTGGACGGGAAACTTCCAAAGGGATGAAAGGGGAAACCTGGAGGAAGAGGTTACGAGAAACTCAGAGGATGCACTGGGGGGCGATAACATTTAATAAAAAGAGTCACAAGTTTCCCAATTTGATTCGTGAAGAGCCCCGAGTTATTTTTAATCTCCTAGACATCCCCATAGATTCTGGACTATTGTTATTCTTGGGACGATATACGATTCCTGACCGAAAAAAGTTCATCCAGGAGAGACACTATAATTTTATTTTTAGAATATGTGATCCAACACCTCTCTTCCTCCCCCCGGATGTCATTTCCAAAGGTTTGTGTCAGGGCATCATTATCCAAATCATCAAAAGGACTCGAATTTGACTGACTACTAATGGCCTCTATTATTTTCAAAGTCTTTGCCAAGTGCGGCGGGAATTTATTATCTTTCTCCCGTCGAGCATGAACTTATAAGTTGGCCTAATTTGCTTGTTTACTGATATTTGGACCATCATGTGTCCTACTTGACCATTCATTCTTCAAATCTTCATAAGATTTGGAGCCTAGCCCATGGACATCAATTTTTTGCCATATTTTGCTTATTCTTATCCCTCTAGACAAGATTTTTGTCCTTCAACTCATTCTCCAAAAAATCATTCCACTGCTCTACCGACATTTCAATATTGCAAGGCACCTTGTCTTTCAGAGAAAAAATATCAGAGCTCGATGCATCCTTTAGGAAATGTTTTTGACAAAGGTTTCTCATGTATGTCCTTAATTATTTAATAACCTGAGAAAGAACCTTATGCTTTGACTTGTCGAGAAATGTAAACCACTTGCAGATTTAATCGTAGAAGTCATATTTGATGGCTTGATCAACAAGGTTCCAATTGTCTGCTCCCCCGACTCCCACGTTCATTTTGTCCAGAGACAAACACTGTGCTTTAAAGTTTAGCAAGTCATTTTTGTCACTCGTGGGGTTATTCCTGAGAAGGTAGAACCTAATAGGCTTCTTTTGAATTTAGTAGGAGGTGCCAAGAGCATTGGATGGGGGCATTGGAACAACAGGGGTTTGTTGTCTACTCGTACTTGGAGTCGTACTTAGAGTAGGGGAATGAAATAAAGGTGGAGTTATGAATTTCTCAGCGATTGGTAATGATAATTATGGTAGTTGTGCACGAGATGAGGATCCTCGTGGGGGTGTCACCTCGTCACTTGGTACATTTTGACCGCTGCCTCCTGACATTATCTACAAAAATGAAAAATCATAAGCGACTAAATAATTATAATAATATGAAATTATAACTAACTAATCGAGTTTATGACTGTATATATATACCTTTTTAGAGTAAGATTTTGGAATATGTTCAATGTCCTGATCTCCATCCATCGGTATTAGTTGTTAAAAACTTATGGATTTTTGCATGTGGACAACTAAGAGGAAGCGTATTTATGATTTATGTATAGATATCTTTGACACGAATTTAGAATCCCATCTTTTTTAACTTGTTGGCAAGATTCAACTTTACGTGCATATGATGGGAGACATCACAGTCTATGTCAATGCTCTTTATTCATAGTTGTATCCATAACGGGTAAATTTTTTTCTACCCTCTCTAACAACATAAGCAATGGCAGGGCTACGTCAAGATTATGTGTGTGGAATATATCATCTACAGTGGCATCCTATCTTTCTGGTAGGGAAAATAGATTACGAAAGAACAGATACTCTTACTAGAGATTAACTCCACAATTTGTAAGGTAGTTAAATTGTTCGGTCTTCATATTTCCATACCTATAAATTGGAGTACCCTCTATACGAAGAACACTAATATAAGAGGTATATGTACGGTCCAATTACAACCTCTCATAATCTTGTTGCTAATGATTATCATCGTGCCTCATTTTTACTCAAAAAAATATACTAGGGCGTGAATATGAGTCCTATAAATAAAGGCTCCAATGAATTAATAACTATAAATTCTAACATATGAGGTATAGGGTATATTATTTTGATTAAGGTTTTGATTCATCAATACCCTTCTCTTAACCTAGTGCATGTTGGATGTCACCGATGTGAAATCCAAACAACAACCCGATGTTAGTGTTAAGACACAGTATGTTAGTGTTTATTATTTGAGAGTTTAAAAGGATATGTGTATTATTAATCCAATAAATCCAACATATTATCCAACAACCAACCAACAACCAATAATTATATTATACTCATTCTATTATCTACGTGATAAAACACATACCCATAATCACAATATCCCACTAAAGGATGGTCATTTCTCATTAAACATATACATGAAGATTAGGGTTTCAATTTTAACTAGGGTTGAAATCACTGTTCTAAAAAACCCGCCTAGGCTCCGCCTAGGCTTGAGGCTTGGGAGAAACGCCCCGCCTTAAGATTTTGACGCCTTATGCTTGGGAAAACCCTTAAGGCGTACTTTTTCTCTAAAAATAACAATGCTTTAGTGAAACAATATCGTCTTTTAAAGATTTTTTACAAACCAGACCATTATCTCATCCAAAATAATCAAATAGTATTTTTATTTGCAAATAGTCAGACATATTTTTATGATATGTACAATTTTAGTATTTTAATAGCCTTGTTATGGTTAGAAAATATTAAAATATATTAAAAAGGCCTAAACGTTTTTTCACGCCTTTTTACGCCTAGGCCCGCCTAGGCTTCTAAGGCTTAAGGCTTGGCCTCCACGCCTCGATCACGCCTCACGTTTTTTAGAACCTTGGTTGAAATAAATACACAGACATATGCATGAAGATTAGGTTTTCAATTTTAAATATACATGAATATTAGGGACATATACATATACATAAACATATACATGTGTGTGTGTTAAAATAAATATACTTGAAGATTAGGGACGAAGCCAGGAACACTAATGGGGGGTTAAATTCGTAATGAACACCGGGGATTTGGGGGTTTCTTACTTTATATTTGAAAATTCCTCATATATTCAATAATAATGTTAACACATAAAAATTATTAACAACACCAAAAAAATCAGAATACATTAGTCTAAAACTTTACAACGAAAATTGAACTCTTAAATATAACCACAAAATTTGAAGCCTCGAATCACTTTAAAATTTGGACCAACACCTGTTTTTTTTTTAAGAAAAAATTATAGGTATTTTCATATATTCAATAATAATGTTAACACACACACACTTAGGCCTGGCAATGGATCGGATTTTATCCAAATTCGAATCTGAATCCGATCCATTTAAGCGGATATGGATCATTCCTAAAATTCGATTACTTGATTATCCGACTACCCGTTTATTAAATGGAGCGGATTTGGATTCATATAATTCGATCTGTTAATAATCCGATCCGATTAATATTTTTTAAATATATATATATATATATATATATATATATATATATATAATATTTTTAATTAATATATATTATATTTAATAATATTTTAAATATATATTATAATAGTTCTTTATTTCATTATCTGTCTTTTTGGAACATTTGCAAAATAAATTTATGAAATAAGAGTTGAAAATTAAAATGTTTCAAATCAAGTGGTCAAAAATATATTACATTCGATAATCGGATTGGATCCGAATCCGTTTACATAAACGGATATGGATTTGGATTTGCCTGATCCGATCAGTAGGATAATCGGATCGCATCCGGATCCATTTAACATAAATGGATATGGATTTGGATTTGCCTGATCCAGTCTGAATCCGATCCGTTTACAGTCCTACACACACTTCACACACAAAACATAACACAATACACACATACACATACACACAGTACACATACACATACACATAATATAGACACACATACACTGTACACACACATACACTGATTACACAAATATATATACACATAAATGCACAAATACACACATATATACAAATACCCAAATACAAAATGTTAGGGTTTGAGAGTTACCTTTGATATTGAGAGGGAGGGGAGCCAAAAATCGCTTAGGGTTTGAGATTGAGAGAGAGAGAGGGAAATTTAGGGTGAAAATGAAAAAATATTTATGGGTATAAATATAAAGACACTGGTCATGAATCTGGGTCATGACCCTAGGCATGACCATATTTTTTTACACGTCATGAGTTGTGACCAAGCATTGAAATAGTTGTGGTTACGGTCTTAGTCCGTGACCCACACGCGAAACCATTTTTAACTTGTCACGACCCAAAGTCGTAACCCAATTGGATGGATTTTTGGCAACAGTCATGGACACGGTCATGGCCTAGGTTCGTGACCACACTTGGAGAAAATTTTGGCATGCGTTTGGAGCCATGATGGCCACACCATGGTCAGGGGTAAGGGCCATGACCCATACGGTTTGGGCTTACAGTCGTGACCAGCTCCAAGTAATTCCATGACCACACTTGGTTATGGATCTGGTCACGCCTATGTTGGAAATGATCATACCTTGGCCGTGACCAGTCGGTCATGGACTAAATCCGTTCCCCCCTCCTTCCGTGACCATTTGTAGGATTTGGTGCAGTGTTCCCTTTAACGAAAGATTGTATTTTCGTGAAGTCGCCTCTGAGTCCCAAAAAGAGGTTTGTACTTCTGAAAAGTCTCCTTTTAGAAATAAACTGAGTCAAACCTCTTCCCAAACTTCGCAAAATCCAACACTTCTAAACTAAGGATAAAATGCACATAACTTTTATCTTCTGTAGCCCGACCTCTTTTTAGGGGAACGGGTATGTAATTTATAGCATTTATATTTTAAAACCTAGTTTCTAATCCTGAACCTCTATTTATATATTGTATTGAAATGATCATATGCTAATCAAATGCCATAATTAAAATCCATCAACATGAAAACATACTTTTCAAAATCGTTCTCAGAAAATTGCCATTGAGATGTGTCAGCCCAAAACTTTGTTGGATAAAGTCAAAAATCTAGCTACTCTCACCAATTCTTCAAGCGAACAAAGCCCGTCGAGGCGACTACACCCTAAATATGTGTTTTCATACAAATACTTTTTAAACATGGGCATTTGATCGACGTATTTTCTTAAAATATAAATATACTAATCTAACAAAATGCAAATGCTATATTAAGGACGAGGATCCATAAATACTGTAATGATCTATCTTGTATACCAATTATCCCGTTGCCTATGCCCATAAATATGCCTCATTTGTTAGAATTACATTGGTTGTGATCCAAATTCCCCTTGGGTCCATAGGCCTTATACTAGGCTACACTAGTGAAGCCCAATCCTTATAATGTATCTTAACGTATTATTTCTTAGTGATGTTTCCATCCCCAGTCCAAACTCTCGTAACTTTTACCTCTACCTCTCTATAAACACATGTTTAGAACATGACATTCTTAGCACTACACATTCTAACTAGCTCGAACGTTCAAAAACATCTTTGATTTAGTGACTTCCCCCAAGGCGATGGATATGTTTATCGTTAACTCCTATTTTGAACCTCCACCAAAGCTGACATCCTGCCCACAGATAGTTTCTTCACCTCAAAAATGAAGTCCTATACTTGCACACACATCACATTAGAACATGTGTATAACCAAACTACGTAGGCTTTGATCCCAAGTACTCTTAAATACGTAGGCCCAATACCGAGTATTTATTATGAGCTCAATCCTTGAAATTACATCTCATGATACGTTATCTCCATCGAGAGACACCCATCTCTCAAATTTCATCCATTAGACCTAAGTAAGTAAAATAAGATATCAAACTATCTCAGGGTGGGACCTCCCAAACATATCCCTACATACAAGCATGAAAACATGTATACATTAATTATACTATCGAACTATGTATGCTTCGATCCCATAAACACGTATACACCTACCGAACTGCTATAATCCATATTCCTCTTGGGTACGTAGTCACAATACTGAGTCCTTTTTGTGAGCTCGATCCTTGCCAATACATCTCTTGATGTATTATCCCACAGAGATGATCCCATATCTTATCCCTTTTTCCCATCTCTTCTTAAAACCCAAATGAGATATCAAACTATCTCATAGTCGAGCCTTCGCTCACTTCTACATCTGTGGTCATTCGTTATCATAATTCAAGCATAGATTCATGCACAAGTAATCTTGTGTACCAGCATCGGTTAAAGTGGTCTTCTTGTACCTCTCACTAATACCGCTTACTAACCTAAGACCCTATCTATATTTTAAGGGATCCTCATGCTAGGTCTCTAAACAAATTCTAAAATAGCTAAAAGGTAATCAATTAATGTAAATAAAAATAATAAGCATAGAATTAAGGAAGCATACAGAATAAGTGGGGTGCCTAACACCTTCCCCACTTGTAACCCAGTTCCTGAACCCACAGAATGAGAATCTCTAGACCTGCCGTAGAATTTAAAATCTTCCTTATTATTATACCGAAAGGTCTAGCCTGAACCTTTTTGTTAGTTTTTATATAAAATAAACTGGTGACTTTAAACAACCTAGAAAAACCCCTTTTCGCACGACTTAACAAGGGTGTGCACCAAAAATTGGATATAGTGTCAAACTACATCCAAGGGTAAGTCATCGCGCCCAACCTCAAACCGATAACCCAACCTCGAGGCAAGACAGTGAATCGGGAGACAAGCACTCTCGCATCCACTGTTAACTTTGTAGCAAGTTATCTCCCCGGGCGCATCGCTACTCGGGGCCCATAACACCACATGCACTGTTTATCCTTTAATGAAAATGGAGAAAAAGTTTGGATTAAGGTGAAGAAAATTCCCTCTTGAACAGTTTCGATGTCGGCATTTCCCTCACCCTCACCTCCTGGACTCATTTTATTTTCCGATGCACGGGCAAGTCCAAAACATTATTGTCAGAAGGAATGAGATCTTGTTTAAAACTTGAGATCCATTTATTTTAAATACACACACACACATAATAAGACTCCCAAACACAGCTCACTTAACACACCAAAAAAACTCCTCACTAATCCTCAATTAAGTTTACTGGGTTGGGCGGATCTTAAAAAATGGCCCAAAATGTTATAATTCAGTACACTTAAGTGAGGATAAGAGAAGTTTGTTCATTGGTGTGTTAAATAAGGTGTGTTGGAGCTATTATGTGTGTGTGTGTGTGTGTGTGTGTGTGTGTGTGTGTGTGTATTTGGGTGTGCGTGTGTGTGCGCGTGCGCATGTGTATATATAAAGAGAGAGAGAGAGAGAGAGAAGGGCTTCGAGTTAAAGAGGAGAACATAATTAAGTCTTTGAAAAATATTGAAGATGGTCTTTGTAATGAGGTCATCTCCAAAAACAATCATCAAAAAATTATATCCATAAGGGGGTAAGATGACATTATGAGTTTTAACCCCAAAAATTCACTTATTAATTTTGCATCTCACACACTTTCAGATTCAATACCCTGACTAAATTTTTTTTTGAAAATTTCCTTATCATGGAAATTAAGTTTGGTTAAAAATTAGCCCAGAGAGTCAGATCAGCAGAAGAACTTATAATCTTCTAATCCCAAGGAGCAAAAACTATATGCCGATTCAAATAATAGATTTTTTATGCCATAGCTCAAATGTTTGAAGTGAGTAATATTATTTCCCAAATAATGTATGTGCCTCTATTTCCTCACCTCCCACCATATGATAGATCTATTATTAGGCTTCAAATAGAGATACTACTAAAAATGACATAAACCACTATTTTTAATTCTTTATTTGGTATATTCCCTTTTGACTAATGTCTTTCATATAGCCCAAGTTTTTTAGAGCATCCATAATGGTAGAAGAAAAATCCAAGAAAATGTGTAAATTTATAGAGTCGTGAGCTCGCAATGGTGGAAGAAACAATGCTAAAAATGGAATAGATCGGGTAGGGGAAGGGTAAATTTAGAGAACAGTTATACGATCTGTAAAAACTTGATACGATTAAAATCCAATTGTATGAATTAATAAAATTGACTATTAATCCTATGAATTGATACGATTGACTGTTAATTGTATAAAGAATGTTTTTGTTTCATACGATTAACTATTAATCGTCTGAATCCGTATGATTAATCATTAATCATATGAATGGTTTTTTAATTCAATTAAATTATAGTTTACTGTATGAAGTGAAAATGCAAATTTTAAGCACTCCACCATTGTAGAGCGCACATCTCACGAATGGTAAAAGACATTTTTTAATTTTGGATGCTCTGAATAGAAAATGAACTATGTTAACATACCCATAATCCCTAATAATACTTTTCCCCTAAATGAAATTTCCTGACCAAAATACACTCAAATTTAAAATATAAACCATGGTTTCGAACACTGTTGATTTAGCTTCGAATGGACATGCTGTTAAAAATACCATAAAATTAGGCAAGTAAACCAAACATCAAGCAAACTTATTAAACTCACTGGAGAACTCAAATATTGTGGCCTTAAAATAATATCAAGACCAACAATAGTTTCTTTATGTTGTATTTTTCACATAGATATTGAAATTTACAATACAAAATTGTGTCATATATGTCAAGGTAGTAAATGTTTTAATTTTTTAACTTCTGAATTTTATAATTAATTCATCAAATAGCACATAATTGAAAAAGGGTCTTGTCCATTGTTGACGTCCATCAACAGCCATCATTCAAAACAATTCAATTTAAATTATAACACCGTCATTTCCATTCATTAAAAAAATGTCACCCATATACAATTATCATTACCCATTATTGTATTTGAGTAAATCATTCTCAGGATTTTTTCACTTAACCCCTAATTTCTAATAGTTTTTTTGACATGTCACTCCTTTCACTGTTCTCTTTGGCATATCCCTCAATTTACGAACAGAAAAGGTACATCGTTAACATCCCCATAACCCCTTATATGTATCTCCACATACAGTTCCTAACCCGCATACCCTTATATTAAAAAATTTAACCCTGGAGGTTGACATTCAACTTTTTCTTGCTTTACAACCACTAAATTAATAACAACCCATTAGAGCTCCTTTTCATGTGTAAATTGAAAACTCATTCTTAGATTTACAATGCTCTACCAAACTTGTTCTTGGAAAAAACATCCCAACCAACAAAGCCTTAAAGATTCTTTTTTGTCCTTTTCCAAATTAAAGAGAATCGCCAATATCATAAAGCCTAACCCGTTGCGTGGTACAAATTTAGGATTAGGGAGATGTTCTAAAGATGTTCGTTTACTCTGGATTTGAGGGTGGAAGGTGGATACAATATTAGGGTTAAGGTTTGTTTGATTGAAGAAGACGGAGTATTTGGTAATAAGGTTTGAGATATTTGGGTTTTAAATTAAAGGATATCTTTGTCTTAAAAATTTTTGAGAGGCGTGTCTAAAGAAATAAAAGTTTTTTATCGATAAGTAATTGGTGTTTAAAAAACTGGGGGAAAGTTAGAGATATTAAAAAATGGAGGTTAAGTCTAGTAAAGCATTAAAACTAAGGGTTAAGTAAAAGAAATCTAAAGTGACCAATTATTAAGAATGGTAATTTCATTCAAGATAAAACCAATGGTACGCAAACTTATAACCATACTATTGACATTTTCCCAAAACAAGTTCCATGATGCTCTAAGGAATACTTTGTACTCCAACAAGACTATAAACAAGTTGGTCACGATGAAATTTAATTCACATCCGTGGGGGAAAATTCTAGTTTGTTTTCTTTTATCAAAGGTCATGTTATTTCAAAAGTAATGTGTGTCTATATTATTTATTTCATTTGTTTTATTTCTTTATTTATATTTTATTTATCTTCATTCTAGTAGAGTAAGGAACATGATTCCCATTATTTAGGAAAGTATAATATTCTATTGTGAGGTCATAACTTATGTCGATGCCATACTAACATTACCCATAACATCATAGTTTATCTTGGATATCAGTTATTAAGGGCATATAAGCATCTTGTACTCTTTTACTTGAGAATTAACTATTACTTCAACATTAATGAGTGCAATTTATTTGAGATATTACCTTTTCTTTACGTGTATTCTCCACTGTGTTAAAGAAATAATTTTTATCATGACCACCGATCCCACATTCAAGCAACACAAAACTATGCTGTTTGAATTACCTTATTGCATTACATTCAGTACCGGGTCAATCTATCTGAAATGCCCAAGAAGTGAATGATAGATCCATCTGATATACATAAGTGTGGCCTCGTCCTACACGAGACTCAGCTCGCTTCCACGACCCCCATCCAGTGTCAACCAGACTCATTTACATATAGGCCCATAGCACAGAGTCCCATTTCAACCGATCTCAACCTCCGAGACCTCACCCTCAGAACAGTTGCAATCACATGCGAAGGCTTGCTCCACGAGCTTAGTTGATTAATGTCTCAATTTTTCCATGTGTCGGCCTCATATTGCACTGACATATCGAGACCTTCCAATAATTCTTGGACGTGTTCCACTATATTGTAGTTGTTCATCTGGAAGACCACTCCCATAGTCTCTGCCGGGACGAGACCGACAAACCCGACTCCAGTACCTCATATGGAACATGTGACTTGTGCATTACCAAGCCACGTGGACTAAACCATTGAAAGATATCAACAACTCACTTGAAGGAATATTTCATCATCATGACATACCTGTGTCGAAGACAGGTGCTGCTCTACTATTAACATCCCAACGCGTGCACACCAGGTGCATGTTTGTGGGTGAGGTTGCGCACCTCTAAGCCTAGATAAGGTTAATTCACATTCTTCATTAAGGATCGAACAATTAATAATCCTATTTTAAACATTGAACAATTGTAATATAGAGAGAGAGCTTGAGTGTATGTAAGAATGGCCTTCAGTGCCTTATAGAAATACAAAAACAATATCACCTTGCATAGTGGAGTAGGCCAAGGCCGAACAACTTATATGCCTGTTTCTTATATTTATCTCATCCCCTTCTCTATACATATATACATATATTACTATGATTTCCTCCATTGTTGACATAACTAGACGTGAGCTACACGTATCACTGAGGTGGTGATTCTTAGCATCATAATTTTGGCGCCGTCTGTGTGATAAGATTTTTCTTCCTCTTCATTTTCTTAGCTTAGCCTCTCTCTTTTCTCCTTTGGTGGTGATCCAGATCTGCCAATGTTGGACCTAAATTACCATTTAAAGAGATTGGGTGAGTGTTCTTCAAGCTTCTTCTGGCTCACGGCTCATTTCCAACTTTTTGTTACTTTTTCCCTCTCTACTTGGGAGTAAATTTTAGTGGA
This sequence comes from Sambucus nigra, assembly GCA_949130495.1. Taxonomy (NCBI): domain Eukaryota; kingdom Viridiplantae; phylum Streptophyta; class Magnoliopsida; order Dipsacales; family Adoxaceae; genus Sambucus; species Sambucus nigra. The sequence goes on from OX422209.1 coordinate 526,143,594, forward strand.
GTTGGCATCTGATTTACTTCCCAACGCTGGACCAAGTTCCAGCCAACCACCACCTCAGTCAGATATGGCTGATGTAGGGGCGGCGCTACGATCATTAGTGTCCAACCAACAAAAGATGTAAGAACAATTTATGGCGTTTAGCTAAAGTGTATAAGGGAGAGATCCTGGTGACACAGAGGTGGAGATGGTAACTTTGGCTACCAAAGAAATGGCGAATCTAGCAATGGGGGACCACACCCATCCCAACTAAAGAAGGTGAAACACCATTATAGGCGGATAGATATGGCCACCCCTAGGCGTCTCCACCTACGAAAGAAGATTCAGGTTTACCCAGATGACCAAGACTATGGTGATAAGAAGTATTATAAGCCATATGATATTTTTTGTGACGCCGTCTGCCCAAGAGGAACATCGGTTCCAACTTACCAGGGAAAAAGCATTTAGCACTTGCCTAGAAGTCGACAGAGACCTTTAACTTTTGATAGATTGAGCAGAAGGTCAGCCTTTAACCGTCTCGGCCCTAGATAAGAAAATATATGAGATAGGCACTCTCATTATCACAGCAATGGTGGATATATAGGAAATAGAAGATGTTAAAATGAAAGACCAGGGAAAATCTGAGATCGAGATGCTAAAGGGAGGATAATAGACGACAAAGGACTGCTAGCTGAGAGCCATCACCCGTGGTAGTGCCTATAGAAGTTGGAGGTGATAACTCACTGGTATAAGATAAGTTATGGAATAGTTCCATATAAAGGCTGGAAGACAAAATTGACAACTCGACCAGAAGCCAAGACCTAAGTTGTCGAGGTTACATGGAAAGGTCTCTCTTTGTGCTAAGAATTATAAGTTATCCTACCCCTGCAAATTCAGAACTCCAACTGTGACGTCGAGGTATAATGGTAGTTCAAATCCGATTCACCATATAAAGATGTATTAGTCGGATGTGGACATATACTCAATGCCCGATGAGATGAGATGTCAAGTTTTCTCTAACAGGTGCGGCTCACATGTGGTACACCACCTTGTCAAAAATTTCTATAAAAAATTTAAGTAGCTAGCCGAGAAGTTTATTCATAGCTTATGTTTCAACATGAAGCCACCGAAAAAGGTAACTCATCTCCTCAATGTCAAGTAAGGAAAGAATGAAACCCTGAGGGATTACACCTCTCCTTTTAACATGAAAAGTTAGAGGTAGATGATTATGACAAAATTATAGAGATGATAGAACTCATTAGTGGTCTACAATGAGGAAAACTCCTTTGGAAACTCTATGAATATCCTCCAAAATCCATGACAGAACTTCTGGCCATAAATGGGAAAATTATGAATGCGAAGGAGGCCATAGCGGCCAAGGAGGGAGACACAAAGGAGGTTGGTGGCATTAAATGTGGTCAGACCAAAAGTAAGGGGGGAAAATAGAAGGTCCAATGCAGATAAATTCGCCAAGTACATTTCGTTGACAGTGAGACCATACTTGATTCTCAATGAGATCAAGGACGACCGAGCATTCAAATGGCCAGAAAAACTCAAGTCCCATCCTCATGAGAAGGATAAGAGTAAGTGGCGTGAATTTAACTAATATCATGGACATATGATGGAGAAGTGCTTTTCCATGAAGGACGGGATTGAGAAGTTAATGAAATAGGGTAAACTTTGAAACTACGTGGACAGGAATGATGGCAAGGACGAGTCCCAAAAAATCACAATAGGAGGAAAAATGATAAGTCAAGATGAGAGGTTCAGACTAAGAATGACGATGAGTCTGATGATTGAGGAGGTGATGACCCTGACCTCCTAGTAAAGATCCCTAATGAAAAGGGTCATTTTCATATGATCTCCTTTGATGTGAAGATGATCTTTGGCAGTTTAGTAAGTGGCAATACAGAATTGACCAACAAAAAAATGTATTTGATAGAAGCAAAAATATCCACAAAGAGGTTAGAGGTAAATTCCATCGAGACCCAGGCAAAACTAGGTAAATTAAAGAAGGTTGATGTGTACACGCTAGTTGTCAAATTTTACAGAATGGACTTTAAAGGAATCCCGTTGACTCCACATAATGACCCCTTGATCATCAGTACGAGAGTTCACGAGTACGATATTTCACGTATCCTCATCGATGGGGGAAGTTCAGCAGATGTAATGTTTTGGGGATGTTTCAAAGGATTGAAATTAAGCACGAATAAACTCATACCTTATCTCCAGTCGTGGATCGTCTTTAGTGGGGAAAAGTCCACTCATTGGGAGTATTTGAGATGGATATGTGCATGGGCACCTAGCCGAGGTGTTTTACTAAGAAGGTTAGATTTTTTTTCCATGGAAAGCACGTGTTCTCGACCTATAATACAATTCTAGGAAGGGTAGCCCTCAAGGATTTTAAGTCCGTGACTTCCATGATTCACTAAATAATGAAATTACTGACCCCTTATGGAGTAGGGGAAGTACAGGGTGACCAAGTAGAGGCTCGCGAATGCTACTTCGCTTTGGCTGAAGAGAAATAAGCCCATAAAAGAGAAACCACCTCATATAACATTGACACTCTCGACCCAATAGATGACAAAAGGATTAAAAGGGTGAGACGGTAGAGGAGGTAGAATCCATCGTCCTCAATGAGGAGGAGCCAAAAAAAACGTCCAAGTCGGTTCATCTCTGAAAGATAAAATCAAAGAAGAGTAAGTGAAGATATTAAGAAAAAGGCAGAGTTTCTTCCCCGGGAGCCATAGAGACATGCTGGGGATTGACCCCGATATTAGCTGCCATTGGTTGAATATTGATAAAAAAAAGTGAATCTTGTCAAACAAAGACGCATAACTTTTGCAAAAGATAGATATAAGGCTATTCAAAATGAGGTGAAAAATATTCAGACAACCGAGTTCATTCGAGAGGTCTAATATCCATATTGGATCTCCAACATCGTCATAGTGCCCAAGTCAAATGGTAAATGGATGATGTTTGTCAACTTCATCGACCTAAACAGAGCTTGCCCCAAAGATAACTTCTCACTACCTTGTATTAATCAGATGGTTGATTCTACAGCCAGGCATGAACTGACGAGTTTTATGGATACATATTCGGGTTATAATCAGATCTTCATGCATGAGGCATACACTGAGGAGACTTCCTTTGTCACAGATAAAGGAAGCTACTGTTATAAGGTAATACCATTCGGCTTAAAGAACAAAGTGGCAACCTATCAGAGGTTGGTCAATAAGATGTTTGAATACCAGATCGGGAAGATAATGGAAGTCTACGTAGATGACATGTTAACTACAAGTCTAAAGTCCAAGAATCATGTAACTGTTCTTGAGCGCACTTTCGGCAAAATGGATAAATACAAGATGAAATTGAACCCATCCAAGTAAGTGTTCGCTGTCCGCATAGGAAAGTTTCACTGCTTCATTATAAATTAAATGGGGATAGAGTCTAACCCTGCCAAAATCAATGCACCGATTGACATGCAGACATCGAAGATTATCAAAGATGTTCTCAGGCTTATTGGACAGATTATGGTTGTCAATCGTATTATCTTTTAGGCAATACATAAGTGTCTCCCATTCTTCAAAATACTGAGAAAAGCCTTTGTCTGGGAAAAAGAATGTGAGAAGTCTTTCCAAGAACTGAAGACATATTTAGGGTCTCATATGTTATTATCTCAGTCAGTTCAAGGGGAGAAATTATTTTTGTATCTAGTAGTGTCAGAATCGATAACTAGTGCGGTCATTGTCGAAGACGATGACGGGGTTTAGAAACTAGTGTATTTTAAAAGCAAGTCTTTACAAGAGGAAAGCTCAAGTACTCAAAGATAGAGAAGCTGGCTTATGTGCTGATTCATGCCTCTAAGAAAATTAAGTCGTATTTTTAAGCGTATACGGTGGTGGTGCTCACCGACACTCCTCTGAGGCGGGGCATTCATAAACTCGAGAAAACGAGTAGGTTAATATCCTAGGCAGTCGAGCAAGGTGATTTCGACATCATCTACCATCCCAGGAATAAAATCAAAGGGCAGACTTTATAGCAGCGTTTACATGGTCTGAGACTGATAATTTTATTGAAGAGGAAAAGATGCCAACAACAATATTGAAGGAAGTTTTGGTAGACCCTGCACCGATCGATACTGTGAAATTCGATGTTATTGAAAGATATTTTTGTTCAAACGTGGAGTTTTGGATGAAGGTTCTTTCTTAAAAGGAGGACAATTCTGGAGTTTTTTTGTAGATGGATCATCTTATGAGAGTGGTTATGGTGCAGGGTTGATACTACCAACCCTGAAGGAAGAGATATTCCTTGAGATTCAGTTTCAAAGCATCGAATAATGAGTCAGAGTATGAGTCTCTACGGATAGGCCTCTCTCTCGCTAAACTTTGAACATCAGCCAAGTGATTGCTCGGAGTGATTCACAGCATGTAGTCAATCAAATTTTAGGTGTTTACAAAGCTAAAGACAAGAATATGGTTCGATATTTAGCCAGATTCAATAAGATAATGACAAATTTCAAGGAATTCGTGATGAGTAGGATTACCAGTCTTAAAAATAGCCAAGCTAGCGCTCTGGATAGGTTAGCATCGACTAGATGGATTGAAACCAGATGATTCATCCCTGTTAAAATACTTCTTAAGTTGAGCATCGAAGAAGAAGACAATAGCCTCATGTTCTATCTAAATTTTAATTTAGGGGAGTCTTGGACGGATTCATTGATTAAGTACATCATAGATAGTGAGCTTCCAAAATCTAAAGCTAGGAGGAAAAAGCTTCGATACCGTGCAGTGAAGCTCACCATCATTGGTGATGTTCTATACAAGAGAGTATTTTTACTCCCATTGCTTAGATGTGTTCACCCCCATTGAGATAGACAATGTCATTAGAGATGTCCATGAAGGTTCTTGCGTAAGTCACAACTAGAAAGGAGGATCATCACCCAAGGTTACTTTTATCCGACACCTGCCAAGGATGCAGCTGAGTATGTGACAATGTGTGATAAGTGTCAAATATTTACAAGCATTACTCATCAACAATTCTTGTCAATCACTTCCCGTTGGCCATTCGCAGTGTGGTCGATTGACTTGGTCGACCCTCTACCAAAGGCTGCAGGGAATTACCAGTATCTGATTGTTGCGATTAATTACTTTTCAACGTGGGTGGAAGCCGAGGCTATGATATCCATTACAAAGGTCAAGACGTTTAAGTATATTTGGAAGAACATTATCTGCCAATATGGCTTGCCCCACACCATGAAATCAGATAATGGCAAACAGTTCAAGATTCAGTTACTTGAAGCTTATTGCATAAAGATCATCATAAAGTAATTATTCCGTGCTCCTGGATAACCCCTGGAAAATGGTCAGACGGAGGTCACTAATGGGGAAATACTTGACGGGATCAAGAAGAAGCTAGAGTATGCAAAGGGCAAGTGGACTAAATTACTACACGTAGTCCTTTAGGCTTATAGGATAATTGAAAGGACATCGAAGGGAAAAAAATTTCTCATATTAGCTTAGGGATCTAAGGCAGATATTCCTACCAAGCTTGGACTTCACATCCACGGAATCCAGACCTATGACCCAGAGGCTAATACGGAAGAGAGGCTATTGCGATCAGACAATCGGCTTATTAGCAAAGAGCTACAATATTCTACAACAAAAGAGTAAAGTCTAGGCTGATAACCATATGTGATTTGGTCTTGATAAAGTTATGGTAAAAGCCTAACAAGCTTCGTCCCAATTGGCATGGACCATGTAGAGTGACTGAGGAGGTTGTGTCGGGAACTTTTAGGCTGGAAAACCTAGAGGCCGAGCCCTTCTCCAAGCCATGGAACGTTGATCACCTGAAGACATGCTATTTTATAGTTACATTTGTACAAAGTGTAACTTCTTAAATGAGTGTATTTCCATTTCAATTTTTATCTCAACGACAAAGTGATCATTGAAAAACTTAAGTGCTTACTCGTATTTATTCTACTTATCATCATCAATTTTTGAATTGTTTCAATTGTATTAAATTAAAGAACATAATTCTTATGGTGAATTAATTTATAACTCACTCTCGATGATACAAGAGTGTATGAGGAGTCTCATCTTCTTCATACCCTCCCAATATTGCCAAGAAGGGGGATCAGTGTGATAACAACACTTATGTGGTGAAAACAAAAATTGAAATCACTTCACATGGTTGCTTAAAAAATAGTTTGCTATGAAATAAGATCATAATAACCCTCTCAGTGATACGAGAATGTATGAGGAGTCTTATCTCCTTCATAAAATCCTAATAACATCAAGAGGGTGTGACAACATCACTTATGTGGTGAAAACAAAAATTAAAATCATTTTATATGGTTGCTGGAACATTAGTTTATAGTGAAATAAGATCATAATAACTTTCTTGGTAATACGAGAGTGTATGAGGAGTCTTGTATCCTTCGTACACTCCCAATAACATCGAGAGGTGGGATCACTGTGACAACATCACTTATGTGGTGAAAACAGAAATTAAAATCATTTGATATGGTTGCTTGAACATCAATTTGTTGTGAAATAAGATCATAATAACTCTTTAGGTGATATAAGAGTGTATCAGGAGTCTCGTCTCCTTTATACACTCCCAATAACACCGAGAGGGGGGATCAGTGTGATAATATCATTTTTGTGGTGAAAACAAAAATTAAAATCAATGCATATGGTTGCTTGAACATGAGTTTGTGGTGAAATAAGATCATAATAACTCTCTCAGAGATATGAGAGGAGGGATCAAATAAAGTATCGGTGGTAGTTATAAAATTATAGTAACAAGTATTATACTCAGAACATCATTCAATGGTGATTGAAAATAAAATGCGGAGACTACAGTTAAAAAATAAATTGCACATTCACGAGATGCATTCACAAACTGACCCAAAAAAATTTAGTGTTATAATACTACCAAAAAATTTGAGAAATTAGAGAGCAACATTGTTTAAAATACTGGTGCATCACAAGGGGTATAGGGCCACAGACGGCCACCCGTTAAATGATGAGTTCACGCTTATTTTGCCTTCTCGGCCTTGGTCGAGACGTTAGTAGCTGCAGGACGGGCATGAGATTTTGTTTAAAATTCCTCTTCATTATTTCCTCCATTAGCTACAGCAGTTCCATCCTAGTTGAATAATGTGGTATTGGCCACAGATGTATGGGTGGCAGCCTCAGTTTCAACTTTACCGATAGCAGCCATCAAGTTAGACAAATCAAAAGTCCTCAAGTTGTCCCCGAGCTATGGATAGGCCTTACCGAGGTTGAGGTATTTATTCAAAGCCCATCAGTAAGTCATTTTTACCCCCTCTCCAAGTACTGGAGGGAATAACTAACAAACTCTTTAAACTCCTTGAATTCCTCAATTAACTTCTTCACATCATCTTCAATTTCACCCATGTGATTTATCAAGAGACCAGTAATTTCATCCTGCTGACCAGTCTTCTGGGTCTATAAGTTTGTCATCTGGTGCCGCTTCAGCTGATCAATTGCATATTTATGAGTCGTTTTGGCCTCCTTCAACTAGTTCTTTAGTGACTTAATAGCCTTGATAGCCTCATCATCCTATTAGACCATAAAAATATTCTCCCAAACCAATTGGTTCTATAAATAAAGGGCCAGTATAGACTGAAAAACATAAAAAGTAGAGTTAGAAAAAGATAAGACAACACTTGATGAAAATTATGAAAAGCGCAACTTGAAATGTTACCTGAGTCACTTTGTGGAGAGTGAAATCACTAATTCGAGAGGGATCAATGGCTTGGAAAATGATTCTATTAGACTCGTACATAATGGATCCAATAGTATCCTTTCACCCTGTTCTTGCAACTGAATAGAGAATTGGTTGACATTGTGAGTTGAGCCAGTCGAAAAGCAAGTGTGGCATCATTGGAAATAGGAATATCTTGGTTACTGGTGGTTTTGGACGGGATGTTCTTATTATTCTTATTGTTTGTTAGATGAGGGATGGTTTCAATACCCTCAGGCAAGTCTTTTCTATTTTTGGAACCCTTGACCTGACCTAGCCCCCTAGTTGTCTTCTTTTTAGTCGGGACTAAAGGAGCAGTTTTCTTGTTGGTCATTTTATTCAGAAGATTGGCTAGTTTTGGGGCGGCCATTATCAAAATTCTTTTCGAAGTGTTAACTAGACGACCTATAAATAAAGATGATGATCAATATCAACATTTAATTGAAAGATAATAGTACAGTTGATGAAAAAATTTAACTTTCACATCTCAGTTACGGGGTCAACCCCCATACCAGTCTCAAACAAAAGTGTAGGAGCCGTCTTTTGTTCAAAATCAACTAGGTCATCTTCCTTGCCATAGGTTCACAGATTATCAATATTTTTTTACCATGCTTAAGTCGGGGTCAAGCCTGGCCAACATAGATACTTTACCCCACTTCTAGGGAACTCTCAGTTCATTGGCACAGCAGGGAACATCGTTGTCGAACTCCCAAGCCCCCAACACAAAGAAGTATTGGGGCTTCCAGTCATAATTTGAAGCCTGATTTATGATCAAAACTTTTTTTTCTGATCTCCTAGATACGAGATGAAAGAAGCAGGGCTAGGAATTCTTCATTGACATAGAATAAAAAGCTTTAAAAATGCTAACTAAAAGGTCAGTTTGAAAGTATAGTCTCCACATTTGGATAAAATCGAGAATAATTCTCCAAGAATTAGGAGAAAGGTGAGCTGGGGAAAGCCCTATGCTGGCATGTATGACTTTTACATTTGGATGAATCAATAATGTGAAGTCAATCCTAAACATTGGCTCATAAAAAACTACTTTTTCCTCTCTGTTATTGAAGGCTCTCTCGTCCTCAGACAGGACTCTCATGTTGATGGAGAACTTTATCCCATAGATATTCCTCCACATAATCAAATCTGTCTCTGAGACAGTACTGGGAAAGGTAGTAGCATATGAAGTGTCAAGTGGTTTTTCTTCACCATCGTCCTCATCCTCAACATCGACTATAGTTACACCACCAGGGAACCTTATGGCGAACTCAATACCAATCATGACCAACAAAGGAACAACCATTGGAGGTTTCTTAAAAGCTACCTCTACTCTCAGCTTATCTTCATTCGAGATCTCCTAAACCTAAGATGTTTTGGGGTTTCTCCGAGTGTTGGACTAGACAGCATCACCATCGTCTAGACTAGACCTTGGAACTTTTATAGCCTTTTCAAATGAGTTGGCCTTAAATAAAGAGGGACTGTAGCTCTAAGATGAGGTTAGAAATCGTGATCCTATATAAGAGGTTTCAGACATTGTGTCACTATTAATATTAATAACATTAGGCTCGGCTACGAAATCACATGTAAGAAGTAGGGGAGGATGAACCATAGATAAAGGATTTGGGTGAATTGGAAGTCTAGATTCAGCCTCGGCTTTGTGTCTAACCTCATCCTCGGCTCTCTATCTAGCCATGGCCTTAGCCTTATGAATCTCCCTAAGTCTCCTATCTATTAAGTGTGGGTATTACACACCAAGTTCGTACAACCTTAAGTATATTCAAACAGGAACAAGTTTGACCTAATTTGACTAAATGATCAAAGGGAAAAGTTCAATTGTTTTCAAGAAAATAACCAGTCAAGAAAAAATATATTGACCATCAGAGAAGACAATTGGAGGGCCACTGGAAAACTAAACCGATGACTGAAAAATTAATCCCTCACTAATACAGTCTCCTTTCAACCCTCTACGGCCTAAAAAACACTTCTAAGTCACTAATTAAACCATAAAACAACCACAAATGGTGGCCATAAAATGCACACTTCGTCGAAAAATAATTAAAACGTAAGCAAAGCAATAGAAAGTTAATCAAATGAAATAGATCAGAGAAATGGGTTACCTGAGTAATCGAGAAGACTTTGGAATGAAAGAAAAATGCTAAGCTCTCCCGAAATGGAGTAGATTGAAGAAAGAGGGGGTGATGTTTGGAATGTTTTGTAGAAAATATGAAAGTGAGAGAAATTTATTGGGAGAAGAAAGATAAAAATTGGAATATTTGGTATTTAGAAAGAGTAATGATTGTCCGCGATTTCTAATGCCCGCATCATTAGCGCACGAGTCCTAAGCAGCTCATTGACACACACGCCAAGCCAGCCATTCGCTGACATATGTCCAGTTAAGGATATTTGAACGTCATGTCTATCTGGGATACAAAAATGATGTTCCTGACATCTACATAACCCCTTCACGTCTCCAAAGCAGTGTTTGATACTGGGGGGTCATTTTATTATTGGGGTTCGGTCGACTATACCCCTCAGCCTCCCATTCACATTGAAGACTGAGTTCTAGGGTGATTGATATACATAAGTGTTGCCTCATACTGCATGAGCTCATCCCCACTCCGTGACCCCCGTCCAGTGTCAATCAGACTCATTTACATATGTGCCCACAGCACAGAGGCCAATGTCAACCAGTCTTGGCCTCCGAGACCTCACCCTCGAAAAAGTTCCAATCACATGCGAAGGCTTGCTCCACGATATTAATTGACCCATGCCAAGGATTTTCCTTGTGTCAGCATCATACGACACTAATAGGATGAGACCTTCCTTAAGTTCCTGGGCGAGTTCCACAGTCTCGGAGTTGTTCACTTGGAAAACCACTCCCACAGTCTCATCTCGGACATAACTCACGAAGTCGACTCCAATACCTCTCGTGGAACATGTGACTTGTGCATCACCAGGCCACATGGGCCAAACCATTTCAAGATATCAACAACCCACATGAGGGAATATTTCATCATCATGACATACATGTTTAGAAGACAGGTGGCACTACCATTGGACGTCCCAGTTCGTGCACACCAGGTGCATTTTTGGGGGTTATGTTGCGCACCCCCATGCCTATATAAGGTCACTTCATCTTATTCATTAAGGATCGAATAATTCATAAGCCTATTGAAACTCTACCCAATTATAATCTAGAGAGAAAAAGTTTGAGTGTATGTAACAATGGCCTTCAGTTCCTTATAGAAATACAAAAACACTATCACCTTGCCCAGTGGATTAGGCCAAGGACGATCCACTTATATACCTATGTCTTTTATCTCTCTCATCCCCTTCTCTATAGATCTATACATATATTATTGTGATTTCCTCCATTATTGACATAGCTAGACCTTGAGCTACTCATATAATTGAGGTAGTGATTCTTAGCATCATCACTATCTATATCATCTTAATATAAAATACATATATAACATGAAAATATATGTATTGATCCATATTGCGAACATATGTAGACGCAATAATAATCAATATAATAACAACACATTTTAGAAATATTGTTTTCTCTCATTCACTCATCTCTCTAAAGTATTCAGTGACTACAATGGTTGTCCCATGGCCTTATATATACTAATAAGGTATCTTTTTAGCCAGGACAACCTAAAACGGCTAAAAAGACTAAAGAGAGCACATTAAGGATATTTTCCAATACCCTCAACAATACACATTAACTATAAAGACACGTAAATAAATTAAGGGGAAAATGAAAACTTATTGAGAATTTTGTTATAAATTTTAATTTAAGACCCGATGTTTTATAAGTTGCAATATTAACCTTGAATTTTAAAATTTTGTGCAAGTAAATCCACCGTGAGACTGTCCTTTAAAATTTTAACGAATTGTGGAAAAAATTTATATTATCTCCAATGATTAGTTATTGTGTGGATCTAAAAAGAAAATAAATAATATCACAAACATTAGTTACATATAAAAACAAAAAATACACAAAAAAACTAATCTAATATAATCGCTCCACTCATTTAATCTTCACTCACCTTTTCTCTCTAACCTCTATAGTTCCCCACCCATCTATAACTAGATATCACAACCCCCTCCATCAAACCCCCACCTAAACTCTAACCTTCCTCTGTCAAACCTCAAACCCCACTTTCGACATAGCCATTACTCCTTCCTCGCCCTCATATGCTTCCTATTCTCTCTCTCTCACATACACTAATATATAAATATATGTACGTATACAATTACACACATTTGATTTGTGTATGTATACACATGTATGTATGTGTGTGTGTCTATTTCTATATATATAAATCAAAGGTATATAAACTCAAATTTATGTATATACACATTGATTTGTGTATATACACAAATCTAAAGTGCATATAAAGTATATTATTGTGGTTTTCTCTTCATTTTATGTATTTTTTTTTTATTTTTTTTGTAATGGAAACAGTGGTGGGTGGCCTTACAGAGGAGGTGGGGGTTTACAATGGCAAAAGAGGTCGTTAAAGTGGAGTTTTGGGAAGGTGGAGGTGAAGATAAGGATGGGATGGGTTTTTTACGATTATGTTTATAGAGGTGACGGAGAAAGAAGGGTGATGTTACTTCCATCGCAAGAAGGGCTAGAGTCCAAGCATTACAGTAGGTTCACTTTGTTATTTCATAAATGTAATACCCCGTAATTTTAATTAATATTTTTTTCTTATCAAAAATTAATAATTAAATGATTAAAATTTCAAGTGAAAATATAAATTTGGATGATTAATGATGTGAGAGATTAAACCAAATCAATAAAGTTAAATTTATATGAAATCTGGTGATATTTGTGATAGAAACCCTAAGGGCAAAAAAGTTATTCAGGTAATGTTGGGCACCAAGTTAAAATTTGGAGGAGTTTGGTTTTCGCGTACAATGGTGTTTGTTATTCTACTGTGGAATAGAGAGAGAGAGAGAGAGAGAGAGAGAGAGAGAGTGAGAGCACGCACACTGGGAGACCCAGGACCACAAGGATCCCTTGGGTAACCGCGAGGGTTTGTGGTGCGACCGCGGCCCATTTGGCTAGCCGCCTAGTCGCGAGGTTGTTTGGCTTTAGTTTTTTTCTTTGGTTTATACTACTTACATTTCACCAAAAAAGAAAGAGAAATCTACTTTTCCCCTTGAATGCTTTATGAATTAGATCTTTCCTAAACCATATTTAAGATTTTATTAAAATTAATTAGAGGCTTAATTAGGAGAAGAGAATCCTAATAAATTTTTTGTTACTTTTAAATGTTAGAATTAGACAAGTTATATTCACAACTCATAATTCATATTTTCTAAATTTCGAAAATCAGCATACCATAATAGGACGTCATTGTTAGGTTATGTAGTTTGAGTGTAGACCACTCATGTATTATTGGGACTTATGTCATTGACTTGAGGAATTAAAGTGATGTAAAGGGATAATGAATTAGTAAAGTAGTAATATCATTAGTCGAGATATGAACAAGGTTGATCTATTGAGTATAAATAAGTAGATTTAGCTTGAGCGCTAGGGTTAAACTACCTAGGATATAAAAGGATGGAATAGTTAATAATCCCTAAAGAAATTAGCAATAGATTGAGGAGGTTATTGAGGTGCTTGTGGTTTTGGTTTGATGTATTCTAGCTACCGATAACTAACTGATCTAGACAAAAGTGTATTGGGAGGGTTCTTTATTTAAATTACATTTATGAGACACCCATGCTTGGAGTCTAGTGAAGGTTAAGAATTGAGAAATTAGGCAATGTGTAGTTAGGTAGATATTCTAGGTTTGTAATTTGAGAATGTTATTTTAATGAATGGGTGATCCCTCGGCATGTGACAAGGAGATATATGTGTTCCTTTGTTATTTCTAGGTATATGACTAGGAGATATGTGTTGTTTGGTGATCTTTAGGTATAGGACTGGAGGTGGATTGTATCTTAATAAGTGTTATTAGTGATCTCCAGGAATGGGACTAAAAGTGATTTATGTATTGTTATGTGTTAATGTTTTATCTCTATGTGTGAAATTAGAGTTGGCTTATTGATTATACATGTGATTTTGTGATCCCTAGGTGTTGGACTAGGGGAGGATTATGTGTTATACTAGAAGTTTAAGGGACAAGAGAATAATTGAATATTATTAATTGTATATAAGGATGTGATCATTTTGAGATATGTACCTGAGAGATGATAGGTACTTGATATGTATGGTTATAAGGGTGTCATTGTATGTGAAAGGTGTAGCGTAGGATAGTTATAGAGTACTTGTATGTGTGAGACCTATATCGTCTAGATACCTTAATGAGAAGTTATGTGGGAGATTTTGTATGTGCGGGTCTAATGTTTCCTGGCTACGGGAAGTCTGTATCTATGGGACCTAGGCTATAGTAGTGGGAATATTATGGTATGAGCATTTCTATATGTGCAAGTCTAATGTTGGTTGGCTATAGATATTATATTTGCGGGACCTAAAAATAGTGGGGATTTGTATGTGGGTTATTGTATGTGCAGGTCTAGAGTTGGTGGGCTACGGTGAGTCTGTATGTGAGTAACCTAAATTATCAGGATATAGTTACGAGATTTAACGTGTGTGACGTTGTATGTGAGGGTGGATATCTATAGAAATTATGTGCGGGACCTAGGCTGTCAGGCTTTAGTGATGGGAAAATTATTTTAGTGGTTCATCACGAGTATGTGCGGGTTCATATGAGAGAGAGATTGGATATAGTTATGTGACTATTTATACAAGTGTGTGTTGGTACGAGTAGTACATAATGGGTATGCGCGGTGTTACAAAAGGCACCAATTGGCTATAATGATGTAGGAAATGAGAATGGTGTGATTACGTACAGTGGGATGCATCACGTATTGTATGGTTGCGAGATAGACTGGTTGGCTATGGTGATGTGTTGCTTATATTAGCATGATGAAAAGTGCAGTTTTCTATGATATGTGTAAGGACATATGGGAGGCCGACTAACCATAATAAATTTATTAATATAAAAATGTCATTAATGAGATATGAAAGTGGTAAGTAATTAGTATGCTTCTAATATATTAATGAGTTAGAAAAGTAAATAGTTATTAATATTCGTTAATAATTAGGTAGTCATTGATATATGTTATTAAGTACATTGGTGTTGATATTGTCATTAAGTATATAGTTATTGAAATCTAGGATTAAATGGAATTTGTTCATATCTTTTATTATGTGTCATACTATAAGTAAAAGGGACAAGAGAATAATTGAATATTTTTATTTGTATACAAGGATGTGATCGTTTTGATATTTGTAAATAAGAGATGATTAGTATTTGAGATGGATGGTTATGTGGGCATCATTGTATATGCGGGATATAATGCTAGTAGGATATGGAGCTTTTTTATATGGGAGACCTATACCATCGGATACCTTAATGGGAAGTTGGGTGTGCATTACTGTATGTCCATGTCTAGTATTGTTTGGCTACGAAGAGTTTGTATGTGCGGGACCTAAGTTGTCAATGTATAGTAGCAAGAATATTATGGAACCTAAAATGTCAAGTTATAGTAATGGGGATTTCTACATGGATTGTTGTACATTAGAGTCTAGAGTTGGCTTGCCACGGTGAGTCTGTATGTGCGAGACGTAGCTTGTCAGGCTATAATAACGAGAATTTACATGAGCACCACTGTATATACGGGTATAGTGTTATATGGTTATAGAAATTATATTTGCTATACCTAGGTTGTCAAGATATAGTGACGGGAAAATTGTTTGGGTGGTGTAGACACCTCATCCTAGGACACCCCCCCTAAGCACCACCTAAGGTCCCCAACACTCACTCGTTCATCGCAAACCCTAGGTCATACTTTGAGTACCGATCTAGAGGTTATCGGGCGCTCCTGGCCCCTGTTTGACTACGGTAAAAAAATTCATTTGATCATAATCCCAATAAATCTTTGAAGGGCTTTGAATCCCCCTTCCAATGATCCAACCCATGCGCGAATCAAACTTACGATTCGAACAAACGATCTATTTCACTATAAATAACTGATCTAGAGGCCACAGAGTGCTCTCGAGCCCCGTTTGACTCTGATCAACTTATCTTTTAAGCATAAGCTTAGTGCATCTTCAAAGGTCTCTAAATCCTCTTTCCAATGATCCTCCCCGTGCATGAATCAAACTTACAGTTTGGATGAACAGTCCGTTTTACCCTAAAAACTTATCTATAGGTCGTTGGGCACTCTCGAGCCCCATTTGACTATAGTCAACTCTCCATCTTATGTGAAATTCAATGAATCTTCGAATGGCTCTGAATCACCATTCCAACGGTCCGCCCCATGTGCGAATCATCCTTACGGTACGAACGAACGACCCATTTTACTTCGAAGGGTCACCGAGCAATTTTGGGGCAAGGTTAACCTTGGTCAACTCTCTAAACCAAATGAAGTTGGATGAAATCTTGAAAGGCACTGACTACCTTTTCCAACAATCCATCCCGTGCACTAATCGACTTTACGGTTCAGACGAATGATCCATTTCCTCTGAGAAATTCCTGTCTAGTGACCAATGGGAGCTTCCAGACCTTGTTTGACCTAGTTTAACTCCCGAATCTGAGAATGGTTCAATAGATTCTGAAAGGGATTTGAATTCCATTTCCAATGGTCTATCTCGTGCGTGATTCTGACATACGGTTTACGTTTTATGACCATTGTTCTAAAAAACCTGCCCAGACTGCCGAATGGCACCCTTAGGACCCTGCCTATCAGTAGCATGCCTGAAGGGCTATGCCGATAGGCAGGTCCAGGATCATGACGACTGGCACCCCCTTTGTTCCTGTAAATAGAGGTCATGATCTTAGATTGAAAGTAACACTCAGAATACCCTACGACCCCTCAGCACCCCTACACATCCCTCTCAGCAATTCAGAGAACATTCTCTTGAATTCAGAGTTATTCCCTTCACAAAAAGCCTTTTTCCCACTAAAGCACCTTATACCTTTGACTTGCTTAAGTCTATATTGTATAAGTGCTCAACTAATTTGGAAATAGTGACAAAATTGGTTGTCTAACCTAGAATCCAAAGAACCTCAGAATTTATCTCTCTAATCCTCTTCAATGATCCAAGAAGGTATAAATTGAATCACACTACACACATTAGAAGTGCATACATGTGTATATATTGCTTAAAATTGATTGTGTGTTAAATTCCCCTTAATATGTTGTTTTAATAATTTTTTGGGAATTTTTAAACATTTTTAAACATTTTTAAAATAATGTTTTCATTAATAAAAGTGTGATTATAAAATTTGTGGGGTTAATTTGCTATTTTGAAAATTTCTTTTTTCATTGGAATGTTTGATTGGGTAGAATGTAAATGCGCTAGAGACTTCAGGGTGCTGCCTGTAATTATTTTTGACGCGCATTTGCAAGCCACTTATAGGCCAACACTTATCACGTTCCTGATGTATCAATTTGTGTTTGTTATGTGAGAGGGTTGCCTGGTGGTTTGCTGATCGTTAGATCAAACCTTATCGATGGCCTGCATGTGTTTTAAACCTATCCTTGTGCTATCTCTTTGGACCAATCACATTCAACTTAACCACCGATGTTTTATAACCCTTAGATCAAGTCAATATTAGGAAGACTTAATCTCAGCCCTTGATTGCCTTCGACTATCCAGAACCTTCCTCCACTCCTATAAAAGCCCTCTAATTCTCAACCTTTCAAGACTTTTGGCAGTCGTCATTTCTTAGAGAAAAAAATAGAGAGAAGAGAGAAGTGATAGAGAAGAGAGAAAAGAAAAGAAAGAAGAGAGAGAAAGGGAAAACTGTGTTAGCCAAACCCTAACCCTAACCCTAAACACTTCAAATCTGATTCAAACCTTCGTATATACAAAACCCCAAACACAACCTTGAGTGTTTGAGAGAGAGTGGTGTTACTGGTTTGTTCATATTGAAGCTGTAACCTCTTGATCTGTGATCTTATTACCAACTTAAACATTCGTGTGAAGATCTGTATTTCTTCTTCATAGAAATTGTAGATCTACACTTTGCATGTTATATTTCACTAGATCTGCATGTTTCTTTCTCGATTTAAGAAAATCCTTACTGATTTAGTTTTGAAAATGTTTTATGGTTTCTATTCTTACGAAACTTATCCTTGACCTAGTTGGATTCACACTTGGAGATTTTCGATCTCAAAAATATTTTTAAAATAGAGATTGATTAAGATCTTGGCCGATTTAGAAGCAAGATATCCGTGGAATCTGGGATATATTTAAAGGTCAAAAAGGTTTCAAGTTCTGTAAATAAGAAAGAAAAGAAAATCACACCATATAGTCTTTATATGTAATTTTCTAGGACTGTCTGTAAAAACTAAGTGTGTGTGAGTTCATGCATGTTGATAGGAATCACATCACAAACATTTAACACACTACCACACTGGAAGTGTTGTGAATAAGATCAAAGATTATTGAGTCGACGCAAGGAAGCTAAAGCAAAAGGAAGTTATCAAACTGGAAGAACATCATCAACAATCAGATCTAAGACAAGTTAGAAGGACACCAAGTGGGGTATATTCCTAAACTTAGAATAGGTTGATTTGTGTGCATGTATGTTGTATTGTTTGTAACTGCTATTTGTTGTTAGTGGATTTTTACTTTTGTGACTTAGAAGTCACCGTGTATGTTTCCTCTATTGGGAGAGGTTTTACCACGTTAAAAACTGTTTGTTCAGATTATCTTCATCTCCTCATCTCATTCTATAGTGTGCTGAATTTTTGAAACTTTCTTTGTTTTAAAACTGATTACAAAGTATTGATTATTCTCGTACATAAGTTTTGTAAACACAGCTTGTTGTTTATCATTTTTTTTTCAAAAGAAAAGGGTTTCTTCAACAAACATCTCGGAGTTGCTTATACAGTTTAATCTTGTGTTAAACGGCATTAGCAACGTTTTTCAATTGGTATCAGAGCCCTGTAAACTTTTATTTCAAAAAGATCTTGTGTTTCTAAAATCGTTTTCTGAAAAACCTAACTATGGACGAGAAGAATGAAAGGTTTGGTAATCTGTCCAGACCTCCACTCTTTGATGGAAACAACTTTGCTTACTGGAAAGTAAGAATGGTTGCCTTCATCCAAGGGACTTTAGGAGATGATGTCTGGGACATTATTGAAAACGGATATACTTATCCTACTAAACCAGCCACTGAAGGAAGTGATGAGAGGGTAAAGAAAATCTTAAGTGAGTTTACCCAAGAGAAAACTATTTCTCGAAATAACAATAAAGGCAAGAATGCCATTTTTATGTCTATTAATGAGTATGAGTTCAAGAGAATCTCATCTTGTGCCACTTCTAAGGAAGCTTGGGACACATTAATCACTGCCCATGAAGGAGACTCAAGAGTTAAAGCTGCTAAAACTCAAATGCTTACCCAGCAGTACAACTCTTTGATTATGCCTGACTCTGAGTCTTTTGATGACTTTTACATGAACTTAACTGATATAGTTACTAAGTTGCATGCTAATGGTATAACATATGATAGGAATGAGATTGTTTCTAAAATTCTAAGATCATTACCACAAAAGTTTGACAGCAAGAGATATGCTATTGAGGAAATGAGTGATCAAAACCTTACCCCTGAGTTACTCAGTAGCAAACTTAGGACTGTGGAAATAGAATTAGATTTTAAGAAACAATTAAATCAGTCTCAAAGAAAATAGCCCAACTCTAACTTGAGTTTTTCCTCTAAAATATCTAAGCATGAGACTAATCTGACCAACTGTGACTCTGATGAGGAATGTGATATAGACAAACTAGATAATCAGATTGCCTTAATGTCTAAACAATTTAAGAAAATTGTTAAATTTAGAAACAAACAGGCATCTAAACAAGGCAAGCATAATTATCCTACTGTGTCTAATCCCAAACCTCATGAGAGAGGCCTTGACAAACATCCTAAGGACAACAACTTCAAATCTAACAGAGACCTTAAAAAGATTGAATGTTTTAGATGTGGGAAACTAGGTCACATTGCTCACGATTGCAGAGTTAATCTGAATAAAGTCAACACACACAATAGAGCCAATGTCTGTAAAACTTGGGATGATTCAAGTGACTCTGATGAAGAGGAACTTGAGTCATCAAATGTACTTGACCCTTGCATGTCCTTTTATGCTAAGATCATTTACAATGATGATATGCCTGTGTGTGATAATGATGCTCCTATTCTTGCTTGTGTGAATACTTCTTTGACTGGCCTAGATGCTCTATTATCTGAAAATGTTGCTAGCTCTAGTTTCGTGTGTGTGAGTCAAAGTGATCTCGATAACGACGATGTAAATGGGTGCATGAGTACTAAAACTGAATCGTTAGGGGTCACTACACACACTTCACTTAGCGACTCAGACACTGATGACCTCCCAGATATTCATACTTTGTATGCTAAAACTCTCAAAAAAGGCACTAGACTGGAGAAGACTGTTAGAGACCTGACTAAGAAATTAGATGATCTAAGTCTTATTGTGAAGCTGAATGCCGAAGAGTATGCTAGACAATGTCTGTCTCATCAATCCGAAATTGAAACTTTTGATCAAAAATTAAAAGAGTTGACTAAAACTAATGAAACCCTGGAAATGAAATACAAGGGAACATTATTAGAACTGGAGGAAGCAAAAACAAAGACAGCTACTGTTTTCAAAAAAAATTCTAAGTTTGAAAACAATTCAAATTGTTTCACTGACTTTTTTGTTGACTCCAAGACCAATTCTGATGATAGAACCGGTATTGGATTTTGCCCTAAGAACAAACCACAAACTACAAATCTTGAACCTATTAAGTTTGTGTCTGGGGGCAAAAGACCAATTGAAACATGTCCAGATTTTCATTTTATTAAAAAAGAATTTGATCAAAAGCAACAACAGAAAGACATTGGAGAGTCTAGTAATTCTAAGGCTGACACTACACTTAAGACTAAATACGTCTGTCCTTTGATCAGAAAGGTTGAATCTACCTTTAAAACCATCCCTCCTAGGAATAGAACTTCTGAACAGAATGCTGTTAAACCCATCTTTAGAAGTTTTCCTAAGGAAGTTCATCCCTCAAGCAATCAATATTGCTCCTACTGTGACATTTATGATCATTCCTTTTAAGGTTGTTATGCTAGGTGTCTAAACACCCCTGTGTACAACACTTCTGTCTACAAGAACTTTAACTATTCTAGGCAAAATCGTAACCATTATGTCCTTCCAAGACAACCTGACAAGAACTCTAACTACAGGAATAAAAAGACCAAAACTAAGAGTTCATTTAAGAGAAAGGCTCCCAGAAACTTTCCTAAACCAAAAGTTCAAATTTTCCACAATAATCAGTTTGTTGCTCCAAATGTTTTTCGACAAAAAGCTGTGTCTCGAAAATTTTATCAAATGAGGGCAAACTTGCGCAAAATTAAAACTAGAGCTATTTGGGTTAGAAAAGATGATCTTTTACCCCAAATGAAGTGTAACATTGTTATCACTGCCTTAAAAGCTGAACACACTTCATCTGGTTGGTACTTAGATTCAGGATGCTCCAAACATATGACAGGAGATGAAACCAAACTCTTAAAAAAAACAGATTTGCTGGAGGCAAAGTAGTTTTTGGTGACGGAGTTTCATCCCAGATCATAGGTAAAGGAACCTTAAAAGAAGAGGGAATGCCTACTCTCGAAAATGTACTATTAGTTAAAGGCCTTAAAGCCAACCTCCTAAGTATATCACAATTTTGTGACTCTGACCATACAGTTACCTTTTCAAAGAACAATTTTAAAATTCTAAATGATAAAGGTAAATGCATTATTACCGGATTTAGAACACCTGACAATTGTTATACTGTCAAGACTAGTTCTGAAACCTGTAACATTGTCAGAATGGATGACAATGAAATCTGGCATAATCGTATGGGTCACCTAAGTTATGATATCCTTGGTAGATTTTCTAGTCAAGAGATTGTTAGAGGAATTCCTAAAATTAAACCTATCTCCAGTGTTGTCTGTGGTCATTGCCAGGAAGGAAAAATAGTTAAGACTTCGCATAAAAAAGTTAAAGACATTCTCACCTCTAGATCTCATCCATATGGACCTTATTGGTCCCTCTAGAACTGTTAGTCTTTGTGGACACAGTTATATCCTTATCATGGTTGATGATTTCACACGATTCACTTGGGTTGCCTTCTTGAAACAAAAATCTGACACGTTTCAGAATTTTTTGAAAATTTTACTAAGAATTGAAAATGAGAAGGACACACAAGTCAATCGCATTCGTAGCGATAGAGGGGGAGAGTTCATAGACACAGGAATAGTTGAATATTGTGACTACAACGGTTACAAACACAAATTCAGTGCCCCTAAGACTCCTCAGCAGAATGGTATTGCTGAAAGGAAAAACCAAACTCTTCAAGAGATGGCACGTGTCATGTTGCATGCCAAATCTCTACCTAAATACTTCTGGGTAGAATCTATTAGAACTGCATGTCATATCATTAATAGGGTTTACCTTAGGAAAAACACTAAACAAACCCCTTATGAGTTGTGGTACGGTAAGAAGCCTAATCTGAAATATCTAAGAACTTTCAGAAGTCAGTGTTATGTCTGTAAAGACAGAGAACATCTGTCTAAATTCGAGACGCGTGGTGATAAATCCATCTTCTTAGGATACTCTCCAAACAGTCGTGCTTATCGTATATACAATCTGCGTACTAAGGCCCTTATGGAATCGATAAATGTAATTGTAAGCGATACTATTGTCGAAAATAAGATATCTGAATCACCTATTGTGGTTGAATCTGAAAATGATTTCAAAACTGATTCACCAGAAATAGATGACTCATTACCTATTGAGAGTCCAGAAGTACCTGGCTGGGTCTCTAAAGATCATCCCATTGACAACGTGGTCGGTAATCCTAATGAGCCAGTTCGTACTAGATCCCAGTTAAGAAACTATGCTAATTATGCATGTTTCATCTCCCTTGTGGAACCGAAAAATGTTAATGAAGCATTGAATGACACACACTAGATTTCTGCTATGCAGGAAGAACTTTTACAATTTGTCATTCACGATGTCTGGTATCTTGTACCGCGACTTCAAAACAAAAATGTTATTGGCACACGTTGAATCTTTAAGAACAAATCTGATGAAAATGGGGTAATCCTTAGAAACAAAGCTAGACTAGTTGCTCAAGGTTACTCCCAAATAGAAGGAATAGATTTTAGCGAGACATTTGCCCCTGTCACTCGTCTTGAATCTGTTCGACTTCTTTTCGCCATAGCGTGTCACTTAAAATTTACACTTTATCAAATGGATGTCAAGTCTGCCTTCCTCAATGGAATTTTATTCAAAGAAACGTATGTAGAACAACCCAAAGGGTTCATTGACCCTACATACCCTGACCATGTCTTTCGTCTAAAAAAGGCTTTGTATGGCTTAAAACAAGCTCCTCGAGCTTGGTATGAACGCCTTTCCAACTTTTTGTTGGATAAGGGTTTTAAGAGAGGAGGAAATGACCAGACCCTCTTTGTCAAACATTTTGACAAAAACATTATTATAGCCCAAGTCTATGTAGACGACATCATTTTTGGGTCTACTTCAACATCTGAAGTTAAATCTTTTTCTGCTATTATGCATAAGGAGTTTCACATGTCCCTTATGGGGGAGCTACAGCTTTTCTTAGGATTTCAAGTGAAACAGAATTCTGATGGACTATTTGTCTCTCAAACTAAGTATGCCTTAGATCTTGTTAAGAAATTTGGTTTAGATAATGCTAAAGTTGCCAAAACGCCTATGAGTACTACTGTTAAATTATGTAAAGATGAAAATGGAAAGTCAGTTGATTCCACACTTTATCGTAGTATGATTGGTAGCCTACTCTATCTAACTGCCTCATGACCAGATATAATGTATGATGTATGTCTGTGTGCTCGTTACCAGAATAACCCTAAAGAGAACCATTTATCGTGTGTAAAACGTATAATAAAGTACATAAAGGGCACTCTTAATCTTGGACTTAGGTACACTAATGATACCTGCAGTACCATCATAGGGTATACTGATGCTGATTGGGCCGGATGTACTGATGACAGTAAAAGTAAATCAGGTGCCTGCTACTATGTCGGCAATAATTTAGTTGGTTGGAGTAGCAAAAAACAGAATTGCACATCTTTATCTACAGCTGAGTCCGAATATATAGCAGCTGGAAGTTGTTGTGCTCAATTATTATGGATAAAACATATGTTAAGCGACTATGGGATTAAAGAAGATCAGTTACAATTGTATTGTGACAATCAAAGCGCTATTAACATATCTAAAAACCCGGTTCAACACTCACGAACTAAGCATATTAAGATAAGACATCATTTTATACGTGAACTTGTTGAAACTAAGGAGTTAGAAATCCATTACCTGCCTACTGATCTACAACTTGCAGACATGTTCACTAAACCTTTAGACTATAACAGATTTCTGTATTTGCGTAATTCTATAGGTATGGTATGTGCTGATTAAACTCTGAAGACCTTAATTTTTACCCTTTGTCCATTTGAGACAAAATGGGGGAGAAATTTGAGTCTTACGGGTTCAATGTTTTGTTCACATTTCATCTAAACTGCTTGATCTTAGTGTGCATATTTGCAGGAATCTCTTCTACTGATTGTCTACCATTTCTAGTGTACAAATTTTGTAAATAGTTGAGTTATGTAATTTTTGACTTTCTAGGAAATGGGTAGATAGTATCTTTGTATAGGACTAGGTTTTATTTTTTTGGTTCCCTAAGAGTTTAAGCTAACTCAAAGGAGATTTTGTCTCATATTTCCAAAGGGGGAGATCGAAGCACCTTATACCTTTGACTTGCTTAAGTCTATATTGTATAAGTGCTCAACTAATTTGGAAATAGTGACAAAATTGGTTGTCTAACCTAGAATCCAAAGAACCTCAGAATTTATCTCTCTAATCCTCTTCAATGATCCAAGAAGGTATAAATTGAATCACACTACACACATTAGAAGTGCATACATGTGTATATATTGCTTAAAATTGATTGTGTGTTAAATTCCCCTTAATATGTTGTTTTAATAATTTTTTGGGAATTTTTAAACATTTTTAAACATTTTTAAACATTTTTAAAATAATGTTTTCATTAATAAAAGTGTGATTATAAAATTTGTGGGGTTAATTTGCTATTTTGAAAATTTCATTTTTCATTGGAATGTTTGATTGGGTAGAATGTAAATGCGCTAGAGACTTCAGGGTTCTACCTGTAATTATTTTTTAAGCGCGTTTGCAAGCCACTTATAGGCCAACACTTGTCACGTTCCTGATGTATCAATTTGTGTTTGTTATGTGAGAGGTTTGCCTGGTGGTTTGCTGATCGTTAGATCAAACCTTATCGATGGCCTGCATGTGTTTTAAACCTATCCTTGTGCTATCTCTTTGGACTAATCACATTCAACTTAACCACCGTTGTTTTATAACCCTTAGATCAAGTCAATATTAGGAAGACTTAATCTCAGCCCTTGATTGCCTTCGACTATCCAGAACCTTCCTCCACTCCTATAAAAGCCCTCTAATTCTCAACCTTTCAAGACTTTTGGCAGTCGTCATTTCTTAGAGAAAAAAATAGAGAGAAGAGAGAAGTGAGAGAGAAGAGAGAAAAGAAAAGAGAGAAGAGAGAGAAAGGGAAAACTGTGTTAGCCAAACCCTAACCCTAACCCTAAACACTTCAAATCTGATTCAAACCTTCGTATATACAAAACCCCAAACACAACCTTGAGTGTTTGAGAGAGAGTGGTGTTACTGGTTTGTTCATATTGAAGCTGTAACCTCTTGATCTATGATCTTATTACCAACTTAAACATTCGTGTGAAGATCTGTATTTCTTCTTCATAGAAATTGTAGATCTACACTTTGCATGTTATATTTCACTAGATCTGCATGTTTCTTTCTCGATTTAAGAAAATCCTTACTGATTTAGTTTTGAAAATGTTTTATGGTTTCTATTCTTACGAAACTTATCCTTGACCTAGTTGGATTCACACTTGGAGATTTTCGATCTCAAAAATATTTTTAAAACAGAGATTGATTAAGATCTTGGCCGATTTAGAAGCAAGATATCCGTGGAATCTGGGATATATTTAAAGGTCAAAAAGGTTTCAAGTTCTGTAAGAAAGAAAGAAAAGAAAATCACAGCATATAGTCTTTATATGTAATTTTCTAGGACTGTCTGTAAAAACTAAATGTGTGTGAGTTCATGCATGTTGATAGGAATCACATCACAAACATTTAACACACTACCACACTGGAAGTGTTGTGAATAAGATCAAAGATTTTTGAGTCGACGCAAGGAAGCTAAAGCAAAAGGAAGTTATCAAACTGGAAGAACATCATCAACAATCAGATCTAAGAGAAGTTAGAAGGACACCAAGTGGGGTATATTCCTAAACTTAGAATAGGTTGATTTGTGTGCATGTATGTTGTATTGTTTGTAACTGCTATTTGTTGTTAGTGGATTTTTACTTTTGTGACTTAGAAGTCACCGTGGATGTTTCCTCTATTGGGAGAGGTTTTTTCACGTTAAAAACCGTGTGTTCAGATTATCTTCATCTCCTCATCTCATTCTATAGTGTGCTGAATTTTTGAAACTTTCTTTGTTTTAAAACTGATTACAAAGTATTGATTATTCTCGTACATAAGTTTTGTAAACACAGCTTGTTGTTTATCATTTTTTTTCAAAAGAAAAGTGTTTCTTCAACAAACATCTCGGAGTTTCTTATACAGTTTAATCTTGTATTAAACGGCATTAGCAACGTTTTTCACCCACATTCCATTCCATCCTCTTCATACTTCATTTAGTAAAATCCCCCGACCCACCCACCCCACCTCTACATACCACCTTCATCCCATTGCAAGATTAGCATATCTACACTCAAGATCAACGTTAAAGCATTCATAAGGTGGTCCAATTCTCCACCATTCTCTCTAATTCTCTTATTTTAGTACTAGTTGTTTTATTTCTACTTTATAACTTTATTTCATTACATCACATATACTAATCTCCAACCTTTACTAGTAGTGTTTTCACATACTCTATTTTCATTAAAAAAAAAATAGCGTTTATCTATAAATTCCATAAGCGGAATTCTCATCTCACAAAACACGTTTCTCTCTACACACACATAAGAGAAATCCCCCATTTTTATTTATGGATTAAACCACACCCTATGTTCTCTTCGAACTATGTGTACTTTATGCCCCTTGGACTATGTAAGCATCTTAGGTAAATCCATATATTCGATTACTCCTTTTATGCTTGTTTATAACATTATTTTCATATTATATACATTCTTAATGAATGTCATGTGCTTTATGTTTGTGTTTCGTCTAATATATACATTCGTTCTTCCATAACGACTTGTAATTCAATAAACACTCATAATATATTTTGAATTATTATTTTCGAAAACACTTCTAAAGATCAACTCACTCAGTCCTTTTCCATGACTTGAGTTGAATAATTCCATCATTAATTTATATTATTCAGTTAACACACTCTTCATGGAGTCTAACGGGAGAAATTTTAACACATGCCCATGAGAGACCGAAAGGGAGGAATGGGTACCTAACACCTTACCATTCTGTAACTTAGTCCCCGGAACTTTGAACTACTTGGTTTCGCAAGCATCAGTATTGTCCTTGATGTCATTCTCTCATGGCAGCAACATTTCATTTGCATGTTTTATGAAAAATAGGCTGGCGACTCTGCCTCTACAAATTATTCCCCATTGACGACGGTCGAGCGCCCCAATAAAGGGAATAATCTCACGCACACGTCGAAAGGAAATCCCTAATAGAACTAGAAAGGAAATGAGGGGGAAGCCCCCAACGATGGCCACAGTGGTGACTCTGCTGGGGATAGATTTTAAGAGGAGTAGACATTATTTTCTATATGGGTGTTATTCTTGTCTGCATGTATGCGGATGCATCTTCCTATATGTTTCCTTTTCTCCTCTATTTACTTTTTGTGTATATCTACCTCATGTATATATAACTTTTCACTCACTTATCTACTTCATACACCTGTATATACTCAACGTGTTCACTTCACACACTTACACGTAGATTCATTTATACTCACATGCTTCACACACTACTTAAAATATCCATGCTTAGGCTCCACCAGCACACACCCATATTTCTCACACTTATATATATCTCCATTATCACTTACACATATCACACACCATTTGTAGTTGATCTGTGTATAGGCTCGCTATCGCACTCACTCACAACTATATATCCCCCATCACCATGCGTAGTGTAGTCTCCATGCTTCATGCTAGATTTACTTTCCATAATACTTGTATATACTCCCTCATTAGTATATTACCCCATTTACTCATTATGCAAAAAAAATACTCCCTTTCCATAATATATTAAGACTCGTGCATTTTTGTACAATACATCACCTAGAGCATGGCAATATTGACTAAACTTTTGTCCCGTAGTGGGGGACACTTTGTGATGGGCGCTGGTCCGGCGGGGGGCAGTTAGCCTAAGATATATGACTCTCACCTTCCATTGTCCTCGTACCTTCGATGTATATCCAACGATTCCCCCCATAACATACCGCTTGACCGAACTCACGATGGAAAGTATATAGCAGGGAACTCGTTCACGTACATTGAGTATAACGAATTCACTCTCAATGTACCATCCCCATGAGGTATATCATGATACAATTCACGTGCACTCGGGTATATCAAGTGGCTTGTCCATACGTACCGATAAATGATTACCATTATATACAAGAGGTTTATCGTGGAAGTCATCCCAAAGGGGGGAACCCTTTCACTAACCCAGAAAGTGCATAAACCTCATATAGGTGTCAAATCCAGGGCAATCATATTTAGTTTATTGATTACCATGCGAAACTCTGCCGAAATTTTGGGTCAGCATACCGCTCAAATTTTCACACTATTTTACCTTTTTTTCAAAACAGAACCCTTTCCATGAGCCTAGAAACAAGTCAAACCGTGTCTTACATATTTTCAAACCCTATTTTCCCAAGATCGGGTCCTATTCGGTATTTTTTCATGCATTTAGGAAAACCTAATACAAGTGAAAACCTAATAATAGCAATAATAATAATCAAGCTGAGATTCCTCTCCTTTTTTTCCTCCCTTTTTAAAACCAAAATACCAAAAAAAAAATTATCCTCCTTCTAAAATACTAAAAAATCTCTCCCCCTTTCCTTCAAAAATAAATTCGAATCATTTTCACTATCAGGTCGATCGCATACCCAATTTTGGCCTAGCTCCCTATTGGCTTCGGTCATTTATCAAATTATCCCGAAGCTCCCCCACTTCTTCTACTACTTCGTTCAAGTTTGGAATCTACCTTCACGAGAACTTCATGGAGAAAACTGACCCAGCATTGAATGTGTAGCCCAATCTGATGGTCGTCCTAGCCCAACTCAGCACCAAGATTGACAACCTTCAAATCGAGGTCCATGAAATGCAGCCACACCGAGACCAAATTCCAAAAGAACCCAAGGCTCTCTTTCCTCATTTTATGGGTCCATCTGATCTCGAGCCTATTTGGATCTCAGAAAAGTACAAGCATGTTCCGTCTGCCCCACCTACCAATGGGTTATCACCAGCCCAACTCCCGATTGTGAACCTCACCTAGTCGTGGGCTAATCTGCCAGTACCCGTGAATACTAAAGAGGAAGATTTAAAAAAGGTCAAAAAATACTTCAAACTGTTGTCTAAAAAGTTTGATCGAGTTAAGATATCTAGGAACTCCATGGACTATACTCATTATCCCAAAGCTAGACTAACAAAGAAGTTCAAGATGCCCGTCATCGAGAAGTTTGGGGGAAGAGAACCCCCTATTGTTCACCTTTGAAGATATCACCAAGCCATGACCCTACTTGGTTCCTCTAAATAGATAGTGGCCCAGATGTTCCAGCAGATCTTAAAAAAAAGTTCCCTCTGATGGTTTATGTCCCTTGAAGAATCCAGGATTCATAGTTGGGAGGATGTCACCCAAGAATTCATGTCTCAATACAAGTACAATGAGGATCTAGAGGTTAGGCATCGAGATCTAGAGCTTCTTAAGAAAACCCTGGGAAACAGTTAGTAACTTCATAGGAAGGTGTAGGGAGAAAGTTGCCATCATGACCAACAAACCCTACGAGGATGAACAAGTCATTATTGTGAAGAAGAACTTTTTGCCTCATATCCGAGAATCTTCGAGAAGCTGGAGTAGAAATTGATAAAGTTGTCACCAAAGTGGAATCTGAACCAAAGAAAGTAATCGGATAGTTCACTCCTTGAAAGTATGAGAAGCATTCCAGTGCTACAGTCTCAACTATCAATAATACTTCACAACCAGCTACCTTTTGGGCATCGAAAAGTCGCCTTAATCCTACCAAGAAAGAATACACTAAGATATATGCTCCCTTATCCAAAGTCTACAGGCCATGTTAAGCCGAAACCTCATCAAACCCATGGACCCCCGTACATTACCTAATCCACTCCCTTAAACCTTCAAACCCGATGCCTGTTGTGATTTCCACTACACCAAAACTAACGAATGGCCACGACCAAAATCTCTGACCAAGATTGTGGGTCGCAAACTTGGGCCGTGACCATTTCAGGTGAGACCAATTTCGTGGTCGCGACCCAAGTCCGTAACCAAACAACGATCACAACCCGCAGGGGGTCACGGCAGATGGTCGCGAACTTGGGACGTGACCCATACCGTGATGGAAAAAAATGGGCGCGACCTTCGTCCATGACCCATAACCGTGACAAAATTGGCCGCGACCAAAGTCCGTGACCCATACCGCGATGAAAAAAAAGGAAACAAATGGTCACGGCCCAAGTCCGTGACCCACAATTGTGACAAAAATTGGTCGTGATCAAAGTCCGTGACCCACACAGCGATGAAAAAAAAGGAAAAAATGGTCGCGGACTTTGGCCGCGACCATTTTTCGTCACGGTTGGGGGTCATGGACTTTGGCTGCGACCATTTTTATGCGCGACGGGAAAAATAAAATGGTCATGGACAAAGTCCATGACTATATTTAACTATAATTTTAAAAAAATGCCGTTTTTTGGTCCAATCCTAAAATTGGAGGTCCTGTGACTGCACGGTTGGTTGCTACGTGTAACGTTGGACGCGTACGAGCTGTTACAAATATTTATTATTGGAAAAACAATAAAAAAATCACAAATTGAGAATCGGGAACGTTGTTATAAACTAATATATATATATATATATATACAAACTTAAAAATCTTACACGGCTTAATAGTTCACAGACCAACAAAAATTGGGCGAGTTTCCTCTATTTTGTGGATATTCCAAACCCGGTAAATGTAAAACCTGCTTATTATAAAGCCCGCATGGACATAAAATTTAACAATCAAATAATAAAAGCCCACACGGCCGTAACACATAAAAAACATAATCCTGAATGTTCACAACATTATATAAACAATCTTCATGTTGTAAACCATTGTCTCCTTCATTTGTTCCACGTGCAAAAAAGCAAACGATGCAATGTTATCCTACAAATGATAGGATAAAAAAATGATATCAGTAACCAAGTAGTTTTACAAAAAAATTATTCAAGCTGAGAAATTGCATATATGAGTTATAATTATCAGCATATCAATTCCTACGAGTTACATTGGTCCCGTGCGAGGTGTCAGTGCCACTCACGGGGATGTTTTGAGGTTCCCCCTCTAGCGCCATGTTTTTAAGACTAAGTTTAGACATTTTTAAATTATAGTTGTATTCTCAAACTGGGAGTCCCATTATCGTACGGAGCCCTATGATCGCACGGTCAGTTCCTACGAGTTATATTAGTCCCTTGCAATGTGTTGGTGCCTCTCACGGGTCCGTTAAGAGGCTTTTTCTTCTTTTCACCCTCCAACGCCATGTTTTTAAGCCTAAGCCCTGATATTTTCAAATTATCCTCTTGTATTCAAATCGGGAGTCCCGTGATCGCACGGTCAGTTCCAACGAGTTACATTGGTCCCGTGCGAGGTGTTGGTGCCTCTCATGGGGCCGTTCGGGGGCTGTTTTGGGTTTTCACCCACTAACGCCATGTTTATAATCCTAAGTCTAGAAATTTACAAATTATCATCGTATAATCAAATCGAGAGTCCCGAGATTGCACGATCAGTTCTTACGAGTTACATTAGTCAAGTGCGAGGTGTTGGTGCCCCTCATGGGTCCGTTCGGGGACTGTTTCAAGTTTTCGCTCTCTAACGCCATGTTTTTAAGCCTAAGTCTAGATATTTTCAAATTATCATCGTATTCTCAAATGGGGAGTCCCATGATTGCGCGGTCAGTCCCTACGAGTTACATGTGTCCTGTGCGAGATGTTGGTTCCTCTCACGGGGCCGTTCGGGGGCTGTTTCTATGTTTCGCCCTCTAATGAAATGTTTTAAACCCAAGTCTATATATTTTCAAATTATCATTATATTCTCAAACCAGGAGTTTCGTGATTGCACGGTCAGTTCCTACGAGTTACATTGGTCTCGTGCGAGGTGTTGGTGCCTCTTACGGGGCCGTTCATGGGTTGTTTTGAGTTTTCACCCTCTAAGGCCATCTTTTTAAGCTTAAGTCCTCATATTATCAAATTATCATCGTATTCTCAAATCGGGAGTGCCGTGACTGAGCAGTCAGTTCCTACGAGTTTCATTAGTCCCGTGCTAGGTGTTGGTCCCTCTCACGGGGCCGTTCGGGGGATGTTTTGGGGTTTCGCCCTCTAACACCTTGTTTTTAAGCCTAAGTCCTCATATTTTCAAATTATCATCGTATTCTCAAACCGAGAGTCCTGTGACTGCACGGTTAGTTCCTACGAGTTACATTGGTCCCATGCGAGGTGTTAGTGCCTCTCACGGGGCCGTTCGGGGGTTGTTTTGGGTTTTTGCCCTCTAACGTCTTATTTTTAAACCTAAGTCCTCATATTTTCAAATTATCATCGTATTCTTAAAACGGGAGTCTCGTGATCATGCGAGAAGTTCTTATGAGTTACATTGGTCCCGTGCGAGGTGTTGGTGCCACTCACGGGGCCGTTCGGGGGCTGTGTCGGGTTTTTTCCTTCTAACGCCATGTTTTTAAGCCTAAGTATAGAAATTTACAAATTATCATCATATTGACAAACCGAGAGTCCCGTGATCGCGTGATAAGTTCCTACAAGTTACGTTGGTCCCGTGCGAGATGTTGGTGCCAATCACGGGGCCGTTCGGGGGCTGTTTAGGGTTTTCACCCACTAATGCCATGTGTTTATGCCTAAGTGTAGAAATATACAAATTAGCATTGTGTTCTCAAATTGGGATTCCCGTGATTACGCGGTCAGTTCCTACGAGTTAAATTGGTCCCGTGCGAGGTATTGGTGCCTCTCACGGGGTGGTTCGGGGGCTGTTTCGGGGTTTCGCCCTCTAGCGCCTTGTTTTTAAGCCTAAGTCCTCATATTTTCAAATTATAGTCATATTCTCAAATCGAGAGTCTCGTGATCGCGCGGTCAGTTCCTACAAGTTACATTGGTTCCGTGCGAGGTGTTGGTTCCTATCATGGGGTTGTTTGGGGGCTGTTTCGGATTTTTGCCCTCCAACGCCATGTTTTTAAGCCTAAGTCCTAAAATTTTCAAATTATCATCATATTCTCAAATTAGGAGTCCCGTGATCTCACGGTCAATTACTATGAGTTACATTGGTCCCGTGCGAGGTGTTGGTGCATCTCACGGGGCCGTTCGAGGGTTGTCTCGAGTTTTCACCCTCTGACGCCTTGTTTTTAAGCCTAAGTCCTCATATTTTTGAATTATCGTCATATTCTCAAACTGGGAGTCCCGTGATTTCACGATCAGTTTCTAAGAGTTACATTGGTCTGGTGCGAGGTGTTTATGCCTCTCACAGGGCTGTTCGGGGGTTATTTTTGGTTTTTGCCCTCTAACACCTTGTTTTTAAGCCTAAGTCCTCATATTTTCAAATTATTGTCCTATTATCAAAACGGGAGTCCCATGATCATGCAGTAAGTTCCTATGAGTTACATTGGTCCTGTGCGAGGTGTTGGTGCCACTCACGGGGCCGTTTGGGGGCTGTGTCAGGTTTTTGCCTTCTAACGCCTTATTTTTAAGCCTAAGTCTAGAAATTTGCAAATTAT
This sequence comes from Sambucus nigra, assembly GCA_949130495.1. Classification (NCBI taxonomy): domain Eukaryota; kingdom Viridiplantae; phylum Streptophyta; class Magnoliopsida; order Dipsacales; family Adoxaceae; genus Sambucus; species Sambucus nigra. The sequence continues at coordinate 526,177,550 of OX422209.1, forward strand.
CGTTGTATTCTCAAACTGGGAGTCCCGTGATCGCGCGGTAAGTTCCTATGAGTTACATTGGTCCCGTGCAAGGTTTGGTGCCACTCACGGGGCCATTCGAGGGCTGTTTCGAGTTTTCACCCACTAACACCATGTTTTTATGCCTATGTGTAGAAATATGAAAATTATCGTCGTATTCTCAAATCGAGAGTCCCGTGACTGCACGATCAGTTCCTACGATTTACATTGGTCCCGTGCGAGGTGTTGGTGCCTCTCACGGGGCCGTTCGGGGGTTGTTTTGGTATTTCTCCCACTAACGACTTGTTTTGCTTAAGTCTTGATATTTTTAAATTATCGTCGTATTTTCAAATCGAAATGCCCGTGATCGCGTGGTCAATTCCTACGAGTTATATTGGTCCCGTACGTGGGGTTGGTGCCAATCATGGGGCCGTCCGGGGAGTGTATCGAGTTTTTACCCACTAACGCCATGTTTATAAGCCTAAGTGTAGAAATTTACAAATTATCATCGTATAATCAAACAGGGAGTCCCTTGATCGCGCGGTCAGTTCCTACAAGTTACACTAGTCCCGTGCGAGGTGTTAATTCCCCTTATCGATCCGTTCGGGGGATGTTTCGGGTTTTTGCCCTCTAACGCCATGTTTTTAAGCCTAAGTCTAGATATTTTCAAATTGTCATCGTATTCTCAAACCGAGAGTCTTGTGATCGTACGGTCGGTCCTTATGAGTTACATTGGTTCCGTGCGAGGTGTTGGTGCCTCTCACGGGGCCGTTCGGGGGATGTTTCTGGGTTTTGCCCTCTAGCGCCTTTTTTTCAAGCCTAAGTCCTCATAATTTCAAATTATTGTCGTATTCTCAAATCAAGAGTCCCGTGACTGCGCGGTCAGTTCCTACAATTTACATTATCCCTTGTGAGGTGTTGGTGACTTTCACGGGACCGTTCGGGGGCTGTTTCAGGGTTTCTCGCTCGACCACCTTATTTTTAATCTTAAGTCCTCATATTTTAAAATTATTGTTGTATTCTCAAACCCAGAGCCTCGTAATCGAGCAGTCAGTTCCTACAAGTTACATTGGTCCCATGTAAGGTGTTAGTCCCTCTCACAGGGCCGTTCGAGGGTTGTTTTGTGTTTTTGCCCTCTAATGCCATGTTTTTAAGCCTAAGTCCTCATATTTTCAAATTATCATCATATTCTCAAATCGGGAGTCCCGTGGCCACGCGGTCAGTTCTTACGAGTTACATTGATCTTGTATGAGGTGTTGGTGCCTCTCACGGGGTCGATCGGACCCTGTATCGTGTTTTTGCCTTATAACACCATATTTTTAAGCCTAAGTCCAGAAATTTGCAAATTATCATCGTATATTCAAATCGGGAGTCCCATGATCGTGCGGTCAGTTTTTACGAGTTAAATTGGCCCCGTACGAGGTATTGGTGACTCTCACTGGGCGATTCGGGGGCTGTTTCGGGTTTTCCCCCTCTAACGCCATGTTTTTAACCCTGAGTCTTGATATTTTTAAATTATCGTCGTATTCTCAAATTGAAAGTCCCGTGATCCCACAATCAGTTCCTATGACTTACATTGGTCTCGTGCGAGGTGTTTGTGCCTCTCACATGGTCGTTAGGGGGCTATCTCGTATTTTTGTCTTTTAATTCCATGTTTTAAAACCTAAGTCTAAAAAGTCTCATAATCATGCGGTCAATTTCTACAAGTTATTTTGGTCCCGTGTGAGGTGTTGGTGCCTCTCACGGGGCGGTTCGGGGCTGTTTGGGGATGTCGCCTTCTTATGCCATGTTTTTAAGCATAAGTCTAGAAAATTTTAAATTATAGTCATATTCTCAAATTGGGAGTCCCGTGACTGTGTAGTCAGTTTCTATAAGTTATCTTGGTTCCATGCGAGGTGTTGGTGCCTCTCACGGGGACTTTCGGGGGCTGTTTCGGGATTTCGCCATCTAACGCTATGTTTTTAAGCCTAAATCTAGATATTTTCAAATTATCTTTGTATTCTCAAACCAGGAGTCCCGTGACCATGCGCTCTGTTCCTACGAGTTACATAGCTCCTGTGCGAGGTGTTTGTGCCTCTCACGGGGCGATTCAAGGGCTATTTCGGGTTTTCCCCCTCTAACGCCTTATTTTTAATCCTAAGTTTTGATCTTTCAAGTTATCGTTGTATTCTCAAAAATGGACTCCCGGGATCCCGCGATCAGTTCCTACAATTTACATTGGTCCCGTGCGATGTGTTGGTGCCTCTCACGTTGCCATTCGGGGACTGTCTCCTGTTTTTCCCCTTAACGCCATGTTTTAAAACCTAAGTCTAAAAATTTTCAAATTATCATCCTATTCTCAAACCGGGAGTCCCATGATCGTGCTGTCAGCTTCTACGAGTTATATTGGTCCCGTACGAGTTGTTGGTGCCTCTCACGGGCCGTTTGGGGGCTGTTTCGGGGTTTTGCCCTCTAGTGCCATGTTTTTAAGCCTAAGTATACATATTTTCAAATTATCGTCGTATTTTCATTTCTAAACCCATAAAGGTTTGGCCCCAATACATAATGGTGTTTGCCTGTACTAAGTGGTGATAATTACAATAGTAACAATACTAATTATGGAAGAAATCATTTTCAGATAGCAAACATTTTGGGATAATTTCAATCAACTAGGAAGATGCTAAAATCAATGATGCTTACTCAGGATTACTAAAAGCAAGAACAGAGACAAGTATGGTACATAGAATAAAATCAGGTCTGAATTAAACATCATCGGGCCTCCATCGCTGCACTTGAGGCCTTTTTCCCAACTCTAAAAGAAGGTATTTAGGGTGAAACTAGTGTCGTGCATTCATTGCCAAATACAGTTGGAATATCAGACACGGTGGGTCTATCGACGGAATTCTTGAACACACAACATATCACGAGTAATGTTTCGAGTGGCATTGGTGTCATACTCCCTTCCATACCTGAAAAATTAAACCTATTGGCTTAGTTTCATATTATCTTGTAAAAGGACAGTAGAAATATAACTTTAGATTGAACACAGACTTGATAGTGTGAGAAAATGAGCAACTCACGTATATAACAAGACTGAGATAATCTTACTTGGAAAATGGTTGCAACATTTGTAACATTACCATCTAATCAAGTTCTAAAGGATTAGAAGTTGCATAACAGTTATATAAACTGTTATATAAGAGTTTATATAACTGTTATATAATAGTTAATACAACTGTTATATAACGGTTATATAAACTGTTGTATAACGATTATCTAAACTGTTATATATCAGTTTATATAACTGTTATATAACATTTATATAACTTTTATATAACAGTTATATATTACCAAAAATTAAAACCTTTTAGTGGAAAGTCCATATATCTAAGAAAATGTGCTAACAATCCAATTTGTGTGATATGCAAGGACGAAATTGAATCTATAAAGCATGTTGTCATTAGGTCCAACTGGACTGCAGAGGTTTGGAGAGCTTGGGCAATTGATTGGGCCAAATGTGAGGTGACATCTCAATCCCCTTTGCATTAAATCTCAAACAATCTCGATCATGAAAAATCATTTGGACAAGTAGTGGATCATCTTAGTATAGTGGTCTGGATTTCTTGGCATATTTGGAATGCTCGGAATAAATTTATCATCTAATAAGACAAAATTTGGGCCAAGAAAGTGATAGGTCAGAGTATGTTAAGCTGTGATGAATTGCTTAAACTATCAAGGAAAAGTTTACATCATACATAAATTGCGATGAGGCCTTCCTCCCGTCCTCACCAAAGCAGAAATTAGTGGTGTTTTAAGAGACTAAAAAGGATCTTTTTTGGATGTCTTCTCAACACTTTGCACAGTACAATCAGCTAGAGGTTGTGAAGCTCTTGCGACAAGGAGAGACTCTAAAATTTTCAAGGATAGTGGTATGTATAATGGTGTGATTGAAAATGATTGTAACGTGGTATTGATTTATGTTCTTCAGGGTGGGACCCTCCATGGGAGATAGCCCCAATCATCCTGGATATAAAGTAAGCGTGATACCTTTAATGCCACATTTTTAAGCCTAAGTCTAGAAATTTGCAAATTATCATCGTATTCTCAAACCAGGAGTCATGTGATCGAGCGATCAGTTCCTACGAGTTACATTGGTCCCGTGCGAGGTGTTGGTGCCTCTCAAGGGGCCGTTCGGGGGTTGTTTTGGGTTTTTCCCTCTAACGCCATGTTTTTAAGACTAAGTCTAGATATTTTCAAATTATCATCGTATTTTTAAATCGGGAGTCCCGTGACCATGCGGTCAGTTCCTACGAGTTACATTGGTCCCGTGCGAGGTGTCGGTACCTCTCACGAGGCCGTTTGGGGGCTCTTTCAGGATTTTCCCCTCTAACGCCATGTTTTTAAGCATAAGTCTTGATATTTTCAAATTATCATCATATTCTCAAACTGCGAGTCCCGTGACCATGCGGTCAGCTCCTACGAGTTACATTGATCCTGTGCGAGGTATTGGTGCCTCTCACGGGGCCGTTCAAGGGCTGTTTGGGGATGTTGTCCTCTAACTCCATGTTTTTAAGACTTAAGTCTAGATATTTTCAAATTATTATTGTATTTCCAAATCGAGAGTCCCGTGATAATGTGGTCAGTCCTCACGAGTTACATTGGTCCCTTGCGAGGTGTCGATGCCTCTCACGGGACCGTTCGGGGGCTCGTTTGGAGTCTTCCCTCTAACGCCATATTTTTAAGCGTAAGTCTTGATATTTTCAAATTATCATCGTATTCTCAAACCGTGAGTCCCGTGACCACACGATCAGTTTCTACGAGTTACATTGGCCCGATGCGAGCTGTCGGTGCCTCTCATAGTGCCGTTCAAGGGCTATTTCGAGTTTTTTCCCTCTAACACTAAGTTTTTAAGCCTAAGTCTAGATATTTTCAAATTAGAATCGTATTCTCAAACTGGGAGTTTCGTGACCATGCGGTCAGTTTCGACTAGTTACACTGATCCTGTGCGAGGTGTCGGTGCCTCTCACGGGGCGGTTTGGGGGTTATTTTGGGGTTTCCCCATCAAGTGTCATGTTTTTAAGCATAAGTCTTGATATTTTCATATTATCGTCATTTTCTCAAGCTGGTAGTCTCCTGACCATGCGCTCATTTCCTACGAGTTACATTAGTCCCATGCGAGGTGTAGGTGCCTCTCACGGGGCCATTTGGGGGTTTTTTCGGGGTTTCTCCCTTTAATGCCAAGTTTTTAAGACTAAGTCTAAATATTTTTAAATTATCATCGTATTCTCAAATTGGGAGTCCCGTGACCAAGCTGTCAGTTCCTATGAGTTACATTGATCCCGTACGAGGTGCCGGTAATGACTAAACCAACAACAATCCAACCAATAATACACAATTAGTAAGGCAACACAATATTTACAGGGAAAACTCCCCAACCCAATATTTTTATTACTCACAAAATGTAGGACCTTTACAAAATCATCTAGGTTCCCTCATGGGCCTAGATTATCAGGTTAGAATGCTTAAATACAAGGTAATATGAAGTTGACAACCCCAACTGCTAGGTATATGTGTCTAGATCATCTCATGGGGGCGCTTGGGGGTTGTTTTGGGATTTCCCCTTCTAAAGTCATGTTTTTAAGTCTAAGTCTAGATATTTTCAAATTATTATCGTATTCTCAAATCGGGAGTCCCGTGACCATGCGGTCACTTCCTACGAGTTAAATTTGTCCTGTGCGAGGTGTCGGTGCCTTTCGTGTGGCTGTTTGGGGTTCATATTTAAAGTGGATAAGAAAGACATGAATATTACAAAAATAAAAGTAAAACATGAAAAACACGACGACAAGACATGATAAGATGATGGATGCGAGTCTTAATTGCCACACAAACACAACACGACAATAGTATTATAGTTCTTTTACCATGTATTTACAGAATCACCATGAACTATCATCCCTTATATCTCACATAAAAACACAATTTTTTTTTACCGTTTGTACGTTATTCACCCCCCTTCCCCACCCAGAACATTGGTATGTTAATTGGGAACACAATTATTAATTTCTACCCAACCCTTGGGAGACTACGTCTATGGGGTAGGCATGGTGAAAACTGAAAATGTTACTAAAACACACATACATGTAAGATGAATAAAGCATACCAGATTGAAATGTTTTTCACATTTCCTCTCAATTATCTGCAACCAAAAGAGAAAAAATTATTAAAATTGATCTATCTAAACTCATAATAGAAGCAAAAGGAAAGTTAAATTCAAAATTAAACTCATTCTCATACAAGTTATCCAATACAATTACCTGAAGAACCTTGTACATACACGTTTTTGGTCCACGAGAAAAAGATGCAAAGACAATTGGGCATGGTCTAAACTTCAGCTCATTTGTATACAAATGAAAGAAGAGTTATTAGTAACCTTAAAAATCATTCAACGTTTGCACACAATCTACTTTAGTTTCAAAAAATTATACCAAAGCTGGTCTGGTAGGGAGGTCAATCACCCGCTTTATCTGGAAAGAATCTACAAAAATGGAAAATTGCACATTATCGTCGAAAGAGCTCCTACAAAAGATTAAGATTGTCAGAGAAACTTACTAATAGCCATATTTGCTATATTTATAAAATAATATGGAAAACTTACTAATAGCCATATTTGCTAATACCCTTTGACTTCATCTTCTTCCTAAAATCAATGAACAACATATTCAATATTAAAGGCATTATCGTGTCCAATTTTGTGTGTCAGCTTAGAATTATCCTAAAATAACGACACACATATAATCCCCAATACAATGTCAAAAAAATCTATTTAATTATGTTTGTAAAAAAAAATCATGTCACGCATATAACCCCCAATATAATATTATGACATGCATATAACCCACAACAAGGTGGATGTAAATTTTTTTACTCATTAAAAATCCATTCAATTATATATTATCAAAAAAATATAATGTCTAGGGTTTTGAATAATATTTTGTCAAAAAAATACACACGCATACAATCTAGGGTTTATTGGAATAATCTTTACAGGCACACACATACAATCTAGGGTTTATTGACATAATCTGTACATACACACACATACAATTTAGGGTTTACTAAACCTTAATATTTTTTTTACATAAATCTATACATACACACACATACAATCTAGGGTTTATTGACATAAAAATAATTTATTTTTTCATAGTTACACACATAAACATACATATACACATAAATCTGTGCATACACACACATACACTCAAACAAACATAAATCTATACATACATACACATAAATTAGGGCTTACCTTTAGACATGATGAAATCGCACAAATTGAAGTGAAATCGCACAAATTGAAGTGAAATCGAAATGTAATCGAAATGAATCTATACATAAACCCTTACTACAGACAAAAAGCAATGAAATCGCACAAATCGCACAGCCTTTAGGCACTAAAATGGTTTGACATAAATGAAATTGCAGCGGGTATTTTGTTTTAAGTTCTGAACCTAGTCACGGCCTAGATCCATGACCCACCATGTGCGACTAATAAATGAGGTGAGGGTGTTGCTAAATTTTACCTGGTCACGACCTAGAGCCGTGACCCACCATGTTCAACCCTTCTTCCATCGGAACCACTGCTTCAATGAGGTATGGTCACGGCCCATAGCCATGACCCACACCAAGAAATGGTCACGGCCCCCAGATGTCACTCCATTTGTGTATGTTTTGTTCTTTGTCATGCCTATGGTCACGGTCCAAGTCCGTGACCCACCCGCGACCAGTTTGGAGGGAATTTTGGTGCAATGGTGCCAAGGTTGTCACGCCCTGTCACAGCCCAAGTCTGTGACACACAGTGGTCAGGAATTTGGTCCGTGACCACTTCCAGAGTATCCATGATTTAGTGTGGTAATAAATATGGTCGCACCAAAAATTGAGTTGGTCACGGCCCAAGTCCGCGACCATCTGGTCACGGACTTGGGCCGTGGCCAACTAGGTGTGACCATTTGCCAGATTTGGTGTAGTGTTCCACCAATCTGCAGGTCATACCACCAACCAATGCTTCCATCTTAGAAATATGGTCCAATACCTAATTGATCGGGGTATTATCGCCCCACCAGCTAATCCTAAACACAGTACCACTCATAATCTACTTCCAACACATACAAATGCCATCTTTCTAAAAAAGTAACCCAGAATCAGACCCATCTACTCAAATCGTGCCCAGCAAAGCACCCATCATCCTAAAGCCTCACCCAAACCTATGAAGATTTCCCTATCCTTACTCCTACACCCTAATTGCTTCATCAATCAAGCTTTGTCACTCCTTACAATAGCTTGCATCATCTTTCGTAATCGATCTGAGGAGGGAGGCTTTGAGTTATCGGCTATGTTGAACCAACTCTTAGTGTTTGGGCATAATTACCCACCGAGATGACCACGATTATAAAAAATTCAACGGCTTATTAATGGAAGCCTAAAAGTGGGATTAAGAATGATATGAATGGGTAGTACATGTTGAAGAAGTCAGTCTAGAGGATGTGGTATAGGTCATGACCGATATATTTTGATAAACAAGTAAAATTTGTAGCATCGTTGTGTTTCTCACCTCTTTGAAGCTTCAGAGACGGTTGGTCCCTTCACTCCTGCACTTCCTCGCTGAGTGGGAAGATTTATATGAAGAATCGATTAAGGTTGTCAAGTTTACTGTTACTCTTGGCAAGAAGACATGGTCGCTACCAGATGGGTGGATGATTTTGACATCTCAAATAATGAACCAAGTAAGGAAGAAATTAGTCCAGTAGCTAACCTATATGGAAGGATATCCTTTGAAAATCTATTGGGGAAATCAATAAAGTATCCATTCAGCTCGAGGTAGATGAAGCCATGGGATTCTTGTTCTTTCCCACTTATGTGAACCATATGAATGGGTTAGGGAGATAATATAAAGATATGATTCCTCATGCAATCGAAATAGATGAAGGAAAGGGAGGTATTGAAGAACTTCCCATGCTAGAAATGACCATTGAAGAGATCAAAGTCCTTGAACATATCAAGAAGACCCAGGCCAATATCACCCTATGGGAGCTTTTCATGTCCTCTTAACTGCATAGGAATGCCTTAATAAAACTCCTCACCATACTCATAGTCCCTCCTTCCACTACTCTCGAAGAAGCCGTAAATATGGTTGGGTCTCGAACCTCTTCTAAACGCCTCTCCTTTTCTGAAGAGGAGATATCGAAGTTCGGCCCTGATTGTAATTATACTCTCAACATCTCCGTTGAAGTATTGGGAAAGACACACCCACTATCACTTTTCAATAATGGATCTGTTCTCAACGTCTATCCCCAAAGAACCTTAAATTATTTGGGACTAAAAATTAGTGATCTCACTCCTACATCCGTTGTCGTGCATGCTTATGACAATACCCGCTGAGAAGTAATGGGGTCTATAAAACTCACATAGGGGCTAGCCCTATCAATCGTATCATCTAGTTCTAAGTTATTAACATACCCGCTATTTCAATCAACTTCTTGGCCATCCATGGTTCCACAGCATCCGAGGGGTATCCTCTTCCCTTCATCAAAAACTAAAGTTCTTTGCCAAAGGTCAGGTTATCACTATTTTGGGGGATGATGATAGTACAGATAGTACCAGAACCAATAATCCAGTATTGGATATCCATCATGGGACCAATGATATGCTCATCTCTGATTTTAGAGTTGATCCACTTCCCCTCCCAATAGGAGACAACTTCAAAGATTGAGTCTGTCAAGAACACAACCCTTATGGCAACATCAATGTGATTTAGATGTTTAAAAGTATGCGCTTCATGCTCGAAATGGGGATAGGAAAACGCCATCAAGGGATCCTTGAGCCTATAGTCCTGAAGTAGGACTCTCCCCCATGTGGGATGGGTTATCAAACTTAACCAGATGAACTCAAAGCACTCCGTCTACTGAGATCGAAAAGAATCTTGGAAAATGAAAAGACTATTTCAAGAGACTCTTTAAATAAAAGATTATCAAGGAGGGTAAAGACTTCCCCTTTTGTAGATTCCCTTAACCATGGTACAACCATGTTGATAAGAAGATGGAATTGGGACTAGAAAACCTCTTTCAAGACAGTAACTCTTGGGCTGAAGACTACAAATATGAAGTGCAACCTCTCGCTAAGAAAGTTGTGACAATTACTGAAGACTCTGAGGAAAGTGATTTCGAAGACTCATTCGACCTGCAGACATTTGGGTTGAGTATATGTATGATCCTCTCAGATGTCGCATCATCAGACCCATTCGCTCAAATCAAAGCTACTGACATGCCTCTCCTCAATTGGAATGCCATACTAGTATAAACTTCTCAAATTCAAGCCGACCATGATGTTAACCCTATTCAATTCTCTTTACTTGCTATTATTTTTCCTTTTCCTGATATCAATGTAACTAAGACCTCTTTGGATGAGGTTTTCAATGTTGTTTTTCCGGGAAAAAAAAATAAACGAGGATTTTGAATATTTTGTTGTGCCTTACATTAATTATCTTGATTCTAATCAAACCTTTGATGATGATGATTTTTCAAATGAATAATTCTTAACTGATCTTAATAAGGAGAATAAGAAACAAAATATTCACGTTCAAATTAATTATGATGATGATCATAAATTTATTATTATTCTCAGTTATAGTAGCGATCAGCCCGAGATTAGGATAGGGTCCATCCTTAAAGAGCCTGAGCATGCACAATTTGAAGAACTACTAAAGGAATTCATTAATGTCTTTGCATGGTCCCATGATGACATGCCCGATATTGACTTGAAAATAATTGAGCATTAGATCTCGATATTCCCAGAATTTAAGCCAATCAAACAGAAGCTAAGGAACTCCATATTGAATGGCTGCTCAAGGTCAAAGAGGAAGTGGTCAAACAATTGAATGTGGGATTCATTCACCTGGCTAAATACCTAATATGGCTCTCCAATATCATCCCAATGCATACGTCGGGAGGAAAAGTTCGTATACACGTTGACTATCGAAATTTGAATAAAGTGTCTCCAAAGGATGATTACCCATTACCCAATATTGATATGATCGTGAACAACACAGCCAGCCATGCCCTCAAATCATTTGTCGATGGATTCGCTGGATATAACCAGATCAAGATGAACCCTGAGCATCGGGAGAAAACCACCTTCATCACTCCACGGGGAACCTTTTACTATACTGTCATGACGTTCGAACTCAATAATGTCGAGGTTACCTACTAAAGGGCTTCCATAACCATCATGCATGACCTTATTCATCTGGAAGTTGAAGTCTATGTGGACGATGTGATCATTAAGTCAAAGACTAGGGAAAGTCATATTCTCGCCCTCTGAAAGTTCTTCGAGTGATTGCGATAATATCAGATGCGGGTAAATCCACATAAATGCATTTTTGGCGTCTTGAAAGTAAAATTCTTTGGATTCAGGGTCCGTGAAAAGGGAATTAAAGCAGACCCTGCCAAGTTAAAAGCCATACTTGAGATGCCATCATTTCAGATGAAGAAGTAAGCCCGAGGATTCCTGGGTAAACTACAGTACATTAGTCGATTTATCATCCAACTAACTTCTATCTATGAAACCATTTTCAAACTCCTTCGAAAAGATTCAACCAATCTCTATAATGAGTCCTGTCAATAAGCCTTTAAAAAATCAAGCAATACCTCACCCGACCTCCAGTGCTCATGCCTCCGCAGCTAAGTCTCCCCCTCCTCTTATACTTGATTGTAACAGATACCATAGCAGGGGCTTTACTAGTCCAATATATTAAACAATACTTCAAGGAAAGGGCCATCAATTATGCTAGTCGAAAACTAGTCGGATATGAAGTTAACTACACTGCTTTGGAGAAAGCATGTGTCGCCTTAGTCTGGGTCACATAGAAGTTATGGCACTACATGTTTGCCTTTCCCATCAGACTAGTATCCCAAATGGATCCCATCAAATACCTTCTAGAAAATCCCACTTTGTCCAATCGAATGGACTGTTGGTTGATGTTGCTATCCGAGTCATTATTTTGCATGTCACACAGAAAGCTATGAAAGGAAGAGCCATATTTGACTACCTTACTGATTACCCTATTGAAGGAACTGATGTTCGGGTCTCTAAATTCTTGGATGAAGATATTCTATGCACCTTTTAAGACGACCTTAGATGGAAAATTTTATTTGAGGGATCTTCCAATAAGAAAGTATGCGGCATTAGATTACTTCTGATCGCCTATAATGACTCTCACACCCCCATTTCCATTGAGATAGACTTCCCTTGCACCAATAACATGACTGAGTATGAGGCATGCACCGTAGGCCTCAAAATGGCCCTAAAGAAAGGAATTCGGCACCTAGGTATTTATTGAGACTCTGCCCTCATCGTCGACCAAATCTTTGGAAATGGAAAGTCAAATACGAGAATCTCCTACTCTTCCACGCCCACCTAGAAGAGATAGCCTCCCAGTTTAAAGATGTCATCTTCCACTACCTCCCTCATGCAAAGAATAGTCTAGCTGGCACCCTTGCTACCCTAGCCTCCATGGTCGACATACCTAAGGGAATAATAATGGCCCCTTTCTTAGTTCATAAACAATTTATGCCTCCTCACTGCTACCACATTGAGCTCCCCACTGATAAAGATTCCAATATGTCCATGCTATGGTACTATGATAATTGGTGCCTCCTCAAACATGGTAAGTATCCCCAAGATACAGATAAGAAAGGTCGTGCGACCCTTCGCAAAATGGCTACCTAGTATATCATCTGCGATAAGGCACTTTTAAAGAGAAAACTTTGATATAACCCATTTGCATTGCATAGCGGGGGCTGATATTAAAGAAATGATACAAAAGATCCACAGTGGAGAATGCGCACCCCACATGAACAGTCACATTCTTTTAAAGAAGATCATCTAACAAGGGTACTACTGGACCACCATGGTTCAAGATTGCATTGCCTATGTTCGAAAATGCCTCAAATTCCAGTAGATTGCCAATCTCCAACACGTACCTCCTCGAGAACTGCATAACATGACCTCTACATGGACTTTCTCTAACTGTAGCATTGACATCATAGGGAAGGCTACTCCCAAATCTTTAAACGATCACGAATTCATCCATGTCGCCTTTAATTACTTCACCAATTGGGTTGAATCCGAGTCATACGCAATGCTGAATGCCAAAAAATGGAAAAAAATGTTTACTCTTCTCCTTCCTGCACACCGTACTACAAGGAAAAGGAGCAACAAAAAGGACAAATCAGTCAGTAAACAGCAAAAAAAATATCAATGAAAATAGAAAGAGGAGGAATACACCTCAGGTCGGAGGGCCTCATCCGTAAGCCCCATCAACCCAGACGCCGATGCATGAGGAAGGTGCGACATGATCAATGCACTACAAAAAAGAGTACTTTTTAAGACTCGACTTTTTGAGACAGCAAAAATTTGAGTCTCTAAAACCCTATTTTTTATACGGGTAAAATTAACAGTCTTAAAACTAATAGTTTTTAAAACAGCTGATTTTGCCCGTCTCAAAAGGAAATACTAAAGGGACGGCATATTACTAACCGTCTTAAAAGGTAATACTAAAGAGACGGCATATTAGTAGCCGTCTCAAAAGGTATACCTAATGAGACGGTTAAAATCAATTGAATTCCCTCTTTATCAATTTTTACTCCCGCTTTTTCTATTAGCCTAAGAAAACAAAAAAAGGAAAAACACAAAAAAAACAAGTCAGCATTTTTTTCATCTTTCATTCCTCCTGCTTCTTCGGCCATTTTTCCCCCCGAACTCTTCTTCTCCTCCACGCAGTTCTCCTCCTCGAAGGCTCTCTCTCTTCGCTTGGCCTCTATGTTGATTCCCATCGTTGTTCTATTTATCTAAGTTAAGTGATTTAAGATCTATAAATGTCTTTGTTTGTTTATGCATTTAAGTTTTGTAGTAGATGAATATTATAATCGATTAGGTTTTTGATCTAAAGTTGTGGTTGGTTTTAATCTGACAATTTATACAATACATCCTTTCATTTTAAGATCTAATTAGGTATATTTAGTTTTGATTTTGTGTTGTTTCTTAACATTTAGAGTTGGTTTGTTGATTTGTTTTTTAAGGTATTAGGTGAAGTGTTTGTTTTGAATCTTACTCTATTATATTTATTTTCTTACAAATAGTCACATTAGTGTTTGCCACAATTGTAAATTGTTTGTTTTCTCTTATAGGTTGATTTTACATAGTTGAGTGTGTATCACCCATGATAATGGGGTGTTTATATTTTGTTTTTGAATTCACCCCTGTAGATGCTACTGATTGTATTTGTATTTTGTAATTGGCAAAAAGAAAAACAATGAAATCATTATAGTATTAGTGAATCATTTTGTTATACGACCATTCATCAAATTCTTACTATGAAAAAATTATATAAAAGAAGGGTTGTAAACAAATTAGTATTAGAAATTTCAAATTGAACAATATGTTTAACTTTATTCCGTGAGATATAGTTTGAGCATGTAGATGATGATAGTTTGTGCAAAAACCCATTTGTTTTTCGTATTTGGCTTCATTTCTGATACACATGTTTTTCATTTATGTGTATTTGATAGGGATCCACTGCTTGTGTGGCCCTTTTTCATTTATTTTGAAACATTATATCTAAGCCCAGATATTCACGTTACAATATTGAATTGATACGAATAAGAGGTAATTCTAATTCTTAATTATTGATCCATATCATTAGGTTTTGTACATATGAATTGTAGTGGTGATATGAAGTTGAGGGCGAGCCAATTGAAAGCCTGAGTTGATTTGTAGTGGTGATAGGAGGTTGAGGGTGAGCCAATTAAAAACTCTGATTGCCAATTGGTTGTTGTAGTATGTTTTTGGATTAATATAAGATAATATTCGTTTAATAGTTTGTGTGAATTTTAGCTAGATTATTGATATGTTTTTTGTGTTGATTAATTCATGTCCTTTGCAAGTAGTTCATGGTATTTAAGTTAGAATTATTGATTGTCTATACTTGTTTGTGTGAGTTTACTATTCGATATGGAAGTAATTTAAGGGAAGTGACCTGTCCAAATCATATTTTCGAATTTGATTATAATTTGTGTACTATTATTTTGGGGTTAAAATTAGGATTTAGGGGTGAAAACTCAAAATACCAAACAAATGGACCAAATAAAGGCACAGGTATCCACATAGGTAAAAAAAAATAACCTATAGGAAGTATTTGTGTCCTCATCTAACTCCCGGTTTTTGAAATTAACAAGTAAGCGTTAGTTTTGGGGTTAAAACTAAGCTTTTGGGGGTGAAACTTGAAAACAATAATGAAGTAGTGCGAATAGAGACACAGATACCCCAAAAGGTACCGAGGTAACCTAACAGAAGTCATCGTGTCCTCACCAGACTCGGGTTTAAAAATTGATTAGTTTACGCTTGTTTTGGTGTTAAAAATATAATTTAAGGGGCAAAAGCTGAAAAAAGCAACCAAGTTTTTTGGAGGGAGGCACACACTCCCTAAGAGGTTCAAACGTAACTTGTAGGAAGTGTTTATGTCCTCATCGGACTCTTGATTGTCTGAAATTGACTAGTAGACATTTTTGGGGGGTTAAAAATGGAACTTAGGTGGGGAAAACTCAAAACAACAATTGTGTGGCCCAAATAGAGGTGCTTACACCCGAAGAGTTGCAAAATAACTTGTAGGAAGTAAAAAGTCTCATCAGACTCCTATTTTTTGAAATTAACTAGTAATTGTTCGCTTTGGAGCTAAAATGGGATTTAGAGGGTAAAAACTTTAAACACAACCAAGTGGCCTAAACAGACCAATAAACTCCCTAAGAGGTACGAAAGTAACTTACAGGAAGTGTCAGTGTCCTTGTCGGACTCCTAGTTCTCAAAATTGACTAGTAAATGTTCATTTTGGGATTAAAAGTGGGCATAGGGTTGTGAAAAGTAAAAAAAAACAATGAAGTGTCCCGAAAAGATGCATGCATAACCGAGATGATGCCAAAAAAATTTAAGGGAAGTGCCCATGTCCAAATCCTAATATCTATTTTCAAAATAGATTAGTATACGGTCGTTTTGGGCTTAAGATGGGATTTAGGGGTGAAAACTCATAATAACAATCGAGTGACTCGAAAATAGGCATAAAAATACATAGATGTACAAAAATAACTTGTAGGAAGTGTCCGTGTCCTCATACGACTCCTGATTTCCAAATTGACTAGTAAACATTCATGTCAGGGTTAGAAGTGGGCTTTTGAGGGTTAAACTGGTGTTGACTATCTTCTAAATAATTGTGTCTTACTCCAACAAAAGAAAATATGATGTTTTCTTGCTTGGGAAACTGTTGTATCTAAAATATTAATTTAATCCCAATGTCGGTTGAAGAACCACACCAAATCAGCTTCTATTGCGTATCCCTCCTCATTGCGATGCCAACTATCGTAAGCATGTGTTTAGCTCTTGATATCTAAAATTGCATCACCAAAACTGGCCTCGTAAAAAGCTGAGCACTTCGACTGTGGCTTTGTTATGCTGTTTTGCCAAGCCCTCGATATTTTTTCCGCCTCCAATGGTTATGTATACAGGGGAAGATTGGTCAAAAACTAGAGCAAACATTCCATTTACAATGTTTCATGTTGCTGAAACTTTTTTAATGGAGTACCAAAAGGGAGTAGTGCTTTTGGATGCCTTACGAGGGACACGATACTGGTGAGTATAGAGTTTGAACGGTTTAGTTTCACCAATTTCAGGCGCAAAATTGATCACTTTTGAGCAGTCCATATCCAAGGTTGTTAGGCCACATTTCTCTCGACAAACTTTGCCCATGAATCCCATCTTTTGTTGTCATGATTAGTGTCTTGTTTGAATCATAATTCTGACCAATATGCTCTATGAGACCAAAAGTATATGGAACATCAGGGCCAACTTCTAGAGGAGTTGTGAAGCAATAATTCGAGTTGTATGTCCAGTCCCAACTTCATAGTAATATTTAGTATCACACTCTAAATTCTTAATGGTACAGTGGTGGATGTAACCCAAAGTATAATTGTAAAATTCAGAGGTATTCCTTTTGCCAGTGGCCTTATTCTCATGCTTGTTATTTTCACTCCAATAATGGACTGTGTTTGAACCAAGTTCATGCATAGAAACCCACTGACTCAGTGTGAATGGTTTGATGATTCCATCTGGTGGTAAGCCGCAGTCGCTCCAATAGCATCAACAATGACCCTTCTCTGAGCCAGGTGGCTTTCCATTATATCGCGGTCAAGTTTAAGAGGCTATTTTTTTCTCTCAATGAGCAAGTTTTATGTTTCTCTGGCCAAGGGTTTGGAACCCAATAGTGTTGATTGAGCGCTTCAATATGCAAGGGAGATTCTCAAGTGGGATGAGGAGAGATCCAACTTTAGTTTGAATGAGTACTCGATTTATAGCATCGAGGCCAGTTCATTCTCTCATTGAAAGCTTAAATCAGAGAAGGGCTTGTAACTCAATCCTATATATCTCTTACACATAATTATCATTGCATGTACATAGAAAGGTGGTAGTGTTTATAAACAGAGAAGAGGTTGAATGAGTAGTTGGGTCTTAGTAAATGCTATGATATCGTGCTTTTTTACTAGTTTACTGGGACATTACCACACAGGGGTGATATGCCCTTATTGATGTCTTGTCGGTCGAGCTATGGTGTTTAATGATATTGTCCTCTTCTCTATCATGGTTGTTATGGTGTTTAATGATATTGATGTAACATCTAGTTTTAGTTATTATTCATCAATATTATTGTTGATACCAAAATTTACCATCCTACATGGACCAATTACAAGCCAACACGTGTCATCCTATGTTGAACAAGTCCAAATCAGCATGATAGAAAAGCTCGACCAATAAGGAAGCCCAGCCAACATGGTTATCCGACCAACAAGGAAGCCCGACCAACAGGCAAAAAGCCATTCTGTACAATCAACCAAGTGCCAGCAGTCTTACAGCCTATATTTCCTGTGAAGTGATATCGTTCATATAATTAATTCTCAATGTGTATTGATGTAAATGCCTAACAAATGAAGCCATTCCATCCTTTCAAATGACAACTATCAAAACCCTTCTTGGGATATAAATACATTGTATCACCCTCATTGTAGATGGTCAAAAAATAACTTAAGGCAGCCAATACATAACAGTGGACGTAGGCTATTCCATTGAGCCGAACCACTTTAAAAAATTCTTCTGTCTTGTTTATTTAACTTAATTTATCTGTGATCAATTAATTAGGCTTAGTCTAGTTTTTTGCATCAACAGATTGGCGCCGTATGTGGGAACGTATTGCTAAATATTTTCACTCATTCATCATTCATCAACACATGGATGAAATTACAGAATCAAGTACCAGAAACGAGGGAATTACACCTATTCCCTTTGTCCCTCCAAATAACAATGATTTAACAGGAATTTTGGCTAGTTTGGCCAAGGGTCAAGAAGCTATGTAAGATACTATATGATAGTTGTCTCAAACTCTGCAAGCTAGAGTACCGAAGCAAATTAATCAAAGGAATATGCCACCATCGCCAACCAGGAGTATTGGGCATAGTTATTCCAGAACTTCTAGGGATCCTTCATATTTACCTGGAGAAACTTCTTATATTAGGGTCACTAATTCAACCGATGGACAATACCACATCCCAGAGAGATTGAGTGCCTTATAAAGTCTAAGTAGGGCCTCTCCTTTCGATTGTTTGGGACCCCAAGGAAATTCCCTACGGGTTGCGTCAAGAAATACTCGATGACCATGTGATATAAGGGAAGGTTCGGCCCAATCCAGATTAAATACACGACGAACTGACAGGTCCAGTCAGAGAGAAGGTTCATAGGAAGAAAGTTCAGCACGATATGCTGGTCAGCATAAAAGAGCTTCCATCCATGGCACTAGCAGTGATGATTATAAAGTTTCCATTCAACGATTGAAAGACAGATTGGGTGAAATGACCAAAGCCAAGAATCTCCTCCAAAGAACTTTTATTAAGGGATTCCCCTTTGTGCAAACCATCGTAGATTTCCCTGCACCGACCAAGTTTAAAGCTCCAGTAGTCACTTCCAAATATGATGGGAAAACTAATCCAGTTCTCTATATAGAGCAGTACCAAGCAGCTACTAATATCTATGCTATTCTCGATTAGATGAGATGTAGGGCATTCCCGGGGACGATCGCTGGATCTGCCCAAATCTGGTACATTAGCCTTCCTCGATGACAAATTTCTTGCTTTTAATATCTAGCCAAGTTATTCATTGGTAATTTTTGCTTTGGAGCAAAACCAGTGAAGCGAGTAGCTCATTTGCTCAGTAGAAGACAGAAAGAAGGAGAAAGTACCATGGATTACATCACTTGTTCCAACAAATTAGAGGTCATTGACTATGAGGAGAAGACCGCAATCACTTCTCTCATGAGTGGTTTGCTCCCGAATAAGAAGTATTATACCTTGGCAAAAGATCCCCGGTAGAAAATGATGGAATTAATGGCCAAGGAAGCAAAAGTTATGAACGTAAAAGAAGATATGGCTGCCAAAAATAATTTGAACACAAAGGGGGAGGCAAAAATAAAAGGGAAGTTAGAGAAGAAGGGGAACAAGAGTCACAATGAATGAAGGAGTTCGAAGGGTAAGCAAGGCCTAGATCATCTTAGGAAATTCACTAACTACACTTCATTAACAGTAGATATAAATCATGTGTTGGAAGAAATCAAGCACAATGGTAATTTGAGTTGTCCTAAAAAACTGAGGTCACCTGATGATAAGAGGGACAAGTCCAAGTATTATGAGTTTCATAAGGATCACAGTTATACTACCAATCGTTGTATTGCCCTCCACAATGAGATAGAAGCACTAATTCGAAGAGGAAAGTTGGACAGATATGTTGATCTGCAAAACGGGGGAAGAAATGGAGGTAGAGGTCGATAGAGATCTAAATCTCCAGTTAAACCCAGGGAAGAGAAGAAGAGGAACCACGATAATGATCCGAAAGATGATCCTGATATTCCCAAGAAGCCTAGACAACCGGAATGAGAGGTATTCACACTTAGTTTTATATCTTTTGATTATCACATGATTACAGGTGGAGATACCGGAGGAGGAGATCATACAAAAAAAAGGAAAGATTACCTCAATGAGGGTCAATCTTGCTCCTATATTCAGCGAATCAACCTCGCTAAGGAAGAAAGATCGATAAAGGTTAACAAGGATAAGCTTGTGATTGGCTTTTCCAAAAATGATATACCCGGGGTATTGTATCCTCATGATGATCCTTTAGTGATCAGAGTCATGATGAAAGAAGTACTGGTGGTAAGAACTTTGGTGGATAACGGCAGTTCGATAGACATCATATTTTATCCCTATTTTGACAGTCTGGGATTAAAACTCAACCAACTGTAGCTGTATCATAGGAAACTCATTAGTTTTTCTGGCGAGAAGGTATTTCCATTAGGGACAATCAAACTAGACGTGTTGATCGGGACATGGCCAGTGAGCAGGACAGAGAAGGTAAGATTCTTTGTAATAGACAAAAATGTTCATTCTTCTTATAATATGATTATGGGGAGAGTTGGTCTGAAAAAGTTCAAAGCTGTACCCTCCACTGTTCATCAATGATTGAAGTTCACAACCAAATTTAGAGTTAGAATAGTGAAAGGAGATCAGAAAGTAGCTCGAGAGTTCTACTATTCCTTTACCAAGGAAGAATATATGTTGGAGAGAAAGAGAAAAACAACCAGTTATCAGGTAGATACATCTGGGCCGAACAACGAGTCTGAGATTGAGACCTTAGATCCATGGGATGAATCTGAGCTCGTAAAAGGCCAAGTGATAAAGGTAGAAGAAAGCATTGTTCTGAATGATGATAAACCAGAACGAATAACTCAAATAGGAGAATTATTGGAACCACTTCTTAAGTAGGAGTTGACAACTTTCTTAAGGCAAAGAAAACAAATGTTTGTTTGGAGTCATGAAGATATGTCAGGCATAGATCCAAACCTTTTGTGTCATGAACTCAATGTTAATAGAGAAGTCAAACCTGTGAAGCAGCGGAGAAGAGTTTTCAACCCCGAGAAGAACCAAGCTATAGAGGAAGAAGTGGAGAAACTTCACAAAGCTTCCTTTATTGAAGATGTGAAGAACCCAGATTGGTTGTCCAATGAAGTTATGGTCAATAAGAAGAACAACAAGTGGAGAGTATGTGTAGACTTTACTGACTTGAACAAAGCATGCCTGAAGGATCATTTTCCTTTTCCATGAATTGATCAATTAGTAGATGTTACATCAGGACACGAGCTGCTGAGTTTCATGGATGCATATTCTGGTTATAACCAAATCAAAATGAAGCCAGAAGACAGAGAAAGCACTTCCTTTATCACTCCCTGAGGAACTTATTGTTATAATGTTATGCCTTTTGGTTTGAAAAATGTAGGTGCTACCTATCAGATACTGGTGAATAAAGTATTTGAGGAGAAGATAGGCAAGAACATGGAGGTGTATGTGGATGATAAGCTCACTAAGAGCAAAAAAGTTATTGATCATATCGTTGACCTCAGCCAGACATTTGATCAATTGGAAAAGCACCAGATGAAGTTGAACCCCACCAAATGCATCTTGGTAGTTCAGGAGGGAATGTTCCTTGGGTATATAGTGAATCAAAGAGGTATTAAAGCTAATCCAGACAAGATTAAAGATCTGATCGAAATGCAATCTCCAAGCTATAAAAAGGATGTCCAAAGGTTAACCGGGCGCGTAGCAGCACTCAATAGGTTTGTGTCCAAAGCAATGGATAAATGTTTGCCATTCTTTAAGGTACTAAGAAAAACCTTTGAATGGAATGATGAATGTGAAAAAGCATTCTGAGAGTTGAAGAAGTACCTGGGAGCACCACCGTTACTTTTTCGACCAATATTGGGAGAAAAGTTATATTTATATCTGGAGGTATCTGAGTCAGCAGTTAGCTATGTCGTAATCAGGGAGGAAAATGGAATCTAAAAGCCAATTTATTACACCAGCAAAGATTTTCGAGGAGCAAAAGTAAGATATCCCAAAATAGAGAAATTAGCATTGAGTCAGACACATGAAGCCATATTTTCAAGCCCACGCCATAGTGGTATACACTGACATGACACTAAGACGGGATTTACATAACCCGGAGAAATCTGGAAGATTGATGTACCGAGCTATAGAGTTAGGGGAATATGACCTGGTATACGTACCAAGGACTGCTTTAAAAGTTCAAGTTGTGGCTGATTTTATTACAGAATTCACTTACCCAGATATCCCCGAGCAACAAGAGACTCTAGTCGAGCAACATGCAGGAGTTAGTAGACTAACTGAAGATACACCTGACCAACTCCAAACAAGGGGAACTGTAGAAAAAGACGAACCAGAATCGTCCAGTGGAGTATATGAGGTGAAGAAGAAATATGAGGAGGCGAAGGATAAAATCTTCCAATAAGGGGTTGTGACAACCCAAGCGTTTGATAGAAATATCTCCATATGGAGTCTGTGTGTTTACGGGTCATCCAGTGAAACCGAATGTGGAGCTGGAATTATTCTTAATACCCCAGATGATATAGACTTAGAGTACGCTCTACGTTTCCAATTTCAAGCCTCCAATAATGAGGAAGAGTATGAAGCTGTGATTATTGGTTTAAATTTAGCTAAGTCACTAAATGTCGAGCAAGTTGTGGTGTATAGTGACTCATAGTTGGTGGTAAATCAGGTGCTGAGTTTATATGCAGTAAAAGGAGACTTAATGACCAGATATTTGGACAAAACTTTATAAATAATTGCCACTTTGTTAGCTGTCCAGATGGTCAAGATCCCAAGATTGGAAAATGCTAGAGAAGATGCACTTTCTCGTTTATCTTCAACAACTAGAATAGAGATACAAAGAACTATTCCTATTGAGCTAATTTCTAATAGGATCAGTGATGAAGATCTGATGATTAACTTTATTACAGTTGATAGGGGCCATCTTGGATGTGCCCCATAAGAGCATACATTAAAGATGGAATTCTTCCAGCCGATCTACTTGAAGCTAAGAGGCTGAAATACAAAGATGCAAGATATGTGCTAGATGGTGGTGTGTTATATAGAAGAGGATTAACTCCTGGTCTACAATGATGTGTACATCTAGCAGAGGTAAAGGATTTGATTGAAGAAGTCCATGAAGGGTCATGTGGAGCCCATGTAGCAGGAAGAATGTTATTACGAAGAATACATACGCAAGGGTACTACTGGCCAACCATGCGAGCAGATTATGCAGATTTTGCCAAGAAATATGATAAGTACAAGAGGTTTTCCAGTATAAGAAAGTCTCCACAGGCTCTCTTAACACCAATCACTTCACCATGGCCTTTTTCTATGTGGGCAATTGACTTGGTTGGGGCCCTACCAGCCACCCGAGGAAGGTTCAAGTACCTGGTTATAGTTGTTGATTATTTTACAAAGTGGGTGGAAGTTGAACCATTGATTGATATGTCTTATGAAAAGGTTTATCAATTCATCTGGAAAAGTATTAAATGCAGGTATCGCTTACCTTATGCCTTTATAACTGATTATGGCACACAGTTTGACAATGATGAATCCGTTGCTTACTGCGCGCCCAGTCCAATGTCCAAAAAATCCACTGTGGTCCTAGCCATCCTCAAAGCAATGACCAAACAAAGGTAAATAATAGAACTTTGTTGAATGGGCTGAAGAAAAAATTGGAAAATGCAAAAGGAAATTGGATCAATGAGCTACATTCGGTCCTGTGGGCTTACCGAAAAACTTCCAGAACAGCTACTAGAGAAACTCCCTACCTATTAGCATTTGGTACTGAAGTCATAATCCCTGTTGAGATGGGTTTACCTATGCATAGAGTTCTTAACTTTAATACCCCAGCCAGAGATTTGATGAGAAAATTGGATTTAGATATGCTGGAAGAAATTCATGAAGATGAATCTTTAAGGAATGCAACCTATCAGCAAAGAACTATGTGTTTCTACAACAAGAGGGTCATGTTGATTACGTTTTAAATAAATTGATTCAGAAGAACAATAAGATGGAAGCCAATTGGCGTATTACTGCAGTTATCCGACCAGGCACGTATCAGATTGAGACTTTAGAAGGGGAAGAATTCAAGAACCCATGGAATGCAGAACACTTGAAGAAATACTATCAGTAAATGTAGTTATGTTGTACTCAGTTCACTTCAATATTAATGAGAACATGACTTTTCGCAATATTGCTATTTTTTTGTTTTCTTTTTTAGAGTAATAGTGTTATGCACTTGTAACATTATGAAGAAACCAACAAACTTGGTCTGCAACAACAAAAACCACAAACAAAGTTGGTCCGCAATAACAAAAACCATCAACAAAGTTGGTCTTCATCAACAAAAACCACCAACAAAGTTGGTCGGTAATAACCAAGGCCACCAACAAAGTTGGTCGGTAACAAATAAGGCCACCAAGGCATCAATGAAGGCCACCAACAAAGTTGGTAGGCATCAAAGTTGGTCGGCATTAATAAAACCACCAACAAAGTTGGTCGATATCAAACATATAAAACCATGCAAGGCTAAATAGTAAGTCCTAAATGCTTGGTTAATGAAGACCCGGATGACAAACGTTCATCTAAAGTGGGCTAAAAGATGGAAAAATATTCCACTCACGCCTGGGAACCAAGGTAACTGATGCAATTACCATAAAATTCAGGTACATTAGTATAACCATGGTGAAGCATTAGTAATTGGTATAAAACTTAGGATAATCCTAAGAATATCAATAGAACCGGTGAAAACTAGAGATTAACTAAAACAGTTGATCCATTCATAGTCAAAGACTAAGAAAAAACTAGAAAAACATTCACAGACATTCAAAGATTAACTAAAAGTTGATCCATTCATAAAATAAGCTTTTCATTAAAAAATAAATGATTACATATTGTTCCTCAAATATGGAAAAATAAAATACAAAAATTTATTCCACAAGATGCTTTCCTTCAGCTTTGGAGACAGGATCCATGCCAGCTGGAGGATCATCCAAAGTAAAAGGAGAGTTGATGAAGTTAAGATTATGAAGCATCCTGGTATTGCTACTACTAGGACGGTCGAGCCAAGGAGGAGGACGTATGATCTCTAGTTCATCATGCAGTTTGTAATCCCCCAAGTACTTGGAAATAAAGCATTGGGAATACGGTGAACAGGTACCCAATTAACATCCAACTTAAATGGAGGATTGTCAAGCTGTAGCAATCCCGGATCATACCAATCCCACAGAGAGTCATTCACATCCACCTTTAGCACAGTTAAAGCGTTCATCCAACCCCATTTGTAGGACTCATTATGGGCCTGTTGAAGTCTATCATCATAATGTCCCAAAGCATCATTATACCCACCCATCCAAAATTATCTGGGTTGTTTATGAAATTAAAAATTCAATCTATCAACTTGCGATTGTAGCTTCTTCAGTACCCCATTATTAGCCTTCAATTGGGAAGATTGAGTAGATAATTGGTCAGATAAAGTCTGCAAGTTTTGAGACATCTCAGAAATAGCTCGGTCTTTTGCTTTTAACTGTGAATCTTGGTTATCAAGGGCCTGTTAAGTCCTAATTCCTCTGTAGTTTCTCGTCCAGCCCTATTTCTAGCTCGGGAAGAATAAGTGGACTTGATGTTTTTCAAGGCCTCCAATTCATCTCTCAATGTGGCGTTCTCAGCTTCTAAAAAGGAGTAACCTTCATCTCTAGTAGTAACAATAGATCCAGAAGAAGACTTTAGAAGATTCACTTCATTCCTCAAATTATTATTTGTAATACCCCATAATTTTATTGATTTTATTTAATTGGATTAATTAAATTAAATGGGAATTAATTGGAAATTAATTCGAATTTAAATACTAGCGAGACGTGAGTTGGTATTTGATTGTGATGATAATATTGAGTATTACTGAATTTATATGGTAATATATGATTATTGAAAATATTAAAATTATCGCGAGTCATAAATACGACAATTTGGGAAATTAAGTTGGAACACGCGTGTCAGTCGCGTCGGAATCAATTTAATTAGATTAAAAAGTAAATTATAATTTAATCATCTGTATGATCATTTTGAGTGCGTCAATGTGTCCGGAGGGGTCAAGATAGTCAGAAAACACTAGCTGGGGGTTTAGTTTGGGTCCCGGGGCATTTTTAGGCCAAACCGGCAATCCGGGAGGGTATTTTGGTCATTTTAAAATTTAAGAAAATAAGACCCACGGATTTTAGGGTTTATTTAATTATTATTGGGAAGGCCATTAGGGCCATTATCAGCCAAAAATAAAGAGTGGGCAACGTGAGTTAGAGGAGAAGTTGCAGGAGGTTTCCAAACCCTAGCCACCACCAACCACCACCAAATCTTGACGGAATTGTGACCGGAAAGAAGGAAAGAACCAACCCTCGGACACCATCAACGATTCTGAACATCAAACTTAAGGCAAGTGATTTAATTCCATTAGTTTTCAGCGAATATATCTTCCATGTTAGTGTAGAAATTGATTTTTGTCTTAAAAGATTATAAAAACCCATGAAATTTGAGGTAGAACTAAAAATCTTGAATAGAAATTGCATGTAGATTAGTTCTGGATGAAATTCAATAACCAAAATATAACCCTTGATGAATTAAGGACGGATTTAAGAATAGAAATATCATGATTCTTGAAGAAAATAGAAAACTAGGGTTTTTATGAAGATTTGATCCATGTAAGGTTAATTGTTGATGATGTAATGGTTTTGGAACGTTAAAAATATGGTATTTATGTAGTATAATGATCCTACACCCTTAGTTGAGAATTTCATACCTTGTAATGGAGTTTTGGGACAAATTTGGGACTGAAAAACGAAGCAGTCTGTAGCCTTATCTGGTGCGATCGATCGATCGCCATTCATAGGTCGATCGATCGACCATCATCGATCGATCGATATCCAAGGTCGATCGATCGACCTTCCCAGAAATTGTGATATTTTTTCCCTCGTTGAATTTTAGCAATTTCGACCCTAGAGAATTATTGGTGGGGACCTTGTGAACACTTTTAGATTTAAGGAAGACTAGTAGACATGTATATGATACTCGGGTTATTATTAGAATCATATTTGGTGGTTATGTTAGACCTAATAAGGTTCGACGAGTGAGGTACTATTAAAGACTGCGATTAAATCAGTTAAATCTATACAGTTGATAATATAAGGTTAGTGGCAGAAATATGGACCTTAAGAGTATTGGATTAAAGTGTGGGAATAATAGGAGACTTAGTAACCTTTATGAGTAGGTTTTAAGCACTTGAAACTATGACGTGAGATGTGTAGGTGGACTATATTATATAACTATCCAGAAGTATAAAAATATACTAATTGGATTAATGGTATAGGGATTGAGAACATACCTTTAATAATATTACAAATTATCTAAGTTGTGTGAATGCTTTAGTATATGGATTTATATGTGTATGACATACCTACCATACTTGCTATCATGGGAGGTCGGCTTTCGGAATAGGGCCATCTAATCTTTGTGTGCCTATGGGGGGATTTAGATTGGTACCCTAAGGACATAGGGCTGTTAATGACTTATTTGTGAGTTGATAAGTCAGCTGACCATGGGAGCGTAGGTATGTGCGTGACCCATGGGTATGTGAACTATGTTCGCCTCCAATATGTGTGATTTTGCTCATTAAAACGGTTCCTGAGAGATTCGGAATACGTAGTCCTTATGTACGTGATGTACCGGGATTAGACAGCAAAGTATGTGTGCACCGCAGCTTAGCCTAGGGTGCCCCAATTATATAATTATGTTGAAATTTATATATTGGTGATGATAACAGACTCCTTGTTAATGTGTGTGAATATTTGCGACACTTTGAGTAAAGTTAGAATTGAGAATTTCCTATGTGATTTAATATAAATTAATCTGAGAGATGAAAAGGTACATTCACATAAGTTAGATTGTAATGTCTTCAGCAAACCCCTATATTATCAGGTGAGGACGGGTTGTCGTATAGACTAGTTAGTTAGAGGCATAACTAGGATGGATTATAGATATACGTTAAGCGTGCACATTAGTTGAGGTGAGAAATCCATGTGAGAGCATGGAACTAACATGTACTTAATATTCATTGTTTAATGCAATTAAACACTTGCTATATTTTAAACTGATTTCACATCGGGCTCTGACCCGTTTGCTTTCAAATCTATTTTCTTGAAAAAAAACTTTTAAGTGCCCAACCACAGGGACGCCAAGCTTAGGAGTTCCATTTCTGTGACGTGATGTAGCTACTGTGGAAGTTACAGGATCTTGATGATAGACGCCCCCACATTCTATATTGATTCCATTTCAAACTTATTCAGTTGTTAGGGCATGTCTCCCTATTTCTTTTAGAGACAGTTTTATCATACTCAGTTTTATTTCAGTTTTGGAGTTAATTCATTTATTATTCAGACGTTGTATTTGGTTTTATTCAGTATTTGGGATTATCCAGGGGAGTCTTACTCCAGACTCATTTATTATTCCATTTATATTATGTTGTGACTGTGATGTAATTATGTTATCATTAGGTAATAAATATTCGATAGATTGCATGTTAATTTAATTTAATAAACTTTGGACAACTCACTTTTTAAATATTAGGTGGCTAGAATTTGTTTAAATAAATGTTTTCGACAGTGATGCTATGAACTTAACCAACTTGACATTTTGTATTAATTTGAATAAAGGAGTAGCTACCCGGTATTTAATTAGTCGGGATGTCACATTATTCTCCTCTTCCAGGAGTTTGTCAATAGTCCTAGTTTCTTCAATTTCAAGCTTAAGTAAAGCTTCCTTTTTATTATAAACGAAGACAAATTTATCAAATCCTCGATCTACACTCAAACTTTGATACTTCTGCGCATAGCTTTGATGCAGTAGTGCAATGGATTCCTTATAACGTTCTTGAAGTTCTTCTATCATTTCACAATAAGCAACATTATTTGCCATCGCCCGATCAAGTAAGTACTTAAAATATTTATAGGATTCTTTAACCTTCTCTGAGGCATCATCACCGAGCAACTGAGTGATCTCTTCGTCGGACAAGTCCACGTGACCTGCTTTGAAAAAAGCATTGCACCTCTTCAGTATCTCGATATCATAAGAAGACAGTTTTTCCATCTTTACAACAAACTAGCAAGAAGTAATAACCACCAATCAACAAATATGAATAGAAAATATGTACATTCCATAAGGTACGAGAAGGAGCAAAAAGTTCTTTTATTAATAATGAAGAGTTAAAGTACAATCAAAATAAGGGAAAAAGAAACAACAAAAATAAAAGAGAAAAGTGTCGAACAACATCACACCTTCTCCCTAACACTTTCAACCTTATTGCTCTTCTCAAAAGAAGGGGCTGCAGGTTGAAGTTGCTTGGTTTGTTCAGTTGGGGGAATAAAAGGCTCATGGATTTTAGGTTGTTTGGCAGCGGACTCAACCATAATGGAAGACTCTTTAGAAGAAGTTTCATCTTCAACCTCATCCTCTATAACTGAAGGAGGCACATGAATATACCTTTAAAAAAGTTTAGAGTCTTCATTTGTGTTCAACTCTTGAAGAGCAATAGCCCAACCATCTCTGGAAAAAATTTGCTTCACATACTCAATCCGAGAGGAAGCAGTAGAAATGGCCTTATTCCTACCCTTATCCCAACCAACACTGAAGGAAGCCTTCACAACAGACTTCCTCTTAGCTCGGGCATAGGACACAAGCTCTTAAGCAACCTTTGCCCTGTGCTCAGCTTCTTCTACCCTGTTCTTAGCTTCCTCAGCTTCCTCAGCTTCCTCTTTCTTGCCGACAGCATCTTCCTTATGGAGCCCAGCCTCCTTAGCCTTGTGCTCAGCATCAAGGCCATTTGAATCAGACGTTTGACGAGCAGTTTCAACAATCTTCAATTTATCTTCCCAAGTGCTCCTCTCAGTCTCCAAGGCCTGCTAAGACTCAAGCAAAGACTTCTTCAGACCAGACAAGACCTCCTCCACCTTTTTTGAATAAGAAGAAGCCTTAATTGCATTATCCTTATCCAGCATATTATTGAAGTGGGCCAAGAACTACAAAAATGAAGACCAAAGTGAGCATATGAGGAATATAAATGACAACCAAACCAATACAATGAAAATTACTTACTGATGCAAGGTTCTAAGCAACCAATTCAGAGACCTTTGTTCTGGGAAGCTTGGCATCCACCCCCTGTGGTCTGGAAGAGTACCAGACTTCATCAACCTCCTAGCCAAACTAGGAGTATGTGGAAACCCGTGATCCGAAATAAAGGGTGTCCAGCCCGATACCTCAACATTATAGAATCATGGATGGAAATCATTCTCAGCATCATAGCAATAAAATGAGTATACGGAAAAACCACCCAATAAATCAGAAAATGGGTTGCCAAAAATTTTAGTTTGATTACAAGTTAAGGAAATAAATTAAACAACCCGATCTGATGAGAAAGTGGAATCCTAAAGAAACTTATATTAATACTATAACAACCATACAGTAGGAGGACCGAATAATATATCGGTCAACAGTACATTCAACGTATTACAACTGTTCAATAATTTACATAATACATCCATTAAACAATTACAAAAGTTTGGGCCACACGCCCGAATGAAAGACCCGATCATATCTAGAATTCAAAAATGAAAGCGTCTAACAAAGCATCCTGTAATATCCGCAAAGTCTTACAGCTCCTCAAAAGTATTGAAATAGGAATATCACATCGGGCGCCCTTGCGAAGGAGCACCTGAGCGGATACAATAACATGCACAACATGGAAAAATGAACAGGTCAGGGCCCGGTTTATATATGATTACCAGATGAATAAGAAGCATGATAGATATGGACAGTTAATCATGAATGAAGTAGTTGGGAATCTAACAACCTAATCACCAAGTATAATAAGACAATGTAAATGATTCTAATAGTTATTACTTAAACAAGAGAATAAAATTTAACATCACTATTCCTCATATCTTTTCATTTTCCATTCCTAAACAGGAATATAATTACCATCATATTTTCTTATGGAAATTCACATATATCAAGTCCCACTTGATTTAGAAAGGTTATATTCTTATACATATAACGATTCTAAGACCGCCCCTCCGAGTTTCCCCACTGGGCGCGCTCCTAAATGACTATCATATTCCAGGGCCTATCTATACAAGACAACCTGGGCACCTAACGCACATCGGGAAGTGGCCATATGCCTGCGAGTGAGTCATAATCACACCCGTAATTACCTCACTAGCGCAGAAAAACATATAAAAAATCCTGCATATGGCCGAGGACTATGGTCTCCCTGCATTCACTAGTCAGGGGACATCACCTCATGCGCGAGCTTCCCTTATGATAGCATTTAGAGAGGTGTGTTTAAGTAAATTAACATTTACCAATGAAATCTCATTATCATTTCCATTAATCACATGTATGTCTCATTTTATTTGAAACCATAATCCTTAAATATTCTCATTAATATTCATCATATTTTAAGTACCGAATTAGTCTCCAAATGATCACCAAAATCTTATAAGTCCCAAGGTGTCATATACCTCAATAGGGCCCCTAAAGTCTCTAAGTATGGGCTTAGAACTCTTAATTCCTAATAATTTGTGAAATGAAAAGTAACGCCTAAACATCACTTTTTGTACCCATGAAATGAACTCTAAGTGAACCCATTCAACTCTAGGGTAACGACCAAACTCAACTAAAACTCTAGGACTCTAAGTTTACTTCATACAAGAAGGTTCCTAGGTCCTAATCCTAAAGAAAAAGGTTAAAATTAGAAAATAAAAACCAAAGAAAAATGCAGGATTTCCGAATCGATTCGGACCAGCCGAATCGATTTGGCCAGAAAAGCGAATCGATTCGGACTAGCCGAATCGATTCGGTCAGGAAAAATGACTTTCTGCATAAATGCCGAATCAATTTGGACTAGCCGAATCGATTCGGTCGACTCAGACCTGGAAACTGTCCCCATGCGAATCGATTCGGCCTGGCCGAATCGATTCTCCCCTGTGAATTTTGCTAATTTTTGCTATGGAGTCTTGGACTCCCAATTTCTCCCAACATCAACCAACCCAAACCCTCATCATTTATTACCACCAACTGATTTTAAATGCATCAAACAACCATAATTTACACCAATATCAAATCAAATCAACCTCCAAAGATTCAAAACCCATAAATCCAATAAAAACCCTAACTTTCTTAACCCATAATTAACCCACAACTATCAACACTAATTATCCAACTTAAATCATATAATAGCAAGTAGAAAACCTGCCTCAAGCTTGCAAATTCAGATTTGATGAAGATGTAGGTAAGATCAATCTCCAAACCTTCAATCTCTCTTTTTCTCCTTAAGTTTTCTTCTTCTCTCTCTCTCTCTAGGTCACTAAATACACTTAAGATAAATAAATGGATTTCAAGACATAAATCGTACCTTAGTCTATAATTACCAACTTAAATGATCAATACCGCTATAAAATAACACGCAACTACACATTTAAGCTAAAACCAGTCAAAAGTGCCCGAAACCTCAAAATACAATATGGCACATAATTTAACTATCTCGCACCTTCCGGAACTAACTACGCCCTCCAAATTATTATTTGGAAATTTTATAACTCATTTTAAGTTACGGTTTCATTTTAGGCCAAAATGTCATTTTAAATATTATTACACTATAAAACACAACATGGTGATATTCACCTACACTTAAGGTAAATATGCAACATCTTAGTAAATATTAACTTTTCTTCACTAAATTAATACTTACTCCATATTCCAACGTTTTATATCTAATTACTATACCTAGAAAATAAATATAAAATAGGTTCTCAAAAGCGAGGGTTATTACAGAGTAATAGTTGTTGGAGGAATAGCATCAGAAGAGGGTACATTAACCAAGGACAGTTGATCGATCACTTGGTCGACTTGTTTCTCTGCAAGCCCTCTCCTAAGTCTCCTCAGAGGTAATTCAACCTCTTTGGGAGCTACATCCTTAGGAACCAGGTCTTTGGGGGCTGGACCTTTGGGGGTTGGGGGCTTCATAATATTCCCAGTTTTATTCTTAGCTCCTTCAGCAGATGATTGGGAGCCAAAAGCAACACCACTATAAAGATCACGAAACTTCCTCTTCTTCATAATTTTAGATAGAGGCGTATCAGAATCAACAGCAGTCTCTGCATCAACTTCAATTACAAGAGAAGGAGAAGCAGTAGGTCTGGCAATAAAAGAGGAAACAGTGTGCTTGTACAAGAGCAGATAGGAGGCAGACCTAATGCTCTCTTCAGCAACTACTTTGTGAAGTACCCAGATAAACTTTAACTCTTTCAAATTTACTTCACTCTCTTTAGGGCACTTCTTTTTTTTCTCAATTACAAATAAATTTGTAAAACAATAGTTAGCATGACATTTTATCAAACATAAACAAGGGAAATTTACTAAAATATAAAACAACCTATTCCATTGCCAAAGAGAGGACATCTAGGTCCTTGATATTTAGCACCTCCAACCAAAGGGTCATGTTGCCAATTTTTTACAACTACCCCACGATCAAAATAGTCCCTATTAGAATCAGGGAGATTGACTACCAAAGCCTTACTAATAGCCCTAGTTTTCAAATAAAAGGTGGTATCACTAGTTACCCATTTATAACAAAACATAATTTCTGAAATCCCTAAATGGGTTCCATAAATCTGATTTAACTTATAAACTCCATTAATAACTCTCCATGTGTTAAGAGCCACTCTTGCAGGTACAATGTCAAAACATTAACAAAACTCCAAACACAATGGATTGGGAGAAAACGTGAAACCACATTCATCAATAAAGATGGAGGGGAACCAATGACCTTCAGCAAGAGAGAGAAAATCAGAAGGAAAAGTGGGATGCTCTAACATAACCCAAGATGAAATATTAAAATCAGTTCTGAATTTATCAAGTGACTCGATTGAGTAAACCATGATGAAGAAAACAAAGATGAAGAGAAGAAAGATTCTTACAAAGATTTAAGGATTCATGAAGAGCTGAAGACAGAAAAGTAAGCAATCGTACGTTAGCAAAGAACATAGCAGCAGAATCAGAAGTAAGAGGTAAAAAAATGATCGAAGTTTTTACCTCCCTTTTTATAAGACGCATCAAAAATTGGGCAAAGTAATGATTAAATCTAACGAGGATTATATTTACGGCGGCTAACAGATGAAAAGACGAAGATACCCCAAAAGTAATCGCTAAAATTTGAAGTATTTACAAAATTACCATTCGCGCTCAAAAACTGTCAATTAAGTGAGCAAATTTCACAATTCTAGAAGCTCTGCAGCCAACTAAACAATCCCGAGCTACTACCAAAGCATAATATTCCACACTTTCGCATCAACTCCAAGTATGAAACATTGGGGGCTTCTGTTGATACCAAAATTTACCATTCTATATGGAACAATTACAATCCGGCACGTACCATCCTATGTGGCACAAGTCCAAATCAGTATGATAGAAAAGCCCAACCAACAAGGAAGCCCGACCTATAGCCGAAAAGCCATTTTATACAGCCCACCAAGCGCCAGCAGTCTTACAGCCTGTATTGCCTGTGAAGTGACAACGTTCATATAATTAATTCTCATTATGTATTGATATAAATGCCTAACAAATGAAGGCATTCCATCCTTTCGAATCACAACTATCAAGACCCTTGTTGGGCTATAAATACATTGTATCACCCTCATTGTTGAGGATCGAAAAAAAAACTCAAGGCAATCAATACATAACAATGGACGTAGGCTATTCCATTGAGCCGAACCACTTTAAAAATTTCTTGTGTCTTATTTATTTTACTTAATTTATCTATGATCAATTTATTAGGCTTAGTCTAGTTTTTTACATCAATAATGATATTGTAACACATAAGATGAAAATTATCGATTTACTAATGATATGATCTCACATGACTTCCTTATTATGTCTATTTTTGCTGCAAT
The DNA here is from genome assembly GCA_949130495.1 of Sambucus nigra. NCBI lineage: Eukaryota > Viridiplantae > Streptophyta > Magnoliopsida > Dipsacales > Adoxaceae > Sambucus > Sambucus nigra. The sequence continues at coordinate 526,212,600 of OX422209.1, forward strand.
TTCTTGTGTTGATATTGTGAACTTAAGGCCTTTTGAGTTTTCTCATATTTGGGTCTGACAATCTCTGGCCTGATTCGCAAGATGTTCATGTGAGCTGTCCAATTGTGAAAATCTCTCTCATTAATGCTGCTCATAACAAGCTAAACTATTTTACACTCCATTACCCGACTACCCATCTTCTTTAATAATGATTTGTATCTCTCACATGTTCCTTTTGTTATAACAGTTGTATTAGGTTGCATTTATCACTATTCATTTTTTTATATTCATATCAATGACATATTTATATTCATATCAATGACATTATTTGTTATTGTGATTTAAAACAAGTGACTCACTGACACGATAAGACTGTATTGGTTAGTTTACGGGGTTCACGGATTTTTTTCGTATCAACCAGTTCATTATTGCCCTATTAACGAGTCACTTGGTTTAAGTCACAATTTTGAGTCAGTGTAATGCAGAACTACTCTTGTAATTTGTAATATATAATGTGATTGTAGTTAATTTTCTTAAGACTATTTGGCCGATAGTAATGTTCGATGATATCAGTTTGTATTATAGGCTTGGATATCTGATCTTCCTTGTACCTTTCATCACAAATTGAAGTTACATGGTAGCGTATCTCTTTACCTTTCTGTTTGTGTATGCTACTGTAAACAACGTGAATAGGCCTTGTAATACCAATCTTTATACTTGAATTTTCAACATCTTTTAAAAGAAATATGAAACAGAAAAGGGTATATATATTCACATTGTGTAATTTGTGTCATTTGCATAGAAGAAAAATCAAAACAATGCATTGTGTAATTTGCACATTTACTAAAATTTTCAGCTATCATAAGATTATTTGGAATGTATGAATGTATTAGTGAATATTAATGTATCTTTCACAGTTTTATAATGGTATATGATTAACTATCAATATCCCACTTCATCCAATTACACATACGTGATGAAATTATACCAATGTATTCTGCTCATGTGATGAAACTATTGTGCACACTCCTGAGTATATATGCAATTAAGTGTGAATTTCTTACCTTTTTTACTATAAATATATCCAATAATTCGCTTTTTAAGTGTTAACTTACTAGGAAGAACTTCGAATAATTTAAAGTGCAATATCCTCCACTACAAACCATTTCAAAGTCTGTTCGAAATAGTGTTGATACATTGCATATATTTCGAAATCATTTTTGTTGTCTACATTATTTGAAAAAGTTCAACATGTAAATGAGGGAAAGTCCCCCAACTTAGAATTTGGAATAATTCTTTACATGTGTTATGCACTTGGACTTCATTTGGAATAATTTTTATTGTTTGAAAGTCTCCTCAACATGAATAATCCTCCCGACTGCATTTTTATTATTTGAGTTCCCCAAGACCTAGTACCTGTGGGAATGAGTTTGAATTATACCTATGGGAGTGATTGGGGCTTAGTTTTTATTTTACATTGAGTAGAAAAACTAAAGAAAATGAAGTGGATTATGCCTTGAAATCTCAGTTCGATAGTTCATATTTATTGTCCACAATGTTGTCTATTAGGCAATATATTTCTTCCTTCTTCCTTTTCATGGTATTCTAATTAAAATAGGTAATTCCATGACATTTAACACTTTTGACTTATTTTTTTCTATGATATCTCTCTGGTGAATGGTATTGGAATATATATTGAGTGTTTTCTTTAGATTTAAATGCATTATTCTGATTGAGTGAAAATTTTCCATGCCTGATTCAAACCCCCTCTACTTATTGATTCTGGTTTGACCAAGTCTGTTACATCAATGAAGTTAAATGGTTATAATGACCTCTTTTGATCACAAATAATTAAGTTTTTTTTGCCGAGGCAAAAAGAAATTGAACTACTTGATTGATAACCCCTCTACGACGGTAAAAAAAATTAGACAATTGCAAAGTGAGGATGCTGTGATTATGGGATGTCTCTAGCATAGCGTAGAACCATACATGTCCACTACAATTGAGTTTTCTGATACCTCTAAGGAAATTTGGGATTTTCTTACAAAGTTATTCTCCCATTAGAGTAATGTATTATGTGTCTCATGTCTTTGACTTATATAACAAAAATTTTCACACTAAGCTATAGTACTTTCAAGAACTTATAGGATCAATTGTTGCAATATCGTCCATTCACCATCAGTTTGAGCAGCAAAAATTTTATTGTGAAGGTTTTATGGTTGTTTCTCTACTTTCTTCATCATTGACCTTCATGTTTTCATAGATAAGATTCTTTCTAGTGAAACTCTTCGCACAGCTGGAAATGCATATTCTTGTTTATTGAGGTTTTCATTATGAAAAAACTCTACTATGATCACTCCTAAGTCCACTGCTCTGGTCTCTAACTATGAGATTCATAGTAGTCTTCGTGGTTGTGGTCTAGGGGCTCGTATTGGTCCTTATAGAGGACATAGTGATAGGTAATGTGATTAATGTGTAAATTGAAACCACACTAAGCCTTATCATTGAGTAAAATATGTCAACCAGTCAGTCAACCTAGGTTGACACCTAATCCTAGTCATGCTTCCTCCAAGGTTGATTCTCATAATGCTCTCATTGGTGAGATTGTTCAAGCTCTATGCTCAGCAGCCCTTCTATCTTCCTCTCCTGCTATGAATGATTTTCCACTATGTCCGATTCATGTAATACTACTTGTATGATTCAGTACCCACTCTCTTAGATCCTTGATTTCAGTGCTAGCCTCACATATCAGGTATATCCTCTTTATTTTCTAATTTTTCTCATGTTCAAAAACAAAAATTACCACTCATGTTTGATAAAGCTCCACTATTGTATTAAATGGTTACGCCACGTGTCGAGATAAAATTTGGAGCTTCCGTTTTTAATATATATATTAGATTACAGGTATACTATCGTGACAACATTTATATGATGATTTCGGAAGTACATAAATTTGTTAATGTTTGGATTCACTTGAGAAGTAAAAGTTATTTATTGAAACTCTAAAACAATAGAATAGGTTGTAGTTCAAGTAAGGATAAAGGTTCATACTATGGATTAAAGTAAAATTCAGATAATAAATGTAAAATGTGTATGTGTTTGTCTTAGCATGCGGTTGTTATGTTATTATTGGACAATGTTGTCACTTTTTTTATTTAAAAGAATTGCCTTTCTATTTGTTAAATAGATACTAAAATTTGTGTATTTTTCGTTTAATTCAGTTACTATTATATTCTTAACTGCCCAATATCATCATGTATATAGCTGACATATAAATAATTTCATGCAAATTTATTGGTTGAATCTATTTTTAGACGAAATTATGCTTATGTTTGTTTTCTAACCGCTGGGTAGCTTTGATTGTTAATATATATCCGTTGTTTTTTCAAAGGGCAGAACAAGGGGAGCCCGTCGACAATATTAGCATTTGGAAAGCCATTGAGCTCCAAATAATAAACCTTCCAGTGTTGAAGATGGATCATTTGATAGAACGGTATATATAAATATTAATTCGTAAGTGATGCTTGAAAGGTTTATTTACTTTAATATTTGTTTTAAATTGCGTCCTTGAAAATTTATATTATGTTCATTAATTATAATATTAATTCAATTGGTAGAAAATGCTTGAAAGACCACTGAATGAGCTACCAGAAGAGCAGAAAAATGATTCAGAAGTGCGGAACAAGAATTTTTACTGATGTAGTAGAATATCGAGGGCATGAGTATGCTTTACTAAAGAGAGCAGGTATTAGGCCAACGTTGACAAAAGCATCTTCATCTCAGTTATTATTGGATGAAATTAACCAGATAAATAAAGAACCTGAAGACCGATAAACTTGACATCAACAGGAGCTCGAAGAGTTAGAGATTCGCAACCAATAAGCTCTATTACAGATGAAGAGTGAAATGCGAAGTGAAATGCAAAGTTTGTTCCAAAGTATTACCCCTTACCATGCTTCCATTACCTCAACGATTCAGACCGACTAGGTAATAATATATAGTTCATACATATAATTACATATATTTATATTGAGAAATATTCGGATGGAAACTTCTCTCTTTTAAAGTTAAATTTTCAACGGTGGTGGTGAAAATTTTCTATGGTGGTGATGAGAATTTTTTATGGTGGTGGTCAGAATTTTCCATTTCTTGGTGTATAGTATTCTTAGAATCAATTTTAATGTTTAAAACATCTTGACTACATGTGGTTTTCATGATTAAATAAAGGAGACTCTGCCAATTTAAAAATAAATAGTAGTTAGATATTTATATTGTTTGTGATGAGAATATACTATATCAATTCATTGCACATTGTATTGTTGATGAGTGGGATATTAATTTTGACATAATTAACACTATTTTTTTTTACAAGTGGCAATTTTTGTAAAACATGCAATCCTAATTAGTGATTGTGGAGGATGTGCACTTTAAGATTACGGGATTACTTTGATAAAAGCATTTTATGTTTTGGAGTATAAGAAATTAATGTACTTTTGTTGACAAGTCGAATATTTGAACTTAGTGTTATAATTTTTGTTTTGATGAATATTTGGATATGCTTGTAAGAACTTTAACTACTGTCGAATGAAAATGATTCATTGTGTTAGCTGAAAATCATCTTATATATTACATTTTATGATTATTCATTGTGTTGTGTTTTCTCAAATGTAATTTAGTTATATATTAAACTTAAGCGATAAATTTTATTGTCCTCAATATATTGGTGCAAAAATTTTAAGATCCCTCTACCTCTTTGGGGATGGTTAAAACTATCTCAAAAATATATTAAAGACGGCTATATTGTCGTCTCAAAAAGATCTTGTAAAATAGTAAACTTTTGAGACAAATTAATTCTTGTCTCAAAAGTACTCTTTTAGGACAGCTCTCTTGTCGTCTCAAAAGGGTTATATAAAATGAAGAGCTTTTGAGACGGTTTTGTTCCTGTCTCAAAAAACTCTTTTGAGACGGCTATGGCGTCACAAAAAATATTTATAACCCCCTATTAAAAAGATCCCCTAACTGTCCCAAATAGCGTCCCAAAAAGTATTTGAGATGAATAAACCATCTTTTAGGACTGTTAGGCCACCGTCTCAAAAGCTACTTTTTATAGTGGTGACTCCCCGCTACTCAGTCGAAAATTATAAGAAGGGGGAGTAACTTCAATGAGCAGAGCCTCCTCTACAGCTGCCGCCATCGATGTACCACCACCCGTGCTATTAGTCGATCCAACCGGTTCACTGGTACCCTTACCCAAGGCCGTGACGGGTGAAGGCATGTTCTCTACATCATAGATACAGGATTGCATCAGCCAGCTCATCGCAAAGTCCAAAGAATCATGGCTCGCCACCGTATATGTGCAGTGCACATAGGGCTTTCCTATCATCGTTGCCGCCCTGGCATCATATGACATCTCTCTCACTCACCTCATATACATAGGGGCGCCGATGGTGGGACCACCACCTCCTCCTCCTAATATGCCTCACCACCCTCTCTCCTAGGTAACAGACGTACACAAACTCGTGCACAATCAACCACTGAATATGCGCATGTATGCCCATCACCCCCGTATCCTGCGGAGTCACGCCCAAGGGTAAAAGGTCAATTGCAATCCCCAACACAAAATCAGTATCTAGTCAAGACATAAAGATACCAAGAAGAACTCTGAAAAAATGGAAGATAAGCCGGTCTCTCGTCAGTGCATTTAAAACTCGTCACGCATTCGCCAAAGATAAGGACTGGTTTGACCTCTGGTTGGACTTCCACCATCGAAACACCCGGCAGAAATCCCCCAAATCCTCATCCTTCAGGGCCATCAACCTTGAATTGTACCCAATCACCTCATAGAACCACATCTACAAAAGACAAAAATCAGCAAAAAGAACAAAAGAAGAATGCAAGGAAATACATAAAAAGGAAAACAAATACAAAGTTACCTCCAAAAGATACGTGGACCCTGTAAAGGTCTGCCGGTAGTACCGGATGAAAGCATCCAAAGAAGAATAAAGGGACACCAAAGTCAGGCTCCCCCAATCATACAGCCAGACATCAGAAATTGTCCTTAAATACGACAAGAACCAAAGATGAACGACATCGTTTCTCGTCACTGTCTAAAAACTACTAAGAAAAAAAAAATAAACAGACAAGCAATTTATCTCACCTGTCGGCCATCGGTCACATCCACCATCCTCCTCAAGAGCGTCTCTCTCAAAACAGAAATTCGGATAGAATCCCCTAACATGATTCTACCCGCATCCGCCTGCATGGCCTCTAGTGTCACCCTCAATGTGCGGCACACCACTAATGTGTTGATCGTTATTGCAACTCCTTTTCCATTAAAATTCCCTAGAACCTACAAATAAACTCAAATAATGCATAGGGTAAGCAAGGGTATCAATCCAAATCTAAGGAGGGAAAAAAACAATTATATGTGAAGACAAAAGTGTAAAATTCTTTTTCATATTATTCTATTTTTGTATGGATTTTTCAAGGGATTATTAATTAACTAAATATGCTAATTTTTAAAGTACTAACTAAGATGTAAAAGCTAATTAGAGAAAAGTGAGATAAACAAAATTGTACTAAAAAGAAAACTAACTAAATTGGACTCATGAGAGCTTCAAAATTCATCCCTAGAAAAGGAGATTTGTCCTCATTAATCATCATCCAATTTATAGAATAAACAAATAAAAGCATGTGAGGATTAAAATAAAAGTAACTAAAGAGGAATAGATCAAACCCATTTATGTTGGGTTAAAGAATGGGTTTGAGGTTTATTAGAAATGGATGGGTTAATGGGTCGCGGGTCGTGGGTTTAATGGAAGCAGACGGTTGGGTTTGGGTAAGGGTATGGTTCGAAGGGGTGTAAGGGTGGGTGGGTGGGTTTTGGGCGATGGAGGTCTCAGATCTTGAATTTTTTGGGTCGAGGCTTACGAGTTACATGTATGGGAGTTGGGTATTGGGTATTGGAGGTGATGGATCCATTCGGTTTCGAGTTGGAGCGAAGTTAGGCTTCGGGTAGAAGAGGGGTCTGATCGTGCTTGTCGGAGGTGAGGTTGAGTTTGGGTTGTATTTGGGTCAACCATGGCTAGAATAAGGTGGTCTCATTTTTTCGGTGGCCTTGGCCGGAGTTGGGTAAGGTTTGGTTCGGCAGGGTTTAGAGGTATGGTGGTGGTGAGGTGTGGGATGAGGGGTATAAGGTTGGTTGTGACTTTGGTTATTGTGGGAAGAGAGAGAGTGTGGGTTGTTTGGGAAGATGGTGAATGGGGGTAATAGGGTGTGGTGAGGTGTAGGGTAGGAAAGTGTAGGATTATGTTTGTGTGTGAGTGTGTGTCTGTGTGTCTGTGTGTAGATTTGTACCCACTCTAAAAATAAAACTATCTAACTAAAAAATAAAAAATAAAACTAAAAAAAATTAAAAAAAAAAATCAAAAACTATAAAAACTAAAAATTAAAATCCTAATAAAATAAAACTAAGGAAAATAGAAAACCTAATGAAACTAAAAAATTAAATTCCTAATAAAAGACAAAAATAAATCTATCCTAAAAATAAAAATAAAAACTAAAAATTAAAAATAAAAATAAAGATCAAATAAAAATAAAATTTACACCTAAATAAAAAGAAATATTAAAAATAGCCGACACAAATAAATCCTAAAAAATATATACAAAACTCTAAACAAAACATAAAATAAATCCTAAAAGTTAAAAATAATTCAAATAAAAATCTAAAAAAATCATTAAAAAAAATAAAATAAAATAAAATAAAGGGGTGCAAACTAAACTCACAAGGGTTCGGGATGCGTTTAAGCGAAGGTTACGGAATAGGTTAAAAGGCACAGGGGTTAGGTTTAAGCTCCTAGAACTACTTAAATATTGTATTTGGTCTTGAAATATAGCTTTTAAATCCGCAAGTGCAAGCAAGCCTACAAAATAGACAAATATGTGCATAAGACCCATTTTGTTGAGAATTAGCAATTAAAAATCGTCTATTCGGGGTATTATTTAAATACTTTTGAGTGCTTATCACACCACCCCCAAACAGACCATTGTTAGTCCTCGAGCAAAATATAAAGAGAAAGAAAGAGAAGAAACCAAAAGTGTACCACTTTCGCGGGGACTTGCGATTGCACTTAGTATGTGCAACAAGTCTTTAAACCTTTAGGTTGCCCTATAGGATGAGTTTTATCTCGTGAGGGTTTACAGGGAATATGCCCACAAAATTCTTTATTTGCAAATGGCAGTCTATGTCTTATTAGACGTAGAACAATCACACAATCCATGACGAAATAAATATTTTGAGGAATACAAGCTAGAAGTATTTAAAAAGTTTAGCTAAGTGAATACTCAAGGCACGTCCTTCCTAGAACTCAACGTGTGTGGTGTGAATTAGTCAAAATGGGTCGAGTATCATAAGAGTAATTCCTAGACCGCCTTTTTGGAATCAATGCTTCAACTTCAAATCTCACAGGATATAGCTTTCTCAAACGAACTCACGAGATTTAGGTAAGTGTATCTCTCTTGTGTGTGAGGAGGTGAGTAGATGTAAGCAAGGTCAAACATCTCACACACATATAAGAAAGAGTGAACATTGTAGAAAGAAGAATTATCTCATGAAATAATGCTAATCACTATAGTGAGAACGTCGAGTTATTCACCACGTTGACCTTCATTTTCCCGAACACCTAAGAAAAATATGAATGTTAATGGGTGAGGGGGAAATGAAATGAGAAGGATGGGATGATATGGGGTAGGATGCTGATATGATGGATGGATGATGGATGTTTGAGAAAAGTGTATTACACTTGGAACAAATGTCTTTATTTCACAAGATCTTGATTACAACTTTCTCTTTTTTTCTCTTTTTTCCAAATACTCATCAATGTCTGAGATAAATTTGCTAAAAATATAAATAACCCCAACATAGATTTGTATCTCATTATTTTTACGTCTGAATTGAACTCTAGAATAGATATTTGCTAAAAATGCAAACACTCTCTATGATGGATTTCCTCTTTTTAGTTTCTCTTTTTTTCAAATACTCATCAATGTCGAGATAAATCTGCTAAAAATACAAATAACCCCAACATAGATTTGTATTTAATTTTTTCTCTATCTGAATCAAAATTTGGGAGAGATATTCTCTACAAATGCAAACACTCTCTATGATGGATTTCTCCTTTTACTTTCAGCACTCTTCCCTTTTGCAACATTGTGGGTCAAAAATGGAGTTGATATGAAAATGGATGGTATGGTATATGGTGATGATATGAAAAATGGAAAGTATATGGATAAGGATAAATGTATGGTAAAATGGAATTTGGTTAGTGTATGGGTGAAGGTGTGGTGATCGCGACAAACTTCAAGACGCGTGTTTCTTACAATTCAAAAGTGACGTCGTTCTCAGTGATCAAGACAAAAATTTCGTGAAGAATAATGAGATCATACAACGATTTAAGTGCGGACCCAAAGGAAGTTGAATCAACTTGTGACTCGGAGATTGTGTAAAACTCTCTAAAATGGTGAAAGGCACAAAACTCACGAGCTAAAGTTCCCAGTAGTGATCCTTAAGACTTTCTTGGGAATTATAGAACTCTTCAACGCTAAACCTCAGTGACGTGATAAGTGTACAAAGTTTGTTGAGTCTAGAAATTCATGGTGCATGCCTTGGAACGTATCACATAAGCTATTTAGAAAAAAAAATCTCTAGCTCGATTCCTAGACTTAAAAAGATGGATGATAGAAAATTCTCGTCAATGAGTGAGATGAAAAAAACTGCACGAAAATTTTAAAATCAGGTTTTGAAATATTTTCAAAAGAGGAACGATTTTGATAAAATTCCCCACCCCCAAACAAAAAGGAACATCTCCCTCGATGTTAAATAAAATATTTTTTTAAACTCAGAGCAGAAGGGAGGAAAGAGATTACCAGAATCAACCGCTAATGAAGTGTATCAGATGTAGCCAAGATGAACCTGAATAAGTGATGAGAGAAAAAAACGTACAAGTCTATAAACATTGTAAAGCATTGGGTGGTGTGAAACACCACCCCCAAACAGGATAAGACTCATACTAGGAAAGAGCGGGTTGCCTCCCGGTAGCGCTAAGTTTATTGTCTTCAGTCAAATCGAACCTATTCTCACCCTGAAGATAAGAACTAAGAAAGCAAAAGGTGGAAGAAAAATTGGGTGATGAGAGTCACCCCCAAATAAGACTAAAGCATCAGTCTTGTTGGATAAAGGCAAAAGAGGTCAATGAACTTGTATAGTAAAGTGCTTCACACGATGCAAAGCATCGGTGGACCATGGGCGGGTGTGGATTAGGGTAAGGGTGAGAAAGGCTATGGTGGGGGTGCAGAGGTATCGGTCACGACCTTATTTATTTATTATTCATTTTTTTTTTAAAAGAAGGAAAATATTTTTGAGATTTTTTTTTTTGAAAATGAGGAGAAAATAAAAATTTTGGATTTTTAGAATAAAAGAAAGGAAGAAAATATTTTTTGATTTTTTTGGAAGACAAGACGGGAGAAAAATATTTAACTTCTTGAATTAGACAAACTCACTAAAACTGACTACCTAAAGATTGAATTAGACACACACAAGTAAAGGATAAATCCTAACTATATGTAACCAATTTTTTTCTTCAAAATTAGTGAAAGGGGTAGCCAAATTTAATTAAGTCCGCGGGCGATAAAAATCACGAAATTTATCTTTCTGATCGCCTTTGCAAAACTGTGTGTTCCTACTTTAATCACAAGATAACTAGTGGCTTGCCATAGATATTCTCCACAAAATTACTACGACGAAACGGTCGGCTGGTACAACGCTGGGGACAGCACAAACCTGTTTTACTAGGAGGCCGCACTTAAAACCCAGTTTTCCTGGACACTTTTGTGCCTTAAAGTGAACCATTCGAGGATTTTCCAAGTGGAGAGGATCTACGGATTATCCTTAAAGTCAAATTGATCAAAAAGGGGCCTATGAACACCATATCCTATGGGGCTATCTAGTTGATTAGTTTTTATTTTAATAATAGCTAGGGTAGCACACAATGGATAAGTGAGTGAGTCGGTGATGAAATCCCTTCTCGTGAATGACCGGGGGTAGGTCTTAATTGATTAATTCATCACACCATTCAAAAAAATGCGAGAATAAAATCACATAAGAGCACGTAGGCACACACAATATTGACTCGCTTGCGAGAGATTTACGAGTGTTGACAAATTTACCTCCCACAGTTTTGACACGCGTGAGGTGATGATCAATTTGAGTCGACCGGGGGGAGATCACCAATCTCAGTCGGCCCCGATATTCCTATCGACCCAAAGTAGAGAGACTTTTTTCGTCGCCTTTGGATGTCCTCTCTCTACCATCTCCGGTTTTCCTATCACGTTCTTTTTTGAATTATTACAAACATAAATGAGAGAAAAAAATAATGATGTCTACAAGCACCGCAATACAAGAAAATAATGAAATCCTACTACAAAACTTCTAATAAAATAAAAAAGGGTATGAAAAATAAGAAATAAATGATAAATGAACTACACTCCAAAATCTTCGCAAGTGCGTCAAACACCAGAGATTGGCAATGGCACCATTTGATGGGGAAAAAAATTTAATCTAATGTGTTGATCGTTGTTGCAACTCCTTTTCCATAAAAATTCCCTTGAACCTACAAATAAACTCAAAATATGCATAGGATAAGTAAGGGAGTCAATCAAAATCTAAGGAGTGAAGAACCAAATATGTGAAGACAAAAGTGTTAAATTCATTTTCATATTATTCTATTTTTTTATGGATTTTTCAAGGGATTATTAATTAAGTAACTATGCTAATTTTTAAAGTACTAACTAAGATGTAAAAGTTAATTAAAGAAAAATGAGATAAATAAAATTGTGTTAAAAAAAACTAACTAAACTAGACTCATGAGGGTTTCAAAATTCATCCCTAGAAAAGGAGATTTGCCCTCATTAATCATCATCAAATACATAGAATAAAAAAATAAAAGCATGTGAGGATTAAAATAAAAGTAAATAAAGAGAAATAGATCAAACCCATTTATGCTTTGAATTGGAGTGAAATATTCAATTACAACCAAAAATCCCTCTATTACAATCCCTCGCTAATATATTTTATTCTAAAATAAAAAAATAAAAAATAAAAACTAATCACAATATACAATGGATGAATTCATAATGGAATCTTAAATAATGAGAGAGAGATTTGCTAAAAATACAAATCCTCAAATTATAAAATTACGCATTAGAATTCATCCAAGGAAATAAATTCTACATAATCACTTTATGTTGAGATATTTGCTAAAAATGCAAATACTTATGGAGAAGAAGTTACTTTCAAAAGGGATGAATTCAACCACATTACTCTACTTTGAGATAGTTGCTAAAAATACAAAAACTCACTATAGAGGTGTAGAGTGGAATTCATCCAAGAGATAAATTCTACCACACCACTCTATATTGAGATATTTGCTAAAAATGCAAATACTCTCTATAGAGGGATGGAGGAGATTGAATGGACATGTAAGAGTGAGGGAGATTTTATGTGTGTGGGGGGGGGGGGGGGGGGGAATTGGGAGAGGTAAGAGTGCATGTGGGTAGTTAGGTGTAGAGAGCAAAATGGGAAAATGGGAATAAGGAACTTTAAAATACACGTGGTTTATTATTCTTGATTTTGGTTTATGCAGAATCGTGTTTTGGCTTTGTGGGTGAAATGGGATGGATGGTTTATTGGGTTAAAGAATGGGTTTGAGGGTTATTGGAAATGGATTGGTTAATGGGTCTTGGGTCGCGAGTTTAATGGCAACAAGGGGTCGGGTTTGGGTATGGTGTGAAGGGGGGTAAGGGTTGGCTGGGTGGGTTTTGGGCGATGGAGGTCTCGAATCTCGGGTTTGTTGGGTCGAGGCTTAAGGGTTCTGGGTATGGGAGTTGGGTATTGGAGGTGATGGATCCGGTCGATTTCGAGTTGGAGCGAAGTTAGGCTTCGAGCCGTGGAGGGATCCGATCGTGCTTGCTAGAGGTGAGGTTGAGTTCGGGTTGTATTTGGGTCCGCCATGGCTGCAATAAGGTGGTCTCATTTTTCGGTGGCTTTGGTGATTCGGCAGGGTTTAGAGGTATGGTGGTGGTGAGGTGCGGATTTAGGGGTATAAGGTTGGTTGTGATTTTGGTTATGGTGGGAAGAGAGAGAGTGTGGGTTGTTTGGGAAGATGGTGAATAGGGGGTAATAGGGTGTGGTGAGGTGTAGGGTAGGAAAGTGTAGGATTGTGTGTGTATGTGTTTAGATTTGTACCCACTCTAAAAACAAAACTATCGAACTAAAAAATAAAAAATAAAATTAACAAAACTAAAAAAAATCAAAAACAAAAAAAAACGAAAAATTAAAATCCTAATAAAATAAAACTAAGGAAAATACAAAACCTAATGAAACTAAAAATTTAATTCCTAATAAAAGACAAAAATAAATCTATCCTAAAAATAAAAATAAAAATTAAAAATAAAAAATAAAATAAAGATCAAATAAAAATAAAAATAAAACTTACACCTAAATAAAAAGAAATATTAAAAATAGCCGACGCAAATAAATTCTAAAAAAAATATACAAAATTCTAAACAAAACATAAAATAAATCCTAAAAATTAAATACGATTAAAAAAATCTAAAAAATTCATAAAAAATAAAAATAAAATAAAGTGGTGCAAACTAGACACACGAGGGGGTTTAGGTGAAGGTTACAGGACGGGGTAAAAGGCACGAGGGTTTGGTTTAAGCTCCTTAAACCACGTAAATGTCGCATTTGGACTCGAAATATAACTTTTAAATCCTCAAGTGCAAGCAAGGCTACAAATTAGATAAATACGAGCATAAGTCCCATTTTCTCGAGAATTAGCAATTAAAAATCGTCTAATTGGGGTATTATTTGAACACTTTTGGGTGCTTATCAACCACTATCTCGAAACCCTCGCAATCTAGCTCCAACGGCTACTGGACATCTATAGGAGTAACAGTCATCTCCACAAACCCAAGATGAAATGTGTGGGTAGTGTCTCACCACCTTTCCCTAAGAGCACATAAACCGTAGTGGAATGTGGTGTCTCATCCAAAGCCTACGCCAAATGTTCAAACCCGGTGTAGGATACTATCCAATGCATAACAGCATGGAGCTTCTCCCAAACATCCTTCAACCCAGTCGTCCCCCAAGACTGAATGCTCGAAGGAACTACGTCAATCTGTAAGAAAATAGAAGAAAAACCCTTCATTAGCACAAAAGGAACAAAGAGAAAAATAAATTGGAAGACTTAAAGTCACCCTACTTACATATCCACTAGGGTTCTTCACCCTAGATGAACGACGATATGCAGGCTCGCGTAGCAGGATACGCTCATCAGTTACAGGCTCAAATGAATCGAAGGCATTCTCATTGCCCAATGTAAGGAGCACCCTAGACCGCCACTCCAAGTCGGCCCAGTCATTAACAGTCAACCACTCGTTGTTGTACACTTCACTTGAAGATCCATACGTTTGAAGTCTTAAAGTAAAAAGGACTTGAGAAAGATTTTTAGAGAGAGAAAGCAAAAGATTCAAACAATTGAAGGTGTGAAAAATGGGGAGGGATCACCCCCTTTTTATAGAAGTTTAAAGGGCCTGCCGATCGACAGCCCCAAGCCCATACCGATTGACAGGCGCCTTTTCCTCTTCCCAAGGAAGCCCAGGAGTCTATGCCATTGTCGATTAGCACCCCCTCACGTCTGCCCATCAGCACCCCCCCCCCAAGATTTTGTACAGAAAATGCCATAAATTTTGAAAATTTCGAAAATTGCCAGAAAATTTTCCAGAAATCCCTGGAAAATATAGAACATTATTTTTCCTCAAGAAAATCATTTTTTAAGCACTAAGCCCCTTACAAACTCTCAAAATTCCAAGTAGGATTAATCTTACACTCTTATCCTCAGCATACGCCACAGTGGAACCAATGATGCTCCCGCATCCAAGTCTGCTACAATTCCCCAATCGAAACCTCATAACTAAGCACCCCCCAGTGGAGTTTAAGACAACACAATCCCTAGAGAAATCATAAATTCACTTGCACCCCTAAGATAATTTAAAACTCCCCAGGAGATATATTCCCCGAGTTACAACTTTAGGTCTTCAGAATTTACCTCGAATCGCAGAATTGGTCATCCCAATTTTAGGTCCTCATAAATTACCTCGGTCCTCAAAATTGGTCATCATAACTTGGTCCTCAAAATTGACCTCGGCCCTTAGATTTAGTCGTCACAACTTGATGTCCTCATAATTGGCCCGGGTTCACAGAATTGGCCCGGGTCCACAGAATTGGTCGTCACGACTTTAGGTCCTCAAATCCTCAGAATTGACCTCACTCCCTAAAATTAGTCGTCCCAACCTTAGGTTCTCATAATTGACCTCGGCCCACAGAATTGATCACCCTAACTTTAGATCTTCATAATTGACCTCGGCCCTCATAACTTTATGTCCTCGAAATTGATATCGGCCTGTAAAATTGGCTATCCCATCTTTAGGCCCTCAAAATCGGTCGTCACAACATTAGGTCCTCAGAATTAACCTCAACCCTCATAATTGTTCGTCACAACTTTAGGTCCTCAAAATTGACCTCGGCCCTCAGAACTGTTCGTCATAACTTTAGGCCCTCAAAATTTTGTTCCTCACAGTTTTAGGCCCTTAGAATTTTTGTTCGTCACAACTTTAGGTCCTCAAAATTGATCTCGGCCCCCAAAACTGGTCGTCATAATTTTATGTCTTCATAATTGACCTCGACCCTCAGAATTAATCGTCCGAACTTTAGGTACTTAGAATTGGCCTTGGCTCACAGAATCGATTATCCCCAGCACAACCTTAGGTCCTCAGAATTGTCCTTGACCCGCTGAATTGGTCACCCTAGCCTCTTAGAACCAATTTTAACACATCCTCGACCCACTGAATCAGTCATCCTAGACCATTTAGGTCCTCAAAATGAACCTCGACCCACTAATCGATCATCGTCATCTTCTTAGGTCCTCATAACTAACCTCGACCCTTTGAATCGGTCATCCTCGTACTATAGGTCCACAGAATTGACCTAAAGTCCTCTTTCCCAACGTCGATGTGGTGTCTATCGTTTGATGGCCTTCACTTATTCCAAGCTCTCCCATCGAAGGGCTCTCTGTAGACGCCCCATCCTGGGACCCCATAAGAACCTCCTTAGGTCCCTAGCACTCGCTCGTTCACCCCAAACTCTAAGTCATACTCTGAGTACCTATTTATAGGTTATCGGGTTCTCCTAGGCCCCATTTGACTTTAATCAACTTTCTCTTTCACAGAATCTCAATGAATCTTCCAAGGGCTCTGAATCCCATTTCTAACGGTCCACTTCATGTGCGAATCATCCTTATGGTTCGGACAGACAGTCCATTCACTATTAAAAACTGATCTCGAGGCCACTGAGTTCTCCCATGTCCCATTTAACTTATTCAACTTTCTCGTTTGATATAAAGCTCAATGACGAATTGTCCTTATAGTTCGGACGAACGGTCAATTTTACCTCGAAAACTGATCTTGAGGTCACCGGGCGCTCTTGGGCCCCATTTGACTCCAGTAAAATCTCCATCTTGAGTGATTCTCAATGATTCTTCGAAGGGCTCTGAATCCCCTTTCCAACAGTCCACCCCGTGCACGAATCAGCCTTACAGTACGGACGAACAACTCATTTTACTCCAAAGGGTCACCGAACACTTTCGTGCCCAGTTTACCTTGGTCAACGTCTAAACCAATTGATTCTGAATGAAATCTCAAAGATCACGGAATACCCTTTCCAACGATTCGTCCCGTGCACGAATCGGCCTTACGGTTCGAATGAACGATCCATTTTCCTTTGAGAACTTCGTTCCTAGTAACCAATGGTCAGTTTTGAGCCCCATTTGACATCGTCCAACTCTTGAACTTGGGAGTGGATCAATGGATTCTTAAAGGGGTATAAATACCCTTTCCAACGATCCATCTGGTGCATGATTCTGACTTACGATTTATGTTTTACGACCGTTTTTCCAAAAAAAACTTATCCCAGACTACCGAATGGCAGTCTCAAGGCCCTGCATATCGATAGCGTGCCTGGGGGGCTATGACAATAAGTAAGTCTAGGACTATGATGATCGGCACCCTCTTGTCCCTATAAATAGATTCACCATATATGTGTAGGGTTGTGAGATAACTAGGTTATCTATAGTGATGTGGTTGTATATATTTGTTTGATGAAAAATATGGTACACTATAATATGTGTGGGGACGTGTGGGAGGTCGATTGACTATAATGAAGTAATTAAG
Organism: Sambucus nigra; assembly: GCA_949130495.1. Lineage (NCBI taxonomy): Eukaryota > Viridiplantae > Streptophyta > Magnoliopsida > Dipsacales > Adoxaceae > Sambucus > Sambucus nigra. Next base: position 526,229,925 of record OX422209.1, read on the forward strand.
ATAAAAATGTTATTAATAAGATATGAAAATAGGAAGTGGTTAATATGTTTCCAATATACTGATGAGTTATGTAAGTAAATGGTTATTAATATTCGTTAATAAGTAGGTAGTCATTGATATATGTTATTAAGTAAATAGTTGTTGATATGTGATATTTGTTATTAGGTAAATAGTTGTTGAAATTTGGTATTAAATGGAAAGTTGTTTATATCTGTTATTATGTGAGAGTTCTTAATGTTATACATGTTAAATGTCTAATGTTAATTGAAAGACTTTACTGTGATATTTACTCCATCTAGTACTTCTAGTTGGGTTTATGTTACCCTATTTGGGAACACGTAACTAGTGTTCTTGTCATGGGCTTGACATATCGTATTCGTGGACTGACATTTCATGTTAGGAGTGCGCTTCTAAGAGAAACTGGATCTGGGAGTGCATGATTTTGACTCTTAGAGTTTTATATCATGTATAATTTAATTTCGTTTCCGTCGCTTTCTTATATATGAGGCAGTTATTTGGATTCGGTGGGTTATTTATGATTCCACTTCTATTTTAGGATTGTATTAAGACCTTTGATGGTAATGGCTTGTATTAGAGATATGGATATTGTTGATATGATAGTTGGTGAACATTCGAATTATCATTATTTGCATCTTATTGCATTGTGAGAGACTTTTGTACGTTGGGATTTTATGCTTGATGGAGTTTTATTATCATTCTTAATTCTCTTTATATATCATTGTGAAAAGTTTTAAATTATCTCATATTTATGTAACATGCTAAAAATGGTATTTACTTCTATAGAAATTAGTATATCCTAATATTTGGACTTGATTAACCCTAATATTATAATATAGGGACATATACCAAATAATCGCTCGAACATTTTTAATACACGTTTAGTCCAAACCTTTTTGTTTTATTCCAAAAGGTCCCTCACCACAAAAAAACACTAAAAAAAAGGAGCTCCAGTGAGGGTCGTCAGAGCTCCGACAGTGGAAAGGTGGGGTGGGGGGGGAGGTGGAGCGAAAATGCCACTAGTTCGGATCTTTAAAAATAAGATAATATTGGTTAAATGGGTGTTTGAGGGACTTTTTGGAACAAAATAAAAAGTCTTGGACTAAATCTATATTAAAAAATGTTTAAGGGACTTTTTGGTAATTAATCCTAGAATATATTGGTTGTTATGGTAAATTCTATAAAATTAAGAGGTTTCAATATAGCTTGTCAATTGTATATCAAAATAGCACAGAAAAGTTTAGTAGATCCAATACGTTGTATAGTATATCCTAAAAAGACGATCAATTTAAGCATAAAATAACTACGAAAAAAAAAAAAAAAAAAAAAATCACGTACAGACAATATATATAAGCATTAACATACAAACCTTCCTAAAAAAATTTATACATACACAAATATAAATATTGAGAGAAACTGAGATAGATAGAGAAATACGTATATTTCTACAAATAGTTAAACAACAATTTTAACACAATATATTCAAAAATTAAAATCCTAAAATATAACAACACTAAATCTCTTAAAAGATAAACCATCAAAACCCTACAGTAAAATATAAATAGAAGGATTCATATGCACAGGTTTAAAGCATGGAGTAACTCACTATTTCAAGCAAAATCATAAATGGAAGAGGAGGCGAATGGAAGTTGCAACCTCTAGAGACCGATGCCGAGAAGAGGTGAAGACTATTCTCTCGAGTGCACTCAAATCATTATTTTGAGTTTTTCTTCGTTCATTCTTTTAAAGTTCTTCTTGTTTGGTCGATGTCGGGATTTATTTATGTTCTTACCTTTTTATTTAGAGCTATCATTACAACATTGTTTCTTGCATTTTTGTTTTCAATTTAAAATTTGACTGACAACATGTCCTTGCGTGTACCCAGGTAACCCTCAGTGTGTCCTCACCTGTTCAATTTTAAAAATTAAATAAAAATTTGGACACCCTTTTTTCCATGTCTAACAAGTGTTCCGGTGCGTTGCGTGTCTGAGTTCCACAAGCGTCCATCTCTGACTCGAAAGCCTCGAGAGAGTGTCAGTGCTTCATAGGCAATCACGGTCTTGCCCTCCTTTGGGCCATTTTGCACGTTAAAAAAGAGTATTGGCAACTCCGAGCCATTGGGTTTGATTTGGGCCATTTTTAAATTTAAATTTCAAATTATACCTATTCATTTTTGAGGCGGCATTTCAAGCTATTCAAATCATTTTTATTTTTACTTCTCTGATAAAGCGAAAAATGTGCGTCAGAGACCATATCAAGGTTTAAAGTTCATCTCGATTGCATTTTAGAAAAATCTAATTTTTACTACTTGCCTCTTAGGATAGTATTAACTCTTGGAGTCGGTCTTAAATCATGGCCCACCATAGTTGATCGATTTTTCGCTGTCAAGCTAAAGGGAACCACAATTTTACTGGGGATACGTGTTGGAAATCTTCTATGGAAAGAACGAAAAATTAATTAATTTCTTCAAGGCACCTTCTCGGAATGATGTCTTTTAGGCAAAATTTCTCCCAATCCGGTTTAGAAAGAACCGCGAGTACACTATGGGGTTTATTGAATCTGCCTCCAGGATACAATGCAGTGTATGAACTATTGTTTGATTCAAACTATGTATTATTTGATCAAACTGAGAACACTTTGAATTATCTTATAATGCCAAAGTATAGAGGATGGAGAGAGGAGGAATTATAAATTTTCGGTGTCCAAAACAGAGTCCTTGAACTCTTTTTATAGCCATTTATGTGACTGTTCTTCAACAGTCACAGCTCTTTATGTAGCAACTCAGAAGCCGTTGGATCGTGTCTATTTTGAATAGGTTCGATCTAACGATTCAGATTAGGCATCCCATCGTAAGCGAATGGACACCCCCTTACACGAAACGCTACAAGCTTATCTAACGGCTCAGATCAAGTCGTTTTGAATTTTAAACCATTTGATCAGATCGTTCAATCACAGCCGTTGATCTGCTTTACTTTGTCAAAACTTTAGGTTCCCACCCTTCAAGCGACTATGCGCACGTGTGAAGTGCCAAGTGCTCTTCAAAGCGCGCAATGCGCCCTAAGTCGCCCAATCGCCATTTCATGCGTCGCGTGTCGCAATTGGTGGTGCTTAAGCACTACCGCAATGCGTGGGATCATACCCTTTTATTTGATTATTCAACTAAGAATCTTAGTTGTCCTTTAATTGATATACCATCACTTTTTGTGGTATTCTTCCAATATGGGACTTGGGCACTCTACTATCTTTCACACCCATTTTCTCATGTTTCTTCCTTCTAAAATAAAACCCAAACTAAGTTTAAAAATAAAACATCAATAAACATAATAAAATTGACGACTAAATATTATATTATATTAAATGTTGAAATTTATTCAATATTCCACCACCAATTTCAATATACACAAGAGAGGATACAAAGGATCAATTACAAAAACAATAATATAAAACTTTTAGCATTATCGCTGAAACATAGTACATAAATGAGAAGTGTCTTCCGGACTTGAACTTCCATATAGCGTAAACAATTCAAAGCTTCATCAAGGTGTTGTGGGTGAACGTATCTTGAACCAAGTACCCTTTGAGACAAGCCAAAACTATCACACATACCTATTTATGAGTTTAGAAGTGTTCTTTTAGCATGCACATTTACGGCCCTGTGTTAATCCTGATTTCACGAGTGGTTTAGGATCGGTCTTGATTCCATAGAAAGTGTCCACACTTTCGACACTCATATAGGTAAATCAACTTTAATGATTTTACGAGTCACACTTATACGATTTATTAAGAAGTAACCTTCACCTTCTAACATGAAGAAAACCAACACTGGGCATATAGGAATGGAACTTTTGCATAAAAAATTCCTAGTGTTCCATAACTACAATTTAACTTGTTTGTGCCACATTGAAATCTATCTTTATTTTCGAGATATGAGTTGGGTTTCCATTAAATATAGTTGTGTTATCTAATAGACCTTAGTCCCATTCCTTTTGAGGTGATATATATCATCTCACTAACAAGACCTTTAGTCAGAGGATCTACTAAAGTCTTGTTCTTTTTAACATAGTCGACTGTAATCACTCCTTCCTTGATTAATCGTCTTATAATTTGATGCTTTAGACTAATGTGTCTAGATTTTCAGTTGTAGGATTTGTTCGTAACTTTATAAATTATGGCTTGGTTATCACAACTTATCATAGTAGAAGGAAATGTCTTTTTCCATAAAGGAATATCATAACAAATTTCTAAGCCATTATACTTCTTTACATGCATCTGCTAGGGCTATAAATTCAGATTTCATTGTTGAATCTGACACATAAGTTTGTTTCTTGGATCCCGAAGAGACAACCGCTCCTCCTATCGTAAAAATCCAACCAGTAGTTGACTTGAATTTCGATTCAATATTGTTCCAACTTGAATCACTACATCCTTCTAACAGAGATGGATATATTACATAATGTCAAAAGTCATCTTCAGGTATTTAAGCACCCTAAAAATTTTATTACAGTGCTCTTGTCCTGGATTACTTGTAAATCTACACAAAACACCTATTGCATAAGCAATGTCTGGTCTAGTGCAATGCATAGCATACATTAAACTTCCAATAATACTAGCATATTTGGGTTATTCCATAGCACGCCCAGTATTTTTTATTAATTTGATAATAGGATCCACTAATGTAGCAACTGGCTTAAGTTAAAAATGATTATATCTTTTAAGAACTTTTTCTATATAATGAGATTGAGAAAATGCTAAAGAATTATCCTTTCTCACAATTTTGATTCTAAAATAACATCAGCTTCCCAAGATCTTTCATATCAAAGTTTGATGATAGAAACCTTTTGGTTTCTTTAATATATTTGAGACTAGACCCAAATATTAATATGTCATCCACATATAAGCAAATAATAACACCAACGCCGTTTCCAAATTTACTATATATACATTTTTTGGCATCATTAACTTTTTATCCATGGGATATTACAATATTTTCAAACTTCTCATGCCATTGCATAGGAGCATGTTTAAGGCCATAACGAGATTTAACCAGTTTACACACTTTCTTTTCTTGGCCAGGCAAAACAAACGCTTCGGATTGTTCCATATAAATCTCTTCTTCTAAATCACCATTTAAAAACACGGTTTTGACATCCATTTGATGAATTACTAAATTATGAATAGAAGCAAGAGATATTAATATCTTAATGAAAGTGATTCGAGCAACAGGAGCATATGTATCAAAATAATCAATTCCATATTTTTTCTTATAGCCTTTAGCAACTAATCTTACCTTAAATTTATTTATAGAACCGTTTGGATTTAATTTCCTTTTAAATATCCATTTGCACCCAATAGGTTTAGCTCCAGGGGAAGATCAGAAATAAACCAAGTTTAATTTGATAAAATTGAGTTCATTTCATCATTGATTGCTTCTTTTCAAAAGGCAGCATCCCTAGATATTACCGCTTCATGAAATGTTGTCGGTTCATCTTCTATATTAAGAACAAATTTAGTTTTATTCTTAGTTTCATTTAAATCCCCTTCAACCAATTAAATAACAAAGTCGCACATTTTTTCAGTTCTTTGTATTTTACTCCTTCGCGGTTCAACGTCATCCGTTGTCTCTGAAGAAGATATAGGTTGTGAAATTTCTTTTGAAAGTGAGGAGCAAGAGTCGGATTATTATTTTCTAAACCTTGATTCAAAGTACGATACTTTGTTAGATGTTCAAAGAATTGCACATCTACCGACTCAATGATTTCTTGAGTTTCAAGATTTAAAAATCTATAAGTTGTACTGTTACTAGAGTATCCAATAAAAACACATTTGTAAGTCCTATTTCCTAGTTTCTATCCTTTAGGTTCGAGTTTTGTTACATAAGTAATAAATCCCCAAACTTTAAGACGTCTAAGATTAGGCTTACGATTAAACCATAATTTGTATGGTGTAATATCCTTGTTTTTTCAATGGAACTCTATTTAAAATATAACATGCGGATAAAACCACTTCTCCCCACATAGACAACGGTAAACCAGAACTTATTAACATTTCATTTACCATTTCAACTAAAGTCATATTTTTCCTTTTTGATGTCCATTTTGTTGTGGCGTATAAGGCACCGTAACTTGATGGATTATTCCATGATTATTATAAAATTGTATAAACTCACTTGGGTAATATTCACCATCCCTATCGGATCGTAGGACTTTTATTTTCCGATTTTGTTGAGTTTCAACTTCTGCTTTAAACATCGAAAATTTCTCGAAAACATCATATTTACTTTTAAGCAAATATGCATATGCATATTTAAATTAATCATCAATAAAAGTTAAGAAATATTTATTTCCACCACGAGTCATATTACTCTTCATATCACATACATCACTATGAATAAGATCAAGCATTTCGGATGTCCTCTCGACAAATTAAACGACTTTCTTGTTATCTTCGATTGAGCACAAATTTCTCATTTAGCAAAGTTATCAAATTTACAATCCAAGATCAAGCCAATATTAGTCATATTTTTAATACTTTTATAATTTACATGACCTAATCTACTATGCCATATAGAAATAGACTCAACTATATAAGCAGAACTAATATCATTGATTACATTAATTTTGATCATGTCGTTACAAGAGTACCCTTTGCCAATAAATTGGCCATTCTTGGATAAAACAAACTTATCAGACTCATACACAAGTTTGAAACCTCTCTTATTGAGAAGGTCCCCAAACACAAGATTTTTACACGTATCAAGTACATGAAGTACATCAATTAGGGTAAAAGTCCTTCCAGAAGTTAATTTTAATTCCACTGTGCCTTTCCCAACTACATTACTACATTGGAGCGAATATTATTTTCCTTCTTCACTTATTTTCCATAAATTTCTTGATATGTTTTTAATGAAGAGCGATCTTTGCATATGCGGACCGTTTTGTTGGTATCCATCCACCATCCATTTTCATTTTCAATTGAATTTTCTTCGCATACAGTAGCAATAAGATCTTCAACATTGTTGGTTTCCTTTGACCCTTGTTTTTCCATAAATGCCTTCTTTTTAAGACGACATTCTCGAGAATAATGGTCCGGTTTGTCACAGAAGAAACATTTGCCCTTCCTTTTCTTATTTGCACCTTGGTTCTTGAATTTTGAATCATTCTTTTCTTTCAATTTTTAGTCTTTGCTATTATTGAATTTTTTATCCTCAACCATATTGGCTTTTGAATGACCCTCACTTTGTTCATCCTTCTTTTCCCGAATACAAGAATCATCTTCAATACGAAGGTGGCAAAGAAGGAATTCCACTGTGTAAGTCTTTTTATCATGATTAATTTTCTTCTTAAAGCCGTTCCAAGAGGATGGAAGTTTTGAAACAATCACCCCTACTTGAAATTCATCTTGAAGATTAATTACAGCCGCTTTAAGGTCACCAATAATTTGTTGGAGTTCATGTGCTTGTGCAATGACCGATTTATAATTACTCATTCTAAAATTCATATAGTTTGAAATCAGAAACTTACGGTTGCTCACTTCCTCATTTTGATATTTTGTCTCCAACTCCTTCCATAATTCCTTTGTTGTCGGAATCATTCGATAAGTGCTATAAACAGTTTGAGACAAAGCATTGAGAATATGTCCCGACACATAAATTCATCTTCTTTCCTCTTCACACGCTTTTGCTTTATTTCTTCGGTGTCTTCGGATGTGGGCTCGGGAATTTGCTCAAGGTTGTCATATAGAATGTATGCTAGTTTAAGTGATGTGAGGAAGAACATAACTTTCTCTTGCCAACGGGTGAAATTTTTGCCATCAAACCGGTCGAGTCGGATTAAGTCTTGACTCGTGACTTGGATAGATTGTGACATTGTTCCTTCCATTTGAGTGGAGTAATAATGTAAAAATTTTGCCTAAAACTGTTTGAAATCTTCTGTGGAAAGAACGAAAATTAATTGATTTCTGCAAGGCATGGTCTGGGAACGCTGTTTTTTAGGCAAAATTTCTCCCAATCCGGTTTAGAAAGAATCGTGAGTACACTATAGGGTTTATTGAATCTTCTTTCAGGATACAACGCAGTGTATGAATTGTTGTTTGATTCAAACTATATATTGTTTGATCAAACCGAGAACACTTTGAATTATCTGATAATGCCAAAGTATAGAGGACGAGGAGAGGAGAAATTAACAATTTTCGGTGTCCAAAATAGAGTCCTGGAACTCTTTTTATAGCCGTTTCTGTGACAGTTCTTCAACAGTCACAGCTCTCGTGCGAAGTGACAAGTGCGCATCAAAGCGCGCAATGCGGCCTAAGTCGCCCAATCGCCCATTCGCGCACCGTGTGTCGCGATTGATGGTGACCTCAATTCATGGGATCATAGCCTTTTATTTGACTATTCAACTAAGAATCTTAGTTGTCCTTTAGTTGATATACCACCACTTTTTGTAGTATTCTTCCGATGTGGGACTTGGGCACTCTACTATCTTTCACACCCATTTGCTCATTTTTCTTCCTTCTAAAATAAAACCCAAACTAAGCTTAAAAATAAAACATCAATAAACACAATAAAATTAACAACTAAATATTATATTATATTATATTAAATGTTGAAATTTATCCAACACCACGAAGCCCTGAATTTCCCCTAAAAAAATCATACCCAACCTCTTGTTTGGATTGCAACAATCGTAACATGCCTTTCCACCTCCCAACTTGACAATAAAGAGTTTATTTTCACTAATAACAAACAGTGCAACACTGTCCTAGTGTCACTAGAGGTTGTTAGGTGCCAAGGGGATTTGTTAAAGTTCAGACGATGGTTTACCGAGAAAACATAACGTTGGTAAGGATCGATGAAAACTAAAGGAAGTAGTCGGGAGCAAAACGACATCGGTGTTTTGCTTGTCATCTTTGGTTGGGCTATCAATGTTTTTTGTTTTGGCGACAACAATGGGAAGGGGTGGCGGTGCATAATCCACACACGCTAATTGAACTCGAGGTGAGTTACTGTGATCGGGTCCAATGAGAATGAGAAGTGTAGAGAGGGTAGTGCGTGGGTGACTGAGTGGCGGTGGGTAGGTACGGTTGCAAAGGGGTGATGACTGTGGAGGTGAGGGTTGGGTCACGAGAACCTATGAAGCACGGACTCGTAATACGCGTCTCGACACGCGATATGTGATACATAATTCTTTCAAAAACTAGGATACGACACGCTAGTGTGTGTGTATATATATATATATATATATATTAATGAAATGAAACATATTTTTTCATAAAATATATTATTAGAGCATTCTTAACATGAAATTAGGAAAATGGACCATACAAAACAAAATTCGAATACACTTTAACATTAAAAATCACAAAAAAAAAAGCAGAATCACCATCACAAAATTAAAATACACGGTAAAGTGTCGAAGCTCGCACATAATACGTGTTTCGACACGACACGCGACTCGTGACTTCGAGAATAGTGTCTGTGCTTCATAGCGAGAACCCTCCAACTCGCCTATTGGTATAACAACCTTCTTTAGATCCTTGGGACTAAAGCAAGCCCTCGTGGCAGGTCAACATATAATATTGACGGATTTGTTTAGTTCCAGTGAAATTCCGACCATTTCGATAACATTTATTGATAAACCCACTATGTTGGTCAAACTTTCGAGTTATAGGCTTATAGACACAGCTTAAAGGGCTTACCACAACTACCTAGAGCAAACGTGACTCTTATATGAATCTGATATAAATAGTGAAAGACCGACACAACCACATAATAAGAATAAGATTTCTTTCAATCCCTCTCGATATCATTAAGTAATAGTTGATGACAAACCAGTGAATTCTAGTTCACATGGCACCACTATTCACTGGGCAAACATAGTTCAAATACTCTTTGAAATTTTATTTAAAATTGAGAGAATTACCCCCACTTTTGTAGCTCATCTTCTTTCTTTAATAAAAAAAATATAACTCTAATTTGGAATTATTCTCTTCTAGAGTTTATTAAAAAATAAATATAGTTGACAACAAAAGAGATCATACGAAGATAAATATACGAGTTTGAGCTTGGGCTCCAAGTTAACCTGATAGCTAAATAATGTAAACTCCTCATAAATAGATACCCATTATAATGTTTCTTATTCAAATAATAATCATCACCATCATCCTTCCCTTGATCTCATCAAATGGGACCAGACACGTGAATTTTCTTTTTTTCCATTATTTTCAAATACCAATAAATTATCAAAATCAAATTAAATAAATACAGTGGATTTTCTCTTTTTCCATTCTTTTCAAATACCAATAAATTATCAAATTCAAATTAAATATATACAAATTGTCTAGCTCTTTTATTTTCGACCAAATCAATGTGCAATCCATCTACATCAGTTTCTCACATATACATTTGGTTCTCAACCAAATCAATATTGTTATCTAACATTACTATTTAAATATGGTATGTCATCTTATAGTTTTAACACGTCTCATTATTATTAAATGCTATTTTGGCATCTCTTAGGAAACTATTTAAATATCTTTCTCCTCTTTACGGTGAATAGATATGGGCCTTTTACGCCCTTTTCTGTTCTCCTTCAATGTCCTTTCCTTTCCTTTTACGCCCTTTTTTGTTCTCCTTCAATATCCTTTCCTTTGCTATTTTGGCATCTCTTAGGAAACTATTTAAATATGGTTTGAATCATTTCCAATATTGAGTAAAATTTTCACAAATATTCCCTCTCTCATCTGGTATGTTTTTTTTTAACTTATTTCATTTTGAAAAATACATTATTAGAATCGAGATTACTGTTACACGATTACAAGTCAGTGGGTAAAATATTTTAAAAGACATTTCCATAAATTTATTTATTTTTGGCTACGGTGGAATTGGCGTAAGCAATATGCACAATTTTATTTTAAACGAAATAATTTTTAGTCTATTTAGTTTCCTTAACATTGCATTTGGGTTGTGAAGCTCAAGTTCAATTAAGTTTATCAAGAGCATCTTAAAAATTCATGTATTCCTCACCTTATATAGTATTAATTTATATATTTTGGTTTCGATATTTTTTTTAGATATTATTAATATATTTTATTTAATTTTTACAATTTAATGGATTTGGTATCAAATGAAGAATAATTTTAAATTGTTTTAATTTTCACTATAAAAATGTCTTACTTTTGTCGATATCGGTTTGTAGGTGAAAAAAACACACAGGAAAATATTTCTTGAATTATATTTACATGTTCGCTAAAAGTCAATTATAATTTATCTTATTATGTTATTTATTTAATAACCCTTACAAAACGCAGACGCAGAGCTTAAATGTAGTGTGCCATAATATGATAACAAATTAGAGGGGCAGTGACCGGACAAATTCTAGCGATTTGGCATGCACCAAAATGACTTGAAACACAAATGACCTGCATTTTATAATTTAAAACACAGGTGGTCTCAAAAGTTCAACAATGCAATGTCTTAAAAGGGATCCACTTTAAAGTTAAAAGCAATTTCAAGATTTATGGCCTATTAAATTACCTATTCATTGAACTTTTATGCACTGCATCAGTATGACAATAAATAAAAATCAAACTTATCTCATGAGTCATGGCTAATGTCATATGCGAGGTCTACTATAACCATAACCAATTTTCAAAAAGGAGCGAGGCGTTTTTGCCCGGGTCTTGAGAAGCATAAGCCTCACCTTGAACAAAATAAAAAATCAACATAATGTTACTATAAAAAATACTAATAAAATCACAAAAATAATGCAACATAACTACCATGACAAAAAAAATCATAATTAACTAACATGTACCCTGCACGATGCGCGAGCGCTTTATAGAATAATTTGCTACCAACTTCTTATATACATTTTTTCAATTATAAATTGAAAATTAATTCAAAATGAAATGACAATCAATGTTTTTTTATATGAGGTGGAGTAAAAGTACATATTAAACGTTCATTGTGAATTGTTAAGAAGCGATGCCTATCATATTTAGCAGTCCTTTCTTGCGTTCATGCTCTTTGTCATTGTAACTGTCCCTCTTCAAAACGAACATGTTAAGATATTTGAAATTAGCCATAAGTATTATGACCATGTTACATTTATATACACACATAAGAAATTAAAGGTAAAAAATAAATAGTATGACCATGAATTGTCATGTTTGAAAATTGTGGAATCAAAATTTCTGGGTAGAAAAGTTCCGAAATTTATTACCATTGGGATGTTGATTTACAATGAAAAGGGTTACCCACTTATGTAGCTCATGTTTATTTTTTTTAATGGATGTCCCAACATTTGTGAAGAAAATAACCATTGAAACCATTAGGACCAACTGAGCTATCACTCTTCATACCAAAAATAGTAGATTTTATTTGTTATTTATCTGGAAAAGTGGTAAAAGCAATATTATCTCAGCATAATTATTAATAAGAGAGTTATTCCCCAAAAGAATTAAATTATACTCATTGGCTTAAACCAAAACCATCGTTTAATATAAATAATTTTAAAGTCATCATATTGATTGTTGGAATTGCTATTAGAGACAATCCTATGACTATTCACAATATTAAGAAAGTACACAAAAATATAACTCCAATTCGAATGTCCGTGAACCAACGTTTAGCTTGTATCACAAATTCGTATTCAATTCCTAATTAATTCACATAAATATGTCCAAAACCTACTAACATGTCACAAAATTAAATAATAAACTATCAACAAAAATAAAAAGATTATCAACAATATTCAAAAAAAGGATAGTATTTTTTTTATGTTACTCGTCAGTGTCATAAGAACAAATAGTAGGATATTTGCATATGCATATGCATAAGCATTTAAGAGCACTATCCGCTTGAAAAGCATTAGCTTTTATGATCAGAACAAAAAACATGAAAAACTATTCCATTTCAAATTAAGACTTACTATTTCAAAATCAAAATTTATTAGAAAATTTAAGTTCCAAATTTAATTTTCACATAGGATTTGTTTGATTACAAAATTTTAAAAAATTAAAAATATATCAAAAACAGATCATTTATAAACAAATACACACTTTTTATAAGTAAATTACAAATGTAAATAATATATAAAAAGTTAGTCAAAACTTAAGCCATATCTTCTCCCCATCTTTGATGGCAACTGTATGCTTGAGCCACCTCGTTCTCGGCCAAAGCTCTAGAAGTCTAGTTCAGCAAATTTCTTGTCGTGTTTGCTGTACCCACCTCTGCTTTGTTTCTTCCCTGAATCCTCTTTCTTCTCATCATTCTCAAGGTCACAATCGAGATATGGGGTCCACAAATCCCTGTCCTGACATACCCAAATCCATTCCTTGGTGGTAACCCATATTAGCCAACAAAAGTTGCATTTTGAGGCAATTTTATGTTGAGGATTATTATATCATAGTCCCTGAAAAGTGATTGAGCATGTCCTCTAGCATGTGCCAAAATTTTAGGCATGTGAAAAAATAAAGGAAAATTATTCACTCTTTAGGGGTGTTTGAAGGTGTCTATAGCCACCATGTGTTGGGCAGAGGCACGTCCGGGAGAATGTCGGTGATTCATAGGCTTTACCCCCCACCTCGACCAGCCTCTAGGTGCAGCACCCCAACCCTTAAAAAGCGTAAACTTCTTCTTTGACCCTAAAGGCTATAGCCTTTTACAAAGTGAAATTTTGTCCCCTCACCTCGAGGTGGACATCTCGATTCACAGAGTTCTTTTCTAAACATTGATGGCAACTAAACCAATAGAAGTTTCAGAGCCACAATGTATGGTGCTGTTTAATCTACATTTCAAGATCAAGAATTTCCTCCATGTTTCAAGTCTACCATTCATCCATGGATAACAAAATTACACCTGTAAGCGTTACTCTCTAGTAAACCAGATTTCAGTTCATAATTTCATTCCAAATAAGATTTCCATCACTATTGTAGATAATAGTAAAATAAGCTTCATAACATGGCAGAATTTAACATTCCTAAAAATAAAACTTTACATAATCAACTATCATAGGCAGCTCACCAAGAGATTTGGTCCCAAAACAGCATGTAGTACTAACTAGTAGGAACATCCCAAGTTAAGTCAAAATCTACAGCTTTATGTATGAAAGATATCATCTGAATGTATCTCCATCATCATATTGTTAGAGATCATACTCTAGTTATATATTTAAAGTCTTAAACCAATTTTAATCTCTCTAGGACTTTTTATTTTGGGGCATCTTTGAACTTACAACTAGAACAACTATATGTGAAGAAACAACTTCATAAATTTTCACAACTACATCCATAAATATTCAGAACATAAAGCATTTGAAAGCAGACAATCCATAGGCGGTTGGGTCATTACCAATTAAGAGCCTAGCACATAGGTCCCTTCTCGCTCGCATTCTTTTGCTGCAACCTAAACTCATGGTATTTCTCCGCTGTCTGTCGGATACCCAAAATAATCTCCTCCGTTGCGTCATAAATTTGTTTGGGCAAAGTCACCTCCAAGTAATCAAACCACTCCCCTAAGGTCATCTTCTCCAAATCAATCTCCTCCCCACCACCAACACCAACTTGAACCGCCTCTTCATTCAAAATACTCTCTTTCACAACCTCCTCTTTCTCTTCCAATTGTGTATCCCGTAAATTCCTCTTACTTCTCATACCCCATTTTACACTCGAATTTGCATTCGCATTCGCATTCGAGTCAATCCTAGAGCTTCTAGTCCTCCTAGTACTCACTCCCTTCCCTTTTTTCGGTTCTACGTCATCACTCACTTGTATAATCTCAACCTCTTCAGATTCTTCCAGTGGCGTATCGCGTAAATTCCTCGCCCTTCTCACACCATCCAAAACCAAATTGGCATTTTCATCAATCCGCGAGCTTCGAGTCCTCCTCGTACTCACGTGTTCCCCCTTCTTAGTCTCGAATTGACCTACATTGTCAGTCACTTCAATAATCTCAACCTCAGGTGAGCTCTCTCTAATCTCCTCTTTCTTCGATCTACCTCGACGTCTGGGTTTATTCTCCAGCTCATTGTTTTCAGAAACCGCTTGTAATTTGGCAGCAGCTCGCCTGGGGTTTCTACGCGATAAATTGGTGTTGGTGTTGGTTTGGGTTTGGATTTTGACGTTGAGGGAAGTGATTTCCCCGAGTTTGATTTTGTCGCCGTGGGATAGATTGGAGATTATGTTGGGAGAGAGCTGTGTGCCGTTGAGGAATGTGCCGTTAGAGGAGTTGAGGTCAGAGAGGGTCCAAGAGGAGATAAGGGGGTCGAATTTGATGGAGAGGTGTTTGGAGGAAATGCCGGGGTCTTTGATGGAGATGGTGTTGCCGCGGACGACTCGGCCGATTCGGATGGTGGATCTGGATGTGAACTCTAGGGTTTCGCCCTCGCGTGGGCCTTTTTCCACGGTTAGGGTTAAGGTTGAGCTTTCATCCATGGCACGAGCTTGGAGAGAAAGAGAGAGAGAGAGAGAGCATGTGTGGGTTAAACGGATAATTTCTTCAAATAGATGGCAATGGAGTTTTCAAGGCGAGGGGGAATCGAAAATTTTGAAATTCCATACACAAGTCAATTAAACTAAAGAATAAATACTAATTCCATACAGAAATCTACAAAGTTCAATATATTATTATTTTAAGTGAGAAACTCAAAAGGTTCCCTTAGATTTTCATTATTCATCTTTCCCTCCAAATAATTTTTAAATAGTTGTACATTCTTAAATATTTACGGGTGACTATGATAGAGAAGGGCATTTAAGGGTTGTAGGGCGTTTTATAGAATATATAGATTGCACTACCAATTTAAATTCCATCGCATAGCTTATCCATGTCTTAAAGCAATTTCTTATTGTTCCAATTGAACAGTCTCTTTGCAATTATAAAATACAATCCACACATAACTTACACTCATCTAAGGGATATAACCATGTGTTGTTAGTTTCCTTGTCCACAATACGGAGGTAAGACCATCAATGATATCATACGCATTACGCATTAAGGTTTTTTTCACGTACATATATTATGTATATTTTTGTTTCAATTATTGAGAGTATGCTTGCAATCAATGAATAAACTTGTTTAATTAAATTATAATTTTATGCCAAGATTTTAATTAAAACCCTAGCTCATGCATCTAATTGTGATTGGCAGAATATACGTAATCAATCATGCACACAATCACAAACACACATACGAGAAAAAATCCCCCAAATGGGAAAAACCTTTTTATTTCACTATATTGTGTAAACCACGACTTATAAATACATAGAAATAAAGTTTGTTGTGGCACACGAATACCCGCGGGCGTTGGTTCGTTGTCGTCGGCAAGAGATCCCGCAAGAGCTCCAATGGTCAGCAATGAAGACGACATTTCTTCTTCACAAGGTCTACTCCAAGAACGAGTAGAATGAGTAATAAGGGTTTAGAATAATTCACATAAATATTTGGGATGTTTTGGGGAATCAAAAATGGTTTAAAACTCAAAACATGAAGTCTTAAAATCGCAACTGTTATGCAGAAATGGAGTTGTAAAGACTTGAAAAACTTAACTACGGAAACAAGTATTTATAAAAAAAAAAAAAAAGTTGGCGCGATAGTTCGAACGATATATGGGTATCGCTCGAATGACAACAGATGTCGCTTGATCCCATATCGTGCGACCTATCAAACGAGGTAAAAGAAACCAAAACAGTACGACTTCGTTTGATGAACTGCTTCAAGCGAGGTTCGCGCGACCTATCTCGCGACATGCAATGTCGCTTGATGAGGCGTTTGAACGACATCAGCCTGTTGTTTGAACGACATAACTTTGTTGTTTGAACGACTGAAGCGTCAAAATCTAAGTTAGCCAACAGGTCTTTAAAACATAATTTTGACATAGAAAATCCGACTTATTTTAAAAAAAAACTTTAGAAAAAATCCCAAATAAATACGAAAATATTATAAACTCCAAATTAAACATTATACCATTTTAGCGAATGGAGTTAATGGGAACGGTTGAAGACGCACGTTGCACGTCGCTTGATGTTGTTGCACTATGCACATTTCAAGATGATGGGTGCGTGAAGCTCAGAATTCGAATTAAGGTCGTCATAAATGATCGTGTTGACATGCCGAATGTAGCGGTATACGACATACTTGTTGTGATCTAGGACACATAGAAAACTCATAAATTCTAAATGGACATTTATAACATCATGTCCTTACAAATATTCTCCTATGTCTATGCCGGTACATACATAAAAATATCTGAATTATGCTACTGTAATACCCCGTATTTTTATGGCTTTTAATTATGAGGTTAATGAAATAGAATTGATTTTAATTTAGGATTTATTAAATTAATTTGGGATAATTAATTGGAAAAAAAATCGAATTTAAAAGCTAGCGAGACGAGAGTTAGTATTTGGTTATTATTATGTTGTTGAATATTACTAAGTGATTATGGTAATATGTGATCATTGAATTTATTAAAAATGTCGTGAGTTGAAAATACGGCAGTTTCGGTAATTTAGTTGGGACGCGCGTGTCAGTCGTGTCAGAACCCAATTTAAAGGATTTAAAAGTATTTTATTTTTATGTCATCCGTATGAGATTTTTGACTGCGCCAACGTGTCCGGAAGGGTCAAGATAGTCAGAAAACACTAGTCGGGGATTTAGTTTGAGTCCCGGGGCACTTTAAGGCCTAACTCGCAACCCATAAGGGTATTTTGGTAATTTTTAAAATTAAGGAATTAAGACCCACGAATTTTAGAGTTTATTTATATATTATTAGAAAAGCCATTAGGGCCATTATCAACCAAAAACAAGAGAGTGGGCTACGTGAGTTAGAGGGAAGTTGCCAAAGGGTTTCCAAACCAAAACCACCACTCACCACCACCATTTTCGTCGGAATTGTGGCCGGAGAAAGGAGGAGGACCAGCCCTAAACATCATCAAAGAATCAGAAGCAACGTTTTTCAGGTAAGTGATTTATCTTGCAAAGATTCAAAGCATATAGTTTACATGTTTTTATAGATTTGAAGATTTATCATGAAAAAAAAAATTTAATTAATTTGAAAAGTTTAAAATCATAATCTGAATAGGACTTGCATGTAGTAATTGTTGGTGATGATAACAACCACGAATTTATGATTTATGGGTAGAGAATTCTGAAATTTGATTGGATTATGGGATGTTCTTGAAGAAATAGGGAAAACTAGGTTTTTATAGGATTATTAGATATTTTGATCCAAGAAATTGATGTTATATGTTGATTTGATGAATCTAAAACGTGGGGAATGATGTAAACATTTTAGTAGGATAATTAGTATATTTAGTTGTGAGTTTTGGACGTTAGAATGAAGATTTAGAGGTGTAAAAAGTTGATAGCCCGTAACTGTTAAGAAATTTATGGGTTGTTACCAGCTTGATCGATCGATCGACTCAAGAATGTCGATCGATCGAACAATCGATCGATCGACCCCTGTTCTTCGATCGATCGACCCCTACTGATTTTTGGCAATTGTTTCTCTTTAAGATTTAAGGATTATTTCAAAGCCAATGTTGATTATTAGGGTGAGTAATATAATCTTGTGGGACTTAGATAAAGTCAGTAGGGCCTTAGTTATTATCGGAGAATGCTATAACTTATGGGATTTAATGACGTTTCTTACGAGGGTCTACCGAGTGGGGTACGATTAGAAATCATTCAAATTGAAACTATAACGGGAATTAAGGATGATATAAGATTACGGGCAACAACGGAGGGGTTTCAAGTACTGAGATGACATTAGAAACCAATAAAAGACCTAGTAACCTTTTGAGATAGGTTTAAGTACCCAAATTGATACGACGATAGAGTTATCAAACGGAATATATAGTATGTATAATGTTAGGGGTAAACTTGCTACATATGAGATTAACTAGATGAAATGTGTGAACATCTATATTGATATATGATTACTTAGGTTGTGTGAATGCCTAGTGTATGGATTTCTTATGTGTATGACATACCTAGCATACTTGCTATCACGGGAGGTTAGTTTTATTTTGAAAAATGACCCTCTTATCCTTGTGTGCCTTCAGGGGGATTTAGACTGGTACCTTAAGGACATAGGGTTGTGAATGACTTATTTGTGAGTTTATAAGTCGGCTGACCTTGGGAGCGTAGGTATGTGCGTGACCCATGGGTATGTGGACTATGTTCGCCTCCAATATGTGTGATTTGTATTTAGACGGTTCCTGAGTGATTCGAAACACGTGATCCTTACGTACGTGATGTACATGGATTTGATAGCAGAGTATGCGTGCACCGCAGCTTAGCCTAGGGGTGCCATGATATGTATTTGTGTACTGAGAGTGACATACTTAAGTACTTGTGACTGGTTCATTGTTGCTTAGTAGATGTGAATAACTAAGATATTTGAATGGGTTAAGTATGAGAATTTAATTAATACTTGAGATAAGTAATTTAATGAATGTGAACATAGGTTATAAATATTGCTTATTTGGGAGTTACGTGTAGATACTCTATGTTAGAATGCGAAGGCATGAGTGGTACAAACTAGCTAGATAGTGGAATAACTAGGATGGGTTAATGACATACGTTAGGCGTGCACAGTAGTTGAGAGGTAAGAAACTCATGTGAGAGTACGCAACTAACGTGTTTATAATATGTGATGTTTAATTGTAATTTAAATCACTTGCTAAACTTTTAAACTGTTTTCACATCGGGCTCTGACCTGTTTTCCTCCAAATCTATTTTTGTTTTGTAAAAAAAACTTTTAGGTGCCCAGCCACAAGGACGCCAAGCATATGAGTTCCATTCAGAGGACGTGTTGTAGCTGTTGTGAAAGTTACAGGATCTTGGTAGTAGACGATCTCATTTTATCCTTGATTCCTTCAGAGTCATTTGTATCAATTAGGGCATGTCGTCCATTCTTATTTAGAGGTTGTAGTTGCAGACTTTCATTATTTCAGTTTTTGGTTTATTATTTATTCAAACTCTTGTATTTGGACATTATTTACTCTTGCATCTCTATTATCGGAGTGTTTACTCCAGACTTATTTGATTTCATCTCATTGAGCATTTATATGAGATTGTTTATGCGATTGATGGTTTATAAATAAATTCTTGTTTATTGGTTAACTTAATTAATAAAATTTGGCATCTCTCTTTTTAAATATTAGGTGGCTAGTAATTAATTATATATTTTTCGACAGTGATGCTAAGACTGAACCAACTTTATATTCTATACTAATTTAATAAAGGAGTAGCTACCCGGTATTTAATTAGACGGGGTGTTACAGGTGGTATCAGAGCATCAGGTTCTAGTGTCCTTTAGGATCTGTGCGGCTTATTATGCTTTCAGCGTAGCTTTCTTTGATGTAGAACCCTATGTTTAGGATTGTTGATTTCTTTGGTGAGATTTCGTTCTCCTGCTTCAATATATATGATAGTAAGTCTTATTTACAATCGGGTGTGTTCGTGCGCCAAACAATGTGGTACGTCAGGTGAAGGCAATGGGGCGAACAACAGGAGGCAAGGATCACTACACCAAAATGGGCAAATTGTCACCTTTCAGCCGGCCAGCCTTGTCAAGGTCATTGACCGTGACAAAAAAACACGCGTTTTATGTCACGGTCATTGACCTTGACACGACCGTGACAACGAATTGTCACGGTCAATGACCGTGACAAGCCCGTGACAATTCAATTTGTCACGGTCTTGTCACGGTCATTGACCGTGACAATTATTTAAATTCTTGTCACGGTCAAAGACCTTGACACGACCGTGACAATCTTCGCAGCAAAAACCCTATCCCCCTTCTTTTTTCCCTCCCGTGCCGTTCCCTCCATTTCTCTCTCTCTCTCTCTCGGCGCTGTTCTCTCTCTCTCTCTCTCTCTCTCTCTCTCTCTTTCATTTATATATATATTTGTGTGTATGTGTATATATATATGTGTGTATGTGTGTGCGTGGAGGGGGGCAGGGGGTGGGGGGTGGGGAGGGGTGGGGCAGGGTGGGGGAGGGGGTGGGGACGGTGGAGGGGGGCAGGGGGTGGGGCAGGGTGGGGGAGGGGGTGGTGGAGGGTGGGGTGGGGTGTGTGTGTGTGTGTGTGTGTGTGGTGGTGTGTGGTGGGGGAGGGGGTGGGGTGGGGTGGGGTGGTGTGTGTGTGTGTGTGTGTGTGTGGTGGTGTGTGGTGGGGGAGGGGGTGGTGGAGGGGTGGGGTGGGGTGTGTGTGTGTGTGTGGTGGTGTGTGTGTGTGTGTGTGTGTGTGGTGGTGTGTGGTGGGGGAGGGGGTGGTGGAGGGGTGGGGCAGGGGGTGGTTAGGGGTGGGGTGTGTGTGTGTGTGTGGTGGTGTGTGGTGGGGGAGGGGGTGGGGTGGGGTGGGGTGGGGTGGGGTGTGTGTGTGTGTGTGTGGTGGTGTGTGGTGGTGGAGGGGGGCAGGGGTGGGGTGGGGTGGCAATTTTTGACACGACACGATACCCGACACGAACTCGGATGATAAATTATTTATGTGTTGCAAGAATTTGAAATTAATTAAATTAAGTTATTGTAGGCCTATGAGTGCTATGATTGGTTAAGAGAGAAGAAAAAAATTATTTTATATTTTACTTAATGGGTTATGCGGGTCAACCCGAACACGACACGATAATAAATAGGTCGGGTTAGTGTTTGCTCATCTGACACGATTAGTTAAATGGGTCGGGTTAGGGTTGACTAATACTTAACACGAACCCGACATGACACGACCCGAACACGACACGACGCACACGAATTGCCACCCCTAGTGGGAATTGATATCCAAGACATGTATTTGAATTG
Organism: Sambucus nigra; assembly: GCA_949130495.1. Classification (NCBI taxonomy): domain Eukaryota; kingdom Viridiplantae; phylum Streptophyta; class Magnoliopsida; order Dipsacales; family Adoxaceae; genus Sambucus; species Sambucus nigra. The sequence goes on from OX422209.1 coordinate 526,251,739, forward strand.
ATATCTATTTATTTGAATTGATAGAATTGTTTCTAGGATAATAATCCTACTATAAGATAATTGCTCAAAATAAATATTAAATAATAATTACTAAGATATCAATTCAAATAAAGTCTTAATAACCTAACCAAAAGAAATAAAATAAAATATCAAATAAATTATCATCCACCTCATAGACATTCCCTACCAATCATTTTAAGATAATTTTAGTCCCTATTTTCAAATTAAAGGGACACGTGGCATGTTATGATTGGTTAACGTTTTATGAATATGGGTCCGCGCCAGCGGTTTTATTAAAAAATAGGGACTAAAATCATAAATAAAATGTTTGTTGTCCTATTTTCAAAATACATATTACAATAAATCCTAAATTTACAAACCCCTAAAGATAAATACCTTTGATTGCAAAGCATGCACTTGTATTATTTCGACGTGTGATTTGGAAATGCTTGTTTTTCTTTCTAGAGACCCGTGTCGTCAAAACTTGGTAGTGTTCGAGTGTGTTTTTATCACTAAATTATTATTTCACTAACAAATACTCCTTATATCCTAGATTAAGAGTCCATATTTAATTTTTGTACTTACTAATAATACACTTAATCAAAATATGTGTGTGTGCGTGTGTGTGTGTGTGTGCGTGTGTGTGTGTGCGTGTGGCGGGGGTGGGGTGGGGTGGGTAGGGGTGGTGTGTGTGTGTGCGTGTGGCGGGGGTGGTATTGACGGAACTTACACATACGTTATAATATAGACGAAACATTTTTTTATCTGTACTAATAACATTTTTTTTATCTGTACTAATAACATTTTTTTTACAGCAAAAATGTCTCCTTCAGATGTTAGGGCGAAGATGATGATGCTGTTTATGATGATGTCGTCGTCTGGGTTCGGTGGTAGCGGAGGCGACGAGGGCTCCTCCGCCCCTAGGCTCCCCAAATATGGAAAATTTGGGATTACCGTCGAAAACAAGTCGGAGCTTTTAGCGAGATCCCTCGAGCTGCTAAAGACGGTCATCGGCCCGGGGTTTATGAGTTGGAAGGAGGTGCCGTATGAGCTCAAGTTAGCTGTTTGGGCGGCACTACAGGTAATATTTATATGAATATTTCAATTTCAATTTCAATTTATATTTATATTTATATTTATATTTATATTTATATTTATATTTATTCGCAACTAACATTGTATTTGTTGGACAGGAACAATTCAACTTGGATCCAAAGCTACGCGATTCCGTCTTCGAGCAGTTGAGGGAGCAACACAAGACGTGAAAAAAAAATATGCGGACACGGTACTTTGGAAAAATATGCGGGGGTTGAGGGACCCGGATATCATCGAGGGTGGAATAGTCCATGGACGTGTGCTTCAAGGGATGGAGTCCAGGGTGCTCGTCACGCATGTCATACCCGGGAAGGAGAACTCCCTACTGTGGTTGCGTGAACAATGCGGCACGACATATATTAGTGGGTGCGTCAATTCGTATGTCGTGTGGCCTACTCACCTCCTCAGTTTTATACAAGACATGTAGTAACATTATTTTCAAGTTTGTCCATTTTAATTATATTTGGATTATATCGTCATGTATATTATTTATACTTTGAAAATTTGGATTATACTGTCATGAATATATATTTGCATTATCTTTAGTTTGTGTTGGATATATGATGTTTGGAGCAGGTACAACGTTGTTATAACAGGTACAAATATACTGCTGGGCAGTGGCGGTGGCCATACTGCCCAGCAGATTTTTTTTAAATTCTGCCCAGAATTGTCACGGTCATTGACCGTGACAAGTCCTTGACAACATTTGTCACGGGCTTGTCACGGTCAATGACCGTGACAATTTTTTAAAAAAGGATCGCGGCTTAGTCACGGTTTTAAACCGTGACAAACGTGTCAAGGTCAATGACCGTGACACGACCGTGACACAAAACGCGAGTTTTGTGTCAAGGTCAATGACCGTGACACGACCGTGACAAAAAAAGTTGTCTCGCCTCGAAATGTCACGGTCATTGACCTTGACAAGGTGAATTTGTCAAGGTCAATGACCTTGACAAATGGGCAGATTTGGTGTAGTGGATCAGTTGAGGTTATTAAATTTATTAAAGAAGGATGACCGTAGTTGAAGTCACCCATAATATGGCACGGAAGTCCAGGATGACAAAAACGGCTAAGGCACGACTTGTGACTTACAGGTACAACTATAATAAAAGTGGGGTCAATTTAGACTCACCCAGCAAGGTTGGAATCGGAGAGAAAGAGTTAGGTGAAACGTTGAAGAGAACCAGCAGTGGAAATACGCGAAATGCGGAGATGGAATATGCTATCCAAATGAACGTAATATATCCAAAGGCTTGGGCATATGTCGGGGTATGGCCAATCGGGATTGAAAATTGGGGAATTTTTTTTTCTTGGCTCTTAAGAGCGGAGTTTCAATGGTGAGGCACAATCACCACACTTAGAATTGGAATGTGACGTTGAGAGAAGGTGTACACGTATGGTATGACTATAAGTTCCTTCATAAGATGTTCAGGGTGAAAGGAGAATGTGATTCTGAACTCACATGAGAGGACCGAACAGAGGTAACTTTGTGAGGAGAAATTTAATTATGTACCGAACCTTACACCAGGTGAAGTAAGTGAAATGGAAAAGAGGATATTAAAGGGATAATTTACATACAAGAAGAATTGTTAGCTCTTCTGGGGAATTCTGCTTGGACGGTCAATGCAGATGGTAATAATGTCGAGTAGTGTTAATTTAGAGGTAAAAGTTTCCTTGGGTGGGGAGATGCAAGAATCGAGGAATTTATAAAGAGTAAGACTGGGAAAATGGTGTTGGAGAAACACCACAAGGGAAAGACCCAACGGGGAACCCATTAAAAAAAATCGAATAGCTGAATTATTACCGAGCGATGGTGATTTTAGTAAGAGACGTGGGAAACTAGTAGCGTGTTCCTTAGGTCCATCAAGCTAAGGGAACAATGGAGTTAGTCATCAGAGCCGAGACTACCAACGTCCGAGAGAAGGACCACCTTAACATGGTCAGTGTGACCGAAGATAATTAGAGTATGTGTAGAGGTATTTTGAGGGGAGAGAAACTCGTGCGTTTTAAATGTTTCCCGAAGCAAGTGTAGGGATAAAGGTATTGTGCCTGGCAAGGGCAATAGTTATTGAAATATTCGGTTGGTACGGACAGGCGTGTTGAGTCCAGGAACCATTTGAGCATCCAGGACGATTGTCAGGATAGAAGTATGAGTTATATTATCAGATGATGTTGCATATTGTTTGTGGCATGAACGAGTTGCTACAATTGTTATTATTGTTATTTTTGCCTGAGAGTCGAGTTTAGTGAGTATCGGCAATTTTAATAGTATTTATGTGAATATTTTCCCTGATAGTATGGGGTTACCTTTATTGTCATCCGCGGAGGATGAATGGGTATATTGATAGCGGTATATACTTTATTGAATTTGCTCGTTTTAGTGTTGTGTTATACAAGTATGATATTATCCTAATTATGGTTTTAAATATGATTATACCGATAGTGTGCTGGCATTGCAAGTTTATTGGGGTTACTACCTTGGGGTAGAAAGTTTCATTCTGGCGAGGCCCCATCTGTGAGAAGGCCGGGCTCGTAATTGTACTTTTGTATATATATAAAAATATTTATATATTGTTGTGATTTCAAATAGGTATAATGGTCTCGGATATTTAATCCCAGTATGCGTAGGGATTTAATTGATATGATTCGTATGTAATTGGTTTACTAGTCAGCGAAAAGGTTTAGCTGGTTATTATAATTAACGCTCAGGATGTCGTAATAAGAAGAGTGCATTGTTTTATCACCCTTTAGAGATTTGGGAGTTTAAACTCATAGTTGTGTGTTTGGGGACGGGATTTTGAGAGCCCCGATTATCTTTGCATGATTTATATGAAATGTGATTACCATCAATGTCAAAAGAAAGTTTCATTCGGAAGGAGTTCCTTGTTTAAGTGTAATTGCGGAAGGAGATGTAACTTTGTTGTTAAGAGACGTGAATATAGGGGTACATGTTATGGACTGAGGGCTTAACGGATCCCGATGATCGACAATGCTAGGAATTAGTGTATCGGGGGGGTTCCTTGTTTGGATTTTGCTTTGCGAGACACCCCACGCATGAAACTTAGCGTACGATTGGTAGTAGGGAGACGTATGACCTTTCGTCTATGATTTGGGTGCCTCAATCGTTATGGAAGTTAGTAGTTATAACTGGAAGTTAACAAGGGGTAAATTTATGATATAAGGCCAGAAGAGCCAGTTGTTAGTGAAGAAGTACTGATAATTTTGGTTTTTTTTCGGATTTAAGGATACATTGAGGTTAAGAAGGATTTAGGATTTCAAATTCAGAGGTGATTGAGGACACCCAAGTGGTTTAGCCACGTTGTAAATGCAGCGGCAATAAAGAGTTTGGAATATGTATGAAGCGTATATAATGTTTAAAAACTGTATGATTGGGTTATAAGGGGTGTAGACATCTTGGTTTGCTAATGTAGTAATCGCCGGAAGAAGGGACATAGATGGGTAAGATTATTACTTATGGGATTAAACGTCGTAAGAAAAGGTGTTAATGAATATCATGTGTAATCAGTGCAGCACGTCCGAATTTGGTGAAAATGCAGTGGAAAGCCATTTAATAAGGGGGTATCTCTTGAGAAGGCATATATTTAACTATTATGGACAATTTGGAGTAGAGTTCTGACTAATCGAATGTTGAAGGTCAAGAGTAAATAGAATAAGGATGTCAATAAGGTATAAAGAGTCCAAATGTGCACAAAGTGGTGGAAAGTGTAAGGGTCGAAACTTTTGGTATACGCCGAGAGAAGAAGATCATTAAGTATCACTTAACGGTAAGAATTATACATGAAGGTCGACATTGAAAGGGGTGTAGTGAGTAGTAGAACGGTTGGGGTTAGATGTACAACCAGATGATTTTGTATCAAGTCGACGATTCCAGGGATGGAAGAGTCAAGTTGATAAATTTCCTTGAGGGGTTGCCAACTTATAGATAAGTAATGAGTTCCTTTGAATATGTGGGACAGGTTGTGCAGAAGGAGAGAAACGGTTATATTGGGTGATTTACACTATTAGATAGTGAACACGCCGGTACGTGGTCCTACGCAGTATTATTCAGAACCAATAGGAGATCCCCGAAATCCACCTTCAGTGTGGGGTAGCAAGAAGTAGTGGAAATAACGCTTCGTTTTGAGGGTTGTATCACCTATAGCCCGAGGTGTAGGCGCAAGGTGATTGACGACTGGTGGATTGTATGAAAGAAATTTTGGATTCATTGCGATCTTTTCAATTCCAAATTGAGTATAACTAGTAAGTGAGGTATATTGTAGTAATGGGGAGAAGATATTACCTAATGGTAGAGTTGGGGGAAAGCACCCGTATCTATTTATAGTGGACAAGGTGCTTACAAATATTTGTGTAACACCAACCGGCTGAAGTGGTTTTACCTTGTGTAAGAGTCACAACATCGGGAACAGAGATTCAAAGAATGGGCAAGAGTAGTCAGATGTGTTATTGATTTCTTCCAGGATGGGAGTTTGGTGTTTTGATAAACGCGGGAGTTAATGCGTAGTGAGGTGCGGACTCACAATAATATTGAGATAATGCGGCCAATGATGTATAGGCTATTTTTATTCGAATGTTATTTACTAAGAGCACAACGTGACGTGCATTTATTGAAGTATAATCTGATAAAATATCAAGACGGTTAAACAAGCTTGTTGTAAAGTGAGGGCTTTAGTGTTTGGGCCTTTCTTTATATTTTGTTTTGAGTACTGGAGGATACCTAATTTTTCCAGGTATGCCTTACCTTTCCGAATTTCGGGACGAAATTCCGTTATTAGGGGGAAAGTATGTAATACCCCGTATTTTTATGGCTTTTAATTATGAGGTTAATGAAATAGAATTGATTTTAATTTGGGATTTATTAAATTAATTTGGGATAATTAATTTGAAAAAAAATTAATTCAGGTTTAAATGCTAGCGAGACGAGAGTTAGTATTTGGTTATTATTATGTTGTTGAATATTACTAAGTGATTATGGTAGTATGTGATCATTGAATTTATTAAAATCGTCGTGAGTTGAAAATACGACAGTTTCGGTAATTTAGTTGGGACACGCGTGTCAGTCGTGTCAGAACCCAATTTAAAGGATTTAAAAGTATTTTATTTTTATGTCATTCGTATGAGCTTTTTGAGTGCGCCAACGTGTCCGGAAGGGTCAAGATAATCAGAAAACATTAGCCGGGGGTTTAGTTTGAGTCCCGGGGCACTTTTAGGCCTAACCAGCAACCCGGAAGGGTATTTTGGTAGTTTTAAAAATTAAGGAATTAAGACCCACGAATTTTAGAGTTTATTTATATATTATTAGAAAAGTCATTAGGGGCATTATCAGCCAAAAACAAGAGAGTGGGCTACGTGAGTTAAAGGGAAGTTGCCAAAGGGTTTCCAAACCAAAACCACCACTCACCACCACCATTTTCGTCGTAATTATGGCCGGAGAAAGGAGGAGGACCAGCCCTAAGCATCATCAACGAATCAGAAGCAACATTTTTCAGGCAAGTGATTTATCTTGCAAAGATTCAAATCATATAGTTTACATTTTTTTTTATAGATTTGAAGATTTATCATGAAAAATGAAAATTGAATGAATTTGAAAAGTTTAAAATCATAATCTGAATAGGACTTGCATGTAGTAATTATTGGTGATGATAACAACCCCGAATTTATGATTTATGGGTAGAGAATTATGAAATTTGATTGGATTATTGGATGTTCTTGAAAAAATGGGGAAAACTAGGCTTTTATAGGATTATTGGGTATTTTGATCCAAGAAATTGATGTTATATGTTTATTTGATGAATCTAAAACTTGGGGAATGATGTAAACATGTTAGTAGGATAATTAGCATATTTAGTTGTGAGTTTTGGACGTTAGAATGAAGATTTAGAGGTGTAAAAAGTTGATAACCCGTAACTGTTAAGAAATTTCTGGGTTGTTACCTGCTTGATCGATCGATCGACTCAAGAATGTCGATCGATCGAACAATCGATCGATCGAACCCTACTGATTTTTGGCAATTGTTTCTCTTTAAGGTTTAAGGATTATTCCAAAGCCAATGTTGATTATTAGGGTGAGTAATATAATCTTGTGGGACTTAGATAAAGTCAGTAGGGCCTTAGTCATTATCGGAGAATGCTATAACTTATGGGATTGAATGACGTTTCTTACGAGGGTCTACCGAGTGGGGTACGATTAGAAATCATTCAAATTAAAACTATAACGGGAATTAATGATGATATAAGATTACGGGCAGCAACGGAGGGGTTTCAAGTACTGAGATGACATTAGAAACCAATAAGAGACCTAGTAACCTTTTGAGATAGGTTTAAGTACCCAAATTAATACAACGAGAGAGTTATCAAACGGAATATATAGTATGTATAATGTTCGGGGTAAACTTGCTACGTATGAGATTAACTAGATGAAATATGTGAACATCTATATTGATATATGATTACTTAGGGTGTGTGAATGCCTAGTGTATGGATTTCTTATGTGTATGACATACATACCATACTTGCTATCACGGGAGGTTAGTTTTATTTTGGAAAAGGACCCTCTTATCCTTGTGTGACTTCGGGGGGATTTATACTAGTACCTTAAGGACATGGGGCTATGAATGACTTATTTGTGAGTTGATAAGTCGGCTGACCTTGGGAGCGTAGGTATGTGCGTGATCCATGGGTATGTGAACTATGTTCGCCTCCAATATGTGTGATTTGTATTTAGACGGTTCCTGAGTGATTCGGAACACGTGATCCTTCTGTACGTGATGTACATGGATTTGATAGCAGAGTATGCGTGCACCGCAGCTTAGCCTAGGGGTGCCATTATATGTATTTGTGTACTGAGAGTGACATACTTATGTACTTGTGACTGGTTCATTTTTGCTTAGTAGATGTGAATAACTAAGATATTTGAATGGGTTAAGTATGAGAATTTAATTAATACTTGAGATAAGTAATTTAATGAGTGTGAACATGGGTTATAAATATGGCTTATTTGGGGGTTACGTGTAGATACTCTATGTTAAAATGCGAAGGCAGGAGTGGTACAAACTAGCTAGATAGTGGCATAACTAGGATGGGTTAAAGGCATACGTTAGGCGTGCACAGTAGTTGAGAGGTAAGAAACTCATGTGAGAGTACGCAACTAACGTGTTTATAATATGTGATGTTTAATTGTATTTTAAATCACTTGCTAAACTTTAAACTGTTTTCACATCGGGCTCTGACCTATTTTCCTCCAAATCTATTTTTGTTTTGTAAAAAAACTTTTTAGGTGCCCAACCACAGGGACGCCAAGCATAGGAGTTCCATTCAGAGGACGTGTTGTAGCTGCTGTGGAAGTTACAGTATCTTGGTAGTAGACGATCTCATTTTATCCTTAATTCCTTCAGAGTCATTTGTATCAGTTAGGGCATGTCGCCCATTCTTATTTAGAGGTTGTAGTTGCAGACTTTCATTATTTCAGTTTTTGGTTTATTATTTATTCAAACTCTTGTATTTGGGCATTATTTACTCTGGCATCTCTATTATCGGAGTGTTTACTCCAGACTTATTTGATTTCATCTCGTTGAGCATTTATATGAGATTGTTTATGCGATTGATGGTTTATAAATAAATTCTTATTTATTGGTTAACTTAATTAATAAAATTTGGCATCTCTCTTTTTAAATATTAGGTGGCTAGTAATTAATTATATGTTTTTCGACAGTGATGCTAAGACTGAACCAACTTGATATTCTATACTAATTTAATAAAGGAGTAGCTACCCGATATTTAATTAGACGGAGTGTTACAGCTGCCCAAACTACAAGATAATGACATACGATTTAATATCCTTAAAAACCCAAAAACTGGAAATACTAAACTACATGTCTTCAAAAATATTTCAACATCTTCAATTCTTCAACTTTTCTTTGTCATCATCAGTGTGTGCAAAAATGATCCTCAATTTTGTACCTACACACATGAGGCAAGAAACATATACCCGTGACGCATAAAATTTTGAAATCTAATGATATGCAAAAAACAATATCAATTAATCTTAAGCAAATCATTATCAAATCAGACAAGCAAGCAAAACATCTCCCCCATAATTCGTTCTCCTCCTCTTTTGTGATGTCTCCAAATAGATAAATAAGAATAATGTAAAGCAATGCATATGGAGAGTGTCACTAGGTAATAAACTTCTCTTGTTTAATTTTTCAAAAAAAATTTCACAAAGAAAATATACGACAAAGAATCACACCATGAAAGAACACGAAAATAACCAAGTCGGTGATAGCGTAAATGGAGGGATGTGAATATATTCGATAGGATGATCAATGCAAACAATCATAACATATGTGCACGATGAATTTTGGATATTCCTAATGAATGAACTCAATATCTTCCTTTGGTATAAAAAATGGTGGAATTATAAGAAATTGACTCAATCTAATCAACAAATCAAAGTTCATAGTGATTTCCACACCAATAATGCCCAAAACTATTTTAATGTTTTTTTGAGATTTTCAAGAAAGTGCAAACTCGTTGATCGACAAATCCAACCAAACTCCTTCAAAATTAATAATGATCATATAATGATATTTCTTTTCTTGTGAATGATCATATCAACCTAAACTAGTTTGGCCTTGGCTACTTTTTTCAATGCCACACTTTTTTTGGTTCTTTTCAATTCTTTGTGTCTTGGCAATTGTTTTCAATGCCACACTTTTTTTCCCGAATTAAACGGTGGCTTAATCGCAAAGGATATTATTATTACCTTCCGTAGTCCTTCTCTATTTTTGACACAACATATATATATATATATATATATATATATATATATTGAAATAAAATTCCTCACGGGCAACGGTGATGACATGCACTACTATTATCATTCTCGTTTTATCGCACTTGGTTCATTGTATAGGCATAATTGAGATGAAAACCCTCAAACCAACATGTGACAAACAAGCACAAAATTCAAATAAAACCATGCATGTGTGTATTAAAGGAGATAAGGAGCCAAACATATATAAAGATATCAATAATCACATATCAATGACTCCATACATTATAAAGCACATAAATGAAATGATGTAGCATCTCAAATCACTACCAAACAGTCACGTGGAATATGAAAATGAAGTGGTGACTGTGGCTTTCTTAAATGTTCGTCCATAAAAGGTGTAAAAAAAATACAAAACTCTTTTTTTTAAATTTATAAAAGGAAATCTTTTTGTCTTTTTCAAAAATATATCAAAAACAAAATCTTTTTGGATTTTTCAATTTTCAAGAAAATAAAAAATCTTTTTATATTTTTCTACAAATACGAAATAAAAAAATACTACAAAAAAGTGATGCAAATGATACAATATAGAAATAGAAATCATGTGATATGAACATGAAAAATGCATCATATTCTAGACATGGTAACCACCCCTCAGTCAACTATGTAAATTCCTAAAGACTTCCTAAGACTCTTGAATCTAAGTGCGTCTAAAGGCTTCATGAAAATATCGGCTAACTGGAGGTAGGTAGACACAAAACTCAAGGACACGACTTTCTCTTCTACTAACTCACGGATAAAGTGCTCGCGTATCCTAATGTGTTTTGTGCGCGAATGCTGGACTGGATTGCGGGATATGTGTATCGCACTCGTGTTATCACAGGAAATAGTCATGATGTCCTATGATATCCCATAATCCTCCAGCATCTGCTTCATCCACAGAAGTTGCATGCAACATCTCTCGGTGACTATGTACTCAGCCTCCACATTGGACAAAGAGATGGAGTTTTTCTTCTTGCTCAACCAAAAGACAAAAGGAGAACCAAAAAAGAAACACCCACCAAAAGTGCTCCTACATCCATCTGCATCCTCGGCCCAATCAACATCTGAATAGGTGGATAAACGGTCGTCGGTATCAAAAGAATACCAAATATCGTATGAGAGAGTATCATTCACATATTTGATAATACGTTTAAGAGCAAGTAAGTGCGAATCTTTTGGGGATGCTTGATATCGCGCATAGACTCAAAAACTAAAGGCGATATCAGGACGACTGACAGTCAAGTAGAGAATACTACTTATTATACTTCGATACAAGGTTTGCTCTACGTCCTTGCCTGAAATGTCCTTATTAAGATTAGTTTAGGTACTCATCGATGTATGCGGGTACTTAGCGGAGTCTAAATCAAATTTCTTTACAAGATCTCTAGCATACTTGGATTAGGAGATGAACATCCCATCCTCTAGTTGATGAGCTCGGAGACTAAGGAAGAACTTAAGCTTAACACCCATGCTTATCTCAAACTCATTCTTTATCTCCTCCTCAAAGTCGTGAGCATGGCGGGAGCACGTGGATCCAAAGACTATGCCGTTCACATAGACCTGGGCAACCAAAATAGCGCCATCTTCTCTCGTAATAAATAACATCTTATCAACTCCCCCTATCTTAAAGCCACGGGCTAAGAGATAAGAAGTAAGCCACATGTATCAAGCACGAGGTGATTACTTCAAACCATACATGGCTTTTCTTATAAAATAGACGTGATCAGGGTGTTTAGGGTCTTCAAACCCTTTTGGTTGTTCCACGTAAACCCCCTCCTATAAAATGCCATTCAGAAAGGCACTCTTGACATCCATCTGATATAACTTGAAGCGTAAATGACATACGATGGCCAGTAGTAAATGAACGGACTCAATCCTCGAAATATGAGCAAATGTCTCATCAAAGTCTACACCCTCTATCTATGTGTGGTCCTGAACGACCAACCTAGCCTTATTTCGGATAATGGTACCATTCTTATCCATCTTATTCTTATAGATCCACTTGGTACTAATTACATTCTTCTCATTGGGTCGGGGGACAAGCTCCCAGACATCATTCTTTCTAAACTGAAGTAACTCATCCTACAAAGTGAATATCCAGTGTTCATCTTTGAGTGCTTCTTTGACGTTCTTGGGCTCGACTTTAGACATGTAGCATATAAAGCTAACCACATTCTCTAGTGATCACGAGTCTTGACCCCTAAGGTAGGATCTCCCAAAATGGCGGAAGGGTCATGACTCTTACGAACCCAAGTAGGTGTGTCCCCTAAGTCAAGAGTAGGGTCCACCCTGGGTGTGTGAGGGACAATGGGATCATCAGTGACATTTATTGACTCCATAACCTTAGAGCTACTCAGGTTAAAAATTTGGTATACTCTACTCATCGATAAATAACCTAACAATATAAAAGGTTGCTTTGGGAGTCGAACTTTTCTAATTACTTTTTATCCCGCAGGATGTATCATTTGCTCCAAAAAATACAAAAATATAAAAGGTTGGTTTTCTTTATTGTCCACAATTCATAAGGCATCTGAAGAATGTGTGGATGAAGGTAAACCCTATTCACCATGTGGCATGTGGTAGACACCGCCTCTGCCCCAAATCTCCTAGAAACTCTATGACCTAGAAGCATAGATCTAGCCATCTCCTAAATTGTTCGATTCTTCCTCTTAACAATCTTATTTTACTGAGGAGTCTTTACGGTCGAAAATTCATGTTTGATCCCAAGGATATTACAGTAAAGATCAACCTTTGCCTCCTTAAATTCAGTGTCGTTGTCACTCCACATTCTATTGATAGTGACACCGTGTTAATTTTACAGGACACTACATTTGGTCGTAAGTTACTCTACGTCATCGAATTTATCTCTTCAAAAACCTACTATGGAGTAATGAGAGAAATCATCTACCATTACGAGGATATACCTCTTACTACCCAAAATCTCACTACGAGTATGACCCATAATATCCATGTGAATGAACTCAAGCACTCGTGAAGTGGTAATGGAATTCAAATTCATGTGGAGGCTATGGACTTGCTTTCCCAACTGACAGGGTCCAGAAACCGCAAAAGTTAGCTTCCCAAGTGACGGTAAGCCACGCACTAGGTCCGTCCGTTTTAGCTAAGCGCTCTAAATCTCTAAAATTCACATGACCTAAACGTTGATGCCACATATCTATAGGAGTGATCGTGGTGCTGTTACAGATAAATGAGGACTTAGGCACAATCCCGTAATAATTCTCTAGCTTAGGAAAGGTATCTCTACTATACCTCATCCTACTATGCTAGACTTGCTCCCATCTTCAAAAGTGAGTTTACCATCCTTACGATCCTCTAAGTAGTAAAAAACGAGATGTCACCTGTCATGTGCCGGGAGTACCCACAATAAAAATTCCACTGTGAGGTATTATGTGCTTTATAAGAAACATAAACAACAAGGGATTTTACGTCGTGCTTAGGTACCCAAGAAGTGATAACCTTATGTTTGCCCTTGTCATTGTTGGTTCTATCCGGGATTTTGGAAGTATCCACTAATGGCAAAGACATCCATTGTAACTCTTACATTAAACTCTTAGATATGGCGATTAGAAACTCAACCTGCTCTTTAAGACTAGTAAGATATCTGGTTGTACGTGGCGAAGTAAAAGTACACTATTTTTTATGCAAACTATAGCAAAACTCCCTAAGGTGGCCTTTTCTTTTGTAGTAGGTACAAAAATACACAGTCTTAGGCCAACCTTAGTTTGTTTTTCTTGGCTGAACTTTTCTTTGGGGTTTTGGTTGATGTTCGTATGGATTCGTAGTAAACTCGGGATTTGGTTTTGGTGTAACATGAGACGTGAAAGCACCATAAAAACCTATTCCGTGCCTTTCACCAAACCCTAAAGAAGGGGTGAGGAGCATCTTTCCCATCTTTGTAGATATGTTCTCTATCTTTACCCTGACCTCCCGGGATATCTCAAGGTCATATGTGAGTTCGAAAATAAGGGCTTCAAGTTTCTTCCGAGCCTCCACAGAGGAATGGAGCTCACTCATAAAACTAACCACTTGCTTGGTCAAGTCCCCTTTCTCTTTCTCAAAATCACACATACTCTCTCTCTCTCTCTAAACTAACTTTATCTCTATACACAAACTCTATCTCTCTTAACATAAACTTTCTTTCTCTCTCTCTCTCTCTCTCTCTCTCTCTCTCAAGGCAGTGCTAATGGAGGACTCTCTCTCTCTCTTGTCTCTCCTAAATTTTTCTCTAAGGCAATGATCCTAAGAGATAATGTTTTATTGCACTTTTTTGTTTTAAATGAATTAGCATATAAATCGGTGTAGGTGTGTCATAGGTCATTCTTGCTCTCACTTGCATCATCCTCCCCCTCACTTACATCGCTTTCACTGTCGAGGTGTCCATCTGATGTAATATCCCCATCGTCGTGAGGTGAACTATCAGTACTCGCATGACTATCCATGAATGCGGTGAAGTTACATTCATGCAGTGACTCATCTCGTGAATCCACTGACTCGATTTCACTGTCGTCACTAAGGGAGGCATTTAAAGCATCTTTGCCTTTTCCTCGACATTTCAACCTAGTTAGACATTCAAAAGCATTATGACCTCTACCGTCACACTCATAATATATCTTTTCGTTTCTTTTAGGCGTGTCCTTTTTATTTTTATCATTTTTCTTTCCATATTTATTTTTCTCAAAATTCTTTTTATCTTTGAAATTGCCATTATTTTTCAAATTGAGAAATTTCTTGAAGCTTTTTACAAACAAAGCCAAATCATCTAAATTAAAATCAAACTCCGAATCTGACGTCTCTTCATCTTTTCTCTTAGACGACTCACCCCTCATTCTAGCTGACCCCTCACTTTTTCTAGCTTGGGCTTTAAGTGCTACCCCTTTATCTTTTGATTTAATCGTATTAGAAAACATGTCAATTTCATATGTCTGGAGGTCTCCTACCAATTCTTCTAATTTAAGACTACTCAAATTTCCTATTTAATTTAGCACAATGACTTTAGGGATAAAACTCTTAGGCAATGATCTCAAAATCCCTTTATCTACTCTAGCATCAGGAATATGTTCACCAAGATTGAAACTAGTGTTAACAATATCATATAAATGAGCATAGAATTCATCGAAACACTCAGATTCAAGCATAGTACTTATTTCAAATTGAGTAGTTAAAATTTGAAATTTAGACTCTTTAATCGCATTAGTGCCTTCATGGGTAAGTTGAAGAATATCCCATGTTTCTTTTGACGTGGTACACGTCATGATGCGTCAAAACTCGTCGGGAGTGATGGATCTAGAAATTTCACTTAGCCCACGAGAGTTATATGTGCTCCATTAAAATTTTTCCACAGTCCAGTCTGACACCGATTTAAGGTTTGTCACATTTTCTATGGTGACAGAGGGAGGATTCCACCCTCTTTCATATACAACCCAGACACGTTCATCAATAACCTTTAAATGGGATTTCATATGGGCTTTCAAACATGCATAGTTTGTCCCGTCAAAATTTGGCACCCGATTATACAAGTTTTCCATTGAGTTTGCTCTTTTTAAAAAATCAATTTTTAAACAAAAATTGATATCCAAAAAAATTACACTGTGTAATTGTGTAATTGGCTCTGATACCAATTTGAGAGTGAGCTTGCAATCAATGAATAAACTTGTTTAATTAAATTCAAATTTTATGCCGCACAAATTTTAATTAAAACCCTAGCTCATGCATCTAATTGTGATTGACAGATAATACGTAATCAAGCACGCACATAATCACAAATACACATATAAGGAAAAATCCCCTAAAGGGACAAAACCTTTATATTTCACTATATTGTGTAAATCACGACTTACAAATACAGAGAAATACATCTTTTTGTGACTTACGAATACCCGCAGACGTCGGTAAGAGATCGCGCAAGAGCTCTAATGGTCAGTAGTGAAAACAACCTTTCTTCTTCACAAGATGTGCTCCAAGAACAAGTAGAATGAGTAACAAGGGTTTAGAATAATTCACATAAATATTTGGGACATTTTGGTGAATCAAAAGGGGTTTAAAACTCAAAAGATGAAGTCTTAAAATCGCAGTTGTTCTGCCGAAAACGGAGTTGTAAAGACTTGAAAAACCTAACGACAGATTCAGGTATTTATAAAAAAAATAAGTCGGCGCAGTCGTTCGAACGACATATGGGTGTCGCTCGAATGACAACAGATGTCGCTTGATCCCCTATCACGCGACCTATCAAATGAGGTAAAAAAAACAGTACGGGTTTGTTTGATGAACTGTTTCAAGTGAGGTTCACGCGACCTATCTCATGACATGCAATGTCGCTTGATGAGGTCGTTTGAACGACATTAGCTTGCCGTTTAAACGACACAGCTTTGTCATTTGAACAACTGATGCGTCAAAATCTAAGTTCGCCAATAAGTCTTTAAAAATTAATTTTGACTTAGAAAACCCGACTTATTTTGATAAAATATTTTAGAAAAATTCCCCAAATAAATACGAAAATATTAAAATCTCCAAACTAAACATTATACCATTTTAGTAAGTGGAGTTAGTGGGAACGGTTGAAGACGCATGTTGCACGTTGCTAGATGTTGTGTCACTACGCACGTTTGAAGATGATGGGTGCGTGAAGGTTAAAATTCGGATTAAGACCGTCATGGACGATCGTGTTGACGTGCCAAATGTAGCGGTATACGACATACTTGCTGTGATTGAGGACACATAGAAAACTCCTAGATTCTAAAAGGAAATCTCTAAAATCATGTCCTTATAATTATCAATGATGTGGCAAATCAGTTATTTAAATTTTTCTCTTGATATATAAGTATGTGGGTTTCAATTTTTACTTTTCTTTTTCCAATCTAATTGACCAGGGATTGTATTACAATGCTACTTTTAATAATATTTATGTTTGAACTAATATTCATTGCATACAATATAAGGTGTTAACCCTAGATAAAATTATAAATATATCATTTAATTTATAATAGAATAATATATTTTTATTTTACTATTGAATATACACTACATATGCATCGCTCGTGCACCAAAATTTAGTATTATTAATATCAAGAATGCAGTATTTATCAAAAGAACTTATAAGTAGATTATTATGGCACTCTACTCCAATAGGTATGGCAACACAACGGCTTTTTGGTGGGTGACACTACACCATATATCGCGAGTGGTCACAGTTTTGGACTATGACAAAGGCTTCGAGTCATAGTTTTAGTCTGTGACTATATTGTGGGGTCACGATCCAAAATCGTGATCATCATAGGGGGTCACGATTTTTTGGGTGACATCAAGATTATATCTTAGTCATGGTTGAGGACCTTGACCTTACTTGTGATCAATTCCGTGTTGTTTAATGGTCACAAACCCTACCCGTGACCATTAATGGTGGCATTTTGATGTTGGTCATGGTCTCAATCCATGACCCTTAGTTATGACCAAATTGGTCATAGTTTTTAGCCGTAACCATTGTTAAATTTAATTGAGTTGTATACATTTTCACAAATAAATATTAAGCCATTAAATTGTTCAACACAAATTAACTAATTATTAAGACACTAACTAATTCATTAATCAAAAAATAATAATAATACATTACAAATTAATTAACTATTAAGCCATCAAATTGTTCAACACAAATAATAATACAACTCATGCTTGCGAAAATACGATAATGAAATATAGTCATCTGAAGTCAATCCAATCCACATTGCAGCAATGCTCGTATAGATGCAACTAAATCTGAAATCCTTGTTGTCTCCCGTAACATCTGAGCTAGCGTGTTATCCATGTATTTTCAAAAAAAAGTCATAAATGATTTTATCACCACTGCAACACAAAATGAACAATATAGTGACATAAAATCCGAAATAATATACCAAGTAAAGTGTGCCATGCTATTTCATTTATGCACACTACTTCACCAAGCTAACTTGTCGTAATAAATTTCATATTTATTTTTCACAAATAACGGAATGTTATAACCAAAATATAAAGGGTGAACATTATTACTTATTATAAAGCGGCCAAACGTGACATGAACGGTAACATAAGAACTTGAATCCCAAAATGACTCGGGAAAGCATACGTAGTAAAAAATGGCATCAAAAGTCCACGCAATTCGCAAAATCAATAAGGTTGATTATGAATCTAGGGTGTCACTTTTGATTTATAAAAAAAATGTTAAATGTTTTGGAAATGTAGAAAATTGTGTCAACACTTTGAATTTGTATTAGGGTGTAATTTATAACACATCCATAAATAAATGCAACAGAAGAGGAATCTGATATACATAAGTACGATCTCGTATGGACGAGACTCATCCCGACTTCATGACCCCCTCCAAGTGTCAATAAGACTCATCATTTTTGGCGTCGTCTGTGAGAAGAGATTTATCTTCCTCTTCATCTTCTTTGCTTAGGAAAATCTATATCTACCTTTGGTGGTGATCTAGATCCACCATTGCTTGACATAAATTACCATTGCAAAATCTTGGGCTTGATTGCTCTTCAAGATTTCTACTAAGCCAAGTCACTTCTATTTTTTATCTCTTTGACTGTGTGGATCTCACCGGAGATGGAATATAACTTGCCTCCTAATGTTGGACCAAGATCCAGCCAACCACCACCTCAGTAAAAAATGGGTGATGTGGCGGTGGCACTGTAATCCTTAGTGGACAACTAGCAAAAGATGCAGGAATAATTCATGTCTTTTAGCCAAAGTGTGCTGGGAAGAGCTCCCGGTGACCCAGCGACGGAGATCCTTACTTTTATCGGCAAATAAGTGGTAAATCCAGCAATACGGGGACCACTTCCGCCCCCACTCAAGGAGATATACCACTACTATAGGCGGAGAGACGCTGCCGACCCAAAGCATCTCCACTTTAAAAAGAGAATTCAGGGTTGCCCTGACAACCAGGACTGTGATAAGGATGAGTATTGGGAGCCATATAAGATTTTTAGTGATACCGTACGTCCCAAAAGGACACCATCCCCAACTTACCAAGGAAAAATCATTCAATACACTCCCCAAAGTTGACAGAGCTCTTCCAATTTTGACAGATTAAGCAAAGGGTCGACCTTTAACTATTTCGATCCTAAATGTAAAAGTGGACGGGATAGGTACTCTCATTCTCATAGCATTGGTGCATACATAAGAAATGTAAGATGTTATGATGAGAGACCAAGACAAATCTGAGATAGAAATGACCAGAGGGAGGTAAACAATTGAAAGAGGATCACTGACCGAGAGCCAACACTAGTGGCAGTGGCTATAGATAGTGGGGAAATAGTGCAGTGGCATAAGAGAAGCCGTTGAATAGTTCAATCCAAAGGCTAGAAGACAAGATCGATAGCCTAATCAAGAGCCGATACCTAAGTCGCCTAGGCTATGTAGAGGGATATCCGTTTGTGCCAAGAATTGTAAGCTATCTTACCACTGTAAAGTTCAAACCTCCAATTGTGATGCCTAGGTCTGATGGTAGTTCAAATTTGGTTCACTATATAGAGATGTATCAGTCAACCATACACATATATTCGATGCTCAATGAGATGATATGTCGATCCTTCTCTTGCACTTTCACATGTGCGACTAACATGTGGTACACCTCCCTGCCGAGAGGTTCCATAGAGAATTTTAAGCAGTTGGCTGAGAAGCTTATTCATAACTTTTGTTTCGACATGAAACTACCGAAGAGGGTAACTCATATCCTTAATATCAAGTAAGGAAAGAATAAATCTCTAAGGGATTACATCTCTCATTTTAACAAGGAAAAGTTAGAGGTTGAAGATAATGACAAAAGTATGGCAATGATAGCGTTAATCAGTGGGCTGCAGTCAGGTAAACTCCTTTGAAAACTCTCTGAAGATCCTCCAAAGACTATGATAGAACTCCTGGTCGTGGATGGAAGAATCATGAGAGAGGAGGAGGCCATGGTGGCCAAGAGAGTAGACACAAAAGAGGTCAACGACAGTAAATCTGGTAAGGTTAAAGATAAATAGGGAAATAAGAGATCCAGCGAGGATAAATTTGCCAAGCACACTACCCTAATATGAGTCCAAACCTGATTCTGAATGAAATTGAAGAAGAAAGATAACTTAAGTGACCAGAAAAGCTCAAGTCCCCTCCTCACAAGAGTAATAGGAGAAAATCGTGTGAGTTTCATCAAGATCATCGTCACACAACTGACAAATTCTTTTCCTTGAAAGAAGATATTAAAAAGCAATTGAAGCAAGGAAAACTCAGAAAGTATGTAGACAAGAATGGAGGAAAATACATGGCTAGAAAGAGGCATAGTGGGATAACAAGACGAGAAGAGTGGTCCAGGATAATAAAATGATGATGAGCCCAATTACAGTGGGGAGGATGATCCCGACCTCCCAACAAAAATCCCTGATGCAAAGGGAGCCCTTCATATGATCTCTTTTGATGTAAAAATGATATGTGGCGGCTTAGCAGGTGGAGGCACATAATCGAAAGATGGAAAAGCACATGTTATTGAAGCCAAAACGACACCAAAGAGGATGGAGATGAATTCTACCGAGATCGAGGAAAAGCCTGAAAAATTAAAGAAAGTGGATATGGACACTTAGATAGTGGGTTTTTCAAGACTGGATTTTAAGGGCATCTTAGCTCCGCACGAAGACCCCTTAGTAATTTGCACGTGAGTACACGGCTATGACATGTCTCGCATCCTCATCGATAGGGGAGTCTTAGTGGACGTAATGTTCTAAAGTTCTTTTAAAGGTCTAAAGCTGAGCAAGAAAATACCTGTGCCATACCACCAGACGCTGATCAGCTTTAGCAGAGCGAAATTTCACCCGATGGGGTGTACGAAATGGACGTCTGCATGGGCACCTGGCCGAGGTGTCTCACCAAGAAAATTAGATTTTTTTTATAATAGATGAGCATGTGTTCTCGGCTATTAATATCATACTAGGAAGAGTATCCCTCAAGGAGTTCGAGGTCGTTCCTTCCACAGTTCACCAAATAATTAAATTCTCGACACCCTATGGAGTAGGGGAAGTACATGGCGACCAAGTCGAGGCTCGCGAAGTTTACTTGACTTCACCCGAGAAAGAAAACCCCACAAAAGAGCGAAAAAATCATATGACATTGATGCCCTCGACCTGAGAGACGAGAGAAAGTTGAAAAATGGTGAAGCCATTTAGGAGGTAGAATCCATCGTCCTTAATGAGGACGAGCCAAAAAAAATCATACAAATTGTTTCATCCATAAAAGTTGAGGTCAAGGAAGAGTAATTGAAGTTTTTGAGAAGAAGTCAAAGCATTTTTGCCTAGAGCCATGGATATATGTCAAGAATTGACCCCGACATTATCCGCTATCGGTTGAATATTAATGAAAAAGTGAAGCTCATTAAACAGAGGCATAGAACTTTCGCGAGGGATAAGTACAAGGTGATTCAGGACGAGGTGAAAAAGCTTCAAACAACTGAGTTCCTTTGAGAGGTCTATTATATGGATTGGATCTCTAACATCGTCATAGTGCCCAAATGAAATGGGAAGTGGAGAATGTGCGTAAACTTCATTGATTTGAATAAAGCCTGCCTTAAGGACATCTTCCCACTACTTCAGATTGATTAGATAGTTGATGTGTAACACCCCGTCCGCCCGGGGAGAGCGAACGAAGCGCTACTCATCGATAAAACTATACTAATTCCACAATATAAACAAGGTATAGAGCATCTAAATCCCATAATAGAAAAGAACCCACTAATCTCAAATCTCTTCAAATAAATACAACAATACTCTCGAAATAATTACAACAAACTAACTATCTCGAAAACAAACAAATCTCCAAATGCTCTATACATCAAAATAAATACAAGTCTTCTCATCTCTTATATTAAAATTCTTCCCAAAATAATCCTCGCTAAAATCCATTCTCCAAATCAAATCCAAAGTGCCCAAATATCCGCGCTAACCTGCCACTAAAAGAAAATATGGGGAAGTACACAATACGACATGAAAGATGCTCAACAAAAATGTTAGCGATGAATAAAACGTAACAATATGAATACGAATATTCAAATCAAATAATGCAAATCTCAATAGCATTTTATCAATAAATTTCTCAATAACACATTAATCGGGTCACCAGGCCTCACCCCATCCGCATATGCTTTATCAAGTCATAGGCCTTGGAAGCAGGAATTTTGGCAGGTGCCCAACGTCCGTGCCATATTAAAATCTCATGACAACGTGCTCAACAACAACATGAATAATACCACATGAATCAAAATAATTCCAACAATTATTTTTCCAGATTTCAATTAATTTAACAATTCAAAATATGAGTTCAATTAACAAGAATTCAACGGAAAAAACACTCGCGAGATTTAGGAGCATATTGTGTAAAACCCCATACCTCAAACCACGATGAGAAACCAACGATAAATCTGCCCAGAAACACAGATAACACCATCAAAATCAGTCCTCAAACATCATCAAAACTTCCTCCAAGATCAACCTCCAAATAGCCCCAAGAACACCTTAAAAAACCTAAGGTTGAATGCATAAATCAAAGGGGTTGTTTGTGTATAAAAGAGAGGAAAAGAAAATATATTTTCTAAGTATTTTTGTGCCCCAAGGTTGTTCCAAAATACTTGCCCACGATCCCTTTTTATAAGGTAAAAATATAAGAGATGGAAACCAAAACAACTTCTCAAAAATAACCTGCTGCTCACGTTTTCTGGGAGGGTCGATCGATCTACCCCAGGGGTCGATCGATCGATCACCCCGAAAAACTGACACTTCGCCCAAAAAATGCCTATAAGGCAAAATATTAGAAAATTCATATAAAATACGTTTTAAATCCGATTTTAATTCCGCTTGAAGTTTTATTCTTCTAAAATCATAACCAACATATTTAGCAAATAAAAACAATTTTATGAAAAACTTTATTTTTCCTCTTTATTTAAAAAATACCCCAAAAATTACCCGGGTTGTTACATGATGCCATGGTCAGGCATGAACTTATGAGTTTTATGGATGCGTATTCGGGGTATAATCAGATCTTCATGTTTAAGGTCGATGCTGAGAAGACTTACTTTATCACAGATAAATGAACCTACTACTATAAAGTAATGCCATTCAGTTTGAAGAATGTAAGGATAACCTACCAGAGGAAGGTTAATAGGATGTTTGAAGACCTAATAGGGAAGACAATAGAAGTCTATGTAGATGACATGTTGAGAAAATTTTGAAGCTCGAGGACCATGTGGCCGATCTTGAGTGCACCTTTAATACGATGGACAAGTAAAAGATGAAGTTGAATCTAGCCAAGTGTGTCTTCGGGGTCGGCGCAGGAAAGTTTCTGCATTTTATTATGAATCAAAGGGGGAGAGAGGTAAGCCCCGCAAATATCTATCCAGACACCCAAAACTATCAAAGACATCCATAAGCTTACCAGACGAGTCGCAACTCTCAACCGTTTTGTCTTACGGGCGATTGACAAGTGTATGCCATTTTTTAAGATATTGAGAAAAGATTGTGTTTAGGATAAAGAATGTGAGAAAGGTTTTCAATAATTAAAGGTATATCTGGTTTCTCCAATGTTGCTATCTCGTCCAGTTTGAGGAAAAAAATTATTTATATACTTAGGGTCTTAGAATCGGCTATCAACGCAGCCATTGTCCGAGACGACGATGGAGTTTAAAATCCAGTATATTTCAATATCAAAGCCTTACAGGGGTTCGAGATCAACTATTCAAATATGGAGAAGTTTGATTATGTGCTAATCCATGCCTTAAGAAAAATAAAGCCGTACTTCCAGGCATATATAATTATGGTGCTCACTGACACTCCTCTGAAACTGGTCATTCATAAACCACAGAAATCGAGTAGGTTAATGGCCTAGTCAGTAGATTTAGGTGCGCTTGACATCATATATCAATCCAGGAATGCAATTAAGGGGCAAGCCTTAGAAAATTTTGTGTTCGAGTTTACATCAATTGAGACTGGTGAGGGAACTATTGATGAATCAGGAACACAAAGAGTTGTGCCAAAGGAGATTATGCCCGACACTGCAACGGTCGATACTGTCTAGATCGATGTTATTGAGAAATATTTTCTAATTGAAATGGAGTTTTGTATGAAAGTCCTTTATCTGAGGAAGGACCTATTTGGAGTCTATTTGTGGATAAATCATCTTGTGAAAATGGTAGCAGCGTGGGATTTATACTATCGGCCCAAAATGTAACAAATATTGAGTATGCCTTGAGATTCATCTTAAATACATCAAATGATTAATAGGAATATGAGGCCCTGATGATAGTTCTCTCTCTCACCAAAGATCTTAACGTCGACCAAATAATATCCGACAACGACTCGCAGTTGGTTTTAAATCAAATCTTGGGAATTTATGAGGCCAAAGATGAGAAGATGGCTAAGTACTTATCCAGGGTCAGAAATTTTTTGATGAATTTTAAAAAAGTTAAAGGATTACAAGATTGGAGAATAATCGAGTCGATTCTCTTGCTAGGTTGGCATCGACAACAAAAATAAAGATCAGGAGGATAGTGCCTATTAAGATATTATCAAAGCTGAGCATTGAGGATGATGAGAGTAACACGACATTTGACCTCAATTTTAAATTAGAAGAATCCTTGATGGATCCGTTAATAAAGTAAATACGAGACGGGGAACTGCCAGAGTCTAAAGTCGAGAGGAAAAAGCTCAAATATTATGCAACAAAGTTCACCATCATAGGTGATGTACTTTACAAAAGAAGATTTCTAATCCCACTGCTATGATGTGTTCACCCCTTTGAGACAGACTACGTCCTTCGAGACGTTCTTGAAAGTTCTTGTGCGAGTCGCATCGGTTGTCGATCTCTTGCTAAGAGGAGCATCACTTAGGGATATTTGTCATCGATACTTGCCAAGGACGCATCTAAATATGTAAACAAGTATGATAAATGGTAGAAGTTTGCAATCATTCCTCATCAACCCCATTAGCCTCCATCATCCATTACAGCACCCTGACCATTTGCAGTTTGGGGCGTTGACTTGGTCGGCCCTCTTTCAAAGGTAGTAGGAAATTACCATTATTTGATAGTAGAATTATTTCTCGAAGTGGGTGGAGTTTGAGGCTATGATAACCATCATGAAAGTCAAAACATTCAAATTTATTTGGAGGAACATCATCTGCCAGTATGGGATGCCCCACACCATGATATCAGATTATGGTAAACAGTTTAAGAGTACATCATTGGAGGCCTATTGCAAGAATATCGGCATAAAATAATCCTTCTCTGATCCAGGATGACCTCAAGCCAATGGTCAAACTGAGGTCATTAATAGGACGATACTCGATGGTGTCAAGAAAAACTTAGAAGAAGCCAAGGGCAAATGAAGTGAAGAACTACATAAGGTCGTATGGGCTTATAGGACGACTGCGAGGATGCCATTTATGCTAGCATATGGGTCAAAAGCAGTCATTCTTATCGAGCTTGGACTTCCTAGCTAGAGAGTCCGGACTTATGATCCCGAGGCTAATTTGTAGGAGAGAAGATTAGACTTGGATCTGATTGAAGAAAGAAAAGAGGATGTAGAGGTCGAACAGTCGATCAACCAGCAGAGAGTCGCAAGGTTCTAT
Source organism: Sambucus nigra (assembly GCA_949130495.1). NCBI lineage: Eukaryota > Viridiplantae > Streptophyta > Magnoliopsida > Dipsacales > Adoxaceae > Sambucus > Sambucus nigra. The sequence goes on from OX422209.1 coordinate 526,277,310, forward strand.
AGTAAAAGGGTGAAGGATAGGCCGATAGCTATGGGACTTAGTTTTAAATATAGTCTCTCAAAAACTTAACAAGATCCATCCTAATTGGTATGGACCATACAAAGTAACGAAAGAGGTTGTGCTATGAACTTTTTGACTAGAAAATCTTAAGGGAGAACCTTTCTCTAACCTATGGAATACCGACCATTTAAATAGATACTACCAATAGTCATCTATATAAAGATCAAAGTTTTATTTAGTTCACTGTATTTCCATTTTGGTCTCACTTGTATGACATAATAATGTATTACAATGCAAAGAATTAATGAAAAATTCAAGTGTTGCCTCATTTTTGTTCCGCTTATCATCATCATTTGCCACGTGGTATGAACTTTATTAAACTAAAGAACATCATTATATGGTGAATTAGTTTATAAATAACTCTCATCTCTACGAGAGTGCATGAAGAGTATCATCTCCTTCATTAACTCCCAATGACACCGAGAGGGGGGTCGGTATTATAACATCACTTTTGTGGTGAAATAAAATTAAAAGTCATCTCATATGGTTGTTCAACATCATTTTATGGTGATTAATTTATAACACCCTCTCAAAGATACGAGAGTGTATGAGGAGTTTCTCTCCTTCATACTCTCCCAATAATGTCGATAGAGGGGGATCAAAATTATAGCATCACTTGTAATGGTGATAATATCATCATTGAGTGTAAAATTTTTATGATAAAATTATAGTGACAATCATTATAGTCGGAACATCATTCAATGGTGATAAAAAGTAAAATGTAGAGACAAAAGTTATACAAAAAATAACACAAGGCCATTCACATTAAAAATATGATTTATAATTCATAAGGTGAAGTAAGTGTTAATGTTACAAAAAATGCCAAGTACAAGATACGAGAGATAAAAAGATGAACATTGTTCTGAAATGGTTACACTATGGGGTATGATAAGGCCATTGGCGTCCACCCCTAAAGGAAGAAGTTCATTTTTTCTTAATCTTCTCAACCTGGTCAAAGATGTCAGAGACTGTAGGAATGGAAGTAGACTTCTTCCGTACTTCCTCATTATTGGCATTATCGGTCGCTGTAGTGTCATCCTGGTTAGACACAGTAGTCTCAACCACAAACACTTGAATAATAACCTCAACTTCAACTTGGCTACGGGTGACAATAGCCCCAGGATCAGATAGATCAAAAGACTTCAAGTCATCTACAAGTTGTGGCTCGGCCTTATCAAGGTCTAGATGTTTGTTTAACGCCCAATAGTAAGTAGTTTTTGCCCCATTTCCAAGTACTAAAGGGCATAGCCTTCAAACTCCTCAGATGATTTGAAGGCCGTAATTGCCTACTCTATAGCCTCTTCTATAACCTTATTAATGTCATCTTGTTACTTCAACTTGAGGTCATCCATCTTAGCTTAATGCCTCATTCTCTGAGATAATAAATCCTTAGTCTGCTATTTTTTTCAATGCCTCAATCTCTTTATTTTTGTTGACGACAGTCTTCTCAGTATCATGGAGCTTATCTTTTAGGACCTCATACTCTTTAAGGACAGACTCGGCCTGTCAAACCTTGGGGGATTTCTCTTGGACCTATTGGTTTATATGATGAAGGGCCAACATATATTGCAAACTAGAGAAGGGAAAGTAAAAAAAAGATGAGACAACACTTCAATAAAAATGATGAAGGATAACTAGAAATTTTACCTTATTTTCTCAATAAAGAGCAAACTCGCTAACCCAAGAAGGAATCTGAGCACGAATGAACCTCAAACTTAACCATGATTAGCCCTAGGGTATCCTTGGTCCTCATTTTTCTACCGAGCAGAGAATCTATTATAACTGTGAGTTAGGCCAATCGTGCAGTGGCCACGGTATCGTCAGAAATGGGGATAGCTAAGTCCTGAGGGGGGGTTGGACGATATATATTTCTTCTTATTAGTTGGTGGAGGGATGGTGCTGGTACCTTCAGGAAGGTCCTTACATTTCCTGGATCCCTCAAGCTAAGTGGGACCTTCGGCTATCGTCTTTTTTATTGGGGCCAAAGGGGTGGTCTTCTTCCCTACCAGTTTAGATTGCATGTTGGTAACACTGGGAGAAACTATTTTCTAAATTTATTCTTGTGTCTCGACTGGACAACTTGCAAACAAAGGAAATGATTAGTATCTACATTTTAAATAAAAAATAACAGTAAACTTTATAAAAGTTCTATAACTTACATAACTCAGTGAGGCGTTCAACCCCCAGACCAATATCGACTAAAAATGATGTTTCCATCAGTCGTTTAAAAACTAAAGGCCTGCCTTTCTTGCCGCAAGTGAGCAAGTGGTCAATTTTGTCCAGATCATCTATACTCAGGCTGAGATCAAGCCTGACTGACATCGATACTTTTCCCACTTTTAGTGAACTCTTGGCTCGTTAGCGTCAGATGGGATGCCAATGTCAAACTTCCAAGCACACGAAATAAAGAAGTACTAGAGTTTATAATCATGGTTTGAAGTTTGATTCATAATCAGAATTTTTTTATCTAGACATCAATCTACGAGATGAAAGTAGCATGACTGGAACTTTGTGGTTAAAACGGTGTAGCAGGCTATGAAAATGCTAATTGGAAGATCGTCTTTATAAGCCAGCTTCCAGAGTTGAATGAGGCCGAGTATATTCCTCCACGCATTAGGAGAGAGCTGAGCAGGGGAAATCCCCATGCTAGTAAGAATATCTCTATCATTTGGGAGGATCGAAAGTCTGAAGTCGATCTTAAACATTTGTTCATACACTGCGACATCTCTTTCTCTATTATTGAAGGAACTCTCATCTGCAGACGGGACTCTTATGCCGATAGAAGATTTTATTCCATAAAGGTGCCTTTATATTATTAAGTCAGTCTCATAGAGAGTGCTGGAGAAAGTGGAGGCATACAAGGTATCAAGATCTTCCTCATCTTCATATTCATCATCATTCTCAACATTCACAAGAGCTTTACAACTGGGGTATTTACTGGTGAACTCGACATTGGCCATGGTTGATATTGGAATAGCCATGGGTGTATGTGTGAATGCTACCTCTATTCTTGACTCTTCATCGTCCGAGATCTCATGAACATCTGGTTCGACCTTTTTTGACTCATGAATAGGTGATTGGGATTTCCCCCTATTACTTGACTCAGTCGCCCCACTACCATCCAAATGAGACTCTGGAACTTACATTGCCTCCTTAAGGAGTCATCTCTCTCAAAGTCTGTAGAATAACACTCCGTATGGGAAATACTGTAGCCCTAAAACAAGGCTACAAACTGTGAAACCTTGGAAAAGGTGCCAAACATAGTATCACTAATTATAATGATGATGACCCTAGGCTCGGTAGGGATGATTTATGTAAGGAGTAAAGGAGGATGAACTAAAGATAATGGAGTTGGGTGAATGGGAAGTCTAGATTCAGCCTCGGCTCTTTCAACCTCGACTCTTCTCTTTGCTTCTACCTTAACCTTACGTATCTCCCTCAGTATTCATTCCCTCAAGTGTGGGCACGGATCTATAAGTTCGTATGACCTTTGGTACATTCAAACAAGACCAAGGTTTGGCCAATGTTGACTAAAAGATCAAAAGGTGGAAACTAATTCATTTTATAAGGAAAACTAGTTAAGAATAATTTCAAGAGCTACAAGAGAAGACAATGGGCAAACTCCATTGAAAGATAATTCGGTACTTAAAAAGTGATCCTCTCTCCTAAAACCTGACGTCTCTGCCCAGAACAACCTATGTAACCCTTCAAAACCTTCAGAAAAACCCTAGAACAGCCATAAACAAGCGCCGAAAGACTCAAAGTCCATCGAAGAAAACCAGAATAAGAAATATACCAACAGAATGGAAATCGAACGAAAAAGACCAGGAAAGAGGGTTACCAGAGTGGAGGAGAAATATTTGAACGAAGGAACGAGACAAAAACTTGTTGAATTGGAGAAGTTGGAAGAGAGAGAAATGAAAGCTTGGTTTTTTCATAAATGACTTGAACGGGAGAATGAAGAAGAAAGAGAAAAAATGATTTTCTGAGGTATCTAAACAGTGCAATGATTGAACAGACTCCCCCCTACCCACATCATTAGGGCACAATTTCCAGACCTCATGCTTATAGCCATTTATTGGCATATAGGCTAACCCATTTGCCTGTTGACACGTGTCTACTCAAGTACACCAAAATGTCACGTCTGTTAAGAACATAAAAATGACGTTCTTGACACCTGTACAACCCGTTCACATCTTTAATACATCCTTTGACACTGAGGGGCCATCTCATCATAAGGGTCAGATGACTATACAACTCAGCCTCCCATTTACAATCAAGGCTAAGGTCTAGGGGTGATTGATATACATACGTATGATCTTATCTAGACGAGACTTAGCCCAACTTTATGACCCTCTCGAAGTGCCAGTCAGACTCATCTCCATATAGTCCCACGTCATGGAGGCCTATGTCAGTCAGTCTTGGCCTCTGAGACCTAATCAATGGAATACTTACAACCACACATGATAACTTTTTCTACATTAATTTATTAATCTATGTCTCAGCTTCGCCATGTGTTGGCCTTGTACGACACTACCAGGCCGAGATTGATCTACAGTTCTTAAGCAGGTATCACTCTCGGTAGGCCTGTAAACGGATCGAATTCGGACCGGATCAGGCAAATCTAAATCCGAATCCGTTTATGTTAAATGGATTCGGCTCCGATCCGATTATCCGACGGATTATCTGTTAGGGTTCCGAATTCGATTTGTTAAGAATCCATTAATCCAATCCGCTTATTCGATCCGATTATTATTATTTATTTTTTTAATAATAATTTTCATTAAAAATGTTATGTCAAAATATATAATTTATTTCCAACATTAATCTAAAACATTAATGTATTTATTTCCATCATTTTTCTACAGAAACCCCAACATTAATCTGAAAAACTATTTATTTCCAACATTAATCTGAAAAACTAATAAATGAAAGAAAACCCCCAACATTTCTCAACAGAAACCCCAACTTTCTAACTTAAAAACCCCAACATTTGAAATCATGACGAAAACCCCCAACATACAGAAAGAAAATACTCAAAATGACATTTGAAATCCTCCTCACAAAACAATCACAGCGGACGGATCATACATAAAGAAAAAACAAACCTACAGAAAGAGAAAAAAAAGTACATAAAGAAAAAAAAAATGTACAGGCTCTCGGATGAGGTGATGAGAGGGGGAGAGTAGGGTGCGGCTGTTGGGGGGATAGAGGAGGATTTCAGATGAGATAGAGAGAGAGAGATGGGGGCTCTGAATGTTTTGTCAAACTGGGAGGCGTCGTGTGTGTGTGTGTGTGTTTAGTTAAGAGATTTAGGTTCAGCTTTAGGTCCGTGTGAGTGTATGTCGTTTTATATATATATTTTTTGTTATATAAAATAACTATTATAATATATTATAAATAACTGTTAATTAAAATATATATATATATATATATATATATATATATATATATATATATTAATCGGATCGGATTTTTAGCGAATATGAAACCAAATCCGCTCCATTTAATAGTCGGGTAATCGAGTTTCTGACGTGATCCAAATCCGTTTAAATGGATCGGATTCGGATTCGAATTCGGATAAAATTCGATCCATTGATAGGCCTAACTCTCGGTATGGCTCAGCTAGAAGTTACTCCATCAGTCTTGGCCAGTCGAGACCCCCGGAGCCGACTTTAATATTTCACATGGGACATGTGACTTGTGCATCACCAACTCATGTGGACAAAACCATTACAGGAGATCAACAACCCAAGTGGGAGAATATTCCATCATCATGACTTACACATGCAGAAGACATGCGACACCCTCTCATTAGACTACTCAGCTCGTGCACACCAGTTGCATGCTCGGGGTGACACTGTGCACCCCCAACACTATATAAGCCCACTCCATCTTCTTTGTAAAGGATCGAGTAATTCAGGATCGAGTAAATCTGACAGTTATATAGGGTAAAAACTGTTATTTTTTTTACCTATTTTTAAAAAATAACAAAAAATATTATTTTCAGTTGATTTTTTTACAGGGGCACATTGAAATATCATGAACCCATATAAAAAATATCATCTCAAAATTATTTTTTTTACTATTTTAAAAAATGGGTATGTTGCTAGGAGGTATATTGGAGAGTCTGACACTCTCTCTCTCTCTCTATATATATATATATATATATATATATATATATATATATATATATATATATCTTATATTGTTGTGTTCATTCCGACATTGTTAATAGAGCTATAACTTAAGTTGGCTACATCTTAGAGGTGGTGATTCTTAGCATCATCAGTGTTAATTACCTAATTTGATACCCATGCCCTAAAATCATTCATCTTGCAATTTATCTTCAAATTTCAGGAAATTTTGCTCTCGTACTTCTTAAACGTATTCATGAAATTGTATAGTTTAGATGGTAATATAGATAATTCAAATAATAAAACAAAAATAAATAATATATTTAGCTGCTTACTCTCTCCAATCTTTGACTTCATCTTACAATTCGAAGACATAACGAGGTACTTGCTCGTACTATAGATAGGTGAGTCTCACCTCTTTAGGATTCTCGAAAGACAATTCATCCTCAAACTCATCATATTCCTCGATCATTCATTCCCATGAGGATTGAACCTCATAATCTGTTGTTTTGTCATTTGCACCCGAGCGTATAGTGATGCTTTTTCTGTTATGTATTCTTTCGCCCCTCCAATATATAATGTATTCTTAACATTATCCTTAAAGGTTTTCCTTAAGTACTCAAAAGGATACATCCAGCGATACCGAACGGGTCCACACAAAAATCCTCATCGCATAGATGCACAAGAAGATGGACAATGATGTCAAAGAATGACGGAGGAAAATATTTCTCTAAGACACAAGTCACCTAAGATAAAGTGGCTTTCCCAACTTTAATTTGCTTCAGGTTTGCCATTTTTTGCACACAGTAAGGTGAAGCACAAACTAATCTGCAAAATTTCCACGTGGAGCTCTTTATGCTCCTAAAAGTAATGCCTAGAAAATAGAGGAATTAATTGAATGATGTTGTGCTAGTTGTGAGACTTCACTATTTTAGGTCATTTGTTTGGTAGCTTACAATCTTGTACAAATTATCAGAATAACCAGTTGTATTCTTCAAGTTGCACAATATGTCTTGGAGGATTTATTTTTCACTAGAAGCCAAACTGAAATCACCCACGGGAATCAAATTTCTTCATGTTATGGGATTAGTTGTTAATCATAATTATTTTCCATCTCATTTAGATCGCGACGCTCCCTCTCTCCATCTTTCGAATGAGAACCACCTAAACATGTTCCTATTAAATGTTCTGCAAAATTCTTCTCTATGTACATCGCATCAATTCAATGAATTATGTGGTTCTCTTGTCAATTTGAAAAGTTAGATAAGATTGATCGTCTGGACCATGCATTCATTTTACTAGGATCTTTCAGTTCCTCCCTAGTTTAATGCTTTTGGGCTGAAAACTGAGGGAGTTTGCCTACAAACTTATTCCTTGAAGTCGTATCCTTCGCCTTCTCCTCGATCTGACAATCAGAAAGTCGAGAAAGTTTTGTCATATTCTCGTGACAGACAAGTAAAACGTTAGACTTGCCATTCCAAAAAGGGTGACTCTTCGGTAGAAATTTACGATGAGAGGTGATGTTACATGAAATTGTAACAACTCAGCTAAAGAAGTGTAATACCCCATAATTTTGAGAGCATGTTTATGAATGTTCTATAAGATTTCAGTCAGGATATTTTATTTTAAATGAAAATATTTTTAATATATTACATTTAAAAACAACTTACTTTTCTTTGAAATCGAATCAAACATTTAAATTCAAATTTGAATGGCTTTTGGACACTTTTTATGAGTTAAATATGTAAAGTAAGCAATTTTAAATTAATGGGCAATATGGTAATATATGTTAGCTTAGGTTCCAAGCTAGAATTTGAGATAGATGTTATATAAGGAATATTATCGGTGATTATAAGGAAAGGGAGATGAAAAAGAGAGGCAAAAAATGAAATCCAAAGAGGCAAAAATGAGGGGAATGAAGAAGAGCCAATTTTGAGTGTTTAAATACTCTTTTTGAGTGCTTTCGGATGAGATTTGAGAAAAACTCAAAACACATACTTGACCTAATTTTTCGCGTAGAATCAAAATTTGAAGTCGGATGGGCAGTGTGAGTAATGTTCGGAGCTGATTTTTTGGGGTTTTCAAAACAGGCCTACAATTATGGATTTTGACTCTCTTAAGGTAGTTCCGTTCTCCCGTGGTTAATTTAGTGTGCTACACTTATTCAACCTTGATTGTTTATTTATATCCATGATATGTGTTGCATTTATATGTATTGTATACGCATATATTATATTCATTATTGCACCCATTTTGAATGTGTTATTTTCATGTTGTGTAGTAGGGATGTTCAGAAAACCGATTGGACCGATGGACCGAACCGGACCAAATCGGACCGCCCTATTTTTTAATCATTTTGGTCCAGATTTTTTTTGGCAGACCGGTCTAACCGGTCCGGTCCTTTGTCCGCCTTATTAAATAGTTTTTTGGACCGATCCAAACCGGTTATATATATAATTATATTTATATATAAAAAAATATTCATATCAAAGGCAAAGGGTACGCTCGTCAACTGCCGCTCAAAAAAAGGGAAGAAAACCCTAAGGGTTGGCTAACAAAACAACACGCACACGGTCTCTTCTCTCTCAACTTTCTCACATTTCTCCCCTCACTGCCTACCGCTCAGTGCTTCCCTCCTCAAAAAACAAACTTACTCTTATCTCCCTCACTAAAACAATCTTACGCTCAGTGCACCACAACTTACTCAGTGAGACACAGCTTACTCAAATCTGAGATCTCAGATTACGAAGTTACTCAAGCTCATCTCAAGACGCAAACAAAAAATGGTATATTGAGATCTCAGTTTATTTTTACTGAAACGCTGCTCTCTTCATTTTTTTCCCCTATCTATTATTTGGAAAAAAAACGTATATTTTTATGTTTATTTTTACTGAAACGCCCCCCCCATCTTTTTTTTCTCCTGCTTATTTTATTGTTTGAAAAAAAAACGCCACTCATCAGATTTGTGTTTTTTTTATATCTCAGGTGTATTATTTTTATTTTAGTTGTTTGAGTTATTAGGGTCTAAAATGTTAGCATAATAATCGACAATATAAAAAAGATTATTTCAATAAGATTAGGACCGACAAGTTAGACCGAACCGATTAAGCCCAAAAAATCGGTTTAATCGGTCCGGTCTTGGTCAGTTTTTTAAGGACCGGTTAAATCGGTTCGGTCCTTAAAATTACTAAAAACCGGATTGGACCGGACTACCAACACCCCTACTGTGTAGTTTGGGGTAACGAAACTAGTTGATTTTACGAGCATGTTAGGTCATAGAAATTGGGTAGAAAACATGTATACTTGATTTATGGGAATTAAATCTGAAATTTATTTGAAGTGAGAGAATGATATTATGATGATGATTATTGGAGAATGCATAGGCATTCCTTAGCCAAACCACCCACTGGACGGGGTGTTCTGTCGACTATAATTTTGTTTATTATTCAAAGACTAGACCATGGATCCCGATTGGTGAGTATGCCAAAATTTTATGGCGGTGATGCCAAAATTTTATGGCGGTGATGCCAAGTAATGATGGGTCATGTGACCAAGTTATGTTATATATTTTGGAGCGCCATTGGATTGTTCCGAGGATAATTAACAGGATAGTGGACGGTAGTCCATACCGTACTGTGGAAAGTGCGACATCAATTTTGATAATGGGTATTGGGTTTTATAATGCCGCAGTGAGATCATAGGTGATGATTATATTATTGGGATTTAAGTTAGAGTGATCATATTGCATACACTCTTGTATATGATGCACACATACACGAGTATGTTGTAATACCCCGTATTTTTATACTTTCTAAATTTGGGGATTTATTAAATTTAATGTGAGTTATTAATTTAATATAAATCCGGAAATTAATTATTGTTAATTACTAACGTGACGAGAGTTAGTGATCATTGAAAACTTTTCAAATATTACTAATGAGTAAAGTAATATAATATTGGTACTATTAAATGTCACGAGTGAATAAAATGACAATTTTGGAAATTTGAGTCGGGACGCGCCCGTGTCGCGTCGGGACTAAATATTGATTTATAAAAGTGAATAAATTATAAGTCACCCCTATGGTCATTTCGAGTGAGCCAAAGTGTCCAGAAGGGTCGAGATAGTAAAAAATATGTACCCGGGGGTTTAGTTTGGGTCTCGAGGTGTTTTTAGGCCTATTTAGCACCCCATGAGGGCGTTTCGGACATTTCGTAATTTTGGGTAATTACACCCATGAAAATTACAAGGTTATATCAGATGCTTAGGGTTGTCTTCTAGGGTTAACACAACCAAAAGCAAGTGACGACCATTGGAGAAGGAAGGAGAGAGCTTGCCAAGGAATTCTAGGTCGAAAACCTCTCCGTTTGCGCCGCCGTCGCCGCCAAACGAGAGATCACGTCGCAAGGATCGTAACCACACTGATTTCAACACAAATCAGAGACCAAAAATTACCAGTCAAGTATTTATCTTGCTTAATTTCATTAATGCATCATTCATGTTAGTCTAGGGTTGATTAGGATGAGTTTCATAAAAGAAAACCCATGTTGGAGATAGGAAAATTGCATGTAGTGATGAGATAAATGATAATCTGGAAATCCCCCTTCATATGTAGAGGTTGAACCACGGATTTATGATGGATTAGAAGTAAAAATTCTGGAAAAAGGTTGATTAGAACAAAGTTAAAGAAATTTCTAGGGTTCATGAGATTTATATAAGTTTTGGCCCTTTAATCCATGGTTATTGATGAAAATTCACATGCTTTACGTAGAAGATTGTTAGTTTGGGTTTATAATGTTTGTAGTACAAATTTTTGGGAGTTTGGGTGTTAAAAATCAGGATTTGGATGATGTTGGATGATAGAACCCGTAACTGTTAATCTGCAGAATTCCCCATACCTGTTTGATCGATCGATCGAACCAGGAGTGTCGATCGATCGACGCATCGATCGATCGAGCCCCCGCCATCGATCGATCGACCCCTCCTGGCAGATTCATAATTCCCCTTCTAAATAGTTGAATTTAATTTAAAGGTGTAATAATCCTTGGACATCCTTATTAAAATATTTTGGGAGATAAAGAAGACCAGTAGGACTTATTAACAATATGAAATATTTAATGTAAGACGAGATTTACATTTTTGGGGAGGTTTATATAAAAGGGACGATGGAACTATGTATTAAAGAAAGAGACGCGTAAGATAGTTACGTTGGAAAATAAATGGGTACCTACTGAAATTACACTTGGGAGGTTAGGAATCCACGAGTGTCACTTAATAAGTTGGGATAATTCCACAAATTAAAGTAAGAAACGAACCGTTATACGTGATAACTAAATAACGAGAAATAAGGATAAATGTCATAATTATGAGTTATGAGATGTACCTAAATTTGATGTGGTAATGGTAGTATATTTATATGACTGTGTTTATGCATATACTATATACGTGTAAAAATCATGCTGGTGCTACTTGCTATCCCTGAGGTTACCGCGCTGGGATAGTCTTATCTCGATGGGACCTTTACGAGGGATATTGACTCGTACCCTAGAAGATAGAAATCCTTCGGTACAGGCTATCGAATCGATAGTTCAGACGGTCCTAAGAGACGTGAGGGCATGTACTGACCTTTTAGAGACCTGGAATCTATGTTTCGCCTCAATATTGTTTGTGTTTGTGTTAGTACGGTTCGAGAGTGATTCCGAACTTGTATTTCCCTTAGTACGAGTGGTACGAGGATTGGATAGCAGAGTATGCCCGCACCATAATTATTATGTGGGGTGCCGTTAGAATATATATATTATATGAGTATTTAATATATATATTAAATTCTGGAATTTGGGAACTACCTACTGCGTTTATGGTAAGTAAGATATGAATAATTATTTCAATTTAGGAATAAGTGTTTGAAAAGTATAATATATTGCTGAGAGACTTTATTAGTAAATAAGGTTAAATGGGAACTATGTTGTTAAATGAAATGAACCTCTTAATCAGTTGAAATTTTCAGTTTAAATCTTACGAGCGACATGAGATAAGTTAAGTTAAACCGTTGGGATGGTTAGTACGATAGGCGTGCACATTAGAAGAGAGGTGAGAATTTCTCAAGGGAGTGTCGCACTAATATGTTGTTGCATTGGCCAGTAAATATTTTAAATACTTGTTAAACAAATTTTAAATCGTTTTTACAATCGGGCTCTGACCTGTTTCCATTTCTTTTCTCTCTTGTATATATATATGTATGTATTACATGTGCCCAGCCACAGGGGCGTCTTGCATAGGATCCTTTGGAAGGAACGCGCTGCAACTTAGGTGGGAGTTGCAGGCCTCTTGCTTAGACGACCTCATTTCTTGATTCCACTCCTAGCATTTATTTTAGCAGTTGGGCATGTGTCGCCCTTTTCCATTACTCGGTCGTTTTGTTGGATGTTGTAATTCATTTATTTCCAGTATTTACACTTTGGATTTTTATTACTGTCAGGATGTTTTTCCTTTAAGTTTTAATGTTGGGATTTATTTGTTTTGGAATTATAAGTTACAGGATAATCGTTGTGTGATTCTTTAGATTGTGAATTATGTAAAGTTTTAAAATATTGGTTTTGAATAAAATTTGGAAAATAGTATCTGAAAATGGTTTTGACACTTAGCTAAATTATTTAGGGTGTTTAAATTGGAAATTTTATTTTGACGACAGTGATGCTAAAATTAACCAACTGTTCACCTTGATTTTAATTTAATAAAGGAGTGATCGCCCGGTATTTAATTAGGCGGGGTGTCACAGGTGGTATCAGAGCATCAGGTTCTAGTGTCCTTAGGATCTGTTCGACTTAATTCGCTTTCAGCTTAACGTTTTTGTTATAGAGCCCTATTTTAGGATTGTTGTATTCTTACTTTTACGATTACGTCTTCAGCTATTTGAGATTTGATAATAACTGTAAGACTAATAAATTTCTTCACGTTTCAGATGCCTCCGAGACGTGCACCAAAGGATAGGCGTGCGCAAGCCGAGCAACCCGCAGCTCCTTCTCAGGGAACGATGAATGCTAATGAGGTAGCCGTTATTGTTGCTCAGGCGATTAATTCCGCGTTGGCGGTAGTACAGTAGGCTCCACCCCAGATTCAAGCAGTGGCGCCAGTACCTGCACAGCTTCCATCAGCATGGGAGTGGGTTAGGGATGCCTTTTAGAAGGCGCATCCCCCTGAGTTCTCGGGTAGTTCAGATATCATCATCGTCAGACAATGGAAGAAGGATATCCAGAGGCATCTGCATATGTATGAGTGCACGGACGTGCAAAAACAGTTGTTGGCTTCATTTAAGCTAGTGGGGGCCACTTTGCAGTGGTGGGAGTCCACCACCACCTTGGAGGAGAGGGATACTATTTTGATTCAGTCATTCTGGGAGCGGTTTGACCGCAAGTACTTTCCATCCGCCGTGCAAACCGAGATGAGGCGAAAGTTACTGAATTTAAAGCAGGAAAATTCCACTGTTGCTGAGTATGCAGAGGAGTTCACAAGACTTCTCACTATAGTGCCAGATGAGGCACCCACTGAGGGTAAGAAGATATTGTTGTTTGTGGACGGGTTAGCTTGGAGGATCCGTCATCACCTTATAGGGAATCTGTCTCTGAGTACCTTCACAGATGTACTTAATGTTGCTTTACTACACTGCCAGGATCATCGCTTCCATCTACAGGGAAGCAAGCGGGCAGGAGAGTTCGGCCAGAAGGGTAGGACAGGGGTTAGTGGTACTAGTGGAGCACCAATATCTCAAGGACAGACTCGTCAGCATGAGCAGAGTTCCCATCAGGGGGACCCTACCAAGCGGTTTCGATCAGGTGATTCCAGACAGGGATTTGGGGGATTTAGGCAGGGTCAGCCTAATCAGCAGGGCCAGCAAGGCCAACATCGCCAGCAGCAGGGTCAGCAGCAAGGCCAACAGGGCCAATAGCGTTTTCATCAGGGCCAACAGGGCCAATGGCGGGGCATTAACGGCCAACAGGGCTTTGGTCAGCAGGGCCAGAGGGGAGGTAATTTCAGAGGCCGATGTTTTATGTGTGGCAAGCATGGCCATAAGCACCAGGATTGTCCAGAGGGTGATAGGGCCCTACAGCAGTCGGGTGCCCGTAATGAGCCACAAAGGCCACTTTTTCCAGTCGCCCTCCCAGTACCAGCACCAGCTCAGGTACCAGCCCTACCAGCCTATCCAGCCGCTCCAGTGCAGCAGGGGCAGCTACAGTACATACGTGTCTATAACGTCCACCAGGCAGCAGCTCCACAGGCACCACCCGTGATTGAGGGTACGTTTCTTATCCATGGTACTATGGGCCAGGTTTTATTTGATACTAGGGCGACGCACTATTTTATAGCTACCCATTTTGCGAAGGCCTTAGGTTTATTAGCCACAACAGAGAGCACTATGACGTGTGTAGACTCACCATTGGGAAATGGATCGCTAATTTTCTTTATATATCGGGGAGTGGGGGTAGAGATTGGTAGCTTGGTATTACCAGCAAACATGTTAGTCTTCGATATGCATGAGCACGATGTTATTATTGGTATGGATTGGCTCGTAGCTTACAGAGCCATGATAGATTGTTTCGGTGGGAGTATTATCTTTACCATTCTGGGGCAAGAGATGTTTGTAGTGGCGATGCCTCGCCCGGAGGGAGGCTCGACCGCTCATTTGTATTACATAGAGGAGGATACCTCTAAGGAGGTTGTGATTCCCTTAGACTTAATCCCAGTTGTTCGTGAGTATTCCGATGTATTTCAGGAAATACCAGGCCTACCTCCCAGTCGAGAGATAGACTTTATCATAGATTTATTACCGGATACTCGACCTATAGCACACGTTCCATATCGTATGGATTCGACGGAGATGCGAGAGTTACGAGATTAGATAGAGGAGCTGTTAGGTCAGGGATTCATTCGCAGGAGTACCTCACCTTGGGGCGCTCCAGTTTTGTTTGTGAAAAAGAGAGATGGTTCACTAAGGCTATGTGTGGACTACCAAGAGCTGAACAAGGTCACGATACGGAACAAGTATCCGTTGCCTCGAATCGATGATCTGTTCGACCAGCTGAGGGGAGCAACTTTATTTTCGAAGATAGATCTGAGGTCAGGGTACCATCAGCTACCTATTAGGGAGCATGATGTTTCAAAAACTGCTTTCTTGACGAGATATGGGTCCTATGAGTTCAGAGTGATGCCATTTGGACTCACAAATGCTCCAGCCGTATTCATGAACTTGATGAACCGAGTGTTCAGAGAGTTCTTGGATCAGTTTGTCATCGTTTTCATAAATGACATTCTGATATATTCACACTCCGAGGAGGAGCATGCCGAGCACTTGAGGCAGGTTCTTCAGACTCTACAAGAGCATCAGCTATATGCTGAGTACGAGAAGTGCGGGGTCTGGTTACGGGAAGTGCAGTTCTTGGGGCATGTTGTTTCTGAACAAGGGATAGTAGTTGACCCGAGTAAAGTGTCAGCAGTGAGGGAGTGGGGACAGCCCACGACACCGATGAAAGTGCGCAGTTTCTTGGGATTAGACGGATACTACAGGAGATTCATTCGGGGGTTCTCCAAAATAGCGGGTCCATTGACGAACCTGAATCGCAAAGGGGTTCCATATGTTTGGGATGATGCTTGTCAATTGGCTTTCGACGAACTCAAATACAAGCTTACTTCAGCACCGATCATTGCTTTACCTAAACCGGGCTTGGAGTACCTAGTTTACACCAATGCTTCTTTACGGGGACTTGGGGGGGTACTTCAGCAGGAGGAGAAGGCTATAGATTTTGCCTCCCGCAAGATTAAGCCGCACGAGAAGAATTAGCCCACACATGACCTAGAGTTAACAGCGATGGTTTTTGCATTGAGGATATGGAGGCACTATTTATTGGGGGATAAATTTCGCCTGTTCACAGACCACAAGTCACTGCAGTACCTGTTCACTTAATGAGAGCTGAATATGCATCAGCATAGGTGGTTAGAGTTTGTGAAGGACTATCAGTTCGACATACAGTACCATCCGGGGAAGACCAGCGTAGTTGCTGATGCGTTGAGCCGTAGACCGGTAGACGACATGGCGGACGTCTGGAAAGCAAAATGGAAAGAGTTGGGTCACCAGGACGCAGTAGCCCGTTCCTTCATATCTGTTATGACAGTGACACCCGAGATTGTTACGAGGGTGATACAGACACAGACCGCAGACCCATTTTGCCAGGAGCAGATTGTAAGACTTTTAACTGAGGGTGTCGAGTCCTATTCTGTTAGTTCTGATGGGGGTTTGTGGTTTAATGGGAGATTGGTGGTCCCAGAGGGGGCAGACTTACGTCATGCAGTGATGACCCAGTCTCACGGGTCCCGATTTGCAGTACATCCTGGAGGAGATAAGTTGTACCAGGATATGAGGCGGCAATACTGGTGGAGTGGAATGAAAAAGGACATTGTTGAGTTCGTGTCCAAGTGTTCTACCTGCGAGCTGGTAAAGGTGGACCATCAGAAACCGTCAGGGTTGATCCAACCATTGGAAATACCCGCGTGGAAGTGGGAGAGTATTTCCATGGATTTTATCATAGGGTTGCCTACATCACAGTGGAGCCATGATTCCATCTAGGTGATTGCGGACCGTTTGACCAAGGTGGATCATTTTCTGTCGGTGCGAACAGACTATACCACGGGTCAGTATGCTCAGCTGTTCATTGCCGAGATCGTCAGATTTCATGGGGTGCCCCTGAATATTGTGTCAGATAGAGACAAGATTTTCGTGTCGCATTTCTGGGAGAGCTTTCAGGAAGCCATGGGTACAGAGTTGAGGTTGAGTTCAGCTCATCACTCGCAGACAGATGGACAAACACAGCGTACTAATCAGATGTTGGAGGATATACTACGCATGTGTGTCCTTGATTTTGGAGGAGGTTGGGAGCCATATCTTCCACTGGTAGAGTTCTCTTATAATAACTCTTATCAGTTCACGATTGGCATGGCTCCATTCGAGGATATGTATGGCAGACCTTGTCGTTCCCCAACATGTTGGCTAGAGGTGGGGGATAACAAGTTGCTCAGACTAGAGGTGATTCAGGAAACCTCCGCGAGGATTGAGATTATCAGGAGTCGCATTCGAGTAGCCCAGGACAGGCAGAAAAGTTACGCCGATGCGAAATGGTTCTTCTGGGAGTTTAATGTGGGGGACCAAGTATTACTACGTGTATCTCCTATGAAAGGAGTGATGAGGTTCGGGAAGAAAGGTAAATTGGCTCCGAGATACGTGGGACCATTTCTCATTATCGAGAGGATTGGGCCGGTAGCATACAGATTGGGACTGCCAGAGCATCTGCATCGCATCCACGATGTATTCCACATCTCGTCGTTGAGACGATACCTTCGGGATGATATGTCCCACACCCACATCGCGATAGAAGAGATAGACTTACATCCTGACAGCTCTTACGAGGAGAGACCAGTGGCTATCCTAGACCATAGCGAAAGGAGATTGAGGTCGAAGGTAGTTCCACTTGTACGGGTCCAGTGGGAGCATCATAATGTGGAGGAATACACCTGGGAGCGCGAGGCAGATATGCGCGAGAGATACCCAAATTTATTCTTACCAGGTATGCCTTATTTTCCGAATTTCGGGACAAAATTCCGTTATTAGGGGGGAAGTATGTAATACCCCGTATTTTTATACTTTCTAAATTTGGGAATTTATTAAATTTAATGTGAGTTATTAATTTAATATAAATCCAAAAATTAATTATTGTTATTTACTAACGTGACGAGAGTTAGTGATCATTGAAAACTTGTCGAATATTACTAATGAGTAAAGTAATATAATATTGGTACTATTAAATGTCACGAGTGAATAAAATGATAATTTTGGAAATTTGAGTCGGGACGCGCCCATGTCGCGTCGGGTCTAAATATTGATTTATAAAAGTGAATAAATTATAAGTCACCCGTATGGTCATTTCGAGTGTGCCAAAGTGTCCGAAAGGGTCGAGATAGTAAAAAATATGTACCCGGGGGTCTAGTTTGGGTCTCGGGGTGTTTTTAGGCCTATTTAGCACCCCGGGAGGGCGTTTCGGACATTTCGTAATTTTGGGTAATTAAACTCACGAAAATTACAAGGTTATATCATATTCTTAGGGTTTTCTTCTAGGGTTAACACAACCAAAAGAAAGTGATGACCATTAGAGAAGGAAGGAGAGAGCTTGCCAAGGAATTCTATGCCGAAAACCTCTCCGTTTGCGCCGCCGTCGCTGCCAAACGAGAGATCACGTCGCAAGGATTGTAACCACACTGATTTCAACACAAATCAAAGACCAAAAATTCCCAGGCAAGTATATATCTTGCTTAATTTTGTTAATGCATCATTCATGTTAGTCTAGGGTTGATTAGGATGAGTTTCATAGAAGAAAACCCATGTTGGAGATAGGAAAATTGCATGTAGTAATGAGATAAATGATAATCTGGAAATCCCCCTTCATATGTAGAGGTTGAACCACAGATTTATGATGGATTAGAAGTAGAAATTCTGGAAAAAGGTTGATTAGAACAAAGTTAAAGAAATTTCTAGGGTTCATGAGATTTATATAAGTTTTGGCCCTTTAATCCATGGTTATTGATGAAAATTCACATGCTTTACGTAGAAGATTGTTAGTTTGGGTTTATAATGTTTGTAGTACAAATTTTTTGGAATTTGGGTGTTAAAAATCCGGATTTGGATGATGTTGGATGATAGAACCCGTAACTGTTAATCTGCAGAATTCCCCATACCTGTTTGATCGATCGATCGAACCAGGAGTGTCGATCGATCAACGAATCGATCGATTGAGCCCCCGCCATCGATCGATCGACCCCTCCTGGCAGATTCATAATTCCCCTTCTAAATAGTTGAATTTAATTTAAAGGTGTAATAATCCTTGGACATCCTTATTAAAATATTTTGGGAGATAAAGAAGACCAGTAGGACTTATTAACAATATGAAATCTTTAATGCAAGACGAGATTTACATTTTCGGGGAGGTTTATATAAAAGGGACGATGGAACTATGTATTAAAGAAAGAGACGCGTAAGATAGTTACGTTGGAAAATAAATGGGTACCTACTGAAATTACACTTGGGAGGTTAGGAATCCACGAATGTCACTTAATAAGTTGGAATAATTCCACAAATTAAAGTAAGAAACGAACCGTTATACGTGATAACTAAATAACGAGAAATAAGGATAAATGTCATAATTATGAGTTATGATATGTTCCTAAATTTGATGTGGTAATGGTAGTATATTTATATGACTGTGTTTATGCATATACTATATACGTCTAAAAATCATGCTCGTGCTACTTGCTATCCCTGAGGTTACCGCGCTGGGACAGTCTTATCTCGATGGAACCTTTATGGGGGATATTGACTCGTACCCTAGAAGATAGAAATCCTTCGGTATAGGCTATCGAATCGATAGTTCAGACGGTCCTAAGAGACGTGAGGGCATGTACTGACCTCTTAGAGACCTGGAATCTATGTTTCGCCTCAATATTGTTTGTGTTTGTGTTAGTACGATTCGAGAGTGATTCCGAACTTGTATTTCCCTTAGTACGAGTGATACGGGGATTGGATAGCAGAGTATGCCCGCACCATAATTATTATGTGGGGTGACGTTAGAATATATATATTATATGAGTATTTAATATATATATTAAATTATGGAATTTGGGAACTACCTACTGTGTTTATGGTAAGTAAGATATGAATAATTATTTCAATTTGGGAAATAAGTGTTTGAAAAGTATAATATATTGCGGAGAGACTTTATTAGTAAATAAGGTTAAATGGGAACTATGTTGTTAAATGAAATGAAACTCTTAATCAGTTGAAATTTTCAGTTTAAATCTTACGAGCGACATGAGATAAGTTAAGTTAAACCATTGGGAAGGTTAGTACGATAGGCGTGCACATTATAAGAGAGGTGAGAATTTCTCAAGGGAGTGTCGCACTAATATGTTGTTGCATTGGCCACTAAACATTTTAAATACTTGCTAAACAAATTTTAAATCATTTTTACAATCGATCTCTGACCCGATTCCATTTCTTTTCTCTCTTGTATATATATATATGTATGTATTACATATGCCCAGCCACAGGGGCGTCTTGCATAGGATCCTTTGGAAGGAACGCGCTGCAGCTTAGGTGGGAGTTGCAGGCCTCTTGCTTAGACGACCTCATTTCTTGATTCCACTCCTAGCATTTATTTTAGCAGTTGGGCATGTGTCGCCCTTTTCCATTACTCAGTCATTTTGTTGGATATTGTAATTCATTTATTTCCAGTATTTACACTTTGGATTTTTATTACTGCCAGGATGTTTTTCCTTTAAGTTTTAATGTTGGGATTTATTTGTTTTGGGATTATAAGTTACAGGATAATCGTTGTGTGATTCTTTAGATTGTGAATTATGTAAAGATTTAAAATATTGGTTTTGAATAAAATTTGGAAAGTAGTATCTGAAAATGGTTTTGACACTTAGCTTAATTATTTAGGGTGTTTAAATTGGAAATTTTATTTTGACGATAGTGATGCTAAGAATGAACCAACTGTTCAACTTGATTTTAATTTAATAAAGGAGTGATCTCCCGGTATTTAATTAGGCGGGGTGTCACATATGTGTACTTACACTTGGAGCATTTATACGAGCTACTGAGTTTTTAGCTCAACCCCCCATAGTCTGTTGTATTTCAGGTTTGATGCAAGATGATATTTATGGTATCGTTGAGATTGGAATCGTCACTAGAGGCTCTGTATATTTATTTTCAAAAATTTATTTGGATCATATTGTTTATTGTAAATTGTTTTGTAAAAGGATATTTGAGATTTAATAAAATTAAAAAAATTTATTCATTCGATTTATTATTTATTCTTTTGCAAATTTATTCTCAATCTAAATGGTATTATTTTATAAAATAAATTCTCTAATTTATCAATATTTTTCAGTAGCACCTCTTGGGGTGTTACAAAGTGGTATTAGAGCATATGTGTATTATATTCTCGGGCTTGGGATTATTGGTTCGTTACGTTGTCCATTGAGAGAGATTTGGTTTATGTTCGATCTTATTTGGGTGATGTTGAACTTTCTGTTTGAATTTAAGGTAAGAAAATTTTGGGTGAATTTCGAGGACGAAATTCCTTTTGTAGGGGGGAAGAATGTAATTCCCCATAATTTTGATATCATATTTATGAATATTGTATAAGATTTCAGCCGGAATATTTTATTTTAAATAAAAATATTTTTTATATTACATTTAAAAAAAAATTATTTTGGTTTGAAATTAAATCAAACATTTAAATGGCTTTTCGACATTTTCTGATGAGTTAAAAATGTAAATTAGGCAATTTTAAATTAAAAGGGCAATATGGTAATATAGCTTAGGCTCCAAGATAGAATTTGAGAGAGATTTTATATAAGGAATATTGTGGATGATTATAAGGAAAGGAAGATGAAAAAGAGAGACCAAAAATGAAATCTAAATAGGCAAAAACGAGTGAAATGAGAAGAACCAATCTAGGGTGTTTAAATCTTCTTTTTAAGTGCCTTCGGATTAGATATGAGAAAAATTCAAAACACATACCTAGCCTAATTTTTCATGTAGAATCCAAATATTAAGTTAGATTGGCTGTTTGAGTAATGTTTGGAGCTTATTTTTTGGGGTTTTCAAAACAGGCCTACAATTGTGGATATTAACTCTCTTTAGGTAGTTTTGTTCTTCCGTGGTTAATTTAGTGTGCTACACTTATTCAATCTCAATTGTATAATTATATATATTCTATGTGTTGCATTTATATGTATTGTATACTCGTATATGATATTCGTTCTTGCACCCATTTTGTAAGTGTTATTTTCATGCTGTTTAGTTTGGGGTAACGAAACTAGTTGATTTTACGAACATGTTGGTTTATAGAAATTGGGTAGAAAATATGTACATTTGATTTATGGGAATTGAATCTAAAATTTATTTGAATTGCGGGAATGATATTTTGATGATGATTATTGGAGAATGCATAGGTATTCCTTAGCCAAATCACCTGTTGGACGGGGTGTTCTGTCGACTATCATTTTGTTTATTATCCAAAGGCTAGACCATGGACCCCGGTTGGTGAGTATGCCAAAAATTTATTGCGGTGATGCCAAGATTTTATGGCGATGATGTCAAGTTATGATGGGTCATGTGCCCAAGTTATGTTATTTATATTGGGGTCCATTGGATTATTCCGAGGATAATTAACAGGATAATGGATGGTAGTCCATACCGCACTATGAAAAATGCGACGTCAATTTTGATAATGGGTCTTGGGTTTTATAGTGCCGCGGTGAGGTCATAGGTGATTATTATATTATTAGAATTTAAGTTTGAGTGTTTATATTGCATACACCATTGTATATGATGCACGCACTCATGAGTACGTGTAGTTACACTTGGAGTAATTATACGAGCTACTGAGTTTCACGCCCATCCCCCCCATTGTTTGTTGTATTTCAGGTTTGATGCGAGATGATATTTATTGTATCGTTGAGATTGGGACCATCATTAGAGGCTCTGGATATTTATTTTCAAAAATATATTTGTATCATTTTGTTTATTGTAAACTATTTTGAAAAAGGACATTTGAGATTTAATAAAATTTGTGAAATTTTATTCAGTCGATTTATTATTTATTCTTTCGCAAATTTATTCTCAATCTAAATGGTATTATTTTATAAAAAAATTCTCTAATTTATCAATATTTTTCATTACAAGAAGAAGAACTCAATGAGTCATTAATTAAATAATTTATGGATATGACAATGAACATTAAATTTGGAGTTAAATAAAGTAAAATAGAGATCAATACACATGTTTAAAGTGGTTCGATCAACTAGTCTATATCTACTGACATGTAAGCTATTTCTCATTATTTATATAATGTTTTACACGTCACAATTTTATACTTTCTTTCTCTAATAGTGTTTTGATATAGTTTTAATATTGTTTATAATGGGATAACTTACCCCACAAGCTTGCAGGTACAATTCTATTTATAGGTAGATTGCGGTGTAATGTGCACCCAAGTCACATGAAGAATGTTGATATGGAATGCCCCTCATTGATGGAAAGTGTGATTATTCTTCTCACTTGTAATATCATCACATATATCCATTTTTATAGTCTTAGAATGATGAAAATAACCTTTTTGGTGAATTCTGCACGTTCATAACCGTTTGTTGTAAAATGGTCGATCCTGTGAGGTCGACCCTAGATGAGTAAGAGGATGACCCTGAGTGACTATGAGGCCGAACCTATGAGGTTGAACCTTAATTTAGGCTGAGGGGACTAAAATGTCTCTTACAGAGAGGATACCACTTCACGGATCATCAATCACCCCCTCGGCTTTAGTTTTATGAGATGCCTTGAACACGATAGGAGATTGAAGGCTATGAGTCTTTTTGGCATATTCTGGCTGAATAAATTTCAGTGGTATTTTAAACTCAGTTTTCAACCCCTAACCCCATTAGGATATAATTAACTAAATAGTTCACAAACTACACTTATTATTTATTTATTTTGTAATACACATTAAAACAACTTCAAGGTTAAAATGCGGAATAATAAAAATCCAATCGTTTTAAGGAGACATAATTTATACAAAACTCCCATACCATTTAACTTTATTACAACTAGTACAATGTATAAAATAAAACTGAAGAGACCCTACCACTATTTACTCAACCTCCTAGACCTGGCAGTGGCAGCTTCAAAACCTAAAAATTTAAACATATAAAACCACGAGTTTAAAAACTCAGTGAATGTACCACATACCTATATAGTAAAAGTACTATATTAACATCTCAACATATCAACATATATCCATCTCCGTGCCAAATTAGGCCATATGCATATCCGGAGTTAATAAACCTCACATCTCCTGTCCGTAGGCAATAATCATATCCATAGGTTTTAATAACCTAACATCTCCTGAATTGCATAGCAACTAAACATATCTTGATTTTTATAAAGCCATAACATCTCAACATCTCTTGACTTTTAATAAGCCATAACATCTCAACATCTCTTGACTTTTAATAAGCCATATCATCTCAACATATAATACATACACATCATATCCATAATCAACTCAGTAAGTACACTCACATTGGGTTGTCAACTAGGTATTCACGTTTCCCTCGGGTGGAGCTGAACTGGGTTGATTTGACCTTACACCTGTTAATCCAACTAAATCAGTACTGAATCTCAATCATAAGTATTATCTTAATATATCTATGTAACTTTCAATGACTATACTACAATAATATAACTCTACTCAAGTCACATATGTGTAACGACAAAACCATGGTATACATGTTGATGAAGTTATGGACATTCAACCGTAGGAACTACCTCATAAGGAATTTATAACTAAACCCAAGTAAATATGAAAGCATACTTCTCAATGTATAAACACATGAAACATGTACTCAAAATACTCTTTGGAAAGAGGAGATGCAATATTCTTTTATGGGTTATCCAATATGGCCTTAAATTATTGTCCTCTATACTCAACCATCCTATACCCCTAAATTGTATAAATACAGGTGTCCAACCTTATTAATATGAAAACATATATGAATATAATTTCCATTACAAGTTACGGTGTAATTTTTCAAGCTTCCTAGGGCAAGTTATGACCATTTCTTTATAACAGAAGAAATCTGCCCTACAAGCTCCTCTATTGTTCCTTCATCTTCCAAGAATTTTCATAATTTTTATCCAGTATAAATTTCCATGATTTTAAACTCATTTTTAGTACATGTACTGAATAGTACATAATTAAATTTTCATAATTTTTGGACTTCATTTTCTATCTCAAAATCTTGACCAAACTCAGGGCATACCGAAATAAAATATACAAATAGCAACTATATACCAACTTGCAACCATCACTAAGGCCTAACCATAAGGAGTTAAATTCTAATTGTCGGATATGATATGAATATATGAGTCTACTTTCATATTCAGCTGGAATTTCTCAATTCCAGTAAGCACACAAAGAGATATGCAAGTTTGAATACAAGGGGTTTCAATACAAAGCAATATGACATATAAACACCACTTATCTCACATGTGAACCAATACTTATTATCACAAAGGAGTGTGGAATTTTAACCCATAATTCATGATTTGTATACTTTGAAATAATTATAATACAAGATTAAAACAATATTAATCACATATTTATAACTTGGAAGCACTTTATGGATTTTCTTGGAATTTTCCTAGCTTTTCTTGTAATCTTTTCTTCCTTAACTTCTACTTTCTCTTTCCCCAAGCAAAAACTCTCCAAATCTGAACTTAGGGTTTTATTTTCTGAAGAAATATGTTATAAGAAGAGTTTTAGGTCGGCCAAGTGTGACACCCCGCCTAATTAAACCTTGGGTGATCAAGCCTTATTTTAATATAAACAGGTTTCTTAAATGGTTCATTCTTAGCATCACTGTCGAAAGCCTTTTTAAATAATACTAACCACCTAAATGAAATTAAAACGGGTGCCAAATTTTATCTTAAAAAACAAAATAAACCAAACCACACATTACCAAAACTAGATATGAATATGCAGTATCAAAATAATCTGAAAGCATTTAAAGTCTTGCCGTAAACCACGACCCAAAAAGACAACTACAAATCCATAACTAGAATAAACTGTAATAAAAATGGTGGAATGACATGTTCCAACAAGAATAATAAAACTGATATCCTGCACTAGAACTGAAAAAGAGGAAGCGTCTAAACAATCCCTGCAACCTCCACACTGGCTGCAGCTCCCAAATCTCTGACATGAATCAAGTTGGGTGTCCTTGTGGCTGGGCACCTAAAAGGTTTTTAAAATTTTACATAGCAAGAGTTAGTACTCAAAACATTTGAAAATATTTTGCAAGCGGTTAACACAATTAAGTTATTGATTACACATATTAAGATTTCGCACGCTCCCTTGAACTTCCTCAACTCTCTTTCGTGATACGTAACTATCACGGGTACTTAGCCTACCTAGTTATACTTCCCATAACCGTAGTTAACTCATTTACCGTTCGTTTTCCTTAATCTTGTAATAATTTCATTATGCCCAAAATTATTACTAAGACATTCACATATCATTTCATTGTCTACTATTCTCAATTTGTAGATTATGCATATAGAAACATTTTGTCCCACAACAATGTATTTAATATTAGTTACCTCTAATATATTCTTTTATTACACACAAAGGACCCTTGGCTCGGAATAATTCATCGACTCCAAGTGAAAGTTGGTTCGGAATGATCCATCGACCCCAACTATCTACAAATAATAATATAAACACATATTCTGGTTCGGGACTCTTTCATCGCGGCACCAGTTCAAAGTTTGGTTCGGCATTAACATCGACCCCAAATATATAATAACTTTATGTTAGTTCGGAATGTCACATCGACCCTAACATAATTAGTTTAGGTAGTATTCTCTTAACCCAAACCTATTTATATAGATATAGTAGGTACACACTCGACCTAATAAATCATACCCGTACGTAATATATTTTACCTATATTCTCCGTACTTATTAATTACAATTTCTCACTATTGTATTTATTTGGGTATTCGCGTAACTCTAAGGGTCCTAGTTACCCCTCCCTTAATTCAGTAGTTAAGTTAATTTTAACCTACTGGTATTTTCTTTCCGGAATTAAGTCTCACTCTTTCCGTAATTAAATTAACCATTTCAACTCACGGCTAAGTCAATCGTTCTATCGTCATTCCATTTCTCCAACATTCCTACTCAATCATTAGTGGAGGAACCTAATGGTACACCTACTGGTAAATTCCAAGTCCCCTCATAGGAAAAATATCAATTCTAAGGTTTCCATTAAGTAACGGCATTTAAGGAAATTTCTACACAAATTTTCTATAGTTCAGACAGGGTCGATCGATCGAAGGAAGATGGTCGATCGATCGACTGCTTCGATCGATCGATCGAGCAGTGACAGACCCAGTTCATCTTCTTCCTACGGGTTTCACCATTGTTACATCTCTAACTTTCATGATAAGCCATCTTATTCACAACCAACAATTTCTAATCATTCCTACATGTTCTGGGATGATTACTAACGATTTAAAACAACAAAATCATTATAAATCTTGGCCAAATTCACTGAAAATCTCTCTAATATTTAAGAACCCTAAAACTGCATTCTTTATATTTTTCATCAAACTTCCAGATTTTCATACGAATTTCTCATCAAGTTTCTATAATATAAACATACTTGGCAATTCAAAAAAACGTCCTACATGCAAATCCTAATCAATCATGGATTATTATCAATTGTTTGTTCCCAAGAATATCATAAAAATCATGTTCTTCCTCAAGCTTAAACATGGGTATTATAACTCAATCATTTTGCAATTAACCACTTGCCTTAAGATTTTTAGGGTCTGATTTCGTGGTTGTTGGTGATGATTGATGATGTTGGTGCCTTAATCCTTCTTCCCAACAATCTTTGTGGTGAAATCTTCCTAAGATGATCCCTCCTTCCTTCTTGCCTAAGGAATTTGCCTCTCTCTCTCTCTCTCTAATGGCTATGGTGTAACTCCCATTGTCTAACCCTAGCCACCACTCTTATAATCAGATTTAGGGTTACAAAAATTCGTAGGTCTTCTTTCCCATAATTGTAAAGAGACCAAAATGCCCCCGAATGGTCCCGGTCTAGCCCTAAAATGACCCGGCACTCAACTAGTACCCCTGGGTACACTATTTTGACTAATTCGACCCTTTCGGAATCAACCGTGGACTCTAAATTATCATTTGAGTCTCGTAAATATTTTTCTACTCTCATCCTTAATTTTGCCGAGTTACATCCGGTACGTCCATATAGTCACTAGACCGTACATATTAACATTGAAAATTTATATTCACCTTAGTAAATTTTCTATAACACATATTCATCTTTATTAACATAATATCTATTTAAATTACTCTACTCGCGTAATTTAAATCAAACATATTTAATCACATTAAATTACTCTACTCACGTAATTTAATTAAAGCGTATTTAATCCCATTAAATTACTCTCTCGCGTAATTTAAATCAAACATATTTAATCACATTAAATTACTCTACTCACGTAATTTAATTAAAGCGTATTTAATCCCATTAAATTACTCTACTTACGTAATTTAGGATTTAGCAGAATTACGGGGTGTTACATACTTCCCCCCTTACAAAAGGAATTTCGTCCTCGAAATTAGGAAAAATACCTGCTATGAATAATTCTGGATATTGTTCTCGCATATCCTCTTCCCGTTCCCAAGTGGACTCATCCATATTGTGGTGTCCCCACTGTACTCGTACTAAGGGCACCACCTTGGATCTTTGTTTGCGCTCACTATAATCCAGGATTGCTACGGGTCTTTCTTCATACGATATATCTGGCTGCAAATCGATCTCTTCCAGTGGAATGTGCCAGAAGGCTCTTTCGCTCCTCTTGTATTTCTTCAGCGATGCTACATGGAACACATCGTGTATTCGCTGAAGATGTTCAGGGAGTCCCAATCTGTAAGCTACAGATCCCACTCTCTCAATGATAGGAAATGGCCCCACATATCTCGGTGCTAACTTCCCCTTTTTGCCAAACCTCGTAACCCCTTTCATAGGAGATACTCGAATTAACACCTGGTCTCCCACCTCTAATTCCACATGTCTTCTGCCGGCGTCAGCATAACTCTTCTGCCTATCCTGGGCTATTCGAATACGTCCTCGAATCAACTCTATTTTGAAGGAAGTCTCCTGTATCATCTCTGGCCCTAAAAGTCTGTTATCCCCCACCTCTAACCAACAAGCCGGTGAACGACAAGGCCTCCCGTAAAGCGCATCGAATGGAGCCATGCCAATAGTGAATTGGTAAGAGTTATTATACGCAAACTCCACCAAAGGAAGATATGGCTCCCAATTTCCCCCAAAATCTAGAATACACATTCTCAGCATGTCCTCTAGCATATGGTTTACTCTTTCCGTCTGGCCGTCCGTCTGTGGGTGATATGCCGTACTCAACCGTAAGTTGGTGCCCATGGCCTCCTGAAAACTCTGCCAAAAGTGCGACACAAATATCTTATCTCGGTCCGACACGATATTAATAGGAACTCCGTGCAGCTTAACAATCTCTGAAATAAAAAGCTGCGCGTATCGCATCGTATCGTAATCCGTACGAACCGGTAAGAAATGTGCGACCTTAGTCAAACGATCCACTATCACCCATATGGAATCGTGGCCCTTCTGCGAGGTTGGTAACCCAGTAATAAAATCCATTGAGATACTCTCCCACTTCCACACGGGAATCTCTAGTGGTTGTAGCATTCCTGAAGGCCTCTGATGGTCAACTTTTATGAGTTGGCATGTAACACACTTTGAGACAAATTCTGCAATATCTCGTTTCATACCTGACCACCAATATACTCGTCGCATATCCTGGTACATTTTGTCCCCACCTGGATGTACCGAGAATTTTGACCCGTGTGACTCTGTCATAACGGTATGCCTCAAATCATCGTCTTCGGGTACTATCAGTCTACCGTTGAAGCGTAGTCCACCCTCTGAACTGATGGAGTAGAACTCTGCCCCCTTGGCCAGTAACTGCCATACTTTATCCTGACAAAATGGGTCTTCTGCTTGTGCCCTCACTATCCGCATAACGTTCTCGGAAGTGATAGCTAGAACTGCCATACATGCTCTTGCCATATCATCCTCGTGTCGGAGCTCACTCCACTTTGCCTTCCAAACTTCTGCTAACTCCCCGATAGGTCTTCTGCTTAACGCATCTGCCACCACGTTAGCCTTACCAGGATGATACTGTATATCAAATTGGTAGTCCTTCACGAATTCAAGCCACCTTCTCTGCCTCATGTTCAGGTCCCTCTGAGTGAACAGATATTGCAATGACTTATGATCCGTGAATAACGTAAACTGCTCACCCAGAAGATAGTGTCTCCAAATCCTCAAAGCAAAAACAACCGCTGCCAACTCGAGGTCGTGGGTGGGGTAATTCTTCTCATGTGGCTTAAGCTTTCGTGACGCATAAGCTATAGCCTTCTCCTCTTGTTGTAACACACCCCCAAGTCCTTGTAAGGATGCATCTGTATAGACTCGGTATTCCACTCCGCTCTTAGGCAAGGTAAGAACGGGGGTTGATGTCAACTTGTCTTTCAATTCATCAAATGCTAACTGGCAACTATCACTCCATACAATGGGAATTCCCTTCCGAGTCAGATTCATCAACGGTCCGACAATTTTTGAGAATCCCTTGATGAAGCGACGATAATAACTAGCCAAACCCAAGAAACTGCGGATTTCTGTCGGTGTCGTGGGCTGTCCCCACTCCCTCACCGCCGATACCTTACTCGGGTCAACAGCAATGCCCCTGCTAGATACGACGTGGCCTAGGAACTGCACCTCCCGAAGCCAAAATCCACACTTCTCAAATTTGGCGTATAACTGATGGTCGCGCAATGTCTGTAGGACCAATCGTAAGTGTTCTGCGTGCTCCTCCTCCGTACGGGAGTAAATCAGAATGTCCTCTATGAATACAATCACAAACTGATCCAAAAACTCCCTGAATACCCTGTTCATGAGATCCATGAATACCGTCGGTGCATTAGTTAGCCCAAAAGGCATCACTCTGAACTCATATGACCCGTACCGTGACAGGAAAGCGGTCTTAGGTACATCCTCTTCACGAATGCGCAATTGGTGGTAACCCGATCTCAAATCGATCTTTGAGAAGTATGCAGCCCCTCTCAATTGATCAAACAAGTCGTCAATCCTCGGTAATGGATACTTATTACGTATCGTTACTTTGTCCAACTCTCTGTAATCTACGCACAGACGAAGTGAACCATCCCTTTTCTTCACAAACAGTACTGGCGCACCCCATGGCGATGTACTCCGTCGAATAAAACCCTGTCCTAACAGTTGCTGGATTTGCTCTCTCAGTTCCCGCATCTCTGAAGGAGCCATGCGATATGGTGCTCTGGCAATTGGTCTCGTCCCCGGTGTGAGATCAATTACGAACTCTATCTCTCTGCTAGGTGGTAACCCTGGTATCTCCTGAAAGACATCCTCAAAGTCCCTCAGAACTGGGATTGAGTCCAGAGAAACGACCACCCCATGTGAGGTCTCCTCCTCAATATAATATAAGTGAGTTCGCGATCCTCCCTCGGGAAGTGGCATAGCCACAAGGAACATCTCCTGCCCCGGGATAGAGAACACGATGGTCCTCTCATAATAATCTACCATTGCCCTATTATGTGCCAACCAATCCATGCCTAGGATGACGTCATATCCCTCCATATCCAGCACTAGAAGGTCCGCCGCTAGACTCAATCTCCCTACCATAATGTCCACACCCTTACAAATCGAGTGTATGAGGGACCCACTACCCATCGGTGACTCCACACACATAAGATGAGTGTCTGCTGTCGCTAATAGGCCGGCTGCCCGTGCGAATCTAGTGGAGATAAAAGAATGCGTTGCCCCTCTGCCAAACAATATATTCCCCTCAAGCTCATGAATAGGAAACATACCCGCAACTATCGGCGGTGCTGGTGGTGCCGGCTGAAAAGGAATGTCACGGATGTTGAACACACGCCCGTACTGCATCTGTCCTGGCTGTGGGGCCTGTACTGCTGCTGGGGCTACTGGTGCCTGCTGCCCCTGTTGGGTACCCTGCTGTCGAGCCCGGTCTTGCTGTGGACAATTTCTGCTCTTGTGACCCTGCTGACCACAAGTGAAGCACTGACCCTGGAACTGTCTTTGTCCTTGGCCCTGACGTTGGCCCTGTCGCCCTTGGCCTTGTTGTCCCCCATTTTGATTACCCTGGCCCTGTCGACCCTGAGGGACTGGTTGCTGAGGACCCTGCTGGCCCTGTCGGTCGAAGCGATACTTCCTGTGCTTAAACTTCTTGGCAGGGTTCCCCTGTCTGGAATCCTGTCCCAACTGACCCGCTGCCTGCTGCTGTGTTGCACTGCTGCCACTACCTCCATCCACCTTGCCCGGTTGGCTAGGCTCACCCCTCTTACTTCCCTTAGTATGAAAACGGTGATCCTGACAGTGTAGTAGAGCGGCATTGATGACATCTGTGTAGGTTACCAATGCCGAATTACCAATTAAGTGCTGTCTGATTCTCCAGGTTAGGCCCTCCCTAAATTTGGACTTCTTCCTCTCCTCATTGCTCACCTCGTTCGGCACAAAATTGGCCAAGCGGGTAAACTCCTCCTCGTAGTCAGCAACTGAGCGATCACCCTGAACCACTTCGCTGAACTTCTTTCTCATCTCTGACTCTACTGCTGAAGGGAAATACTTGCGGTCAAACCGCACCCAAAACTCAGAAATAGACAAAGTATCTCTCTCCTCGATGGTGGTAACTGACTCCCACCACTGTAGGGCCGCTCCTGACAGACGGAAAGTGGCTAGCATTTGTTCCTGCACTCCGGTGCACTCTAGCATGCGCAAGTGGCGCTGGATATTCTTCTTCCAGTTGCACGCTTCCACTATATCAGTACTTCCCTGAAACTCGGGTGGGTGCCCCTTCTGAAATGTCTCCCTGACTCGTTGCCAAGTAGATGGTCCTGCCGGAACTTGCACTGTCGGTGCCACAGGGGGAGGTACTTGGGGCTGTGGAAAGTGGGCTGCCATTGCCCTCATTGCTGTCTCAACTGCCTGAGCCACTATCACTGCAACCTGAGTAGTGGAGATTAGCTCGGGTGGGGGTGGTGGTATCGGTACCTGTGGCTCCTGATGAGCCTCCCTCACCTACTCTCTGGCTTCAGCCCTCTCTGCTCTCAGTCTCCTTGGCGGCATCTGAAATAAGATTCAAATTGTATAAGTACACAGTTTATACAAAATTTAAGAGCAGAAGTACGATAACGCAACAGTAGGAAATTTATCAACAATCCTAATAGTAGGGCTCTAATACAACAAACGTAACGCTGAATCGTAGTAAGCCGTACAGATCCTATGGACACTAGAACCTGATGCTCTGATACCATCTGTGACACCCCGCCTAATTAAACCTTGGGTGATCAAGCCTTATTTTAATATAAACAGGTTTCTTAAATGGTTCATTCTTAGCATCACTGTCGAAAGCCTTTTTAAATAATACTAACCACCTAAATGAAATTAAAACGGGTGCCAAATTTTATCTTTCTTAAACAACAAAATAAACCAAACCACACATTACCAAAACTAGATATGAATATGCAGTATCAAAATAATCTGAAAGCATTTAAAGTCTTGCCGTAAACCACGGCCCAAAAAGACAACTACAAATCCATAACTAGAATAAACTGTAATAGAAATGGTGGAACGACATGTTCCAAAGAGAATAATAAAACTGAGATCCTGCACTAGAACTGAAAAAGAGGAAGCGTCTAAACAATCCTTGCAACCTCCACACTGGCTGCAGCTCCCAAATCTCTGACATGAATCAAGCTGGGTGTCCTTGTGGCTGGGCACCTAAAAGGTTTTTAAAATTTTACATAGCAAGAGTTAGTACTCAAAACATTTGAAAATATTTTGCAAGCGGTTAACACAATTAAGTTATTGATTACACATATTAAGGTTTCGCACGCTCCCTTGAACTTCCTCAACTCTCTTTCGTGATACGTAACTATCACGGGTACTTAGCCTACCTAGTTATACTTCCCATAACCGTAGTTAACTCATTTACCGTTCGTTTTCCTTAATCTTGTAATAATTTCATTATGCCCAAAATTATTACTAAGACATTCACATATCATTTCATTGTCTACTATTCTCAATTTGTAGATTATGCATATAGAAACATTTTGTCCCACAACAATGTATTTAATATTAGTTACCTCTAATATATTCTTTTATTACACACAAAGGACCCCTGGCTCGGAATAATTCATCGACTCCAAGTGAAAGTTGGTTCGGAATGATCCATCGACCCCAACTATCTACAAATAATAATATAAACACATATTCTGGTTCGAGACTCTTTCATCGCGGCACCAGTTCAAAGTTTGGTTCGGCATTAACATCGACCCCAAATATATAATAACTTTATGTTAGTTTGGAATGTCACATCGACCCTAACATAATTAGTTTAGGTAGTATTCTCTTAACCCAAACCTATTTATATAGATATAGTAGGTACACACTCGACCTAATAAATCATACCCGTACGTAATATATTTTACTTATATTCTCCGTACTTATTAATTACAATTTCTCACTATTGTATTTATTCGGGTATTCGCGTAACTCTAAGGGTCCTAGTTACCCCTCCCTTAATTCAGTAGTTAAGTTAATTTTAACCTACTGGTATTTTCTTTCCGGAATTAAGTCTCACTCTTTCCGTAATTAAATTAACCATTTCAACTCACGGCTAAGTCAATCGTTCTATCGTCATTCCATTTCTCCAACATTCCTACTCAATCATTAGTGGAGGAACCTAATGGTACACCTACTGGTAAATTCCAAGTCCCCTCATAGGAAAAATATCAATTCTAAGGTTTCCATTAAGTAACGACATTTAAGGAAATTTCTACACAAATTTTCTATAGTTCAGACAGGGTCGATCGATCGAAGGAAGATGGTCGATCGATCGACTGCTTCGATCGATCGACATTCAAGGGTCGATCGATCGATCGAGCAGTGACAGACCCAGTTCATCTTCTTCCTACGGGTTTCACCATTGTTACATCTCTAACTTTCATGATAAGCCATCTTATTCACAACCAACAATTTCTAATCATTCCTACATGTTCTGGGATGATTACTAACGATTTAAAACAACAAAATCATTATAAATCTTGGCCAAATTCACTGAAAATCTCTCTAATATTTAAGAACCCTAAAACTGCATTCTTTATATTTTTCATCAAACTTCCAGATTTTCATACGAATTTCTCATCAAGTTTCTATAATATAAACATACTTGGCAATTCAAAAAAACGTCCTACATGCAAATCCTAATCAATCATGGATTATTATCAATTGTTTGTTCCCAAGAATATCATAAAAATCATGTTCTTCCTCAAGCTTAAACATGGGTATTATAACTCAATCATTTTGCAATTAACCACTTGCCTTAAGATTTTTAGGGTCTGATTTCGTGGTTGTTGGTGATGATTGATGATGTTGGTGCCTTAATCCTTCTTCCCAACAATCTTTGTGGTGAAATCTTCCTAAGATGATCCCTCCTTCCTTCTTGCCTAAGGAATTTGCCTCTCTCTCTCTCTCTCTCTAATGGCTATGGTGTAACTCCCATTGTCTAACCCTAGCCACCACTCTTATAATCAGATTTAGGGTTACAAAAATTCGTAGGTCTTCTTTCCCATAATTGTAAAGAGACCAAAATGCCCCCGAATGGTCTCGGTTTAGCCCTAAAATGACCCGACACTCAACTAGTACCCCCGGGTACACTATTTTGACTAATTCGAACCTTTCGGAATCAACCGTGGACTCTAAATTATCATTTGAATCTCGTAAATATTTTTCTACTCTCATCCTTAATTTTGTCGAGTTACATCCGGTACGTCCATATAGTCACTAGACCGTACATATTAACATTGAAAATTTATATTCACCTTAGTAAATTTTCTATAACACATATTCATCTTTATTAACATAATATCTATTTAAATTACTCTACTCGCGTAATTTAAATCAAACATATTTAATCACATTAAATTACTCTACTCACGTAATTTAATTAAAGCGTATTTAATCCCATTAAATTACTCTCTCGCGTAATTTAAACCAAACATATTTAATCACATTAAATTACTCTACTCACGTAATTTAATTAAAGCGTATTTAATCCCATTAAATTACTCTACTTACGTAATTTAGGATTTAGCAGAATTACGGGGTGTTACACCAAGGTTGCCTCCCAAGCCGTCCAATCAAATTAAAACATTTGGTTTACAAAAAGACAATTTACCACTTAAAGGGAATGGACAGATTTGCCCCTTGTTTGTAAATTTGGCCTAACTTCTTACTCGGATATCCGTTTGATACACCGTTTATTGTGTTACAACCCTAACTCACATGTCTACAACTATCTAGTTTTTACCTCAAGTCAATTGTTATGTTATAAAGGTCAAAACTAGTCTTAAATAGGGACATTTCTATCGAAAATAACAAAATTTTGTGTTCGTATATAACTCGACATTTCACGATTTATGAAAGTAGGATTAGACTAAACATAATCATTTAGCATTAGATATACTAATAAAACATTATTCATATCACATAGGATAAGCATGATTTAAATATAATTTATCATAATTATATTCAGATTGTCACATCAGTCATCGATTCATAACAAGTCGAGGGCCAAACTACCCCCTGTATGTTGCTTAGCCGATTGTCTCAAACTGATAGACAATTTACCCATGCCCATGAATCAATCTTAGAGTCGAGACATATATTTCCTGAAATAACAGTTAAGAAATCGTACTTCATAAGTTTTATCGCAGAAACCTAATATCATACGATACATAAAATCGATATTAGATGACCCGATTTTGCCGAGCGTTAGAGGATATTCTTGGGCCGGCCCATCATAATGAATCTTGATGGGAGATCAATGGGTCCTGTGATTTAGCTCAGTCCGAATCTATCAATTGATAAATATTAGCCAAGTAATACCTACACGGGCCGACCCATAAATACTGCACATAAATGATTCTACCGATTTATATTTAGCCAAGTTAACATTGGTTACAACATTCCACATATGTTGATAAAAAATTGAGCTAAGAAGTAGCTAGATTCATAAATTGTCTTGGTGGTAGGGCCGACAGTTTGGACCCAAACAGAACCATCCACCCATTTCTACCCGCAATGGTTGAGCATGGACAACGCCATGTTTATTTCAAACATATAGCATCTGGATCACTAAAAATTTATCGGTTATTTGTGGGTTTAGGTAGGTTGATAAGTGAGCCGTTGTTCTTCCTACTGATATAAATTAACGATTTGTAATGAAAAATTTTGAATGAGAAAATGGGTCGGTGATTAATCTGATCCAAATCTGACCTACAACAACTATCAACCCGTTATTAACCCGCCCATATCTGACCCTAATTTGTTACCGAGTCGACCAAATCCGCCACACCTATCCATTTTTCGATCTTTCTTGGTGGATAGTTTAAATTGGGTCGATCAGCTGAGACCACTATTGTAAAAAAAAAGAGGGTACCTTTAGATTATAGTCAAGACTACCGCTATTGGTTGGTTCTTCGTTAGCCAAGTCCCTCAACAGTCGAACCTCAGGTAATGGACGTATCTATGTTGTGTGTACAAAATGATGCTGTCGATTCTCGAACTAATTTGTTGACTTCAGATCGAATCAAAGTTTTTCTATGAATACATGTTCATAAAAAAAATCGATATCTGAATGCTCTAAAAGTAATATGAATAAAAAAAATAGCTTGCGAAGTCTTTGAGGAGTAATATGATCAACCCTAATGCGATAGATAAGTGATCACATTAGTTGAGTAATTGAGTAGTCAAGTTGAGATGCAAGCATTGTGTTGATTTTATAAGGTGCTTGACGATGATTCGTAAATAAATGATTATAGTTGGATTTTGAAGCCGAACTTATGGCTTATTTGGGAGTTTTGGAGAGAAAATAAAGGAAAAGAAAGTTTTATTAGGAATGAAAATAAAAGATGGTAAAATTAATAAGAGATAAAAGAACAGAGAAGATAAAGGAGTCTAGAAGAGAAAAGAAAACGACTTTCTTTTTTGTTGTTTGGGAGGAAAATAATTCTTTTAAGAGGAAAAATATACAATTCATTAAAAATCATTCCTTTCTCTCCATGTTTTTTGATTTTAAAAGAAAGTTTTACCGAGAAAGGAATGAAAAGTTTTTAATTTTTTTTCACTCCTTTTGAACTCCCAAATGAGAGAAAGACACTTTCTTCCTATTTAAACTTCCAAACGAAGTAAGTGAAATATAATTTTTCTTCCTTCCCTTTCTTTTCTCTCAAAAATAAAACTCACAAACAAGACTTTAGTAAACATTGCTGCAACGATCGGTAAATTCGCATATGCCAAATGCACTATTGGTGTTGTGCTAACACAATACGTCATTGGAATACGCTTGCCAAATGTACTGTCAGCATCGTATTCACTACTGGACCTTTTGTCAGTGTTAATAGATAGATAAGTTAAAAAATGGGTAGCTTACTGTTGATGTCCAAGAATGGAGGCAACAAATAATAAGAGAAATAATTGGTAAGAAATAAGAATTGTGAAGAATGGGGATAAGAGACAGTGAGAACACAAGAGGAAACCTACGTTCACGGTGGTATTGCTTTGATATTGCACTTATTAAAATGGTTACAGTTTTATGTTTTTCTAATACAACTCGAGGCTTGAAAAGGTATAAAAAAGGTATCCCCTAGTTTCGTACTTTTATATCCTATTTATACGTGGATATCATATATTTACAAAGAGATGGAGTTCCCTTATAAATCGGGCAGTTACATCTTAATACATGTTTATTATAATATATCTGAACGCCTTAAAGTGAGGAATTGTTTTGACAATGAGACATTCGGATAATCAAGAGGTAATAGGTGACTGTAATCCCAGGTGGTTAATAAAATATGTCTTGCGTATAAATGCTCACAGGGATATACGTGTAACCAATCTTATAGTAAATAGGTGGGACGATCAGTCTAATTACTGAGACTACCTCCTTAAAAGATGAGGCCGAGCACTTCTGTTAATCAACTTGGATTATTTAGAATTTATTCTATACTGAGATTATGTAGGTATAACATAAAGCCCCCAATACCTCTTGCAAGAACTTATCAATTTAAGACTAAGTGAGTGGGAGAGGTGTTATGTGATGCTCATACTAGCCCATTGGTGGTCGGATCACCTTGGTCGGCTCGTCTTGGTCAGCCTGTCTTGGTTGGCCTGAGTTTGAGCAGATTTCCTTCAATTATCCCATGGTATATCAAGGACACCTGTCGGGCAACGGAAGGGTTTTCTATGTAATGATGGCAACAAGTCACGCGCACTGATACTCTGTACCGCCGTTTCAGTTTTCTATAGGTTTGCTGATGTTTTGTCTGCTGCGTCTGTTCAATCTGTCATCAAAGAGTATAAATACATGCCACTACCCTCGTTTGATTCACTTAGAAGATTTACACAGAGTTGAAGAGAGAGAAAGTCTCGAGCGTCGCTCATTTTTGTGAAAGCTTAATTATTTCTGGTCAAAATACTTTAGTGCTTCCTCCTTCATTCTTCGTAGTTTATTCCGCCATTATCTTACTTTATCAGGTACGCCATTCTTACTTTAGTTAGGGTTTCATCATTTTGGTACTTTGTTGGTCGATTCTTGCTATTTATCTGGTGATTGCTTCATTTAGACGACCATTGAGTTGGTTGGCCTTGGTTTATCAGATTTAGCACTTAAGGAAATGCATGAATTCCCCCCCTCACGTCCAAAGAGTTTACAAGTTTGTTAGAAGCTTAAGCCAGAGCGTCCCGGCATCATAGAGAGGAGGTTTACCCATCCTCTACAGGTGATTAGACTATAGGAGGAGCCAGGTCATCCCCATTTTACCACTAACTCTCCTTCTAGCTGTGGTTTCTCCATTGACATAGGTGTGCCCTATATTTCTTCCCCCATTTTGGAAACCCCTTTCTTTATCCCTTCTGCTGGTGAGGGTGAGTTTCAAAATACAGTCTCTATGGATCCCTTGAATCCCAACTCTCTTTTTGAGTATCCTGCTACGGACAGGGCTGAAGAAAATAGGCCAAAGAGTGTGGGTCCCCACCGTTTTGTGGTGGGGTCTCATGTTAAGACTTATGGGGAAGATGAGGAAGAAGAAAAAAAAGTAGAAGAAGATATTGTTAGTTCTTCCAGTGATTATAACCCTACTAAAATAGATTCCCGTTGGTATCAATGTATGGTGACTGAGGAGGATCTCGATGCAACAAGAGAGAGATGAACCCTCCCTATAGCTATTCAGACTAGAATGCCCAATGTTTCTGAGAGGTGTTGTTTTGTTTGAGACTCAGAGGAAATTTGCCTTTCCTTGTGGGCACTCCAGGTAGGATTAAGGCTTCCTCTTCATCCCACCATCTTCTCCATTCTGAGAGGTTACGGTGTGACCTTAACTCAATTGCCTCTAAATGCATATAGGACTATTATGGGGGCAATGATTTTCTAGAAACTTAGGACTGGATTTGACTTAACGGGGGACCTTTTTAGATATGTATAAAGTTTGAAAGATAATGCCAGAGCCCCCAGTTACTATTACTTTTCTGCACAAAAACCTAAGTATAGAATGGTCACGGTGGTTCATTCTAGTAATCAAAGTTGGAAGGGCTCGTATGTGTTTATAAAGGGAAATTGGGAGTTCAGGGCCCATGAAAAGGACAGGTCGTGTAGGGTCCCTAGAGAATGGAATGGGCCCAATGACATAGGTAACACTTTTTCTAATTTCGTCTTCTTGTTTTCTTATTTTGACTACTTTATTGTGATGATGTTGTTATTGTGCTTTTGATTATTTTGGTGAAGCGAGCTCCCAAGCTACTCAAGTCATTGATTGACCTGGTTGTCTCTTATTGTGAAAAGAAACCTCCCACAATCAAGGAGTTATTTACTATGGAGAAACTTATTATTGTTGGGTGGCAAGGGAAAATCGCATTAAGACTGATGATCAGAGTGTAGATAGGGTAGGTATCTTAGAAGCAAGTAGATTGTGATGTCAAATTGCTTAACCTTTTCCTTAGTTGACTGTTCGCACTGCTATATGAGTTCACTTGTCTTGTCAGGTGAGGAAAAACATACTTCCGAAGAAATTCTAGGCATGGCTCCTCGCTTCATCAACCGCAAAGCATTACCTG
This sequence comes from Sambucus nigra, assembly GCA_949130495.1. Classification (NCBI taxonomy): domain Eukaryota; kingdom Viridiplantae; phylum Streptophyta; class Magnoliopsida; order Dipsacales; family Adoxaceae; genus Sambucus; species Sambucus nigra. Next base: position 526,318,463 of record OX422209.1, read on the forward strand.
AGGCTTGCCAGAAGCGAGTTAGGGTCAGCTAAAAGAAGGTAGAGGCCGCGCAGGCTGCCATTTTTGGGGCGACCGACCAGACCACTCAGCGTCAGCAAGCTGCTATAGCTGCAAAGGGTAAGGGGAAAGCCCCCATGGAGCCTTCAGTAGGCAAAAAAAGGTCAAGGGTAGATGAGGAAGATAGGCAACCCCTTCGCAAGCTTCAGAGGGGAATTGGTCACTTGTCCGAGCCTAGAGTCGAGTCGGGTCCTGGTCACATGTCTGGCTATGGGAAGGTTCCGGAGTTTAACTTCAACCCTGAGCACAAGGTCACATATGAAGACTTGAAGTCTGACCCGAACTTTGTCTTTTACCATGTCAAGAATGCTTTAGAACTGCTCGGCTACTGGGGTCATGCGAAGGACTTTGAGTTTTTGCACTGCTCTGATCCTGATTCCCCATGGACCCTGGGCTAGCATCGGCTATCCGTGGTACGCATTTCTTATTGATTCTTAGTCAATGATTTACAAGTGTCCCATTGTCATACTCTAACTATGCCTTATTGTTTGTGGCCTAGGCATTCATGGCTTGCACCGTCTTGTGAGAGAAATCCCTGGTTAATCACGTAGCCTGTAACGACCTTGTTGAGGAGAACAAGACACTAAAATCTAGTTATGAGAAGGTTTCTAAAGAGTTGAAGGAAAAGGATGGGCAAATGGTGTCCAGAACTGAGGAGCTGAGTGAGATGGAGGAAGAAAATGTGGCTCTCAAGGAGAAGTCCAACACCGACGATGTGAAAATTCATAGCTTAAATGATACTTTTGCAATGGAAAGGAAGAAGTTTGAAAAAGACCTGTAGGTTGCTTGGGACGCTCTGGTCAGTGCCGGTATCACTGCTATTGAAGCCTTTAAGTCTTTGGCTGACTTTAATACTGAATGCTTGGGCTATTTCTTGGATAGGTACGAAGAGCTGAAAAAGATGATGGCTACTCACTTTCCCGACATTGCTGAAACTGCAAATGGTTGTCAAGGAAATGATGAGGAGGCGACCAATCTTGCTGGAGAAGAGGGTGACGCCCCGCCTGCAAAGGCTTGGCTAAATAGTTTTCTCGTTGTTTTTTGTGAATCGTATTTTTGCTTGACATGGATTCTGTAACTTTGAACATCTTCTTATGTGCTAAGACTTGAATTAATTTGATAATCAAGTCTCTTAGCCCAGTGGTATAAGACTGTCACTGTGACAGATTGGGGGTGAATTGAATTTAGTTTCCAGTTCGATCTCAGTCACTGTCAAAAAAATGTTTGACGGTCCAGACACCACGGGATATAATACAAAAAAAATTGATTGTGCGAGTTATGGATGACAGAATTGATGAACCGTGATTCAATACAAAGGTCTTAGTTTCATAGGTGCACAATGTGAGAAGCCAAGTGTCCATAGAGGAAGACCTTTGTGACCGAACAGGGGGGTTGTAAGGGCCGGATCTAGGCATAGGCGGGTTAGGCCGCCGCCTAGGGCCCCCGATTAATTGGGGCCCCTTCCGGGAAAAAAAAATTTAGGTATAAAAAAAAATTAGGTATAAAAAAAAATTAGGTTTAAAAATAAATTAGTTGTAAAAAAAAAGCCCCCCCCCCAAAAAAAAAAAATTTGTTATGAAAAAAATTAGAGTTATCACTTAAAAAATCCCCCAAAAATAAATTTATTTTATTTAAAATAAACTCATACACTAAACCCAACAACAACATAATAACCCACAGACACACTAAAAAATAAACCCACACAATAAACCTACCAGCATAGCCCAATCCAACCCAATCTATTTACTTATTCTATTATAACCCTAACTCTTTCATTTCTCTCACCCACTTTCTTCTCTCACTCTTCTTCTCTCTCCCACACTACTTTCTTTCTCTACTAACCAAAGCAAGAATAAACTCTCTCTTATCCCCCCCCCCCCCCCCAAAAAAAAAAAAACGAGTAGCCCCCCCCCCCCCCCCCCCCCTTTTTTTTTCTTGAACTAACCTCATCAAAATAAGGGTTAAAAATCTAGGGTTTCAATTTCTTCAATTTCAAAAAGTTAGGGTATGATTGGAGATTGGTTGGAGCTTATTTGTGTAAGTATATATTATTCATTGCTTCGTTACATTCCCACTATATAAATTTGTTTGTTTTACTACTAATATTTGTGTTGTGTTTTTTTTGTAGATTCCAATTTGTTATTTGGGCATTTACAAATTAAAATTTAAAATTACTCTCAAGTTGGTTACAAATCAGGTTCTATTATTCCTCTTCAGCATTTTTCGTTAATATTGTTTATCAATATTGATGGAAATAAATTGTTTTGTGAATTGAAAATTTTAATGAGGCTTTTACCTAAAGAAATTAAAAAATCAATTGAGGTGTTAGAATATATTAAAAGAATGGGTTGTATTTTTCCAAACGCTTGGATTGCCTATAGAATAATTTTGACAATACTCGTTACGGTTGCCTCCGCTAAGAGAAGTTTTTCAAAATTAAAATTAATAAAATCTTACCTACGTTCTACTATGTCACAAGAAATATTAAATGAATTAACCATGTTATCAATTGAAGAAGATTTGTTAGCAACAATAAATTTTGATGATTTAATTGATAATTTTGTATCAAAAATACAAGAAGAACATATTTAAAAAAAATAATATAAAGGATTTCAAATTAATTGTTCGGCGCCTAAAATTTCAGAACCGCCCTGAGGATCGTCCATGTGGGTCCTAGTTTTGCAAAAAAAATTGACCATGAAGGCTATCATGAAATGAAACCCAAAAAAATTAAGAAAATATCCCACTAAGAAGTTGATTTGCTGAACGAATCTTATGTTTTCTACAAGTACTAAGTCAACCTTCTTTGACAAGTTGTATTGATATTGACCTCACATTTCTCCATGATAAAATTTGGTAAAATTTTATAGTTATGTGCGTGGCACATGACATTAAGAAAGGGTATTTTTATCCAACCCTAATTATTTTTTAAAAAAAATTTAAATAACAAAAATACATTTAAAAATTACCAAAATACCAAAAAATATTTTAAAAATATAAAAAAACCTTAAAATAAATTATGAAAATACGAATATATATTTAAAAATTTTGAAAATACCAAAAAATATAAAAAAAAATTGGAATAAATTCTGAAAATATGAATATATATTTAAAAATTCTGAAAATACAAAAATTATAAAAACCTTGGAATAAATTCTAAAAATATGAATATACTTATAAAAAATATAAAAAAAATTAGAATAAATTCTGAAAATATGAATATATATTTAAAAAAAATTAAAACGCCAAAAAATATTATAAAAAAATGATTATTTTCTACAAAAAAATTATTTTCAACAATAAAAAAAATGATTTCAACAATATAAAAGCATTTTCAACTTTCAAAAATGATTCCATCAAATAAAAAATAATTTTTAGCAATATGAATTTATTTTCAGCATAGAAAATGATAAAAATTATTTCGAGTAAATAAAAAAAATTTCCAGCAATATAAAAAAAATTGCATATAAAAATAATTTCAATAAATAAAAAGTGATCAAAACATCCAAAAAAAATGAAACCTCAAAAAACATATAAAATACAAAGAAAAATTGTATAGACATATCTAACTGGGGGTGGCTAGATCGGGGTCGGGAGGAGGGGGTAGGTGGCGCAGGGGGCTGGATCGAAGAGGTGGGGGATATAGATCTGGGCGAGCAATGGGCGGGTGACGCGACCACAAATGTGTCTAGTGTGCGTGCTATGTAGTCTCAAGTGCAAGCCTGTCGCTCAAGTAATATCCCGATAAGTCGGATATCGATCCTCAGGGAAAAAGGATGAATGAATCCGTGACGATGTTGGAAAGATGAATAAATCCTAATTTTGACTCTAAAAGAAACGAAAAGATGATTTCGAGTATGAAAGAACTACGACTAGATGCAAATTTTAGAGTAACTATTGGTGAAACTAAGGACTAACAGTATGCAACTATGTTACTTAAACTAAATGTTGATGATAAATGGACTAAAATTTTTTAACTATGAAATGAGAACAAGAGGTTGGATTACAATTCCCAACACCCTAGTAATTCACTTCGTAGGATATTTGATTCGGAATTAAGATTTTAAACGAACCGAGTCTTTATTAATCCTAAGCATTGCATATATGAGGGATCGTAGCCCGCACCATGTGAAATCAAAGGCAAGAGCAAAGCGGTGTCGCATTAACCGATACGCGCGTCGCACTCTTAAGCATCCCGGTTACCTAGGGTAAATGAGATCAAAAGTCCTACGGCGGTTGCAACAGTTACGCAACACGATTCATCTAAGATTTTAATTCAAAAGTCTATTTCCCATTATCGTAAATTACATCGGGTGGGGTTCATGCACCCCAACCCTTAGAAAATTAGCTAGACCTGGTTAACTTAGAGAAAAAAGGGTTTTAAGAAAGAGAACATTAAATCTAAAGAAACTAAATGAAAAGAGAATTGCAAATTCAAACCAAATAAAACTAATGAGCAATTGAAAATTTAAAGGAAAGATGTTACTTGAATTGTAGAAATTAAATTTAAATCCTTACAGCAAAATCTTCTTATGGAAAACTAGGATTTTTGACTACAAAAATCCTCTACTCCTAATTAACTAACCTAAAAAATCGAACCCCTATTATTGTGTAACTCATCTGCATAAATGGCTCCAAAATTTATAAGAGTTTGACCCACATAAAACTCTAAGAGAGAACAGAAAAATTCTTGGAAATCCAATGCGGTCCGAATCCATCGGGCAAGGCGGTCCGGATCGCCCCCTTATTTTAAACAAAGTTCCTTAGATTAAGGCGGTCCGGATCCTTTTTGGGATAAAGGTCCAGATCGCACCCCTTTTCTATACGACGACTTTTTTACCAGGGCGGTCCGGATCCTTTTTGAGAAAAAGGTCCGGATCGCCTTGGTTTTTCATGCAGGGATCTTTTTCGTGGTTCTTCTCAACTTCAAATCTTCACAACTTATTCACCGTAGCTCGGATTGATTTGTCGTTTCTTTCAATGTTCTTGAAATTTAATTATCTTCAACTCTGAACGAAGGCTGCAAAATGATAGAATTGCCCCTGGACTTTCCTTCTTTGATTTCTTTCTCCGCTTTTCTAATTTCTTTCTTCCTCAATGATTTCAATACCTTCATAACTCATAAGAAATACACGAAACTATATGTACTTGTTAGAAGGAGTCAGTAAGAAAGAGATGCGATAATTACACTCATTTTACGTTACTCGAGATAATAAAAGTCTCTAAATTAAAGGGATAAATTCAGAAGAATTTGAGCCTAATCAAACCCCCATAACTTAGAACTTTGCACGCCCCGAGAAATGTAAAAGAATGTAACTATGGGTCAACCCTCAAAATTTTTATTTTATTTGGATGGAATGCCACTTTCGTGGGCAAGAGATTGCCTTTAGCGTATGCAATAAGCCTTTAAACCCCTAGGTCACCCTAGTAGGACGAGTTGTGTCTCGTGAGGGTTTGCAGTGAATATACCTACAAAATTCGACTCAAACCAAATTCAAAATACTCAAAATTTGTGTAATTTAAACTTTTCCAGAAAATACTCATCGTCAATCCAATTTAAGAGTCTCAAATCACAGTGTGTGTGTGTGTGTGTGTGTGAAGTCAGAAATTTAACCGTGAATTTTCACCGATTGACAAGTACGTTACTTATCCAAAAATTCATTTTGATTCAAACTCTCACTGGGTGCTCTCATAAACGAATCACTCAAAAATGTGCCTAGTTCTCTCGGTGTGCGTGATTTATAAGAGTAAATGCAATGGAACACAAGTTCACGCACACGAAATTCAAAAAACAAAAATTTGTCGGTGAAAAGATCTCTTCATCGGATTACAGTTAACAGGAAACGGGAAATACTGCCTCTACTTCACACTTTTAATCTCATTTATACCCTTAACTCTCCACGCGGTAACCAATTTTGCAATTTGGACTCAGTTAGGACTTTTTCAGGTTTTAAGGTGTAATGGGTAAAAGGGAATAGTTGGGAACTATGGAATTGGAGAATTTTCTTGAAATGTCCATTTGTGTTCTCTTGCCTTTTTCTAAATTTTTTTTCTTCATATTTTTCTTTTCTTGCTATTTTTGTTGAGAATTTTCTATATTTATTGCGCCTTTTTATTTGCACTAATTGGACTAAAATTTTGGAGTTTCACTTCTCTCAATTTCGAGCCATTTAGGTTTTTTCGGATAGTCAAACAAAAAGGAAAAAGTTTATTTGGTTCAAATTGGTTACGAAAAGAAAGATTTTCACGACTTTTTCTGGCCAATATTTTTTTTTTGGATAAAAAACGAGGACCTACTTCATTTTTCGAATTACTTATTTGCGTTACCATATGCGTCTCGGGGTACATTTGAGTTTAGAGATTCATTTAGGGCATTTTTCCAGACAACATCTCACACATTTCCCATAACCGATCAAAACAAGGGTATCGAAATCATCAATGACTTTTGTAAATGATAAATAGAGCTTTGAGTTAACCATTAACTCAGATTTATTTATAAACTCGCAAAAAGGATAGGCTCGAATCTCACCGGGTTGGTTAATCTCCACACTTATTCGTTAAGTCATCCATGTTCGCTAAATTTCCATCTTTGGTCAATTTCGGCTTTGTGCATTATGTTTTTATAATTTGAGACTTTAAATCGAATTGTAATGATATTTTTGAAAAATTTAGATTTCAATTTTTATTTATTTTGAGGAAAAATATTTTTAGTTTGTCAGAATTTTTCAATTTTTTTCCACCAAAATTGAGTTCATACATGTGAACTTGAAGCCTATGCATCATGCTCATGTCCCTTCGGTATTGCGTGATGAACCCATAAACTTTTCCCTCCAATGCTGTTAGGCACGCGTCCGTATCATAATCAGGTAGCTCGAAATCATAATCTTCTTCATTCGCATCGGATCCTCGTCGTCTGCCTCTTCGTCGTCGCTACTCTCTTCTTCAGCCGAGTCCTCATTATCACCTGCTCGTGCTCGTAAAATGTCTTTTTGGTGCTCACTCTTGGTCTGGGTGCCCTGCCCAAAAGGGGTTGGGAGGCAGAGAGAACCAGCAGGTGGCGCAATGAGGTGATCGGTTAGAATGGAAGTAATAAGCCGGCCGTAAGGAAGGGGAGTGGTGCCATTCTCATCCAACGCCGCAAAATAAACATCGCCGTAAATAATATGGGCCATATTAATGGAGGAGGAACGGTCAAAGAGCTGGTACACAAATGTGGCCTGCTGGGGTCATATACCGGAATCATTTGAATTTTGAAGAATATTCATGCACACAATTTGAAACGTGAGACGCGTTTTTTCGCTCAACCGGCGGACCCGAAAGACACCCTTGCCCCAAACTTCCCCGAGCGCTAAACGTTCAATGAGGATAGTTTTTTCGAGTGGTGGGGACGGGTTGTGGTAGACCAAACTGGTGGGATTGGGGATGTCTTTTTCAGCTATTTTCTCGACAAGTTTTCGTATAGTAAATGGGATACGTTGACATCGCACCCATGCTTTGGCTATGAACTCACTAGTGCGGACGAGCGTACCGTAGAACTCACGTACCTAGGCCTCCCACACTTTGTTTTAGGGCTCATGAAGGTAGTGGCGCCAACCCTTAGAAGTAAAGAGGGTGGTGACGAAGTTGTGTAACTCGTCCCAATTAATGGCCCGCTCTATTTAGAGATTATGCGCTAGCCCAAAGAACTCCTCGCACCACCGCATTTCTTGATCGGAGCGGTAGTCGTAAGGATTGTTCCCGATGATATTGAAGGAGTTGTATTTGGTGGGTCAATCTTGGCCAACCATGGAGTGAGAGAGTGGGTGGGAAAAAGTGCATGAGAGATGAAGGAGGGGAGAATTCTTTAGAAAAATTGGTGTGGGAGAGATGGTGGGTTAGGGCTTGGATTTATAGGTGGTTTTGGAGGTGGGAAGGAATGGATTTGGAGGAAAAAGAGAAGGAAGGAAAAGGGGAGGTATTTTGGGAGGGAAATGGTGGTGGTGGTAGGGGGGACGATTTGGAGGGAAGAGAATGGATTGGGGAAGGAGGGCTGCACCTAGGGAATTGTTGAAGAAAACTAGATGCGGTCCGGATCGGGTTCCCATGGGCTGTCCGGATCGCTGTGCTAATTTTTATTTTTCAATTCTTTGAAGGCGGTCCAGATCGGGTGCCCAGGGGTGGTCCGGATTGCCTGACTTTTGGTGATAGAACTCCTATCTGCTTCAATTCTAACTCTCTCTTGTTCAATAAAGGCTCTCCCACTTACTTTCAACTCAATCATGACCCTCATTTATGTTGAACCCTCATGTTTGAATCCCGAGATGGTCTCAAAGTGTATGCTTCCTACATGTGAATGCACTCGGCACCGATTTAATGAACCTACCTAACCTATCCTAATTGACCCCTAACTACTATACACAAGAATCACCCCATAAATGTCGGGGGTGCGACGACCTCTCAGTTTCAGCTCACTCTACCCCGTGAACGGGGTCCGACAACCAAATGGTGTCGAAATCCTCTACGCACGCCTCTGGATATGACTTTAGGCGTTGATCATTAACTTTGAACGTATTTCCCCCCTTTGGATCTTCCAATTCCACTACTCCTGGGTGAATACGCTCTTCACAACGAATGGACCAGTCCGCCGAGACTGTAACTTACCCGGAAATAGACGAAGCCTAGAGTTTTAGAGGAGCACTTTTTGCCCAGGAAGGAACTATTTTCGTCGAATAATTTTATCGTGTGCGAGTTTCATCCTTTCTTTGGAAATCTTAGCGTTCTCATACGCATCATTGCGTATCTCCTCTAACTCATTGAATTGAATCTTGCGAGCTTCACCGGCTTTGTCCATGTCATAATTTACCCTCTTAATGGCCTAATACGCTTTGTGCTCCAACTCAAAGGGAAGATGGAAAGGTTTTCCATACACAAAGAGAAACAGGGACATTTCGAGTGGGTTCTTGTATGCGGTTCGGTAGGCCCATAGCGAATCGTTCAATTGAAGGGACCAATCTTTCCAGTTAGGATTGACGGTCTTCTTGAGTATGTTTTTGATTTCACGATTCGCCAACTTGGCCTACCCATTTGTTTATGGGTGATAGGTCGTTCCAACCTTGTGAACGATGCCATACTTTCTCATAAGCTTCTCAAACGGCTTGTTGCAAAAGTGTGTGCCATTATCATTGATTATCACTTTCGGTGCACCGAAGTGAGAAAGTATGCGTTCCTGCAGAAACCTAATCACCACTTTGTTGTCATTAGTCTTAGTGACTATAGCTTCCACCCATTTAAAAACATAGTCTACCGTGACTAGGATGTATAGGTAGCCAAAGGACGGGGGGAAAAGGTCCATGAAGTCAATACCCCAGCAGTCAAAGATCTCAATAATGAGTATCGGGGATAATGGCATCATGTCTCGTCGGGTAATCAACCCCATCCATTGACACCTGTCGCAAGATTTGTAATAATTATTTACATCACGAAATATTGTGGGCCAGTACAAGCCGCTTTAGAGAATCATAGTGGTTAACTTTTTCATAGAAAAGTGGCCTCCACATGCTTCCAAATGACAAAATTGGATGACCTTTGGAATCTCGTCATCCGTTACGCATCGACGGATGATTTGGTCGGGGCAATATTTAAAAAGGAGTGGATCGTCATAAAAAAACATACGCAATCAAGTTATGAACCTCTTCTTATCTTGTGGTGTTCAATCGGGAGGGACGGATCCCGTGACAAGATTGTTCACTATATTCGCAAACAAGGGCAAAGAGTTGCTCATCTGGGAAGTACTTATCTATGGGTGTAGGATCACTAGGTACGTCAGACGAAAGCCGTGATAAGTGATCGACTACGACGTTTTATACTCCTTTTTTGTCTTTAATAGAGAGATTAAACTCTTATAGGAGTAGGATCCACCTTATGAGGCGCGGCTTTGCATCTTTCTTTACAAGGAGATATTTTAAAGCCGCGTGTTCGGTAAAACAGGTGATTGGGAACCAATGCGATAGGACCAAAATTTATCTAGAGTAAAAACTACCGCTAGCAATTCCTTCTCCGTGGTGGAGTAGTTGAGTTGTGGTCCGGTAAGAGTCCGGTTAGCATAGTAGATAACATAAGCCTTTTTTTCTTTCCTTTAGCCCAAAACAGCCCCCATCGAAAAATCGCTAGCATCACGCATGAGCTCGAATGGTAAGGACCAATCCGGGGCTTGCTTGATGGGAGTGAAAATAAGCATGCTCTTCAATTTTTCAATAGCACTTTAGCATGCTTCATTCCACTCGAATGGGGTGTCCTTCATAAGAAGGTTACTTAAGGGTATAGCAATGGCGCTAAAGTCCTTAATCAACCTTCTATAGAACCTTACGTGGCAAGAGAAAGAGTGCACGTCTTTTAGCGATTTTGGTGGGGGTAGTTCAGCTATGACATCAATTTTTTCTCTATGCACCTCGATCCCTTTGGATGACACTATGTGGCCAAGAACTATACCCTCAGTTACCATGAAATGGCATTTTTCCCAATTCAGCACTAAGTTCTTCTCTACACACCGGGCTAGTACTTTTTCAAGATTACCTAAACATAGATCGAAAGAGGTGCCAAAAATGCTAAAGTTGTCCATGAACACCTCTAGCCCTCTCTCAATCATATCACTGAATAAGCTCAACATACACCTTTGAAAGGTCGCTGGTGCATTACAAAAGCCGAATGGCATATGTTTGTAGGCAAACGTACCAAAGGGGCAAGTGAAAGTTGTCTTTTCCTGATCAAGTACATATATAGGAATAACCACATAGGAAGTAGTAGTAAGGGTGGCCTGCTACTCTTTCAAGCATTTGATAGATAAATGGCAAGGGGAAATGGTATTTCCTAGTTCCTGCATTGAGTTTTCGGTAATCAATGCAAACATGCCACCCAATGGTGGTACGTTGGGGAACTAGCTCTCCCTTGGCATTTTCAATCACTGTCATGCCCGACTTCTTCGGGACAACTTGAATGGGGCTCACCCACTTGCTATCTGAGATTGGGTAGATAATCCCGACATCCAATAATTTGATGATTTCGACTCTCACCACCTCTTTCATAGTGAGGTTTAGCCTTCTTTGCATTTCTCTCGAGGGCTTCACATCCTCCTCGAGGTGAATCTTGTGAGTGCAAATTAAAGGGCTTATCCCCTTTAGATCAGCTATACACCAACCAAAAGAACCTTGGTGCTTCCTCAAGATTTTTAATAGCTTACCCTCCTGATCTTCATCTAAGCTAGAGGAGACAATAACAGGAAATGTCTCACCCTCTCCTAGGAAAGAATATTTAATGTTGGAGGGTAGTTTCTTCAACTCGATAGTCGGGAATGTGTCGGTAGAGGGCACCATGCATGCCTCCCTCGGTGGTAACTCTTCGAATCGATAAACCCAACTTAAATCTACTACGTCCTCGTTCGACGCTCTCTCATCAAGTAGCTCACGCAACTCCTTAACCTCTCTCTCAACCTTGGTATAAGTTCCCTCGCTCTCTTGACTTGACACTAAGCAAGATTCTAAGACGTCTCCACAGAAATTTTCCTCAATGTGTTCTTCTACTCCTCATCAATTAAGCTTACCGCGTGAAGATCATCTTCTTCCCCTACTTGTTGGGTTATGTTGAAGATGTTAGTCTCTATTGTCATGTTCCCAAAGGTGAGTTGTATTTGCCCATTTCGAGTATTAATTAGTGCATTAGCCGTAGCTAAGAATGTCACCCAAGAATGATGGGGACATGGTTACTCGAGATGAAGGAGGGATTTGTGTCCCAAATGACAAAATCCACCGAAAAGTAAAAAGTGTCCACCTGGACTATTACATCCTCGACTATGCCTCTCCGTATCCTCACGGTTCGATCCGCCAATTAGAGAGTGATCCTTGTGGGCTTAAGGTCACCCATTTTAGGTTGACTATAAACTGAGTAGGGGAGGATGTTAACGCTTGTCCCCAAGTTGAGTAAGGCCTTTTCAATTTTATTTTTTCCAATGGTGTAGGAAATGGTGGGTGCACCGGGATCGTTAAATTTAAGTGGGAGATCGTTAAGAAGAACTGAGCTCACGTTTTGTGCTAGAAACACATTTTTCTTTACCTTCATCCTCCTTTTGACTGTCAATAAGTCTTTTATGACTTTTACATAAGCGGGAATTTTCCTTATTACATCGAGGAAAGGTAAGTTTAATTTCAAGTTTTTAAACACTTCTAGCACTTAATCGTGGGGAGTCCCTTTTTAGGTAGGAACCAATCTTTGAGGGAATGGCGCGACGGAGGGTGGATTGACAATTACCGCGGGCTCACTAATGTCTTATTTGTCACTCCCATTCAAGGAGATATTTTCGGTCTCTTTTGTGCCGGGTGAAGTCTCCTTGTCTTTTGATGCGTCATGTGGGGGAGGTGATAAATTAACAACTCTCCCACTACGAAGAGTGGTTACAGCTTGTCAATGCTCCTGCTGTTCTGTAGAGGTGGATCTAACACTAAGTTGACCTTGGTGAGGTCTTTGGCCCTGGGAAGGAAACTTTCCCTTCTCTTGGATACTCAACAAGATTGCAACTTTGAGATGTTCGCGTTCATGTCGGTGAACATGCGATCATATCTAGCATTGTTTCCACTCTGGGAGTTGATGAACTAGTTTATTGTATCCTCGAGGTTCCTTCGCGGTGGAGTAATATATGGAGCTGGAGGAGGTGGTGATTACTGAAATTAAGGAGGAAGTGGAGGTGGGATAACCTGTGAATGTGGGTTCATAGAGGATTATACCAGGGTGGTTTCTCCATGAAGGGTTGCATGAGTTCCCTTGTGGGGTATTGAAATTTTCCTTGAAGTATATTATAGCATCCATCTGCTCGGTGTGCATGGCTTTATAGGCGGAAATCATTGGGCATGCCTTTGTGGAATGACCCGCCTCACAGATATCACACACCTTTTCTTTCGCGACATGGCTGGATTCAGAGATATCTCTCAACTGGCTATCAAGTAAATCTTTCACGTCTCTTTGGAATTGATCAAATCAACGGTCCATTATAGTATTACTATCCAATTGGAATAGACCGGATGCATTAGGCGTGGTAGATACTTGTCTAGGCCAAATTTGGATATTAGGATTGAATGAGTCCCATGCTTGAGTAGTCTCTGCGACATACTTAAGATGAGCCTCGGCATCGCTGGAGTCTAATTCCCAAAAAGGTCATTCACACATTATTTGGAATCCAATGTCAACCCATTATGGAAGAAAGAGATCAAGTGGTTTTTTTCAAAACCATGATGGGGGCATGCACTTACCAACTCTTGGAAATGTTCCCAACACTTGTTAAAAGGCTCATTATCTTGTTGTCGGAAACTTTGGATTTGAGTCTTGACGGAGTTGGTTTTGTGCGGTGGGTAGAATTTTGAGATAAATTTGGACGGCATACCCCCCAGGAAATAACGGAGTTTGGGGGTAGAGACCATAGCCAGGTCTTGGCTTTAGCCTTTAAGGAAAAAGGGAAAATCTTTAGGCGAACGACATCTTGCGTGAAAGCTTGGTCACTAAATGTGTCACACGCCTCTTCGAACTCTCTTATGTGAAGGTATGGTTTTTCCGAATCCATGCCATGGAAAGTAGGGAGAATCTGTATCATCCTATTGCAAAAGTGGAACTGACCGTCATTATACGGGAGTAATGTGCAACCAGGGATGACAGTTTGTTTCGAAAAGAGTAAGTCTTTCATGGGACGATAAGGTGGATTTACCTCTCTAGTGCCGAAACTAGCGACGTCAGACATCTCTCTCTCTTCAAATGACTCAGAATACTCACTCGGTGTCCTAGATGTATGACTCAAGGATTGACTCAGGGTGTAACTACCAATAGAGTGCTTAGGTGTAGGAAGTGGAACCCAAAATTATGGAACGTGAGGTGTTTGGGGACTGTCAGAATTATACTCAATAATTGGATTTTCGTGAATTCGGGTTGGTGTATTTTGAGGAGTTTGAGTATGTTCAGGATTTTGCATTAAAGGCTTATGAGAGATGATTTTTTTTGGATTTTTATTTTATTTTTTGAATTTTTGGTCTAAGCTTTAGATTGACTCGATCTAACCTAAGTTTACCTAAGTCCTCGACAACGGCGCCAAAAACTTGACGCGACCACAAATGTGTCTAGTGTACATGCTATGTAGGCTCAAGTGCAAGCCTGTTGCTCAAGTAATATCTCGATAAGTCGGGTATCGATCCTCAGGGAAAAAGGACGAACGAATTCGTGATGACGTTGGAAAGATGAAGAAATCCTAGATTTGACTCTAAAAGAAACGAAAAGATGATTTGGGGTATGAAACAGTTACGACTAGATGCAAATTTCAGAGTAACTATTGATGAAACTAAGGACTAACAGTATGCAACTATGCTACTTAAACTAAATGGTGATGATAAATGGACTAAAAGTTTTAACTATGAAATGAGAATAAGAGGTTGGATTACAATTCCCCACACCCTAGTAAATCATTTTGTAGGATTCTAGATTCGGAATTAAGATTTTAAATGAACCCAGTCTTTATTAATCCTAAGCATTCCATATATGAGGGATCGTAGCCCGCACCATATGAAATCAAAGGCAAGAGCAAAGCGGTGTCACATTAACCGATACGCGCGTCGCACTCTTAAGCATCCCGGTTACCTAGGGCAAACGAGATCAAAAGTCCTACGACGGTTGAAACAATTACGCAACACGATTCATCTAAGATTTAAATTCAAAAGTCTATTTCCCATTATCGTTAATTACATCGGGTGGGGTTCATGCACCCCAACCCTTAGAAAATTAGCTAGACATGGTTAACTTAGAGAAAAACAGGGTTTTTAAGAAAGGGAACATTAAATCTAAAGAAACTAAATGAAAAGAGAATTGCAAATTCAAACCAATAATTAAAATAATGAGCAATTGAAAATTTAAAGGAAAGATGTTACTTGAATTGCAGAAATTAAATTCAAATCCTTACAGCAAAATCTTCTTATGGAAAACTAGGGGTTCTGACTAAAAAAACCCTCTACTCCTAATTAGCTAACCTAAAAAACCGAACCCCTATTATTGTGTAACTAATCAGCATAAATAGCTCCGAAATTTACAAGAGTTTGACCCACATAAAACTCTGAGAGAGAACAGAAAAATTCATGAAAATCCATTGGGGTCCGAATCCATCGGGCAAGGCTGTCCGGATTGCCCCTTATTTTAAACAGAGTTCCTTAGCTTAAGGCGGTCTGGATCCTTTTTGGGAAAAAGGTCCGTATCACACCCCTTTTCTTTACAATGACTTTTTGACTAGGGCGGTCCGGATCCTTTTTAGGAAAAAGGTCCCGATCGCCTGCCTTTTTCATTCACAGATTTTTTTAGGAACCGGTCTAGATCCTTTTCTGGAAAAAGGTCCGGATCGCTTTGTTTTTTCATGGAGGGATCTTTTTTGTCGTTCTTCTCAACTTCAAATCTTCATAACTTGTTCACCATAGCTCAGATTGGCTTGTCGTTTCTTCCAACATTCTTGTAATTGAATTCTCTTCAACTTTCTAGTTGGATTCAACTTCGAATGAAGGCTGCAAAGTTATAGAATTTCCTCTGGACTTTCCTTATTTGATTTCTTTCTCCACTTTTCTAATTTCTTTCTCCCTCAATGCTTTCAATATCTGTAGAACTCTTGAGAAATACACGAAACTAGATGTACTTATTAGAAGGAGTCAGTAGCAAAGAAATGCGATAATTACACTTATTTTACGTTACTCGAGATAATAAAAGTCTATAAATTAAAGGGATAAATTCAGAAGAATTTGAGCGTAATCAGTGGGTGGGGAAAAGGAGGGGGCATTGGCACAGGGGGGAGGGTTCCCACCATATATGCTCGTGTGTGTGTGTGTGTGTGTGAGAGAGAGAGAGAGAGAGAGAGAGAGAGAGAGAGAGAGAGAAGGAGAGAGGAAGAGGAAGCGAGGGGGAGAGAGGAAGAATAAAGAGAGGGGGAGAGGAGAAAACGGGTCGAGAGAGAGAGAGAGAGAGAGAGAAGATTTTAGGGGCCTTTTTAAATAGGATTAAAATACCCAAAATACCCTTTTGAAAAAGTCAAAAAGGTTACAACATGTGAATTAATGCCAAAAGTTAACGAATTTAGAGGGTAGGGGTTAATTGTTGTCGTGTTTAAAGTTTGGGGTGTTATTTGCCAAAATTGAAAAAATGGGGGGGGGGGGGGAAGTGTTAGTAGGGACAAAGTATAGGGGGCTAAGTATAATTAACCCATAATTTTATGTCGGTCAAGACATATTTTTTTTATCGATCTAAGCATCGTCCTAACCAAGCATAAAATACATTTACTGACCACTTCATGTCGAGGGCTGTATGAAGTAAAATAAAAAACATCATTTTATTAAAGTAAATTTGGAATTAAGAAAGAGCTTCTTTTGATAAATCACGGGTCTTCACATTCAAGATCGGTTGGACTGGTATTAGGGGTGGCAAATCGTGCTATTGGGTTGTGTTTTCGCCTAACACGACACGACAATGAATTAGTGAACACGAGCACGATAAGACACGAAGTCATGTTTTTTTAAGCACCACGAACACGAACCACGTAAAAACATGACACAATTAACACGATTCTTTTTGTCCAAATTACTACGATTTAACACGATTTTTCAAATTAACACGATTTACACGAAACCAAATTTTTATTCAAACTAACCCGATTAACACGAAATTACACATATATAAATTGGTTACGCTACATTTAACATAAATAAATTTTCATGAAGTAACAGCTAATGCAAAAAAAAAAAATTAAACCAACAACTTCTTCTTTGATATCTGGTTCAATCTTATTTGAGATTGAACCAAAAATACAACATATGAGATCTGGTTCAGCAAAAAAAAAAATACAACAAAAAATTAAACCAATTTCTAGTTTAATTTCTTCTTTGCAAAAAAAACAAAATACAGCATATGAGATATGGTTCACTTTCTTCTTTGCATGTATTTGAGAGTGTTGAGAGATGAGAGATGAGGGCGTGTTCAGAGATAAGAGATTAGCAAATGGGTTTGAAGGTGGGGAGGATGACGACCGTGTGTGAGTTTGTAAGAGATATGAGGAGGGTGGCCAATGGCCGTGAGTTTGCTACTAGAAAGTGGTTAAGATGAGATGTGTTAAGGTGAGTGATAAGAGGGAGGGAAGGAGGTCGTGAGTTTGTAGAGTAAGGGAGGTTAGGGTGAGAGTGAGATGAAACGTTAGGGCGAGTTTGTTTTAGATATTAGGGGGTTTAAGAGTTAAAATGTGGGTAGGTTATCTTTTGACAAGTGTAGGGTTAGAAGTATTTAATTTTTAAATGGGTCTAATTGGGTTTAAATGGGTGTAATTGGGTTGTGTTAATTGGGTCAATTTCGTGCTAAATTTTTTACACGAACACAACACGACACGTCTTCGTGTTTAAAAACACAAACACGACACGAAACATGAAAATTCGTGTTTTTCAGGTCAATTTCGTGTCGTTTTGTGTCATGTTATCGTTCCGTATTAAAATTTGCCACCCCTAATTGGTATACCCTATTGATGTATAAAACTGAACTAAATCCAGATTTATAATCATAGAGAATACAATAGTAAGTAACACAAATCACACACATAAGAGAAGAGATTTTTACAGTGATTAAGCTGTAAAATAGCCTACATTAACTATTGGTTTTATTCAGTAGGATTTACAATAGCTCAGTATGATGTGCATATGAGTGATTCGAGTTTTCCCTGGAGCTAAGGGAAGTAGTTTGTATTGATATGGGCGTAAAACCCTTAAGATGGAACACCTTTATATTTACAGGAATTTACATATGTGTACAATAAATGAAACCCTTGGAATTCAATGATGGTTGACATCACATTCGAGTAACGATTGGTATTCCTATTGGTTGGCTTTCTAGAGTTAGCCAGCCTTCTATTCGATTAAGTATCTCTGATGCCAATCAAGGAGGCTGATCGGCTACGTAGGAGGTTAAGTGTACATTCACCATTGGTCCACGTAGGAGAGTAATTTTTACAAACAACCAAATCCCAAATGATCCATGCTTGGTGCTTGACTGAAAGTATGTAGTATTTAGCCCAAAAAGTTGCTCGACGTACTGTTTTGAGTGTTTAGTCGGCAACTAACCTTCCATACTTGTAAAAATTTCCACCCGCAATGTTGGATAATGGCATTTTTATAAATAATTCAAACCTTTTTGAACTGCCAAATAATACAGTAGTCTTTTGATGCTTTAGGAGACGTCCAGCCGGCGGTAGCTATATGATTCATTTAGTTAATCATTGTATTCCCATTTATCGAGGCAACCCATAAATACATAGAAATTTTCCTCTTTTCATTTTACCTCATAACTTAGCACTTTCTTCGTCTTCAAGCTTTTTCTTTGCGATCGTCTGATGTCATTTTTTTTCTTCAATTTTTGCAATCGTTTTAGATCCCCTATAAGCCTTGTTTTCCCTTTTCTTTGTATTATCATCTTTTTCTCTATTTTCACTATGGTTCACATCGTAGATGAGAGTTCATTAGATGAGTTTAGAGTGAAAAGAAAAATTCCTAATTGGATAAAATTAAAGATAGCCCAGGGTCCTATAAATGTGTATTCATTTCCCGAGGGTCATTGGATCCTTACTTTGTTCATTGATGAATGTGGCATTACTTTTCCACAAAACCCTCTTTTCTTCAATTTTGCCAATATTTCGATGTGGTCCCTTCCAGAGTAGCACCCAATACTTGGAGCATTATAAACGGTGTACATAGGCTAAATAAACTTTATGGGACCCATATTGGGGTCTTGGAGTTCATGTTTTGTTATAAGTAGGGAACTGTTGGAGAAAGTACGTATTATTTGAAAACCAGGAAAGCCAATAGGGCTTTAGTAGTAAATCTACCAGATTCCAATAAGGCTTATTGGGATTATGACGTAGTTTAAAGAACTCAAAACATGCTCCCTTCCCTACTTGAGTATCTTATGCTGGTCCCAGATGTCCTCAATCACGACATGGCATATATTGTAATTCTATTAACTATTTTTCCTCTTTTGTTGGGCATTTATGATGTTTACCGACTAACTTTGTTGTGTCTCTTAAATGCAGAGAAAAGTAAGAAAATGTATCCCAAAGAAGGGGAAATTAAACTTAAAGAGTTGAAGTTTTTGTGGAGACTTAATCAAAGAGTTGGAGAAGAACATCCCTGATTAGCTTCTTTGTTGTTGGAGTATAAAAGTTATATCACCTCTTTTATTGCCTGACCAACACTTGTTTTGCCCCAAATTATAATCAATTTAGAAGAAGACTTTGTACCTACTTCCTCAACCGATGAATCTACTGGTGTTAAATTCCTCCAGCGGAGAACATTATCTCCTTCAATAGCACGATGAAGAGGAAGATACCTAACTTGCTGGGTGGGCCATTATCTCCTCCCCCCAAAAAAGTGTTGATGCTAGTAAGAAGCCAATTGAGAAAAAGTCCCAGGTGACAAGAGGCCTATTGGTGCTAATGAGACTCAAACTATTGAACCTCAACTGAAGAGGTTGAAGAGACGTTTGCCTGATCCTAAAAAATAGGCCCAACAAACACCAGCTGACCAACAAGCGTTGGTTGCAAAGAAGGCTGCCGATCAACAAGAGTTTGGGAGAAGAATTCAGGCTGACCTTAGCATTGGGTCAACCTCTATTGTTATTGACCCTGGACTGGCCAGGGGTTTGATTAAGTCTGGAAACCTTCCTACTGATAGGGTTGCATCAGCCCCATGCCCAGGTTCAGGCTTATCGCGAGGGCTTGGCATAACTTGACATTGGTAATTTTCTCATTTTTTACTCTTTCATCCATATTGATGAACTCTTATTGACATATGATATTTTGCTCTTTTTGCAGTTTTTGGTTTACCTCAACCAAATGATGGAGAAGGACGACCAATTGAGGTCCTCTCTTGGTGAAGTTAAAGAGTCCTACGAAGGTCTAAGACAATCTTTATAAGTTTCCCGACAAGCTTTGGAGACGAAGCAAAAATCCTGTGAAGAGGATTTAAAGAGGGCCAATGATCGGGATACTAAGGATGAAGGCCAAATAAATGCTACCGAGGAAAGAGCTAAAGCTACCGAAAAGAATCTGAATGATGTTGAGGGCAGGTCTAAGGCTGCCAGGACAAGATTTCAGACACCACAACTCGAGCGCAAGTTACTGAAGATAAGGTGGTTGACTTGACATCAGAGGTGACTTCCTTAATGGGTAAAAGAAAAGGCCCTTTTTTCTACCTCCACTCAAATTGAGTATGCCAAGAAGCTGTCTTTTAAGGAAGGGTGGACTGAGGACTTGAAGGCAGTCGACACAGAAGAAGATTCAGAACTCTTCCAAAGGCATGGCCTTGGTACTCCTCCTAACCCGGATAAGTAATTTGATGATGATGAGGGGTTTGGAGAGTCTTCTGTGATGCCCCTTGATTCTTTAATGGTGCCAAATACTAGTACCAACCAACCTGTTGCTAGCCAAGACCAGGCTAAGGACAAGGACAAGGTCTCGCTCCTTATTTGCAAGTTTACTTTTTTATCTTTCATTTCTTAATGATGTATTAACTCTTGTACTTTAACGATTAATCAATGGAAGAAAAATTATTGTCTCAACTCTTTATGCCTTTGAATGGTCTTTATTTCTTACTGGTTCGTCATTTTCTATATTGTCTACTTCTTTGGATTTATCCTACAAACTCATATATTTGTGATATTTTAATTTGATGCTAGGAAGAAGCCTATTATTTCTGCTGAATGTGACCTACTTAGGTGGTGAAAGATTCTCTTTGAGGCAGGCCATGTTCTTTTGTCTAAGGAAGATTTATCAGGGTTGCTCAACTCAGATATGTCTGCTCAAGTGAAAGAATCTTACATCCACCTCCACTTCCTTTTGGATAGTGCAGTGGCAAATAATGTCGGTTACTATGAGATGATTGAGAAAATGCAGGAAGATCTCAAAACATCCAAAGCATTGCTCGATGATGACTATGAAGCCAAGTATAAGGCACTAAGTGAAAGTTGCGGCTTTGACCAAAATTGAAAATAGTACTTCTGCTCTGCATAAAAGAGACTTATGTTTGAAATAAGATTTAAAAAGTTCCCGATCAATTGATGCAATGCTGAAGAAAGAAATTAATGCCCTGAGGAATGAGCTAGACAATCTAAAGAGGTCAACCAATACTAGTCCAAATAAGGGTATTTCATTTTTGGAAGCTAAAAATGCCAGGTTGTTGGTGGAATTTGAGGCTTTACAGAAAAAAAACAAATCTGGTCAATAATCTAGATAAAATATTATTGTTCGACCTACTGTTGATGAGGAGAGAATCAAAAGAACTTTTCTCGAGCAAGCTGCTCAACTTAAAGAGAAACATAAGGCCATACAAAATCTTAAAGATAGTATGGACCGACTTACTTTCCATTTCCACAAGCAACCTAGGGATGTTTGGATGGATGGATATGATGAAGCTTTGACATATCTAAATATGCATATGGAACAAGCTAGGAATGAAGGTTATAAATGGGGTTAGTTGAACCTGATCACCTTATTAAAGTTTCCCAAAAATGATGAACTATGACATTGGCATACTCCAGGAATAATGGACTACACCGATCCTCATTTGTCTATTGGCTTCAGTTGGATTCCTCCAGATTCTATTCCTCCGAGTTTGATTAGGAAGTACGTTGGAGATTTTGGCCTTGAAAGAGAAGTGGAGTATGTTCATCCTCAGCACATTCTTGATTGACCAAGTTGCAGTAGAAGCTTTAGGAGGAAGATTTTTGGTTTTATTAATCATCCGAGCACCCTTGATGATCCTCCTTTTGGGATGAGTAAAGCTGATGGAAAACATCCAATGGAATAAATTTATACTTATTATACCATATTTTGATCAATGAAATAATGTTATTTTTTATTGAGTTCTCTTTATTCAAGCTTATGGTTGACATTAATCTTTTTGCCGATTAGGAAACTTGTATAATGGTTAGTAATTGTCTTACAAACTATATAACCTGCTCAAATATTTAATATCTGATTCATTTTTGAATTATTTATACGGCGTTATATTCGACTAACGCACTTAGATAAAACTGTCAATAGTTTTATTGTACTAAGTTATAGAATTTGTTATTAGTGGTGACTAAGTGTATTAGGACTGTATAATTATTCCAATATTTTAACCTGGTCAGGTAAAACCTCTAATTAAGAATTTTTATTGCCATCTTTTTAGTGACTTGACAAGGAAAAATCATACACGAAGTTTAACTTTTCCTAAGTTAGAAAAGTTTGAACCATGCACTTTTTTGAAGTTGGAAAAGTTTGACGATTATAAAGAACTTTTCTGATGTTGGGTTGAAAAAGTTTGAACCATGCTCTTTGGCGAGGAACTTTTTGGAAACTTTTCTGAAGTTGGAAAAGTTTGAAATTTGCTCTTTGGTGAGAACTTTTTGGAAACTTGCGAGGA